>CM051235.1:211319821-211959821 GCA_027917425.1 Gastrophryne carolinensis
CCTGTTCTGCATGCACCTGCCAGCCATTATTCTAAATGGGCATGCTATGGTAAAGCACTGTGGGGCCTGAGTTAGGATGTTTTCTAGAGAAGGGTTTCAACTGCACCTAAATGTTTTAGACTCTAGGTCTAGTCCTCTTTATAGATGCCTGGAAGGTGATCCTTAAAGTGGACAAACACCCTCCTTGATTGGCCCGGGAATCTATAAGATTCCCAGGCCGATCCAATCCCTCCATGCGGGGCATCAAAAATCGGGATGCCCCACTGTGAAACCCCCCAGGACACCCTGTAACCTTACCTTACTCCCGGTCCAACGGCACATGTACGGGCTGCATCTCGTGCTTCTCTCGAGCAGGGCGTGCTCCATGTTAGAGGGAAGCACGATATGTGGCCGCCAGCATGCTCGGAGCCGCTGTGGTTGGACGCGCATACCACAGCGGCTCCGAGCGCGCTGATTGGACGAGCGGCCGCACATGCTCCGTAGGAGCGGGGTGAGGTGCGTTTTATTGGGCGTTCTGGAGGGTTTCACACAGTGGGGTACCCCCGATCGGGGTGCCCTGTGGAAGTGGACCAAAACCCAGGATAGTGAAAATCCTGGGTGTTCCACTTTAAGCAGGTCACCATTGCTTATTTGCCTTTATTGTGGTTCTTTTGCCGGCATCCTTCATCAAAGCAGAGCCTCCTGGTCAACTATGACACATCTTTGCTTAATTAACCTGCTTCATATTGCACCTAACTTAGCAAGATGACTTAGTCAAAACACTTTCTCTAGCCATGCTTTGCTATTATCAATGCTAAATGAATTCCAGAATTTTTCCCTACTCCTAATGTTCCTGAGATCCTGAGAAGGTCTTTTTTTTCCTCGGTCTCCACTGGCCTTTAAATTGGGGGGTAATGTTGCTGTTTCATACCTTTATCTGCTCTATATATTCCAGATGTCCTCCATATCTTCCCATCTTCTCATTCCCACATCTTCTTCCCATTAAGTCCTCCTGTCTGTCACGCTTCCAGCCAGCCACTTTGCGTGGGTGGTCGGAAAGCGTTAACTCTTATTACTCTGCTCGTCCGTTTCATTGGTTTTCCATGTGTTCAGTATTGTCTAATGGTCTCTTGCAGAAATCATGTTTCCAGGTTTGCCAAGTTTCTTTGGATAAACTAACTGCAAAGACTTCCATACAGTTTTTGTTTTAGAACTGAGCCAAACTCCATTGCTGGTTCACAACAACCACCTTATGTTCTAAAGCTTTCCAAGTACCGGTAACCATTTTACTTCTAAGTTTGCAATCCTGATTGCCCCACAGTTGTATATATGTTATCCATTTCTATTTTATAAATACATTCATGGCATTAATGTGCAGTCGGGCAACTCCACATGCCAGCTCAGCCATTTTTAACCCTGTTCCAAGAACAAACGGTTTCTGCAACCCAGCTGAAACGCTCATTACATATGTCCCCGGGGATAGGTGCTCACTAATGCGCCAAATTTTCTAGGAAATTGTATTAACCAGTCAATGGATTTGACTTCACCCCAGAATCTCTACAGACATGACTCTGCAGCCCGAATAGGGATTTTAAAGGGGAACTTAGAACAAGGTATTATTTGACTTTTGTTTGGCTACAGTAAACCAGCATTGGAGTTTGGGTTCCTTTGTGTCCATGGCATCATGTGGCCCCCCCCCACTTTTTTCGATCTTAATTGTACAGGCAGTCTCCTCATTTGTGTCATTCTATTTAGGCTACGGACAGACCTGTTATGGGTGTAAATGGACTTGATGTTGCTGGGTTGAGACCGTTTGACCTGGTTATTCCCTTTACTATCAAGAAAGGAGAGATTACAGGTATTTGCCATTTGCTTTATGCTATTTCACAACTTAACCTATGTATAGTGTTTTAAAGCATACAAACGCCCATATTCAACAAAAAGGGTATCTAAATCTCCCCCCCCCCCCCCCCCATGCCTTGATCTCTGTAACTGCACCTTGCTCCCCCCAAAGGAAAAGTGTCTGCCACTGGTCCTGTTGACCGGGGTCCTCTTTCAGGATTCTGACTGACAAACCCAGAGCACATGACTACAACTGGCCAGTCGCAGGAATTTTCCACCAGGAAGAACAATGCAAACTAAGGAGAAACAGGCTTGCAGTGGGACATTGATAATTAGGATGCATTACACATTCCCTGGCAGCGGTTAGTGAGATTCATGATCCTAAAGACACGGAACCTACCTTACCTACCCCATGTAATTAGTGTTACTCGACTTTTCCTAGTGGCGTTCCATTCCATAGGGGACATAAATCAGTAGTGCCATGTAACAGATGAAGCAATAGGGTACATGGGTTTCCAGTGTGCCGCTACTGGCCCAATCAAATAATCAAAACTTTTTTATACTGGATTTGTGCCTCTTAAGGATCATTCCCTGTAGAGGCATCCAAAATCTAGATTCTCTGGAGATTTTCTTTAGAGGTTCACTTTAAGGCTTAGCCAGCCTCTTACCCAAACATCAGGACCACATTGCAGAATAACTTCTCCTTTGGTATTCTAAGTATACAGCACGTCCTGTTCCAGAAGATATTCCTTACACTTGGATATACATCCAGTAGATGGCGCTGGACTGCAGAGACAGAAAAGTGGCTCCTCCCAGCCCCATATATACGAGGGACCTCCCACAAAATCCCCAGTTCTTCTCTGCAGTCCTGGCTGCGATGACTAGAAGATGGCTCTCTCTACTCGCAGGTGAGCGGGGCTATTAGCCTGCGGCCCTGTAGGACTATTCCGACCCATTCCACTTGTTAGTTGCCTCCCAGCTCGGGCTGCTCTGGTTCGGGTGAAGGTAGGTAACATTGCTGCTAGGTGCTAAGGAGCGCTGCTCCACCGCAGTCCCCCACCAAAGGTGAGCCTTATGGGATGCCCCTCCTGCATTTTATGCCCCTCGCCCCCTATCTCCGCAGTTGGCTCTGTTTAGGCTGGCCGTCACTTCCCCTTCGCTCTCCCTTTTAGATCTCGGGGGGGGGGGGGGGGGGGAGATTTGCATTCTTTACTATATGTAGTGTATTGTTTGATCCCTTATGAATTAATTGCACTGGTTTCTTTTGCCGCCGCCGCACGCTTGTACTACGCTCCGTGGTCAGGGGCGACATCGCCTCAGGCGCTGCTGCGCCATCATTGGCTGGCCTTGTCAGGTGGGCATGTTTTTGCGCTCTTTGGGGGGGATGGGCCCTGCAGCTGACGCGTTCTGCATCACTGTCTCCGCGGCCCGCCCCTCGAGATATATGCGGGCGCCATTTTAGTTCTCTGTTGCGTGTGCCTGGCGTCTCCATATTGCGGTCCGTAAGTGCCCCTGTGGGCTGATTTTTTTTATGTACATATCTGTTTTGCTTATGGGATCTTTTGCTTATGTCTTGCAGGCGGGTCAAACTTTGTGGTTTCTCCCGGTCCTGTCCCCTCTATTTAGTGTTAGCTCTTGTTGGAGGGCTATTATATTTAATTTCTCCCACTTCCCAGCGGGTTATTGGGGCATCCCGGGTTGCTATTAGCGTTAATCCCTATTGGCCTGTTGTGCCGTGATAATCACCATATGGAGGCTTCTCAGGATAATGTGCTCGGTGTTCCTTCGGCACAAGCCTGGCTGCGTGGCATGTGGGGTATCCCCTATAAGTGATGATGTCAGGGTGTGTGTACCCTGTGCCCAGCAGACGCTTGCGCTGCAGTCTGGGTTACCTGTGGCTGGGCCTAGTGCCGCGCCCCCTCTGGCTTCGCCTACCCCCCCACGCTTCCATCTGACTCCCAGTGAGGTGCATACCAGTGGGGAGTCTCAACCTGATTTGGCTGCACGGGTAGCCAGCATTGAAAGGCATATGGCCGGGTCTGGTCCGCGTAAGGCTCCTGCTAAGCAGCGGCATCTGGCACCCGGTGTTACTTTCCTGTGGAAGCTGAGGAGTTTTTTTATATTACTGGTTATACCCCCTGGAAGAAGGGGAATTGTTCTCTGATTCAGAATCATCTGAGGATCAGCCTAGGGGTTATGCCCAGTCTGGGTCTGACCCATGGGCTTCAGATGATACTGAAAGACTTTTGGCTCACATTTTTTGAAGTGCTATGTATCTCTCCTCCTGCTGTGGCCCCGCGGCAGCAGAGGGAGCTGTTTCATACTGTTAAGCCACGTTTGGAGTTTCCTGAACAAACTCACTTTAATAATCTGATTCTCAAGGAGTGGGAACGGCCTAGCTGGCTTCCCGGGGTACCAAAGAGTTGGGATAAGAGGTATCCCTTTCCTGCTGAGATGGTTAAACGTTGGTCATGTCCTCCAGAGGTGGATGCACCAGTTCTGGGGCTGTCTAACACATCTGTCATGCATTCCCCTGACTCCACTACACTGAGGGATGGGGAGGACAGGCGCATGGATCAGTTGGCTTGCCATGCCTTTGCCTGTGTTGGGACCGCGCTCCGTCCGGTCTGTCTCTGCTATCACGGCTGTTGCTATTAAAAGCCTGCTCAGGGGTCTCTTGGATGGGGTCCCTGATGATGCTGGTAGTGAAAAGTATAGAGCTCTTCTGCGTTGTGAGGAATTTGTTGCAAATGTTCTCTCTGCCCTGGATGATACCATTTGAATGTGTGGCAGGGCATCTGCCTTGTTGGTGGCGATACGCTGCTCAGTCTGGCTGTGCCAGTGGGCAGCTGACAGTGCTGCCAAAAAGGCTCACTGGGTTTCCCTTCAAGGGGCTGCGCCTCTTTAGCAAACAAGTCCAAATGTTTCCCAAAGGTGGTAAGTTACCTCAGAGTAGAAGGCAGCCCCGGTCCTTTCGGGGTTCAGGTGCCTTTTCTCCTTCCTTCAGGGGCTCCAGAATTGGACGGGGAGCTTCGTTTGCTGGAGCCTGTGGAGATTTTTGGGGCAGGGGTAGAGGACGTGGCCGCCTTGGCCCCACCTGGGGTCCCAAGACTAAGTCCTCCCCCAAGCCCCCTCAGGCATGAAGGGGTGCCCTCACCCATCCGGGTGGGGGGACGGCTTCGGCTCTTGGCTCACGTCTGGAGGTGTCATGTCTCAGACCGGTGGATTCAGAAGGTAGTTTCCTCTGGTTACAAGATAGTTTGCAGCCTGGCTGCCCCCAAGATTCATCAAATCTCTGTTAGCTCAAAACCCCTTCTCAGCTCAATGTCTCTCCCTGGCTGTCCAAGGCCTTCTAGACCTAGGTGTCATCTGCCGGGTGCCCTTGAAGGAAAGGGGCAAAGGCTATTCCAATATTTTCATTGTGCCCAAAAAGGATGGGTCCATCAAACCTATCCTGGATTTAAAGCTTCTCAACAAGTTTGTCAGATTCAGACACTTTCGCATTGAGACTCAGGCTCAGCTGTGACTTTCCTACGCCCAGGGGACTTCATGACCTCTGTAGACATCAAGGATGCTTACCTTCATGTACCTATCTTTCCAGGTCATCAGAGATTCCTCGGGTTCTCTGGAGGATAAGCGCTACCAATTTGTGGCCTTGCCCTTTCGGCCTCACCTCAGCCCCCAGGGTATTCACCATGGTCCTGGCAGGAGTGATGGCCCTGCTGAGATCTCAGGGCATTTGCATTCTTCCTTACCTGGACGACATGCTTATCGCTTCTCAATCCTTCCATCAGGCAGAGCTGGACACTCAGCTGGTGGTGTCCACACTGGAATCGTTCGGCTGGGTGATCAATCACCCCAAATCTTCCCTGTCTCCTTCCATGGTGAAGGCTTTTCTGGGCATGATTCTGGATTCAGCTTAGGTCAAGATCTATCTTCCTCAACAGAAGGTGGAGGTCCTTCAAGAGAGAGTTCAGTTCCTGCTGTCTTGTCCTCCTCCATCCATCAGGCAGGGAATGCAGCTGGTGGGCCTGATGGTGTCCTGCTTTAAGGCGGTTCCACATGAGGCCTCTTCAGCTTCACCTCTTGTCAGTATGGGATTGGGACCCTGTGTCCCTGGATCAGGTGTTTGTCATGTCCTGGCCTCGGTGGTGAATACTATGATCAGGGCTAGGAAGAGGTCCTCTTCTTCCATCTATTACAGGGTTTGGCGTATTCATTGACTGGTGCGAGTCCCACTCACTTCCCTGTCGTGTTTTCTATTCCTAGGCTTCTGGAGTTTCTCCAACATGGTTTGGATCTGGGTCTTCAGCTCAGTACTCTGAAGGGTCATGTGTCTGCTTTGGCTAATTTTTTCCAAAGATCCTTTGCCCAGCATCCCCTGGTCAAGACCTTTTTCCAGGGGGTTACTCACGTGCGTCCCCCACGTAAACTTGTTACCAGTCTGGGACTTGAACTTGGTCTTATCTGCCCTGCAGGGGTCTCCCTTTGAGCCCTTGCAAGGGGCTCCTTTGTCCATTCTCATGCTGAAGGTGGTCTTTTTGGTGGCTATCACTTCTGTTAGGCGTGTTTCTGAGTTGGCGGCGCTTTCCATCAAGCCTCCTTATTTAGAGAAACACCAGGACAAGGTGGTGTTTTCGTTTTAAGCCAGATTTTCTGCCTAAGGTTTTTTCTGTCTTTCATCTCAATCAGGACATTGTTTTGCCTTCCTTGTGTCCTAATCCCAGTAACCCTAAGGAAAGGGTTTTGCATTCTTTGGACGTAGTCAGAACTCTGAAGTACTATTTGATGGCTACTGAATCCTTCAGGAAGACTGATGCTCTTTTTGTGGTCCCTTCTGGTCCTAGGAAGGGTCTGGCTCCAGCGAAGTCCACTATCAGCAAGTGGATCCGTCAGGCTGTGATACAGGCCTACTCTAAGGGGAAGGAGCCTCCCTTCCGCCTTACTGCTCATTCTACTCGTGTTATTGGTGCCTCTTGGGCTTTTCAGCACCAGGCTTCTGTTGAACAAGTTTGCAAGGCCGCTACTTGGTCTTCTGTTCATACCTTTTCAAAGTTTTACAAGGTTGATGTTAGGGCCTCAGCTGATGCTGCTTTTGGCCACAAGGTTCTACAGGCGGCAGTGTTTTAAACTGTCTGCTGTTACTTTTGGGGATCCCACCCTACCTTACGGACACTGCTATTGGATGTCCCAAGTGTAAGGAATATCTTCTGGAACAGGACGTGCTGTATACTTATAATACCAATTCTACAGGTGAGTAATCACAGAATTGTGTTCTATGTATACAGCACGTCCTGTTCTACCCCACCCTTGTTATCATTCTTTAGTTACCTCTTTAAGGTGATTGTTCTTATGTTAAAATTTTCATATAATGGTTATAGTTCTCCTGGTCTCATTTTAACTGCTTTTCAATACTGGGGATTTTGTGGGAGGCCCCTGGTATATATGGGGCCGGGAGGAGCCACTTTTCTGTCTCTGCAGTCCAGCGCCATCTACTGGATGTATATCCAAGTGTAAGGAATATCTTCTGGAACAGGACGTGCTGTATACATATAATACCAATTCTACAAGTGAGTAATCACAGAATTGTATTTTTCTGATGTAGCTTGCTGTTAAAGCCATGGCAGTATGGTCCCATGACCCCAGCGTATACAAATTTGAATACCCTGCTGCTCAAGTTCATAATTGGTCCAATGCTAAATCATTAGTGGTTTACCTGTACTTTGGCTTTAACATGTTGTACTTCATTGTAGGGGAAGTCCGCATGCCTTCTGGGAAAGTTGCAAAACCTGATATCACTGACAACAAAGATGGAACGGTAACTGTAAGATACGCTCCTACTGAAGCTGGCCTACATGAGATGGACATAAAGTATGACAACATGCACATTCCAGGTAAGAGCGTATTACATCCTTCCAAAAGTGCCAAAACAAAGCTTTTTTTTTTTTTATATATAGCGTATAGCACTTAAAATCTCAGATTAAGACACAATAACCTTGTGCTTTAACCTTTGATCCAGTCCCTGGCTGCATGCCCTGTTGTGTCAAAGCCCCCAGGTAAACTCACCTCTCCTCGGCCCAACGGTGCATGCGCATGCACTCGGCCAATGAGAACTGTTTGCTATGTTTACATCTTTTGGCAAACGGCTCTCATTGACTATAAAGCCTATGTGAATGACTGGGGCAGCAGCACGCACACAACACGGGGTATGCAGCAGCAGTGCGCACTCCCCATTGACGACGAAAGCCGCTCCTGTATTACGTCAGTTCAGTGAGCGGCTCTCATTGGACGCCTGCACTTGGACCTGGGAAAGGTGAGTGTATGGGAGTCCTAGAGGGTTTCACATAGCGGGGTATCCTGATGTGGGCTGCCCCAGGGCAAAGCCAGCAGCTGGCTCTGGAATCTTAGATTCTAGGCCAGACGCTGGTGGGTTTTGTTCTGCTATAAAGCACATTAGTTATCTTCATGTTGACCTCCTTGATTTGATTTCAGGAAGCCCACTGCAGTTTTATGTGGATTACGTTAACAGCGGCCATGTTACAGCTTATGGCCCAGGATTGATCCATGGTACAGTGAATAAGCCAGCAGTATTTACAGTGAACACTAAAGATGCTGGTGAAGGTAAGTGTGTACTAGAATTTAAATGTCTAATGCCATAATGCTCAAAGTGCTCCTGGCTTGATCCATCCCATATTTCCTATTCAGGTGGTCTGTCACTGGCCATTGAAGGTCCTTCTAAAGCCGAGATCAGCTGCACAGATAACCAAGATGGTACTTGCACTGTGTCCTACCTGCCTGTCCTTCCAGGAGATTACAACATTATTGTCAAATACAACAACAAGCACATACCTGGCAGTCCCTTTGTTGCCAAAATCACAGGTAAGATGAGCATATTCGAAAATGAACATGTTTCAGAACATTACCTGAAACTGTTGATAAGCCCTTGCAGTTTAGTCAATAAAGGGGGCTCCATATTCTGAAGGATACAGTATCACATGTACAGTCCAAGAAATGTAAAAAAAAATTTTTACCAAAGCTTTGAATGTGGATATTAAGTCTAGAGGCAAGTAGTGCCAAGAGAATCGTTTATAAGGAATCTGATGTAAATTTAACAGGGCATTTTAAACTAGAAACTTAATGGTTAGATCGATTTTGTCCTAACTGCTATTAACTTTTCAGGTGATGACAGCATGCGAATGTCCCAACTAAAGGTTGGGTCTGCAGCCGATATTCCACTTAACATCACCGAGACCGATCTTAGCCTGCTGACTGCCACGGTAACCTCTCCTTCTGGAAGAGAAGAACCCTGTCTTCTCAAGAGGCTCCGCAATGGCCATATAGGTGAGTGCTGTATTTTTTAGTTGAAGGCCATAAATGGAATGTTTTTTGATTGGAACGCTAGTAGGAATTGGCTCATGGGTTTGTTTTGTAATTCTAAAACGGACAGATCAAACATGACTACAAACCAAGACCTCAACACCATCATGGTTGAGGATGGCACATTTTTGAAGGGCTCCACATCACAATCTTCAAATGGACCAAAAATCAGACCCTAGAGCCTAAAGGAGGGTAAAAAAGCCCCACCAAGGATTGCCCATAAATTTGCCCTGTTCATCAATCGTGCTAGACAGGCATTAATATGTCATTCCTGCCTTATGTCTATATAGGAATAGGCTCCTTCACACAGAATGCCGCACAGATGGGGAGTAAAAACGTAAGAAATCATGGTACTTCTCCATAAAGATAATTTGTCTTTATCTACTAGGTATCTCATTTGTACCCAAAGAGACCGGAGAGCATATAGTCAGCATTAAGAAGAACGGACATCACATCCCCAATAGCCCCATCACTGTGATGATCAGCCAGTCTGAGATAGGTGATGCGAGTCGGGTGGTGGTCTCTGGCCAGGGTCTAACAGAGGGACGGACGTTTGAACCCTCAGAGTTCATCATAGACACTAGAGAAGCAGGTAAGGATCTTGTGTTGGTATTGCTTTATTTCCAATTGTAATTGTTGCTATAATATCTTGCAAATCCTCTAAAATAAAATAAAGGCTCTTTGGTAATGTTTCCAGCTCACAAGGAAAAAGCTTTTGCCATTTGGACTTACCAGCATCCCATCCATTGACCCCAGGTGCACTTTGTGCTGGAAGACAGGTCTAGCTAAAATGTTACCGACCACTTTTAATGTTATGTGCCCATGTACTGGACAGAATAGTCTAAGGGTGTAGCATCTTATCATGGTTTATTTTAGCCTAATATAGACCACCACTATATGCCATATGCCCACCCAGTTGTGAGCCTTCTGTACTTCCACTTTAGATTCGACCAATACCAGAGGCCTCAATCTGCCACTTTGGTACAAATATACTTTTAGAAAGCTATGGAGAATGAGAGCACCCCAAAATCCTTTTGTAGATGAGTTTGGAATGGGAGCTTATTTTATCGTACTTTAGTGCATTTGTTTAGTCCACAGACCTCAGATTAGGAGTTGCATTAAAGTACAAGGCTCCCTTGCTTGCCTTCCATATGCTAAATCAACACTGACTGCTGTCCTGCAATCTTTGTGGCTCCCAGCTTCTCATAGCGGGGCTGCACCAAAGTGCACTTTCCCTTTAATATTGAAAATGGCTGGAATCGCTCCTAAACACACCGTTTGGCTCTTGTAGGTTATGGTGGCCTCAGTTTATCTATTGAGGGACCCAGCAAGGTTGACATCAACACTGAAGACTTAGAAGATGGAACATGCAAAGTGACCTACTGCCCAACAGAGCCTGGAAACTATATCATAACCATTAAGTTTGCTGATCAGCATGTACCAGGTAAACACTCTAAACTTCAGAAAGGTGTTTAACACAGTATAAATATCAGTGTGTACAGGAATTGCCGTTTGTGTTTTGCAGGTAGTCCATTCTCTGTCAAAGTCACAGGTGAAGGCAGGTTAAAGGAAAGCATCACCCGCAGGAGAATGGCGCCATCTGTAGCGAATATCGGCAGTCAGTGTGATCTCAGCCTGAAAATACCTGGTAAGACATGACTGATGATATGACAAGGTGGTTTCTGTAAAAGAGTTGTCACTTGGGTGGGTCCTTATGGAACCCTCCACTGGTCAACACTAACAAACTGTATTGGAGGTTATGTCAGATTGTCAAAAGCTCATAAAAGGCAGATGGATTTGGGTTCTCCATATAAGGTATTGGTGAAAAAAAAAATATATATATTATATTATATTATATTATAATATTATATTATATTATACACAATTTCTACATTACATTAGTATTCCTCCATTCTCATCAGTGAACAGTGAACATGTGAAATGAATTTGGCCAAAGCCCCTGCTGATACTCCCTTCTTAGGGTGTACAACTAGAAATGGATATTTTCGCATTTCGAATGGTCCTGGAACACTTTTTTTTTTTTTTTTTTTTTTTTTTTTTATTTGCTGTCATTTGTGCGAGTTGGAAGGTGGTTAGTCATTGTATAGTAATAGCAATGACATGCCTCACACAACAATGGCAATGAATGGAGGAGGCAGGCCTTAAAACAGGCACCATTATCTGGGATTACAGTGAAGCAGGAGCAATGAAAATTAGCAAAAGGTACTCATAGGGGGAGCAATTCAAGGGATGCAAGTTAAAAATTTGGTTTTGTTTCGCTTTATTGCGACTTAATCAAAATGACTGTAAAAATGTATTGTTATATCGGCACATAAATAATTACTTCAACCCATGTTTTTATTATATCTTCACATGCTATGTTCCTTCAGTTTTGTATCCTATACATTTAAAACAATTGGGTCATCATCATCTCATCAATGAGAACCTAAAGGTTTTAATAAATACAAATTAATCGTCTTGTATATGATCTAAGGTTTTATTAGAATAAAAATTGTTCTTTCAAAATGTATAGTTTCCTTTGACAGTTAAGAATAATCAACAGGTCTGACTTGGTAACCTCTTAATCTGTGTCGCTTGTCCCAAAAATTTTTATATACGATAACATAACATGTAGCAGGAACTTTGATATCCCTAAACCTTTTTTGCCTTTTTTAGAAATCAGCATCCATGACATGACTGCCCAAGTCACAAGTCCATCTGGAAAGATTCACGATGCTGAAATCATGGAGGGCGAGAACAATACATACTGCATCCGATTTGTCCCTAAAGAAATGGGAGTTCACAGTGTTAGTGTTAAATACAAGGGTCAGCATGTACCAGGAAGCCCCTTCCAGTTTACTGTGGGCCCGTTGGGTGAAGGAGGCGCCCACAAAGTACGTGCTGGTGGCCCTGGATTGGAGAGGGCAGAAGTTGGAACTCCAGGTATGCAATATAGTGACTGATTTTAAACATTTTTTTATATAGTGCTGGTGGTGACAGTTTGGTGCATTTTCAACATTTCAGAATCCTTGATTTTTCCACGTAGCTGTGGGCTTGGCAAGAAGGTATTATGCCAATAGGTTTGACTGTCACTGATAAAGGAGGTAGCAAGGCCAGCTACAACCCATGTAACTCTGCAGAGAAGAGGCAAAAGCCACTTCTGCTATTTTGGCTGCAGTGGAGAAACAGTTGGCCTTGGTTAGTGAAGTCAATGAAGCCCTGATGGTACAAAGGAAAGTAAGAGTCGGGATAACACATAACGTTAAGGGTTCCAGCCTGCCCCCTGGAATGTTTTGCACCATCATTTAGACATACACCACCCTAGAAATTTTGATCTTTCATGGGTTTTGTTCCTCTGGCAGGGAGGATCTGATTTCGGATGCCCTGCTGCGTGTATCCCCCGGAATCACTAGTAAGCTCACCTTATCCGCATTCCCACAGTACATGCGAGGGCCGCTCAGCCAATTGGCGGCTCATGTCCTATTTACATTTTCTGTGCTGCACTTCAGTGGGGCAAGAAGATCTGTATGGCAACATTGCTGCCCCCATTTCTCTGCCTCTAGCTGTGGACATGCCAGTGCCAGCCATTCAGGCGTGGTGGAGTTGTGCTTCTAGTTAGAGGTATGCTGGAGATATGCAGCCTTGGTGAGGGTTTGTGGAATGGGTGAGTGAATCGTGCAATCCGGGGGTTTTCACACAGTGGGGCATTCCAATTCAGGGTGCTCCATAAAGAGGTAAACACCCCCAAGAATCCATATATTATAAGCCGATGTCTGCTGCCCTGCAACATCACCTATGTTTCCTTTAGAAAATTGAAACCAATTCACTATCTTAATGCTTAAAGCCAGTTATAACTCCATAACTTTCCTATGCTGCTGAACTTATTATACAGGTTATACTTAATGCCTAAACATGTTTTTTCTGATAGCCGAGTTCAGTATTTGGACCCGAGAAGCAGGAGCTGGAGGCCTTTCCATTGCAGTGGAGGGACCCAGTAAAGCTGAAATTGCCTTTGAAGACAGGAAAGATGGATCTTGTGGGGTGTCCTATATTGTACAGGAACCAGGTATGACCTTGTAATGTTTCTTCCTATAGAACTTCTTGTATAGGTAGTTTTTTAATATACTGCATTATTGTGACTTAGTCAAGTGTTCCTATTAAAGTGCCTTTATTAGTTTATTTTTGCATAGTGCATATGGGTCTACATCATGAATGCATAGTGGGGGGGATGATGAAAGGAACCTGGGGGCACAACAGGGTGGGGGGGTGTTTTGCACGGCGCACCGCTGCAAGGTGTGGGGGGGGGGGTTGGAACAGAGCACATGTAATGTACTGGGGGGATAAAACCTGGGAGGGGGCTGTGGGTCATTGGTAGTTAACTTTCACACCTGCATATTGTAACAAGCGGGAGGTGTACATTCCAATGTGTCGTGAGGATAGCGGGTTCCCAGTTGGAGTCCTGCACGACTCCTCTAACATACTTCCTCTGGAGCCAATGTCTTCAGCCTCTGCTCTAGCCCATAGGACAATATGGGATCAAGACTGTAATTTTTATCTTTGCCTTACGGTCTTTCCTTTTTTATTGAAAATGTTTAGAACAAAAAGCATAGGTACAAATTTGCATCCTTGGGAACTGGTCAAAAAAGCCCTAATGTACACACTTTTGTTTTTCAGGGGATTATGAGGTGTCCGTCAAGTTCAACGATGAGCACATCCCAGACAGCCCATTTGTGGTTCCAGTGGGCTCCACGTCAGACGACGCTCGCAGACTTACTGTTTCTAGTCTTCAGGTGAGGCACTGGGAAAAACCTCAGCCCTTAGTGGTTGGGCAGAGAACTTTCCTCCTGAGCAGCTGTCATACTGAACCTCCTGTTCCTCCATAGCTTTTTAGGTTTGACACTGGTTCCTGAATGTATAAATTAGGTGGTGAGACTTTAGTCAAAAGCCACCATGTAACTAGTGCTGTTTTCTCCCAAACACAGAACTATGCATCCATTAATAGTTGACTGCTGGTCAACATTTACATATAATGAATTCTGTTTAGGGGTCTTTGCTACCGTATATGGGAATCATTTGGCAAAGTGACTCTTTTGGCTTATGGAACTCAATAGCCTGAATTATAGACATTTCTGTCATAGATTTAATTGGATAATACTGATGACACCCTCTAAAGGGTATAGCTGATTTGTGTAGAGGCCTAAGCCATATGCCGTTTTAGCCTGGTTAAGGAGTTTAAAGGCACAGAACAGCTTTATATTCTACAATTTACAGCATTTTAAGGGTTAAGCCATCAGAGGTTCCCAGCTGACTCAGGAGGCTCTCCGTCTGTTTTTCTCGTGTCTTTCTTAAAGGCTTTCAAACAGGGCCTCCTTCAACCTGCATAGCTCATCCTGTGTTTAACGAGGGAGAGGATCAGGGATTTGAACCTTGACACTGGCCTACTGTGACAAGAAGCTCTAGACATAGATGTCCTGCTTTTTCATGCTTGTAACTGTAACCCATAATTTTTTTGGCTATTCAACTTTTACTAATCAAATGAAAGCAGCTTGACCGTGATGACTTTCAGGGTCCTGGAATAAAGAGTGCTTACCTCCCAGCCGTAGGGTTGATCTTATGTAGTCCTGCCAGCTGAAGCTCTTCAGTTTAAACGCTGTCTGCTTTGGGGCTAACTGTGTGCACCCATGCTGGCCTCACTGCCCATGTCACAGCAAGGTGACTGCCTTGATTGGAAGTGGGGTGCTACATGGCACTGCTCCCCAATATCCCTCACTGGTTTGTATTCAGTGGGGGATCTCGGGGCCAGGAAGCATGCAGCCGGCATGGACAATGCTAAAATGGGGAGCTGCTGCCCACAGGAATAGACACGATTGAATTTCCAGCAGGCTGGTATGTAAGTTCCCTGTTGCCATCTGGACAACAGATTTATTCTAATATAAGACTTCTTGAGACGGAGTATGTATGGACCTTGCATTACCGATTCTACTGGTCACTTGCCTATCAGCTATATTTTCCACCCAAACCAAGTTAAAGCAATAAATAGTTGCTTAGTTGTACTTATGCCCTTAATGTCTACATCAGGTAAGACCTTGTTGAGCAGTAGCACCAAATTTAGTTGCAACATGTAGTTTTTGGGCCACTAAGGCAATGAGCTTCTAAGGGTCATTTGTCATAGCTTTCCTTGCACACAGTACACCACTGCCAGGTTCGTCATTAATGGTTCTCTCCCTTTCTAAACCAGGCTGGCCCAGGTAAGTACCTCATAACATTGTGAATACATTCATACTTCATGAGCTGCTGCTGCAGAACTGCATTGCTGTCTTTCTAAACCTTGTAATGTGCCCTTTAGGAGTCAGGGTTAAAGGTCAACCAGCCAGCCTCTTTTGCAGTAAGTCTTAATGGTGCCAAAGGAGTACTAGATGCCAAAGTTCATAGTCCCTCTGGGGCTTTAGAGGAGTGCTGTGTCACGGAGATCGATGAAGGTGAGACTGCTTTTCAGGATGCATTCCCAAATGTAGTGTTAGGGGGTGTGGAGCTTTTTAGAAACCTACCTGTATGTATTTTTAGGGTTGAGTAGTTGTGTAGGTCAAACAATGTTATACATTGCCAAATTGTTAAAAGCTAAAATCCAGCAATATTGCCAATTCACTTACCTTAGAGGGTGGTTAGATCTCATTGGGTTGGTTACCAATTTCAGTTTTCTGGTGTCAATGCAGTCTTAGGCCTTGGATCTTATAATGGGAACTACTAAATGACTGTCTTCTACGAGTACCTTTTAGCTTACCAGACATAAAATTGTTATAGTAAAAACTATGGGAAAACTGCCCACTATTAGTTACTCGAAAGTCTGTATAAGTCATGTGGGCCATTTTAATTTAATCATGTTTGCTTTAGTCCTTACAATAAATATGGCTTCTCACCACTCCTATGCAAATTACTGGTCTGTTAGTGTTGGACTTTATGCTACCTTACTACTTTTGAGTGTCTGGATTTGGGCTATTTTGCAAATCTTCTGCTGTTAATGTATCTGCTGCTACATATGTGATTCTAATATGCCTTATTTCAGATAAATATGCTGTACGCTTCATTCCCCGGGAGAACGGTCTGTATCTGGTTGATGTGAAGTTCAATGGCTCTCACATCCCAGGCAGCCCATTCAAAATCCGTGTGGGAGATTCTAGCCAGGCCGGTGATCCAGGAATGGTGTCTGCATATGGCCCAGGATTAGAAGGCGGCACCACTGGTAAGACCTCCTTGATTTTGCAATTGCTACATCTCTCTGGAAAATTTTAGGATGCAAAGTGGAAATTGCTGAAGGTCTAGGCACAAATGTAGTGTTTAAAGTGGACCAACACCCAGGATTTTGACTATCCTGGGTCTTGGTCCACTTCGGTGGGGCACCCCCGATCGGGGTGCCCCGCTGTGTGAAACCCCCCCTAACCCACCGAAAAACTCACCTCTCCCCGCTCCCAGCGCCGACGTACAAGGGAAGATCTGGAACGTCTAAGCGGCGGCGGCCGCCGCCGCCGCCTCCCTCGCGTCACTTTTGACGCGCAGACGGCCGGCGCGGAGGCGCGCACGCCTACAGGGGCGCGAGGGAGGCGGCGGCGGCCGGCCGCCGCCGAAGATAAGGTAGGTGAGTTGGGGTGTTTGGGGGGGGTTTCACCCCGCGGGACATCCCGATCTCGGATGTCCCGCGGGGTGGGGGGTGATCGCCCGTGGGTGTTGGTCCACTTTAAATACAAACATGACCCCAGAGCGCCCAAGTGCAACCAATGACACCATCATGACATGTATTGCATGTAGGAGGTGTTCTTTTTTGGAATGGGATAAGAGGAATAGGTCAAGGCTACAAAGATGTTTGGTCAGTTCAGAAAGAACCCCATTAAAATGTATTTACTATAAGTCAAAATGATTAAGCGGTTTTCTTATAAATATATGGATATTTACCAAATAGGCATAAAGATTCTAAAGCTTTATGCCTCTGCACTGTAGCTTCTTCAGAGAAACCTGATGCTCCAGTTTGCTGAAGTTGAAGCCTTGGCAGAAATAATATATAAAACACAGATTCATGTACTGTGGTCTTCATTTACATTCTTGTTCAGAGAAGTGTTAATATCAGCTAATGTGTTCTGTAGATGAAGAAATATGATGAAAGATGATTTGAGTCTGGTTTGATCCTGCTAAATATTGATCCTAAACAAGTTCTTGCTGCACAGCTTCCCTGTTTGAGCTTTTAGATGACCTTTATTTTCTTTTACCCTAGGAAATGCTGCTGAGTTTATTGTCAATACCACAAACGCCGGTGCTGGGGCTTTGACTGTTACAATCGATGGTCCCTCTAAGGTCAAAATGGATTGTCAAGAATGTGCAGAAGGTTACAAAGTCACTTATACACCAATGGCTCCTGGAAGCTACCTGATCTCCATAAAATATGGTGGTCCTTATCATATTGTGGGCAGCCCATTCAAAGCAAAGGTTACAGGTGAGTTTATACTTTTGTTTCCCCTTCTCTACACATAGGAAAAAGCCCAGTTGGGCCTTGTATATCCACCCCAGATGTTCCAGTTTTAGGGATAACTTTGTCACAGTCCAAAGAATTATGGAATTGCTAGTTAGATTGAAATATAATGGATACAGCATTCAAGTGATCTCTCCATTACCTCAGTGTGAAAGCTGTGAGTTAGCTGTATGTGCTTTACATAGTAATAGCAGGCTTGTTGCTGCTATACAATTTATCAAAATGGATGAATCTTGTAACAATGGATAGCAGCCAAATTACAATGTAACTCACGGGTGTATTGTATGTGATGGCCCTAAAAAAATCTAGTTCTGATTATCTTGTTAAAATGATCAGGGAATGAACAGGGAAAGCCTGTTGTGGTACAGCACTTCTCAGCCTTTATGCTGGCATGCAAACTGGAGCCTTGGCTTCCTGTCAAATATTAAACACCTGATTACAAGAGAACTGAGAAGCCTACTTACATGTGGTCAGATGCTTAAAATGAACAAAAGAATGTGTTCTTGGTTCCTGCTAAGCAGTTATCTGAATGTTTTTTAGGAAGACAAGTGAGACCAGAATCATTTTCTCACACTTTGCATTCTCATCTGCATCTCCTTCATGTTCTTAGGTCCTCGCCTGGTAACGAGCCACAGTCTTCACGAGTCCTCATCAGTATTTGTAGATTCCATAACCAAATCTGAGGCCTTTACACAACAAGGAGCCCTGCCTAGAGTGTCATCAGATGCCAGCAAAGTAGTGGCTAAAGGTCTTGGTCTGAACAAAGCCTTCGTTGGTCAAAAGAATTCGTTCACAGTAGACTGCAGCAAAGCTGGTAAGTGGTCTGCAAGGCATACTAGCAACATTTTGTCCTTTTTTAAAAAAAAATTTCTGCAACTCCTGTACTGATAGTGTTTTTAGGTAACAGACTTGTGATAGAGAAGGTTATAAAAGGGGGTTCAAACTCCGTTGCATACACCACAAAACTTCTATTTATCAACGCTCATCAATGCTCTTCTGACTGCTGTGTTGCTTCTTCAAACCATTCAGATAAAATTTCTTTTGGTTCAGCAGCAAACTGTCAGCTACTGCAGTTGTCTGCAATGGCATGGTTTCGTTTCTTTTGGGTGTTTCTTTAAACTGGAAAATGGGATAGTTTAGGCATGGCAGATCAGGTGAATAAAGATGATCCACAACCTTGAAGCCTAGCCCTGCCATTTTGTTCTAGGTGATGGCAACTGTGGACCAAATATGGACATGCAAGAGTATGGCTTCCTGGGTCAACTTTCCACACCTTTTTTGCCCTCTACCTTTTTTCAGTATATCCAGAACTGTTGTGTAATACACAGCTGTGATATACCACTTTGGAAAGATAGTTAGTAGACAGATGCCATCACCTTGGGAACCTGTGTCTCCATTGTTTGTATTTATAACAAAGGTAAAAAAAAGTCAAATTCATATCCCCTTCATCCCCAGTAGTCAAGATGGTTATACCTCCCCAAAAGCTCTTTAGTCCTCTTTAGTGTTCCTGAACTCTGAGACTCTCCAGGTCCACGTGATTACAAATTATGGACCCAACTCAAACCTAATGCTGAAATTCTCTAGAGATCTTGCAAAATGGTTGGTGATTAAGTGGCTGCTTTTAATTAGTGTCCCGATTTTTCACTGTGGAATACGATGAGCATTTGTTTCCACATGTCACCATAAATATCTGTCTTACATCCCTTTCAGCCTTGCTCTTTGCATGGAAACCTGCTCCAGACTCCGCCATGGTTTAAAACTTGAATAACACAAAAATGGAACATGACAAAAGTTGAGAATTATGTAACTTTCAATGATGTGAAAAAGCATGCTTACACTGTTCTGTTTCTCCACACAGGTAACAATATGCTGCTTGTTGGTGTTCATGGGCCGAAAACGCCATGTGAAGAGATTGTAGTAAAACATCTTGGTAACCGATTGTACAACGTTACGTACCTCCTGAAGGACAAGGGAGACTACGTTCTGGTGGTCAAGTGGGGCGATGAGCACATTCCGGGCAGCCCATACCACGTGTCTGTGCCTTAATCCTTCACCCTACATATTCCCTCGTCCTGACTCCAAATCCCCCCTTACCCTCTTCGTGAGCATCTAATGTACAGCTGTCCTACTTGAAACCTCTCTTCATAAGGTTTTGGAGGTCAGCTTGGGTTTGGGGGTCTTGCTTAGCTGGTTCCAAGTTTATGCAATGGCCATATTAACCCCCCGTGGCACTGAAGGGGCAATGTGCGAACGGGTGCATTAGGTCATATGGGGATAGAGGGATGGTCAGTCAAGCTGAAGAGCAGCTGTATGGGGAGCCTGGCACTTTTGAACAAAAATTCTGTAATTTGATTAAAGACAGCTGCTGACTGAGAAGATCCATTGGCCATCCCCTGCCCTCAAAGGGCTGCTTTGTATACCACATGCTCCCGTGTGCTGTCCTGTCCCCTTGCAATTGTTTACATGTTCTTCCTTACCTTGACGTGTTGTAAGGGTTAAGGAATTTCTAAGATGGTAATATAGGTTCTGAGGGAGAGCAGAAGAACCTAATGGAGCATCCAGATAACTAAATTGTTGTACATTTTAACCTCCCCACCCAAAGTCCTTTATCAGTATTTTTTATATATATTTTTCTAAATCCTGTGGAGTGCTCTAGATCTTGAAACTACCAATGTTGTTTTCGGCTAGGTTTAAAGTTTATACTTTTAAAGCAACCACTACTTTTAGGCAGAAGATTGCTACTGTTCTGATCTTGTCTGTAAATGGAATCTCCCCCCCTCTCCTAATGATGGCCCTTTCCTTACTCCATGTATTGTCTGTTTTTAATGTCCAGAGATTGGGTTAGTCCTGAGATGCTTCATTTGGTTGCTAGTTGGTTCAAACCAAAGGCCATTCCAATTGGTTTTCTTCCAGTTAACCAAATCGTGTCAAGTTTTGTTTTTTTTTTCTAAAAATAAAGAATTTTTTTTTGTGCACGACTACAGTACTTTGCTATTAATGATAACAATAAAGTTCTGCTTTTAATCCTCCTCCTGGTCTTCATTTATTCAGTAACCATATATATGTTTTGGTCATCCAATGGGCATTCTGTTGCGATTTCTGTCATTGTTCAAACTGTGAAACAAATGTGTAAGGATGTCGCCTAGCCCTGCTGTTTATGCAATGGTGTGGTTTGATTCTCTGTGAAGCAGACAGCTATATATTGAACCCCGTCTTTTTCTTCCTATAAAATTACTACTTGGTGTGCAAGTGTAATTTTTTTATTTTTTTTTTAATAAGGAGGTGTTTTGTAAAATTGTGTAATATTAAAAATCCATATAGACTCATCAGCTAATGGGGAGGGGTCAGGAATAAAAGAACCTGCATGCCATTTGTCAGGCCACGTCCCCTCATTGAGAGATAGATAGGATGTAACAGTTAAAACAATATAAACCCTTTCAGTAGGCAAATTAATCATTTATTGATGCAGACCTGCATGTTGCACCTCAGAGTGGCAAAGGAGAACTAAGTTAAGGGGGGCATGGACTCAAGAGGAACAGTCCCTCCAAATCAGGGACACTTTGAAGGTATGCAATTGGGTGCTATTTAAATTCAACATATGCAAGAGAATGTTAAAATCCATTAACAGACCAAAACACCACAGGTGGGGAGACTGTTGCTATATACAACAATCAATATAGATCATCTTAATATGTTAAGTGGTTCTTAACCCTGCCTGTGATCCGGATCTCCAATGGATAAAACCATTATCGATAAAAAAATAGTGCAATCTAATTACCGTATATAATCAAGTTTATTGTAGCACAGATATTGGTTTAGGGGTTTGATTTTTCATTAATTTATAATTTCATCATTGATTGGGTATATATATATATATATATATATATATATATATATATATATATATATATATATATATATATATATATATATCGCCACATGTGTGTGTGTGTATATATATTTTATAGGATTATATATGGTAATGAGATTGTTTTATACAAGTAGAGATACATTATGATAGTCCCTTTGCCTGCATAGACAAGAAGGCTTCCCTTCGGCTTCAAGCGCCTTCTGCCAGGGACAGTGTCCTTCCCACATCATGCTTCACATACCAGTTTTGCGGGCAGCAACCTAGTCTGATTCTCATTTTGGCAGGGTGGCAGTGAAGGCATCTAATGCACATCTTTAATGCACACTTTTTTTTTTTTTTGGTATTGCACAGCGGTGCTTCCAACGATGGTCTAACTGTTCTGTCTTTTGAGTCACAGCTCATGCAGTCACCCTGTTAATATTACTGGTTGATGTTCCCACTCTAATAAGTGGACTGCTAAGGGATGTCCCACGTGTAATGAAATCCCGTCAAGGCGGAGTATAGGAGAATATACCATTTTGTGATAACTCGCATGTAAAATGGATTTCTCTGTACTAATCTACTCCACCTTGATTGCCCCGCCTTTTGGTTATTTCCTGGTTGTGATTTCTTGTTTTATTGCCAACATTGTAGTGGTGGTCCATGGTTTGCACAAATTGGTTTCCTTTAGTTCCTCACACAGCTGTTGCTATTGCTTTTTGACTGACTGGGGCCTGAGGGGGCAGCTGAGCCCTTTTACAAGTCCACCCCCTGGGAGGAAACAGACAGAGGTTAAAAGCTCCACCCCTTCCTCCCCACCTCAGTTCTTTGTGTTTCCTCCCTAAATTTTGATGACATGGGTGCATTATGCGATCATGTGAACCGCAGAAGTGAACATTTCTTAAAATGAGCTTGGGATGCTATCACATTCACGTTCAGACCCGCACTACCATCTGATGGTATTCTCAGGAGCATGGTAGTATGGATTAATAATCTTAAGGGTCACGTGGAGAATAAGGTGTCCTTAGAGGACCTGTCTTGATTTATTGGAATGGCCTTGTGCCAGATTGTCTACCAGTGTGTGCTATATAGCACCCTGGGATTGTTTAGATGTGAAGGTGTGATCAGGCACAGCCTGGTCCAGTAGAATCATTTACACCTGCCACTTGTCTCACGGGTTTGCTTAAAGTGGACCAACACCCAGGATTTTGACTATCCTGGGTTTTGGTCCACTTCGGCGGGGCACCCCGATCGGGGGTGCCCCGCTGTGTGAAACCCCCCAGATACCCCAAAAAACTCACCTCTCAGCGCTCCCACGTGAGCGCCGCAGCCAATCCCCGCCAACGTCCAGGCGGGGATTAGGAACGTCCAAGACGCTTCCGCCGCCGCCGCCTCCCGCGCGTCACTCTCGGCGCGCGCGCGCCCCCGCCGGCCATTCACAGAGGGCCGGCGCGGGCGCGCGCACGTCTGGAGGGGCGCGCGGGAGGCGGCGGCGGCGGAAGCGGCGGCGGATCAGGTAAGGTGTTTTTGGGGTTTCTGGGGGGTTTCACCCCGCGGGACATCCCGATCTCGGATGTCCCGCGGGGTGGGAGGTGATCGGCCCGGGAATCTTATAGATTTCCGGGCCGATCACCCCTGGGTGTTGGTCCTCTTTAAAGACAAAGCCTATGAAGTCAGCCTTATCGACTCTACTCAGAGCTGTATCTTTCCTTACCAATGCTTCAGAGGAGGTCATAAGAGATGCAGCTAAAGCGTCAGCCTTAATTTCCTGCGCCACAAGGGCCCTCTGGTTAACTTGGTCTGGAGACAATGTTTTTAACGCCAAGCTTTGTGGGATTCCGCTTCATTCGAATCTCCTCTTTGGAGAAAAGCTAGATGTTATCCTGGCCAGGTCAACTGAAGTGGGGAAAAGATTTCTCACCAGGAAATGGAACTTTAACCCCCGCAATAATAGAGGTAGAGCTGCTTTACACCTCACTCAACTTAAACAGAACGACCCTAAGAAACATTGGACTCGGCCAAGGCTCCAAAAGAGGTTTATCTTATTTGCCAAGCCTTCAGAGGGGCCAAAGCCACAATCAACAAACACCTGGTAGGAGGCAGTCTCTCCCGGTTCATAGCCACCTGGAAAACAGTCACCCAAAATCAGTTTGATACAAACACTAGAGAAGGGTTTTAGAATTTTAATTCCTCCCCCCCCCCCCCCCCCCCCAGTCATCTTTTTTTTTTTTTTTTTTAGTGATCCAGGTAACCCAAGAAAAGAGAAGCATTCCCTCTAGTTCTGCGGGAACTTCTGCAGAAAAACGTGATGGAAACAGTACCTCCACTCTCCCTGGGAGGGGGATTCTACTCTCACATTTTTCTGGTTCAGAAGCCATCAGGAAAGTATCGAATGTTTTTGAATCTTAAGAGATTGAACAGGTTCATTCAATACAAAACGTTCAGAATAAATGCAATATATTCAGGATGCCCTGATGATGAACCTAGATTTACAAGATGCCTACTAATGTACCCATTCTGAACGCACACTGCAAGTGTCTGAGATTTGCGTTTCAGTTAGATCAGGAAATCATTCGCTACCAGTACAGGGCACTGCCATTCGGCCTGTCCTCATCTCCAAGGATCTTCACAAAGATTCTGGCAGAACTGATGGC
The DNA here is from genome assembly GCA_027917425.1 of Gastrophryne carolinensis. NCBI lineage: Eukaryota > Metazoa > Chordata > Amphibia > Anura > Microhylidae > Gastrophryne > Gastrophryne carolinensis. Next base: position 211,344,042 of record CM051235.1, read on the forward strand.
TTACTTCAGACAACAGGGAATCATGGTGATCCCCTATTCAAACAACCTCCTCCTGTTAAACAAGTCAAGGTCAGCTCTCCTATTAAATCTAGAAAAGACCCTGTCCCAACTAAAGAGCTTAGGATGGGTAATCAATATAAAAAAATCCACCCTAACGCCCAGTCAGCAATGCAGGTTTCTGGGGTTCAACATAGACAGCACTCGACAAAAAAAATTCTTTCCTCAAGAAAAGGTGGACAGGATTAGAGCAGAAGCTTAATTGCAGCCCCACAGGTGTCCATAAGGGAGATCATGAAAATCTTGGGTCTCCTGACCTCGGCAATTCCTGCGGTACCATGGGCTCAGCTACACACAAGAACATTGCAGAAATTTCTTCTAGAGCACTGGGACAAGCAACAAAGCTTACTAAACCAACTAGTCCAGTTACTTACGAGTATTCTAGAGGATCTCATGCTAGATCCAGGGGTGTTGGGGGAAAGGAAGAAAATGGAGACAGACCAACCCAGTAGTGATCACGACAGATGCAAGCGGTTGGGGAGCCCATTTGGGAAGTCACCAGGTGCAGGGAAAGTCAAATTTCAGAGAACTCCTGGCAGTCAAGTTTGCACTGGATCAATTTTGGTCAGTCATATACGAACAGATAAGGTCAGGGGGGGGGGACCAGATCCTCAGCTCTATTGAACTCGTCAAATCCCATTCTTCTACCCTTACAGGATCAGGTCCGATCAGTATCGGCAGTTCATCTGAAGGGGACCCTAAAAACTCTAGCAGACTATTTAAGTCGAGTCAGGATTCACCAGACAGAATGGTGTCTGAACCAAGTCTCTTCTTCAAATCGTGAGTACTTGGGGGTCTCCTGCAGATAGACCTGTTTGCCAATGCCAGCAATACAAAATGCAAGACATTTTATTCTTTGACAAGGGGAGAGTGTGTGTGTTAGCAATGGATGCCATAGCTCATCCATGGAGGTTTCATCTTGCCTATGCCTTTCCTCCTTTCAGAATTCTGCCACAAGTGAACCAAAAATGGCACCAGAAGAGGTCAACATTATCCTCATAGCTCCGTTCTGTCCAAAGAGAATCTGGTTTGCGGAAATAAGAAGGTTGGTAAAGAAGGGTCCCTGGAGACTTCCAGACATTCTGACATCTATTATTCATCAGGACGTCCTTCTTCATCCGAATCAGGCAAAACTTCTGCTGACAGCTTGGATCTTAAAGGGACCATCCTAATAATTAAGGGCTGTTCAATTAGAGTGACTGAAACTTAGAAAATTGACTATTAGGAGAATCTATGAAAAGGTAGGGATATGTCTTTCTTGTGTTTCTGAAGTTGAACAAAAAAGACCTAGCCACAGTACTCAAATTCCTGCAGGAAGGTTTCGAGAAGGGGTTTTGCAGTAAGTATGTTAAAGACTCAGACAGAAGTTGAGACAGAATGAACGAATCAATCATTTTTTCAAGTCAGTTATTCGCAAAAGACCTGCTACATTTAACAGTTTTCCTACATGGGACTTGTCAGTTGCATTAAAAGGATCAATGGAACTGCTCTTTGAAGCTCTAGATGAAGTTCCAGAGAAATGGTTGTTTCTAAAATTTAGCTTTCTGCTAGCCATTACTTCCGCCAGGTGAGTAAGTGAACTACAGGCCTTATCTATGAAAGAACCCTATTGTTTAGTACTCTTAGACAAAGTTATTCTTAGGCCAAATCCTTTGTTTTTGCCAAAAATAGTGACTTCGGCTAACAGGTAGCAAGAGAGTTCCTCCGACACTACCAGCTGCAGGAGGCAAGGAAGATCATCTCTCGCTGCTTGATGTTAGAAAAGCTCTGATCATTTATTTGGAAAGTTCCAGAGAATGGTGTGTAGCGAAACAACTTTTAGTAACTTTCAGCGGAAAAAAGAGAGGCTAAGCAGCCTCCAAATCCACTATAGCCAGATGGTTAAAACAGACTATTGCACAAGCATATTCTACTAGGGGAGTCTCCCCCCACCCCCAGAGGTGTCTGCCTATTTTTCTTCCAATCCATTCCATACACTCCTTACTCCTGGGTTTCCTCCTCCTCGCTGAGACATGTGACTGCAAGAAAGCAAACAGGTGCGGCCCTCCCGGCCCATAAGTAGCAGCCGCCCCTTAATCAAATCAGTTTTTCTTTCTTGCAGTGGCAAGATGACTGTGGAAGATTAGGTGCTCTCAAGGATTTTAGCGGTAAGCGGGGGACTGAACCCTGTCGGCTCGCTACGGACCTTACTCCCACGGCCCCTCAAGACCCGTGTTATGCCTCCACAGCATTGGCTGTTTTTGGGGCCGTGAAGGTATGGTGAAGCGCCAGGGTCTTGGGGCGCTTGCAGAGCGATAGACTCTGGGCTGCAGGCTTTTTGAAAGGCAAGTCAGCCGCAGGTTTTTCTCTGGTGTACCTGCTGAGGATATGTTTACCCAACCCTTCCTTCTTCCGTTTGGTTTTTTATTTTTATAATTATTTGTTTATTTAAAAAGAGGCGTAATGGGCATACCGGGAGGTACAGCCCTGCGCAAAATGTCCATTTTGATATTCATGTGTACATGTTTTTATTGAAAAAGAGAGAAAGATAGAAAGAGTTGCTCCTGGTCTTTGTATCTTTAAGAGCTGGGCTGACGTCACGCTGGGCGTAGACCCAGACCATGTGCTACATTCTGGGGAGGAGATCACTTCCTCCCAGCCTCCACTTCCTCAGCCTTGCGTGCTGAGAGAGGATATCCGCTCGACCGGTGCAGGTAGGACTCATCACCGGAGATACAGGGGGCATTCCCCTCTTTCCGGATTTGCGCGGGCGCTGGTGCTACGGGGGGAGCGATTCACCTCGCGTCCTCCCGGCCTTGTGTCCTCCCAGCCTTTTGTGTCTCCCAGCCCCTTGTGTTCGCCCGGCGCCTTGTATGTTCTCCCAGCCCCTTCTCCCTCTCCCTTCCACACACGCCGTTAGCGGCGTGTCTCCGGCGGGGCAGACCGGCTTGCGGTCCCCTTCTCAGGCCAAGCCGCGATACCGCATCGGTTGCTGGCAGCGGCGGCAGGTAGGGAGGGGGCTGTGAGGCGGCATTGGTGAGTGAATCTTTTGAGTGTGTGGGAGCGGGGCTGGGTGGTTGTAACTGTCATATGCTTAAGGTTGATCTTGTCTCCTCAGGTGAAGACAGACGGCATTGGTGAGTGGATCTTTTGATCCCTTCTTTTTCTCTATAGTTTGTTGTACAGCAAGTTTTCTGTAAGGTCTTTTTGATCTTGTGTATGTTTTGTTTTTTTTTAAAAAAAAAAAAAGAGGGAATAAGTATAATATGTTTAAAATTTAAGGGAAGAGTATTTTATTATGACTATGAAATACTAAATATCGCAGATACTTTAAGTTATCTGCTTGATTGGTTGTGTTGTATTATATCGTATTATATTATATTACATTATTTTATATTTATATTAATTATATTATATTATATTACATTATTTTCTATATTATATTATATTACATTATTTTATATTAATTATATTATTATTAGATCATATTAATTATTATTATATTTTTATATATTATATTAGTAGTGTTGATATTTTATCAATTTTATTTTAATTAATTTTATTAAATTTATTAATTGTGATTTACTGCTATTCTTCCCTGGTAGAGTTAAGGTTTTTTCTTTAATCCTTTTTTTCCCTTTTTTCTCCTTTTATTTTTTAGACTGGAAGAAGGGTAGAAAGCAGGGTTGTGGCCCGGTCCCTTTTTTGGGGGATTGGTTCAGGCTTAGAGCCCTTTGGGTCTGCTGGCCATCAAAAAAAAAAAAAAAAGATATATAAAATATATATATTCTAAAAGTTGAAAAAAAAAAACCAAACAAACACCATGAGGGAGGCATCGGGGGATAGCGACACGGGCATCCCTCCTGAGCAAGGCAAGATTTGCCCCTTATGCAGGCAGGATCCCCTGGGCAGTTTTGGCACGGTCTGCTCCGCCTGCGCTGTGAAGATCGGCCTAGACCATAACAGGTCAACTGACAGAGTTGCTAGCCCGGCTATTGCCGAGGGCATTACGGTTCGTCTGCCTCCTGCTTCCCCAAAAGGGGGAGAAGGCAGTGGGGTGCGGTCGGAGTTGGTTCACAGATTGGATAATCTGGAGAGGCAGTTGTCTCTTGTGCTTCCAAAGAAAGCCACCTTTAAAAGAAGGCATTTGGAACCGGTTGCAGAGGAAGAGGATTTATTTGCCTCTTTTGGAGAAGAGGAGTATCTGGAGGAGCAGCTGCCTTCTGAGGGCGAGCTGCGATCAGAAGAGGATAGTAATTCTATCTTGTTTTCGTCCGATGAAGATCCTCTCCTCATGGATGAAACAGATGGTCTGTTGTCTATGGTATTCGACACCTTGAATATTTCTCCACCGGAGGTAGCGAAGAGAAGGAGGGATGACCTGTTTAGGCCTGTCAGGCAAAGGCAGGTGTTTCCAGAACAGCCTCACTTCTCCAAGATGATATTTAAGGAATGGGAAAATCCTAATAAGCTGCCGGCTGTTCCAAAGATTCTAGATTCTAGGTATCCCTTTCCAGCGGAAATGATTAAATTGTGGTCCTATCCGCCGGAGGTGGACTCCCCGGTTGCAGGCTTGTCTAACACGTCGGTAATGCCATCCGCTACTATGGGTTCCCTTAGAGATTCCACTGAGAGACGTATGGATCAGCTGGCCCGCCATGCCTTCGCCATGATAGGTTCCTTGCTCCGCCCAGTTTGTGCCACGGCCATTGTGTCTCTGGCCACGAGGAAAAAGATGAAGAGGAACTTAGCCAGAGTTAAGTCTCGCAGGCTGACCCAGGAGTCCAAGGACCTTAAGGACTGTTTGGACCTTAATGCATTTGTTATTACTGCAATGGAGGATGCGGTCAGGCTGGCGGCTAGAACCTCTGCTCTCCTAGTGGCCTTGCGCCGCTCATTGTGGCTTAGGCAGTGGTCGGCGCACACCGCCGCTAAGAAGGCGCTCACGGATTTACCCTTTTTGGGGAACAGACTTTTTGGTGAAAAGCTGGATGGTTTGGTAAAGGATGGCAAGTTACCTCAAAGGAGAAGGTCGACCTTTTCAGAGGTCTTCGTCATTTCGGCCCTTTCGGAGGGGCAGAGGCGCTTTCCGGTCTTGTTCCCGAAGAGATTTTTGGGGTAGAGGAAGAGCGCGTAATAGGGCAGGAGGGGTCTGGAGAAATAGACCTAAACCTCCAGCCAAATCTACTACAGCATGAGGGGGCGCCCTCACCCGAGCGGGTGGGGGGACGGCTTTTGCGTTTTGCTCATATCTGGAGGCGCCATGTAGCGGATCGATGGATCCATGAAGTGGTGTCTTCAGGTTACAAAATCGAGTTTTCAGCCAAACCACCCGCAAGGTTCCTTCGATCAGGGGCATCCCGGAACCGGCTAAAGCTAGTGGCCCTGAAGTTCGCAGTTCAGCACCTCCTTCAGAAAGGGGTGGTTTGTCGAGTACCCCTTCAGGAAGAAGGTCAGGGGTTTTATTCCAACCTTTTTACAATCCCCAAGAAGGATGGGTCGGTTCGTCCCATTTTAGATCTGAAGGATCTCAACAAATACATCCGCGTGAAGCATTTCCGCATGGAGACGTTGAGGTCTGCCTTAACAGTAGTACGACCCGGAGATCTTATGACCTCCATAGACATAAGGGACGCGTATCTGCATGTACCGATATTTCCAGGGCATCAGAGATTCCTGAGGTTTGCCCTAGAAGATCAGCATTTTCAGTTTGTGGCTCTTCCGTTCGGAATATCCTCGGCTCCAAGAGTATTCACCAAGGTCCTGGCGGGGCTAATGGCAATCTTCAGGAGCCAGGGAATACGTATCGTCCCTTATTTGGACGATCTCCTAATCCCAGCCAGTTCACAGCAGCAGATTTTAGAGGATACACAGACGGTTCGGTCATCTCTGGAAGAATTCGGCTGGGTGATCAACTACCCGAAGTCTCATATCACTCCGGCGCCAGTAAGAAACTTCCTGGGTATGACTCTGGACACAGTCCAGGTCAAAGTTTTTTTGCCGGAGCAGAAGGCTCGGCTAATTCAGAATCAGATAAAGGGCCTTCTGGTTTGCCGGCAGCCGACTATTCGGCTGGGAATGAGGGTAGTAGGTCTGATGGTAGCCTGTTTCGAGGCAGTACCTTTCGCCCAGTTTCATATGAGGCCCCTTCAGTGGAATTTATTAGCAAGCTGGGATCGGACCCCGCAGTCGCTGGATCAGGTCTTTGTTCTGTCCCCTTTGACCAAGCATTCTCTCCTGTGGTGGATGGACCCTCTCCATCTGTTGGTAGGCAGATCCTTCTTGACCCCACAGTGGCAGATAGTTGCCTCGGATGCCAGTCTCTCAGGAGGGGGCGGCATCTGGCAGTCTCAGAAGATCCGGGGTCAGTGGGGACCGAGAGAGAATCAGCTTCCCATAAATGTATTAGAGTTGAGAGCTATCAGGCTAGTACTCCGGTATCTGACCCCCAGCTTAAAGGGGCAGGCAGTCCAGGTCCAGTCGGACAATCGGACAGCGGTAGCCTATATCAACCATCAGGGGGGTACTCGGAGCAAGGGTGCTCTGGAAGAGGTAAGCCGGATTCTGACGTGGGCAGAGGAGAATGTCCCCTGCATCTCGGCAGTTTATATTCCGGGAGTAGCAAACCAGGAAGCCAACGCGCTAAGCAGGAAGACTCTGCGTTGGGGAGAATGGTCTCTCAGTCGGCAGGTTTTTCAAGCCCTTTGTCTTCGTTGGGGGCGTCCGGAGGTGGATCTCTTTGCATCCAGACACAACCACAAGCTGCCAGTGTTTGTGTCCCTGTCGAGGGACCCTCTGGCCTTAGCCACGGACGCCCTGTCAGTCCCTTGGGCAGGGTTCAAACTTCTGTACATTTTTTCCCCCGTTGCCGCTCCTGAGTCGTGTTCTAAGAAAGATAATTCAAGAGGGGATACCTACCATTCTAGTAGCTCCTCATTGGCCAAGAAGAAGTTGGTTTGCGGACATAAAGAGGATGGCGGTAGACCATTGGCGCATACCGGTCGAGCCAGATCTTCTCACTCAGGGGGCGCTTCGGCACCCGAATTTACAGATGCTGGCTTTGACGGCTTGGCTATTGAAACCTCGGTCCTAGCATCTAAAGGTTTGTCAGCCAAGGTCATTCATACCATGATTCAGGCTCGGAAGAAATCATCTTCCATGATTTACTACAGAGTATGGAAATCCTTTATATCCTGGTGTGAGGCTAGGAAAGTTTCATGTAGAAAGTATTCGGTTTCTAGGATCCTAGAATTCCTGTAGGATGGTTTAGAGATGGGCCTACGTTTAAGCACCCTAAAAGGGCAGGTGTCGGCCTTATCTATCTTTTTTCAGAAGTCTATCGCTTGTAATAGACTCATTAAGACTTTTTTTCAGGGTGTCACCCATGTCCGTCCACCGCGCAAGTCTATTTTGCCAGTATGGGATTTGAATTTGGTATTGACGGCTCTACAGGGGGCTCCCTTTGAACCTATGGTCGACGCTCCAGTGAGCATTTTGACACTTAAAGTGGTATTTTTAGTGGCAATCACTTCTGTGCGGCGTGTTTCGGAGTTAGCCGCTTTATCTATGAAATCTCCTTATTTTGAGTTGCACAAAGACAAGGTGGTGTTTCGGTTTAAGCCAGATTTTTTGCCTAAGGTTGTTTCTCCTTTTCATCTTAATCAGGAGGTGGTTTTACCCTCCTTGTGCCCAAATCCGTCTAACGCTAAGGAAAGGGCACTTCATTCTCTAGATGTAGTTAGAGCCATAAGGTATTATTTGGCAGCTACAGATGCCTTCCGCAAGTCGGATCTTCTTTTTGTTGTTTCAGAAGGATCCAGAAAGGGGCTCCCACTGGCTAAAGCCACTGTTAGCAAGTGGATTAGGCAGGCAGTGATTAGAGCCTACTCGGCCAAGGGGAAGGAACCCCCCTTTCGAGTCACGGCCCATTCCACTAGGGCCATTGGTGCCTCTTGGGCTTTTCAGCACCAAGCTTCGGTGGAACAGGTCTGCAAAGCTGCCACCTGGTCTTCGGTTCATACATTCACCAAGTTTTACAAGGTGGATGTTAGAGCCTCAGCTGACGCTGTTGTTGGTCGGAAGATTCTTCAGGCAGTGGTGAAATGAGCTGCCTGCTGTTCTGCGTCAGGGGATCCCGCCCATAGATGGCACTGCTTTTGGAGGTCCCAGGAGTAAGGAGTGTATGGAATGGATTGGAAGAAAAAACACAATTCTGTGAGATACTCACCTGTAGAATTGTTTTTTCTGGGAATCCATTCCATACACTCCGGCCCACCCGTTTTTTGGGTCATGTTATCTTCTGACGCTTCTCTGTTGGTGTTAAAGCCATTTTCCTTTTTGGTTATTCATGGCATATATATTTGTATTAAAATTAAAAAAAAAAAAAAAAAAAGAGAAAAAAGAAAAGAGAGGTTATCGTACTTTTTGAGAGTAATTTTTGAGTTTGATGTGTAGTAACATGGACTCTTTATGGCCTCCCGGCCTGTTTCTAGGTTATTTTTTACTGCTGTTTAAGTAAACTGATTTGATTAAGGGGCGGCTGCTACTTATGGGCTGGGAGGGCCGCACCTGTTTGCTTTCTTGCAGTCACATGTCTCAGCGAGGAGGAGGAAACCCAGGAGTAAGGAGTGTATGGAATGGATTCCCAGAAAAACCAATTCTACAGGTGAGTATCTCACAGAATTGTGTTTTTACAAGGGCCATGTCCGCTTCCTGGGCAGAAAGAACTGGTGCCTCTTTGGATGAGATATGCAAAGCAACAATGTGGTCTTCACCCCACACCTTCCTCAAACATTATAGACTTGCAAAACATCAGGCCTTCGGTAGAAGGGTACTACTTGCAGCTTCCCACCCCTAAGGTATAATTACTTGCCTAATACTCTCCATGTGGTCACGCTGCTGATTGATGACTTGGAAAAACCTCTTTAGACTTACTGGTAACGGATTTTTTAGGAATCCTTCAGCATGACCACCTATTACCCACCCATAGTTCCAGCGTTATTTAGGTTACTTTACAAAGACTGAGGTGGGGAGGAAGGGGTGGGGCTTTTAACCTCTGTTTCAGTTTGTGTTTACTCCTAGGGGGTGGAGCCTCTCTCCCCATGTGGTCATGCTGAAGGATTCCTAAAAAATCTGTTACCGGTAAGTCTAACAGGGTTTTTTTTGACTGACTAAGGCCTGAGGGGGGCAGCTGAGCCCTACATAGGCTTGGTGGTTGGAGCTACAGCCGAGTGACAACCCACATCTAATGAATGTCCGTTGAGGTGCAGCAGACTAATACGGAGAAATCTATTTTAAAGGTGAGTTATCGCAAAATTGTATTTTGCAATAGGATTTGCCCCCATAACTGTGATATACTTGCATGCTGTTTCCATGTTACTCGTATTTCTGTGGCTCTGTATTGGTAAAGTGAAGCAGCTTGCCTGGACCTTTATTAAAAACTGTCCCAGAATCCTTCCACTGTAACAGATGAGCTTATCAGGTAAGCATATTTTGGCAAAATCAAGCAGCAGTAATGACCTCCCCAGGTAAGAAAGCTGCCAGTAACCCTATAGCTACTGGAACACAAGATTATGATCCCCTTATCTGCGGAGGTTGAATGGGTTAAAGCTGCTGTCTCTGCTTCAGCTAATCACTCCCCAGTGACCCTACAATAGTTTTGAACTGGTCCAGTCATATCATAAGAGCACTTTGGGCAAAGATGCCCTCCTGAGTCACTTCTCTCCCGTTAAGTACGGGGATGTCAGGGTGATCAGCAGTGTGCAGCATACTGTACACATCCATTTGGCAATACCAGGACCTCTCCTTTGCAAGAATAGCTCTATATAATTTACTTCACTTATGCCAAAAAAAAAAAACTAATATATTTAAGAAAAAAATCTGCTTTTGTGTTATAAATAGTCAAAGCATCTGACATCCAAGCAGCATTTTTTTCTAGACTTTCAGCCTCTCTATTCTGGTAGAACTCCTCTGAACACCATGGAGACGGCGTAGCAGAGAGAATGGTCCTGATGCTGATGTCAGGTACAGAACATCCGCTGCCATCTTTTCATTAATAATATGCCAAGGTCATTTCCAGAGCCGCACCACACAGAGACTTGAATAACTACAATTAGACAAATGGCTGAACACCGACACAAAAGGGTAATAGCTGTGCCTGCGAGGCGCGGGGCTCCAGAGGAAGCTGAAAGGAGAATGGAAAGCGTGAATACATACGCACACGCTAATTACATCTATTTTATTAGGCACAAATTGTGGGAAGCCAGGGGGAGCGGAATATGGATGTTCTGTTCCCACAACGTTATTAGTATTGATTGAAATATGGCCATCATTGATTGTGGCGCATGGCTACGGCTCTGTGATTTGCCCGTTACCAGATTAAATCACCTGCGTATGGCCTAAGTGACAGCAATGGCCAGAACACCACCTATATAAAAGGTTCCGAGCCAGTTGATGGCAAGAATTACACAAGAAAGAACCAGCACCCATTGTGGACTCTTTTGGTTGTTATGTGTTTTTTATATAAAAGGAGCCAGCATTGATTCCGGCTCTGTTGCTTTAATCAGTAATTGGCAAACCACAAAACCGTAGCCCTGTGCCACAATCAATGATGGCTACATTTATATAAAAAAAACTATATTAACATCCAAGGGTGTTCACAACGGGTGCTGGTTCATTCTTCTGTAATATACGTGCCGATAATTGGCTCATAACCTTTTATATAGGTGGTGTTTGAGGAGCCATTGCTGTTACTTTAATTTGGTAACCGGCAAACACCACCTATATAAAAGTTTATGATCTAAATAATGGCAAGGATTACAGAAGAATGAACCATCGCCCGTTGTGGACCCCCCTTAGTTGATTATTCTAATGGTGGTGTGGTTTGATTATTACAAAGAATTAAAGCCAGGGTAACACATATAGTACATAGGCTATCTCAAATAAGACGCTACAAAATAAAGTGAATGATTTGAAAACTGGATACAACAGGAGAGAGCGTCCTCCCCTATAAGCTTAGTCTGAAACACTGGTCCCCAACCTGGGATTACATGTGGCTCAAGGGCCCTTGTTATGTGATTCACAGACTGTCTGGGGTGAATGACGTGGGCAGGTGAAAGTGTGCCAGCTTACCTGTCTTTGCAGCTTCCAGTGGCACATTTCCCATATGTGTGCAGGTAAGCCAACACACATTTCTGCCTGCCTGACTTTGCCATTTAATCTCTTTGGAGATAGAGGATCCTCTTTTGAAGGATTTCTTCACAGTGAATGTGACTCAATACTGTGTCCCAGTACTGAAAGTAGCTCTCAAGGTAGGAAAGGTTGTGGACCCCTTGGTCTAAAGTTTAAGGGGTGGAAACTAAAGGAGAAGTAGACAGAACCTATGAATTGCCCTGATATGATCAGGATCACATACAGTATAAACAATTATGAGGATGCCCTTGTGGAGTCTGAAACTAAGTTAAACAAGCAATTCTGTCTGATTCCCGGAGTAGTAAACTTACCTGGATCTTTTGTGGCCAGATACAAAGTTTAGGGACTAGCCGAAGGCAAAACCTAAAAAGTAGTATACTAACATTAAAACAATTTCAGTGATGCCAATCTCTGACTGCCTAGCCAAAGTTCACAGACTGGCAGACGTCAACGCTGACAAACCCAACGTAAATCCGCAGCAATCTACTGCTCACAGCAATGTACTTACCTAAAATGTCAGGCAGTCATGAACTGTCATCACTAAGGAAATAAAATCCAGAAACAAGCAGAAATCAATGCTGAGAAATCAAACTAGAATCTACAGCAATGTATCCAGGACTTTGATATAGTAGCTTGGGAAATTGTTCAGTAACTGCTTTCACGCACGGAGCGGTTTATTAACATGGAAACCATGGAAGCCTCCTGTCACTTAGAAACAAATGTTCAGGAACTGGCAGGATTCTCTCTGCTCATTCTTTTAATTTTGTTACTTTAGTGCAGATCTCAATGCTAGCAAAAAATCCCTTTTACATACATTTAACTTTTGTGACCTGTATGCTGAGCAAGGGACAAAAAAAAGACAGGACACCCTCCTTCTTTCACAGGCTAAATGTAACAAGCTTGAATCACACTGAGAGAAAATGCAAGGCATTCTTTAGTAGAGGCGATAAGAACTCGACTTTACCCTTCAGAAGTCCATGGCCAATGAGCTAGAGAAAGTATATTTTATATTTAACCCTTCCAGTGCCAGCCTACCTTCTCAATATTTTAGGTGAAATAAAAACATAAAAATGCATTATGCATTTTTCTTTTATTCGAAAATGTACGTTTTTCAAGAAAATCAAATTGCGCGTAAAAGCCACATTCCTCCCGCTTACAACGGTATCACATATGTATCGGTAGACACCCATTCCTGCCCAGGAGTTTCCCCAAACTGAAAAAGAGCACTTTATGAGAGAACTACTATGTGGTCCTTGCAGATAACTTGCAATAACTATAAAGGGTTAAAGTCTGCCAGCAAGAGCAGCCTGGGCATCAGCAATGTGAGCTGGTAGCCCAGTGCTCGGAAGCCGAGCGGCTGGCCCCCTGCCATAAATACTACCAGCCAACATAGCCCACATGGCCACCAGCTATTTTGCAACCCCTGCCCATTGGAGATGCAGGTAATGGGCTAGGGAGTTTTGGTAAGTCACGCGCTTGCCGGCAGCCCCTTCGGCCCTTTGAACTGGTATAGGGGTCTCAAGTACTCCTTACCACAAAGGATTAAGTGAAAAAAACACACACCTGAAAGTCTTTTACGTGGCTGGCACTGAAAGAGTTAAACTTAGCCCTAAATGAGTTATTTAAAGTGGACCAAAACCCTGGATTTTGCTATCCCAGGTTTTGGTCCATCCTCCTGGGGCATCCTGATTTAGGATGCCCTGCTACATGAAACCCAGCCAGTGGCCCACTTTTCTTACCTTTCCAACGAGCCCACAACACTGATGCAGCCTTCCTCCAATCAGCTTCTCCGGCCACGCATATTAATGTGAGTCTGGAGAAGGTGAATGGAATTCTAGCCGCACTCATGATTAGCACGTGGCATCCCCTGCATCCCTAGGCTGTGTGTGGCCATGCTTTTCAGTTACGATGGCATGGCCGCACGCAGTCCGAGAAAAATGTCAATTATGCAGGAGCCACAAGCGCCATGGGCTTGTTGGTGTGGTATGTATAACGGGTGAATGGGAGGGTGTTACAGCAGGGAATCCCAATGTGGGATGCCTAAGGGGGTGCAATTCAAACTGGACCTAGCGCCTAATAGACACTAGGTTCAGTTTTGGCTCATTTTAAGGGGAACTCTAGGCAACACATCACTTTAGATGAGAAAAGTTTCAGAAGTTTTTTGGTCCCTGATTCATGAACCCTAAATAATTACCTATAAACAGAGTTTAGAGTTAGGGGCCCCAACAATCTTCCTCTACACTGAAGGCCTGTAAAATGCCAAAACAGGGCTTAGTGCGTTTGTGTAATAGATTAAAATCCCTTTCTGGGCAAAAAAAAACAAACATACATACTCACTTTTTGTCCCCCACAGCTGATCCATCTTTCCTGAGTTCAGTTAAACTCACCGGTTCCTGTGCCATGGGAGCATGGAAGCCAGTGCATGTGCCATGGGAGCATGGAAGCCAGTGCATGTGCCATGGGAGCATGGAAGCCAGTGCATGTGCCATGGGAGCATGGAAGCCAGTGCATGTGCCATGGGAGCATGGAAGCCAGTGCATGTGCCATGGGAGCATGGAAGCCAGTGCATGTGCCATGGGAGCATGGAAGCCAGTGCATGTGCCATGGGAGCATGGAAGCCAGTGCATGTGCCATGGGAGCATGGAAGCCAGTGCATGTGCCATGGGAGCATGGAGGCCAGTGCATGTGCCATGGGAGCATGGAGGCCAGTGCATGTGCCATGGGAGCATGGAGGCCAGTGCATGTGCCATGGGAGCATGGAAGCCAGTGCATGTGCCATGGGAGCATGGAAGCCAGTGCATGTGCCATGGGAGCATGGAAGCCAGTGCATGTGCCATGGAAGCCAGTGCATGTGCCATGGGAGCATGGAGGCCAGTGCATGTGCCATGGGAGCATGGAGGCCAGTGCATGTGCCATGGGAGCATGGAAGCCAGTGCATGTGCCATGGGAGCATGGAAGCCAGTGCATGTGCCATGGAAGCCAGTGCATGTGCCATGGGAGCATGGAAGCCAGTGCATGTGCCATGGGAGCATGGAAGCCAGTGCATGTGCCATGGGAGCATGGAGGCCAGTGCATGTGCCATGGGAGCATGGAAGCCAGTGCATGTGCCATGGGAGCATGGAAGCCAGTGCATGTGCCATGGGAGCATGGAAGCCAGTGCATGTGCCATGGGAGCATGGAGGCCAGTGCATGTGCCATGGGAGCATGGAAGCCAGTGCATGTGCCATGGAAGCCAGTGCATGTGCCATGGGAGCATGGAAGCCAGTGCATGTGCCATGGAAGCCAGTGCATGTGCCATGGAAGCCAGTGCATGTGCCATGGGAGCATGGAAGCCAGTGCATGTGCCATGGAAGCCAGTGCATGTGCCATGGGAGCATGGAAGCCAGTGCATGTGCCATGGGAGCATGGAAGCCAGTGCATGTGCCATGGGAGCATGGAAGCCAGTGCATGTGCCATGGGAGCATGGAAGCCAGTGCATGTGCCATGGGAGCATGGAAGCCAGTGCATGTGCCATGGGAGCATGGAAGCCAGTGCATGTGCCATGGGAGCATGGAGGCCAGTGCATGTGCCATGGAAGCCAGTGCATGTGCCATGGGAGCATGGAAGCCAGTGCATGTGCCTTGGAAGCCAGTGCATGTGCCATGGGAGCATGGAAGCCAGTGCATGTACCATGGGAGCATGGAAGCCAGTGCATGTGCCATGGGAGCATGGAAGCCAGTGCATGTGCCATGGGAGCATGGAAGCCAGTGCATGTGCCATGGGAGCATGGAGGCCAGTGCATGTGCCATGGAAGCCAGTGCATGTGCCATGGGAGCATGGAAGCCAGTGCATGTGCCATGGAAGCCAGTGCATGTGCCATGGGAGCATGGAAGCCAGTGCATGTGCCATGGAAGCCAGTGCATGTGCCATGGGAGCATGGAAGCCAGTGCATGTGCCATGGAAGCCAGTGCATGTGCCATGGGAGCATGGAAGCCAGTGCATGTGCCATGGGAGCATGGAAGCCAGTGCATGTGCCATGGGAGCATGGAAGCCAGTGCATGTGCCATGGGAGCATGGAAGCCAGTGCATGTGCCATGGGAGCATGGAAGCCAGTGCATGTGCCATGGGAGCATGGAAGCCAGTGCATGTGCCATGGGAGCATGGAAGCCAGTGCATGTGCCATGGGAGCATGGAGGCCAGTGCATGTGCCATGGGAGCATGGAAGCCAGTGCATGTGCCATGGGAGCATGGAGGCCAGTGCATGTGCCATGGGAGCATGGAAGCCAGTGCATGTGCCATGGGAGCATGGAAGCCAGTGCATGTGCCATGGGAGCATGGAGGCCAGTGCATGTGCCATGGGAGCATGGAGGCCAGTGCATGTGCCATGGGAGCATGGAAGCCAGTGCATGTGCCATGGGAGCATGGAAGCCAGTGCATGTGCCATGGGAGCATGGAGGCCAGTGCATGTGCCATGGGAGCATGGAAGCCAGTGCATGTGCCATGGGAGCATGGAAGCCAGTGCATGTGCCATGGGAGCATGGAAGCCAGTGCATGTGCCATGGGAGCATGGAAGCCAGTGCATGTGCCATGGGAGCATGGAAGCCAGTGCATGTGCCATGGGAGCATGGAGGCCAGTGCATGTGCCATGGGAGCATGGAGGCCAGTGCATGTGCCATGGGAGCATGGAGGCCAGTGCATGTGCCATGGGAGCATGGAAGCCAGTGCATGTGCCATGGGAGCATGGAAGCCAGTGCATGTGCCATGGGAGCATGGAAGCCAGTGCATGTGCCATGGAAGCCAGTGCATGTGCCATGGGAGCATGGAGGCCAGTGCATGTGCCATGGGAGCATGGAGGCCAGTGCATGTGCCATGGGAGCATGGAAGCCAGTGCATGTGCCATGGGAGCATGGAAGCCAGTGCATATGCCATGGAAGCCAGTGCATGTGCCATGGGAGCATGGAAGCCAGTGCATGTGCCATGGGAGCATGGAAGCCAGTGCATGTGCCATGGGAGCATGGAGGCCAGTGCATGTGCCATGGGAGCATGGAAGCCAGTGCATGTGCCATGGGAGCATGGAAGCCAGTGCATGTCCCATGGGAGCATGGAGGCCAGTGCATGTGCCATGGGAGCATGGAAGCCAGTGCATGTGCCATGGGAGCATGGAAGCCAGTGCATGTGCCATGGGAGCATGGAAGCCAGTGCATGTGCCATGGGAGCATGGAGGCCAGTGCATGTGCCATGGAAGCCAGTGCATGTGCCATGGGAGCATGGAAGCCAGTGCATGTGCCATGGAAGCCAGTGCATGTGCCATGGAAGCCAGTGCATGTGCCATGGGAGCATGGAAGCCAGTGCATGTGCCATGGAAGCCAGTGCATGTGCCATGGGAGCATGGAAGCCAGTGCATGTGCCATGGGAGCATGGAAGCCAGTGCATGTGCCATGGGAGCATGGAAGCCAGTGCATGTGCCATGGGAGCATGGAAGCCAGTGCATGTGCCATGGGAGCATGGAAGCCAGTGCATGTGCCATGGGAGCATGGAGGCCAGTGCATGTGCCATGGAAGCCAGTGCATGTGCCATGGGAGCATGGAAGCCAGTGCATGTGCCATGGAAGCCAGTGCATGTGCCATGGGAGCATGGAAGCCAGTGCATGTACCATGGGAGCATGGAAGCCAGTGCATGTGCCATGGGAGCATGGAAGCCAGTGCATGTGCCATGGGAGCATGGAAGCCAGTGCATGTGCCATGGGAGCATGGAGGCCAGTGCATGTGCCATGGAAGCCAGTGCATGTGCCATGGGAGCATGGAAGCCAGTGCATGTGCCATGGAAGCCAGTGCATGTGCCATGGGAGCATGGAAGCCAGTGCATGTGCCATGGAAGCCAGTGCATGTGCCATGGGAGCATGGAAGCCAGTGCATGTGCCATGGAAGCCAGTGCATGTGCCATGGGAGCATGGAAGCCAGTGCATGTACCATGGGAGCATGGAAGCCAGTGCATGTGCCATGGGAGCATGGAAGCCAGTGCATGTGCCATGGGAGCATGGAAGCCAGTGCATGTGCCATGGGAGCATGGAAGCCAGTGCATGTGCCATGGGAGCATGGAAGCCAGTGCATGTGCCATGGGAGCATGGAAGCCAGTGCATGTGCCATGGGAGCATGGAAGCCAGTGCATGTGCCATGGAAGCCAGTGCATGTGCCATGGGAGCATGGAAGCCAGTGCATGTGCCATGGAAGCCAGTGCATGTGCCATGGGAGCATGGAAGCCAGTGCATGTGCCATGGAAGCCAGTGCATGTGCCATGGGAGCATGGAAGCCAGTGCATGTACCATGGGAGCATGGAAGCCAGTGCATGTGCCATGGGAGCATGGAAGCCAGTGCATGTGCCATGGGAGCATGGAAGCCAGTGCATGTGCCACGGGAGCATGGAGGCCAGTGCATGTGCCATGGGAGCATGGAAGCCAGTGCATGTGCCATGGGAGCATGGAGGCCAGTGCATGTGCCATGGGAGCATGGAAGCCAGTGCATGTGCCATGGGAGCATGGAAGCCAGTGCATGTGCCATGGGAGCATGGAGGCCAGTGCATGTGCCATGGGAGCATGGAAGCCAGTGCATGTGCCATGGGAGCATGGAAGCCAGTGCATGTGCCATGGGAGCATGGAGGCCAGTGCATGTGCCATGGGAGCATGGAAGCCAGTGCATGTGCCATGGGAGCATGGAAGCCAGTGCATGTGCCATGGGAGCATGGAAGCCAGTGCATGTGCCATGGGAGCATGGAAGCCAGTGCATGTGCCATGGGAGCATGGAAGCCAGTGCATGTGCCATGGGAGCATGGAGGCCAGTGCATGTGCCATGGAAGCCAGTGCATGTGCCATGGGAGCATGGAAGCCAGTGCATGTGCCATGGAAGCCAGTGCATGTGCCATGGGAGCATGGAAGCCAGTGCATGTACCATGGGAGCATGGAAGCCAGTGCATGTGCCATGGGAGCATGGAAGCCAGTGCATGTGCCATGGGAGCATGGAAGCCAGTGCATGTGCCATGGGAGCATGGAAGCCAGTGCATGTGCCATGGGAGCATGGAAGCCAGTGCATGTGCCATGGAAGCCAGTGCATGTGCCATGGGAGCATGGAAGCCAGTGCATGTGCCATGGAAGCCAGTGCATGTGCCATGGGAGCATGGAAGCCAGTGCATGTGCCATGGAAGCCAGTGCATGTACCATGGGAGCATGGAAGCCAGTGCATGTGCCATGGGAGCATGGAAGCCAGTGCATGTGCCATGGGAGCATGGAAGCCAGTGCATGTGCCATGGGAGCATGGAAGCCAGTGCATGTGCCATGGGAGCATGGAGGCCAGTGCATGTGCCATGGGAGCATGGAAGCCAGTGCATGTGCCATGGGAGCATGGAAGCCAGTGCATGTGCCATGGGAGCATGGAGGCCAGTGCATGTGCCATGGGAGCATGGAAGCCAGTGCATGTGCCATGGGAGCATGGAAGCCAGTGCATGTGCCATGGGAGCATGGAAGCCAGTGCATGTGCCATGGGAGCATGGAGGCCAGTGCATGTGCCATGGGAGCATGGAAGCCAGTGCATGTGCCATGGGAGCATGGAAGCCAGTGCATGTGCCATGGGAGCATGGAGGCCAGTGCATGTGCCATGGGAGCATGGAGGCCAGTGCATGTGCCATGGGAGCATGGAAGCCAGTGCATGTGCCATGGGAGCATGGAAGCCAGTGCATGTGCCATGGGAGCATGGAGGCCAGTGCATGTGCCATGGGAGCATGGAGGCCAGTGCATGTGCCATGGGAGCATGGAAGCCAGTGCATGTGCCATGGGAGCATGGAAGCCAGTGCATGTGCCATGGGAGCATGGAGGCCAGTGCATGTGCCATGGGAGCATGGAGGCCAGTGCATGTGCCATGGGAGCATGGAAGCCAGTGCATGTGCCATGGGAGCATGGAAGCCAGTGCATGTGCCATGGGAGCATGGAAGCCAGTGCATGTGCCATGGGAGCATGGAAGCCAGTGCATGTGCCATGGGAGCATGGAAGCCAGTGCATGTGCCATGGGAGCATGGAAGCCAGTGCATGTGCCATGGGAGCATGGAAGCCAGTGCATGTGCCATGGGAGCATGGAAGCCAGTGCATGTGCCATGGAAGCCAGTGCATGTGCCATGGGAGCATGGGAGTGAGCTAACAGATCCGGCAATCCTGGGGGGTTTCACACACAGGATCATGCCATGTAGTGTTGAGTGAACAACCTGGGTTTTGGTCTGCTTTAATAGCATAATGAGCCCTGATAAATTGTTCAGAAACTGAGAGGGATGTTGAATTATATTTATGCTGTTCCCATTGTATGAAACCCCAACCCTGATCTGGGATGGTTTCTGAATAATTTTATTTATTATTAATATTAATAATAATAATAATAATAGTTTTATAATAATATTTCACAATGCAATTGATCAATAGCAACAGAAGCCAAACACCATAATGCTTCAAACAGTGGGACAGGTATTGCTATTTCATGTGTAACCATTACTGTACTCTACAGGCTACTGTAGTTATGACACTAGCATTGCACTATTCCATTGCCATCTAGTGGCGAAAGTATGAATTGCAAGAGAGTTTGTAGGTATATATATATATATATATATATATATATATATATATATATAAACGTAACATTAAGGTTAAGATTTAGTGTTGGTTTCTAGATTCCTGTATAGTATCCACAATCTGATTTGGGCTTATTTTAGCCCGTTTAAGGTGGTTTTATATTTGTCTGTCTGGTTGCTTTAAACCTGTTTGAAACATTTAAATTATTTGGTGATTCAAGAATTGTTTGTAGCAGCCTGTTTGCCAAAAAATAAATTAAAAGTAAGCAAAAATAAGCCCTAGATACAGTTCATTAAAAAAAAACGCATCCAAAAAACCCACTAGACCCAAAACAATATAGCAAAGGTGCTCAACCTTTTGACGAGTGGGGGCCGCTTAAACCGGACCTTCAATGTGATTTAATGAAAAGCCCAAACTCTTAAAAAACGGTTCCCCAGCATCTAAAATTAATATATTTAACGTTTTTAGTCACCAACTTATTATTCTTTCCCCCACTGGGCTGCAACTCTGTTCAGGAATTTAGGATACGGGCGCCGCCATCTTGACTCAGAAGCATCACACTTACTGAGGAGAGTAGAGTGGGATAAGGTACAGGGGGGCGGGATATAGCTGTGCTTTGCTCAGAGAGAGCAGAGCTGGGGTCAGGTAACGGTCAGCAGTCCCAGAATGCAGAGCAGCACAGTCAGGAGGCACATCCTGTCTGCAGGCTGCCTGATAAGATGGCGGCTTCCATAAGCCGCCATCTTGGATGTTTAAAGGCTCATAACATGTAGTAGATGCAGGTAGGATGATTTTTAATGTGGACAATCTGTATGTACAGGGTGTGGGAAACATATAAGATAGGCTCTTATTCAGGGTGAAGGTCCGCTTTAAGTATTTTGGAAACTGGTCAGGGGCCACAATGAATAAGTTTAGAATTTTTGCATTTTATATAGCAAAAATGAAGATTTTCTACAGCAATCTTAATACTCACTGTCTTCACAAAGTGATTTTTTTCGACATGTTTGTCCTTCCAGCACACCCCTACATTCACATGTAACGCCCACATGATAGAAATATGCATGCTGATTGGCTTACATCTCTCAGTATACGGGCCCCTTATTTATAGTCCACCCCCATCTGTCCCACATCTTAACCATGCTCCCAATAAACAGCCATCTAAACGCCCACTAATGCCAAGCACCCAATTATTATAGGAAAGGATTTCACCCAGAGGAGGCTTTGTACAATTGGTGTCACCTCATTCCTCCAAGCCACCGCTGTCACCTCTATTTGCCAATGTGCCTCTCCTTTATCACATCAATGTGTTTATATTGTTTTAACTGTCACAGCCTATCTCCTATCCATCCTTTAATGAAGAGGTGTGGCCTTATTTAACAATTGTCCCTCTTTCCCTCCCTGAAACATTGGTGGGTACGTCTATTTAACTGTCTTTATACACCAGTTCTATTTATCCCTCCTACTTTACCAACAGGGTCAGGGGCCACAGATTGAGCATGTGTGCAATAAGGGTTGGGAAGTGCAGGCTCACTATTGGGCAAGGAGCAAATGGAAAATGCCCTGGGCCCCAGGACCAGAAGGCCCCCGTCATGGTCAGGCTCGTGACAGGGACATTACATGCCCTGGGCACCAAGTACCCCAGAATTCTAGCAACCCACCACTGCCCCCTAATGTTCCTGGTGGGTGCCACGCCATAAAACCTGCCATATGCGCCATATTGTAGGGCCACGCAGAGGCCAGGCAAAAGATTGATCTTCAGCCCTATGAATATATTTAGATTGTTGTTTACCGAAAAATAAGACCCGGTCTTATTTTCACAGCCCTGCTGTAAGGGGCCCATTCACACTAGGTGTGTCCTGGCAAAATGCTGCATGCAGAGCTTTTGGTACTAGTGTGAAAGTCCCTCTGTTCCCCCAAGACCTTCCTGGCATTTTTTTTTACAAGGGTACTCCTCCTAAGTGGACCTCCAACAGCCCTAGGGTAAGCAATGCTTCAGGGGTGCTTCCGCAGAGGGTCCCATTTATATAGGCCCCAGGAAACATGGAGGTGGATGGTCCCTATCTAAATGGCCATATTTGGAATCAAAACAGCTCATTTCTTATGGTGTGCTGCTATCTAGTGGCTTAACTATGTAACTACATCTACAAGCTGTGATCACCCTACAAATGCAATGAAAGTGCAAAGAGATGGATGTCTGGCATTGATTTCATTCCAACTTAAAGTGTCACTCCAGCTTCCAATATAATATCCTATGGGCACAGCACTGCCATTGTAAGGCCCTCTGCAAAGGTCCCACCTGCCGCCATTCTGCGGTGATAGCATTTGTGACCCATTCAATTGCAAATCAATGTGAAAACGCAATCTCAGCCCTCACTGAAACCAATGGAAAATGTTAATAAGTGGTTAAGTCGTCCAGTAGCATGAGGTTAAAATTCCGATAGAAGTGAACTCATAAGCTCATCTGTGCAACCTTCTTATTAAGGATGTTGGAGCCACATTGGCCGGTCACAATTCGCACAGTAAAAGTGTTTAATCCCATACTTATTTTATTTTCCAGCCACAGACGGAGGTTCCTTACCTGCAGGTATCTGGATTAGCCGCCCCAATAAAGAGCTGATTTATTCCAGGGCTGTCCAGCTTCTGAGCAATGCCGCACTGAGCAGCACTTAACATTTGCTCATTATTGATTTCCCATTTGCTTCAACATTTACGTCTCTGATCTTCTCAGCAGTGGTGAGAAATATTCATAGAATCCAGGACAAGCGTGGGCCCTATGCACAGCCTCTGAGATGATTAGGAAATCTTCTCTAAGCTTAACTGGCGCTCAGACTAATCGCTATTTGCTGGGGGTGTCGGAGGTCAGACAATCAAGTAGTGTATAAATGACCAGCCTGATGAAGCTTCTGCAATACTTGTGGTTAGACAGGATTAAAGCCTTCACCCTGAGTAAGAGCTTACCTTATATGTTTCCCACACCCTGTACATACAGATTGCTCACATTAAAAATCATCCTACCTGCATCTACTGCATGTTATGAGCCTTTAAACATCCAAGATGGCGGCTCATGGAACATCAGGCAGCCTGAGATGTATTTGATATTTAGGTTCATTTAACTAAGAAATTAATGGGGATCATGAATTTCTTGGTTACAATATGATAACATGCATATTGTGGGAGTTATACCCTTTATAAAATATGTATCTAATCTCATAGAGGCCGGATGTGGGCAAACCATGGCAGACACCCCCACGAGGCAAGGAATGCTGGCCACTCCCCCTAGTGCTCAATAGGATAGGAAGGTGGGTGCATGATTAGCGGGCCCCTTGATTATCTTGGGGAAACTTCATGAACATTTGGATTAGTTAAGGTTATTTTCTGTGCTGGTAAATGTATGCATCTTACTGTGTGTGGTGGATCATTTCTCACACAATAGATTGTATGTGCAAAGTATTTAAGTTATTAACTATTTCTTCCTTGGGACATTTCACTGGATGTATGAGGACAGCCTGAGCGACGGTCGTATCGGTTTGTATCAAATGAGTTGCCGCTGGGCTGATATGATTATTAGTATTTGCGATATTTATAATATTAATCTCTAGTAGAAATATTGGAGATTAAATTAATTGAAATCATATTTCCCCTACTTCAGTAGCCCAAAAAGCCCTGCTTGCTTCCAACTGAACTGTAACTGCGCATGTATTCCATATCTATTTTTGCTTTCTTTTTGAAAAAAGGATTGTAATCGATTTTATAATTAATATAACTTATATTGGAAAAAAACTTTAAAAAAGGGGGGTATGCAATCAGCTTTAGCAGTTTTATTAACTGCAATAAATCTGAAAGCACAACAAACTAAGAGGCCGATTCATTAATAGCGGCAGGTAGCAACAGTTGAGCGACTGTAGCGGCATTTTCAGAGCGCCCGCTAGTAGTCGCTGTGCTTGGCCGTTGTTTGGTAGCTGATAGCGACTCAGTCGGTTTGGCGTAATGTTGAATATTGGGTGAGGAGTCGCTATTTGACAGGTTCCGCGCTGTATGGGAGCGCATGATAGCGACTGGCCCTAGCGACCGGCTCCCACCATATTCATTAACAAATCACGTTCAAAAAATTCTCGCGCTGTAAAATGCATGTTTAACCCCAGAGCGCTGGCGGCGATGGGTTAAAAGTAGTTTTTTAACCCCCAAACAACCATATTTTTGGAAACCAAAAAAAAACAAGTTTTTTAAATAATTTTGTAATATGAATACATTAATATCAGACCTGTAATATCAATTCTGTACTTTTTTTTTTTTTTACCTTAAAAAAATTATTTAAAATGGCAGAAGTGGTCACAGAATTTTTAAATTAAAAAAAAAAACAAAACAAAAAACAATGAATAACAATGAATTATGAATATTTAAAGATTGTTCCATTGAAATGCATTGGAGAGAGCCAGGTAGCGAGAGGTCATACCTGTCGCTGTTCAAGGTCGGACGCTGGCGCTGTGGGCTGAGGCTGGAATAATGATGAATGAGTCGCTATATGGCGCTATCTCAGTCGCTAAGCAGGATCGGCTTGATAAATGTGTGATTGTGGCGGGGAGCCGGCGTTCTCGTGGCGGTGCCCGTCATTACAGGCCGCTCACCAGTCGCTACCTGTCGCTATCCCTTGTTAAATAAGGGCCTAAGCTGCCATATACCTCTCATGTAACAGTTTAGCTTGTAAATGAATGAATTGCTGGAAAGTGCCATTCGAACATCAGACTGCATCCTGTTAGTGTTTTTAGGAATATTGCTTTAGTAAAAAGAGAAAAACGGGCTGTTTTGGGGGCACTGGGCTGGGAATAGAAGGTGATGATATAAACTTCTGTTATGGGTATAGGATCACTTTAAAACAAAGATGCTTAAACCTTAGTATTGGAGTGAGAGATGTGGGTATGGTCCTCCACAGTCAGTCCAGCCAAAAGCTGTGCATCCCACTGGGAATTCTCTTATGGCATTGTAAGTTCAGCAGGTAAAAAGCAATAGTATAATAGTGAGCCAAAACAAAAGGTGGCCTAAATATGGGAACCAAAAAAAGGTGAGTAACAGTGGGTAGAAGCAGAAAACATGGGGACCAAGGGACATGCAGGCTACATGGGATGCCCTATATGCCACCAGGGGGGAGAAGGTAAGTATGTAGCAGGACATGCAGACTACATGGGATGCCATATATGCCACCAGGGGGGAGAAGGTAAGTATGTGGGAGGACATGCAGACTACATGGGATGCCATATATGCCACCAGGGGGGAGAAGGTAAGTATGTGGGAGGACATGCAGAATACATGGGATGCCCTATATGCCACCATGGGGAGAAGGTAAGTATGTGGAAGGACATGCAGGCTACATGGGATGCCATATATGCCACCATGGGGAGAAGGTAAGTATGTGGAAGGACATGCAGGCTACATGGGATGCCATATATGCCACCATGGGGAGAAGGTAAGTATGTGGAAGGACATGCAGGCTACATGGGATGCCATATATGCCACCATGGGGAGAAGGTAAGTATGTGGAAGGACATGCAGGCTACATGGGATGCCCTATATGCCACCAGGGGGAGAAGGTAAGTATGTGGAAGGACATGCAGGCTACATGGGATGCCCTATATGCCACCATGGGGAGAAGGTAAGTATGTGGAAGGACATGCAGGCTACATGGGATGCCATATATGCCACCATGGGGAGAAGGTAAGTATGTGGAAGGACATGCAGGCTACATGGGATGCCCTATATGCCACCAGGGGGGAGAAGGTAAGTATGTAGAAGGACATGCAGGCTACATGGGATGCCCTATATGCCACCAGGGGGGAGAAGGTAAGTATGTGGAAGGACATGCAGGCTACATGGGATGCCCTATATGCCACCAGGGGGGAGAAGGTAAGTATGTGGAAGGACATGCAGGCTACATGGGATGCCCTATATGCCACCAGGGGGGAGAAGGTAAGTATGTAGAAGGACATGCAGGCTACATGGGATGCCCTATATGCCACTAGGGGGGAGAAGGTAAGTATGTGGAAGGACATGCAGGCTACATGGGATGCCCTATATGCCACCAGGGGGGGAGAAGGTAAGTATGTGGAAGGACATGCAGGCTACATGGGATGCCCTATATGCCACTAGGGGGGAGAAGGTAAGTATGTGGAAGGACATGCAGGCTACATGGGATGCCCTATATGCCACCAGGGGGGGAGAAGGTAAGTATGTGGAAGGACATGCAGGCTACATGGGATGCCCTATATGCCACCAGGGGGGAGAAGGTAAGTATGTGGAAGGACATGCAGGCTACATGGGATGCCATATATGCCACTAGGGGGGAGAAGGTAAGTATGTGGAAGGACATGCAGGCTACATGGGATGCCCTATATGCCACCAGGGGGGGAGAAGGTAAGTACAGCAGCAAGAACCTTACAATTGCTGGAAAGAAAACCAATAGGCGTATCCCACAAAGCACACAGCACCAAGAACAATTGACTCATCAGCAACTTACCAGCTTTGCTAAACCTCAGAGCAAATAGGGCCACGTACGCATGAATGAGC
Organism: Gastrophryne carolinensis; assembly: GCA_027917425.1. Classification (NCBI taxonomy): domain Eukaryota; kingdom Metazoa; phylum Chordata; class Amphibia; order Anura; family Microhylidae; genus Gastrophryne; species Gastrophryne carolinensis. Next base: position 211,370,410 of record CM051235.1, read on the forward strand.
TTTTCTCGGGGCACGGCTCTGAATAATACGAGCATTCACAAATTCACTGTTTCCAATTTAAGTTCCTAATAAAAAATGAGCATTCACGGTCAGGCTCTGAATTGGGCTTTATGTTTCACTGTCTCATAAAGTGTGTTCTGCTGTATGGCTACGTACACACCTGTCTGGCTGCGTTTTTGCGCAGTGTTTGCGGTAGAAACTCTGTTTTGTTTTTGCGTTCCCACTCGAGCATGTGTTATTAAAAAATCCTTGTTTCTGGGTCTAATGCCCTGCGTTCCTGTCTATTGAATTCCTTTAAAAATCTTTATTTCATTAATATGCACCGCAAATGGCTCTGATTGGACGAGAGCCCAGGCATGTGTCGTAGGACCAGGAAAAGGCGAGTTTTCACTGGACAATCTGGGGGGGGGCACACAACAAGGAACAAAACTGTTTTACGAGTGCCCTCAAAACCCACCTATTCAGATGAGCCTATCATGCGGCCTAAGCAACTGATAGACCGAACCACTTCAGAACGCTTACCATCATACTTACATACTACATGTGGACTACATTTTCTCTCCACCCCTTTTTCTTTTTATAAAATTTTATATTTTTTTATAAATCAGCAAAGGTGGTGCGACTCTCTCTTAGTGTATTACAGTAGAGTTCAATTGTAGATGCCACCATCTATTGAGGGTTTACCTAATTGCAGCCTTGTTCTGGCCATTAGTCTGTATACTCAATTTATAGGCCTTGATTCACTAAGAGTTGAAAAAAATTCTCATGGTAGTAAATAATATAATTCATGAGAAAAAAGCGTTAGTGAATCACCAGATAAAAAGACAATGAAAGTCAATGCCACTTTTTTACTCCCGAAAAAAAGTATTTAACTTTTTACCTGTAGTAAAAAGTGCCATTGACTTTCATTGTCTTGATTCACTAACAGTGAAATTCTCAGACTGTTTTTCAACTCTTAGTGAATCAAAGCCGATGTATCTTTTATCAGATTCTTATCAGCTTTTGCTAGACGCAACACCCCAGTCATTTTTTGTGTGGCCTATTCCTTCTTCACACCAGCAGCCATGTTAGTTGCAGAATCAGACCATGCTTGCTAGCCACCTTCAGTCGATTGTCACACTCAACCCTTTACACAGCACGGCTGTTTTGCCCTACCCCTTGAATAAAATGTTAAGTGACCCAACATCAATTTACTCAATTTGAGAGGAGGCGTTAGCTGTCTGCCACTACACTTTCCCATGGGCAAAGAGTGACAGAACAGTAAAACAACTAATGTCAAGTGGGCTGAAACAGAGGATACTTATCCCGATCAGTAAGACAGATACTACCAACAGGGTTGAAGCTTATAATACTGTTCACCAAACAGCAAGGCCACAGCTTCTAGAAACAATAGAGCACAAGCGACTATACAGAGGATCACTATTGCCAGTGCCGTCTCCTCCTTCCAGCAATCACAGTGACTTCTACATAATCAATGACTCCTGCAAACTAGCAGTAACCCAAGTTTAACCCTTTCGCTGCCAGCCTACCTGCAGCATTTGCCACTCCCTGTTGCCAGACTGAGTTTGACTGTTTCGCGCTACACATGTTCAACTGTCATTTTTGAAAGGATTTCCAGGGATTTCCCAGGAAAATTATATATTGTTTTTTTCAACAGAGTCTGGGCTTTAACATGAAATGTCTTGTTTGTATTTTTTAGGTGTATTCTCAACATTTTTGGGTGAAATGTGTGAAAAAAATTAAAAAAAATATATTTTTTTACAATTTGTCGAGTTTTTTGTAATAAAAAATGTAAGTTTGTCAATAAAATCTTATTGCGTGAGAAACCCCAATTTCTCCCGGTTACAGCGATACCACATATGTATAGGTAGACACCCTTTCCTGCCCAGAAGCCTTTTATAGCTGCTGGATGACAAATGGTTAATTCAAAAAAAAAAATGACATAGGGTCCCCCTTCCCGGGGAGGGAGACCCCATTTTTTTTTGGATTTTTAAGGGTTAAAAACCCTTAAAAATCCAAAAAAAAAAATGACGTGGGGTCCCCCTTACCCAAAGTAACCAGCCCGGGACCAGCTATGGGGGCTTGTAGGCACAGAGTGGGGGGGCCAGCTTTGGTGGCCCCCCCACCCTGCAGCCTACGAGCCCACATAGCCTATGTGGGCCCGGGCTCTTCTGCCCCCCCCTGGCCTTTGGGGAGGCAGGTAATGGGGGTGCGGGGGTTAATGGCAAGCCACCCGCTAGGGCAGGTGACTTGCCACCCCCCCAGCCTTGTGAACTGGTATAAGGGGTCTCATGGACCCCTTACCAGCTCACAAAGGGTTAATGTGAAAAAAAAACACCACACAATAATAAAAAGTATTTTATTAGAAAAAAAAAAAATTTTTTTTTACTGTACTTACCTTCGATTGCAAGCTCTTGTCCCTCGCCGCTCAGCTGACAGATGCCGGTGATCGGCATCCAGAGAAGGAGAAGGCAGGAGATCAGAGGATCTCCTGTCACCTCCTTCCAGGGCACCGATCACCGGCATCTGAGAAGCTGAGAAAGCTGAAGCCGGTGATCGGGACCGGGATGACGTCATAAGCCCCGCCCCCAAGGGGGCGGGGCTTAGAGGCAAGATGGCGGCCGCCATCTTGAAGAAGAGAGGAGAGAGCCTCCCAGGCTCTCTCCTGAAGAACGGTAAGTCCTGGGGGGGGATCGGAGGCCCCCCAGGTGAAGAGGAGGGACAGCGGGAGCCAGCGCACACACAGGTAAGTGAATGTCATTTTTATTTTTTTTTTTTTTTTACAGTTAGCAGCTGCTGCTGCAGAAGCGGGGGGGGGGGCGGCCTATTCCGGGGGCTCTCCTGGAGCCATCCGACCCCCCACGGGGGATCGGATGGCACCAAATTAAAGAGGAGACCCGGCCGGATCCAACAAGGGGTCAGGTGAGTATTTTTGATTTTTATTTTTTAAACTAGAAGCGAGGAAAGTCAAGCACGTAACACCTACGGGCTTGGCACTTAAGGCCCAGCCAAGCCAGCACGTAGGTGTTACGTGCTTGGCACCAAAAGGGTTAATAATGGTGCCTGCTGAAGACCAGTGTAGGCACCGTTAGAAACCCTCTCCTCCTACATATATTCACAACCAAGGGAGTGTGGGATCTAAAATACTGGACAAGTCTGTTACTTGGGGAAGGTCTGGATGACCTATCCCTGAGCCCCCCATATACTTAATACTAGGCACCATTAGTACAGAGGGGAGAAAAGCAACTAGGTACCAAATTGAATACCTTGATGGACAAACATCTTTGCAGCTACGTACACTTATCGAGTGCAACCACATCCCAAACAACAGAAGAGGAAATCCTACACCTGAAGCAACATATCATTACAAACACCTGAGAAGCATAACACTTCTCATCCCTTCACTTGATCCCAAAGCTCTAATAATGCTTCTGCTTGGGCGAGACCCCATCCACAAAGCCAGAGAACAAACCAATGGCCCTCACCACCATCCTTATGCACAAAGGTTAGACCTAGGGTGAGCCATTATAGGGAAACGCTAAGGGCCAAGATAATGCTAACAAGCCAGACACTGTGAAATCTTCATTCACAAACATACTGGAGATGGGGCAGCCAACTAATTTCCCAACACACTAGTCAGCCAAAAGACTGCTACTGACATTTTACCTGTGAACACAGTGCTCCCTGACACAACAGTGGCTACCGGTAGTAGCACTACAGACAGCTTCAGCAATAGAAACACAGATCACTTAGAGAACACTGACATTCACATGGCAAAGATACACCAGAAAATAAACCTTTCCACTGATGTTGTCCACCATCCAACAGCTCAAACAGCCTGCACCAACAACCCATAATACAGACACTGGCTTGCTGACAAATCAAACATCCCTGTACTCATCAGAGCCCACGATATTAGGGGTCACACACAGGAACTGATAGAGCCTGAACTGAATGCAGAGATTCACCTTCAGGTTACTGCACTCAGCACAACAGGTACCAGCAAGCAACTTAGCCAACGTCTTCTCCTCACAGACCATCCTCTCAGAAGTTAGTATTCCATAGCCCACCTAGCTTAGCCTACATAGCTACAAGAGGTCATTGTGCAGGGCGTTCATCAAAAGGCCTGTTCACAGACTTTCCAGCCTTTCCAGAGTCAAAAGGTGGTGCCTAAGGAGGGTGTCACCAGGAAAGCTGATCCATTTGTGAATCCAAAGAGACAGTTAAGAGTAAATAGACACTGTACAAAGGAAGTTCAAAAGAGGCTGTCCATCAATTCCAACTAGTAAATGTGTACCTTTTGCCTATCAAGCATGCCTATGTACTTGGAAAGTACTGAGGATACTCATCCACTAATGAGGTTCCACATGCAGTACCCAAGGGACTTGTGTGTAAAGTTGCCTTTAAAGATGTGGTCTACCAAGAACCCTCTTGTGTGTGCCAAAAACAGAAGCTGGTCCACCTTCCTACTGAGCGACTCAGTACAAAACCTCCTTTCACCAGCATGTGTCTCAATGTGTTCAGCCCGGGTCTGTTACCGCACAGCTCATAAGGAGAGGTCATGCCAACAGAAAACAATGGAACTGAGAACTTGGTGTTTCTCGGCTTGCAGGAAGCCAATTCAATTAAACCTTTTCACAAACAGGAAACAACAGATATTACTGCAAAGGGGAACATCTTTCCATGACACCCCCCCCCCATCTGGTATCCCAGGAATTTCACCATGAAAGCATCTATGTTCTCATTAACTTGCATAGAGTTTCATTGTAGATGCCACCATCTAGTGACGGCTTACCAAATTGCAGCCTTGTTCTGGCCATTAGTCTGTATACTCAATCTATGTATTTGTTATCAGATTGTTAGTCTTAACAGTTTAAGCTAGAAGCAATATCTCTCCCTGTTTAGCCAGTGTGTTTTGTGTGTAGCCCATCCCTTCTCACCAGCAGCCATCCTAGTTGCAGATCAGACCGTGCTTGCTAGCCACCTGATTCACCATCCACTCCCTTCACAAAGCACAGATGTTTACCCTACCCCTCGAATAAAATTTGAGAGGAGGAGTTAGCTAGCTTCCACTGTGCTCTCCATGGGCGATGGGTGACTTCTGTCCTGGGCCCCATTCTTTTTAATATATTTGTAAGTGACATAGGAGAAGGCTTGGTAGGAAAAGTTTGTCTGTTTGCTGCTGATGATACAAAGGTTAGTAATAGGGTGGATATTCCTGGAGGTGTCTGCAACATGGAAAATGATTTAGCTTTACTGGATAGATGGTCAAAACTGTGGAAACTAGAGTTTAATGTCTCTAAATGTAAAATCATGCACTTGGGTAGAAGGAATCCCTGCTCTGAGTACCGTATGGGCAGTACTGTGTTAGCCAGGACCTCGGAGGAGAGAGATTTAGGGGTACTGATTACTGATAGCTGCAAGATGAGTGGACAGTGTAGCCAGGCAGTGGGAAAAGCAAGCAGGATGCTCGGCTGCATAGCTCGAGGCATCACCAGTAGGAAGAGGGTGGTTGTGATGCCGCTGTATAGAGCCCTGGTAAGGCCACAGCTAGAATACTGTGTGCAGTTCTGGGGACCTTACCTGCAAAAAGACATTATTCAAATAGAACGTGTACAAAGGCGGGCAACGAAAATGGTGGAAGGACTTAAAACTTATCAGGAGAGACTTAAAGAACTTAATTTGTACAGTCTGGAGGAAAGAAGGGAGAGGGGGGACATGATTGAGACCTTTAAATATGTGAAAGGATTGAATAAGGTTCAGGAGGGAAGTGTTTTTAAGAAGAAGCTTAATGATAGAACAAGGGGGCACAACCTAAAGCTAGTCGGGGGGAAGATCAGGAGCAATGTTAGAAAATATTATTTTACAGAAAGAGTAGTAGATGCTTGGAACAAACTTCCAGCAGAGGTAGTAAGTGAATGTAAACATGCCTGGGATAAGCACACATCTATCCTAAGATAAAGAGTACATACAGTATACACATAATGGCAGACTAGATGGACCGTATGGTCTCCTTCTGCCGTCAACCTTCTATGTTTCTATGTTTCTAAGAACAATGTATTTTATATATATATATATATATATATGCAGTGGCCCGCACTGAATGCTGCAACAGCTGCCTTACAGCTGAAGGTTTGTCATAATTGCACCACAGTGCTTAATGCACATTTGCCATGCCTTCGTAGGTTTTAAGTATAAAGGTTTCCCCCCAGTGGTTAAGAAGTGTATTACATGTCAGGCCAATGCCACATACTGTATGTTATTTATTGGTTCCTCCAACTGTCGATTAGCTGATGCAAAGTGAAGTCTATGACTCCTCTGTCACCTGACCATTCCAACCAATGGCAGGCCAGAGGGAGCCAGTTTCCTCCAGTCAGCCCCTGGTGGGCGAAGGGGGAGCAGCTCCAGCCCCTGAGCTGGCTGCATGTGTTCCAGCTTTCTTCAGAAAACCTATTACAGGCTTAGGCCTACGCCAGCCTTATTCTCCTACTCATCTCCACCTGTAACCAGTCACCCAAGGATGTTCACAGGACAGTTCTACCTCAGTAGGATAACTTTATTGCGTAAGAAGCCTACTGTCTGGATCGTCTGGAATTTGAGGGTCTCCCGCCAGCGACCAAAACTAGTCTAGCTTCCATGCTAGTAGTCCACGCGCCTCTATGCGGTCACCGTGTACGAGAGCAGCTTCATGTTCAGTAATTCTCAAGTTAAGTAACTCAAGTCGTCTCTACCTGTGCCCTTGTGGTGGGAATATAGATCTACTGGATCAGGTCTGTAAACTCTTTTAAAAGTCTTCTAATGTCATCCCTTGATAGTACTACTACTCTCAGCATCTCTACAGCCCTAAGGCTTCAGTATAGACTCTCTCACTCTGCATCAGCAATCACTAAAGCTGTTTAAACTTGCTAAAGTTACCCTGGTTGCATCCAGAGGAAAGGACTGACTCTTGTTCCAGCAATAAAAGCAACGTTGTTTATCCGAACCCTGGCATTGCTTTCTGTAGTGGGTGCCTTGACTAGGATACAGCGGGAACTACATTGGTTAACTAGCCCTGGGGTCAAGACTACTAGCCACCAAACCCTCGAGCCATACACCGTGACAAGTGTACTCCATAGGCTATCCCCAGGGGGTTATCACAATTTTTGGCGTCACGAACAGGATGTCACCTCTGTGCCATTTTGATTTCTTACTATATTGTTGGACTCTGTCAAGATATTGCATTATAAAGCCGACTAAGGGATTTACAAGTGTGCCTGATGATTTTTCCTGTGTTTTCAACTAATTTGGAGGACATTTTCTGCTCGTTGCTAGGGGCAACCGCACTAGAATTTCATGCTGCGCAACATCCTGGGCCTGAAGGAGTTAATTTTACCGCTGCCGATGCGCGGGAAACTGAGCCCTCCATAGACTTTACTGCAGGCACTCCTGATTGGCTAATTCTCCTCTCTGAGCAGACCGAGGGGGTGGAGTTTGCTTCCTGGGTCCCCCCTCCTCCTCCTCCTCCTGCTGGGAAAGGCGCGAAAAAGCTGAGCAAGATGGCGACCGCTGCGCAACCCTGTCTGGCTGCAGCGCCACCGGAACCCACCTGTGTCATCCCGCCGACGGATCTTACCTGCTTGCAGACTCCGCTGCCCGAGGACAGCGACGACAGCTGGGCCGGATCACCTCCTGCCACCGCGGTACCCTCCAGGGCTAGCTCGCCCCTGCCATTCGCTCCAGAGGAAGGATCACCTACGGCCGTCAGCTCACCTGCGTCTCCAGAGAGCTCCCTCAGCGCGTCACCGCCTGGCCGCCACCGAGATGAAGAATCCTATGCCTTCACTGATACTGACGTCATTTCTTCAGACGACGGAGCGGTGAGTGAGCAGCGGCTATCGCCGCCATCAGTCCCTGCGGCCCCCGCTACTCAGACTGCCACTGTCCCCTCCAGAGACTGGGCTAATCGCCATCTTTTGACCCCTATACCGGTTAAGGGACGGCCTCCTGGGTGCCCCTCGCCACCACTACCTCAGTGGCTCTACGGAGATGAGCCCACCATTGTAAAAATAGCTGAGGAGATACAACGGGCACTGATTAAAAACACTATGGCCGATGCCACTGTAACTTCGGCTGCCAAGCCTATAGCAGCCCCTGTGAGTCCTCCTGCACCTATAGAGCCAGCTATGGTCCACATGAAGCCTGCCAAGTACCAAGCCATGGTGGAAAGGGCTAGTGGGGCAACCTCATCAGTAACCACCAGGACGTGTCCTGTTAACCCCTGCACTACTGGGTCTAGCACACCTGTAACCGCTAAACAGAGAGCACCTTTCCTTACCTACAGTAACTTGTGGGGTCATCCTCATACCCCATTTGTGGAATCCTCAGCCACTTCTGAAAGAGACTTTATCCGGCGGCTAGAGAGGCCTAGGCCAGGAGACCCTCCTCTAGAAAGGAGACGAGGGACAGTTACCAAGTTCGACCGTCAGCGTGGGTACGGTCTAATTATGGACTCCTATAATGGACAATTGGTGTTGGTCAACCGCAGGGCCGTTATGAGGGACTACACACCAGTATACCTGCACAACTTGCAGCCTTCTGAGATTGTAGAGTACACCTTAGTGGGTTCTCCAAAGGGACCATGGGCAGCAGCTGTTACTCGCCCTAAAAACCCTGTCCAGAGGCCTTTCCTACCTGCTCCATCAGAAAACTGGGAAGAAGACTGGGAAATCTTCAAACCACTGGGACCTCTCATCCCACCTAATGTGCCTTCCAAAATAGCGTCTCCTCCTATAGATGAACCACAACCAGCCACCTCCGCGCCTATGCCAGTTTCAGCTAACAAGGCTGCACCTTCTGCCCCAGCAAAGCAACCATCTTCTTCTACTCCTGCACCTGTGGCTACCGTTGCTGACTTTCACCCTACAGTTACTTATCACATTGCTCCGGTCATCTCTCCTACCACTACGGTGACACCCAGCATCAACCTTACCATTGCGTCTAACGACACTCCTGTACGCAGAAGGTCCTTGCCACGTTATTCTGTGGATCTGTCCGCCCTGAAAGAAAGAGTGGACACCTGGAGTCCTTCCAGGCCCTACTATTAAGAAGCTATACCAGCCATGTGACTGGGCCCAGTTGGCCACCTTATTTTTGCTCTCTCTCTTTTTGTTTTTGGGCAAGCTGCCATATCTTCAGTTAGCATAAGGACTTTTATGTCTATAGTGTGAACATTTTCTTTTAGGGCTACTAACATTTTATGCTCGTAAGTTTTTCTCCCGCTGTGTTTCCAGTTCTATTTTTGGTAACCGTTAGCAACTGAGTTTAAGAAATTTTGCCTGGTCCGCCAAGAACTACTTAAGTCTCCTTCTCTAATACAGTATGGACCTAAAGTCTCAGGATACAGTGACTTCACGGCATCTGATGAAGAGCCATCGTTCCTGTTTGTCGTCATAAGTATCTACCTCAAGTTTTGCACTAAGTACTGTATTTTTGTATTTTTTTTTTTTCCTCTTTTAAGCAGGAAGTGTATCTTGTTTTTTTGTTCTATCTGCATATACATATTTTTGCACTTGAAATATTGAGTCGTATATATATCTTTATATGTCATAGTAGTCATTCTAGTCACTTTGTTTCTGAGCCCGCACTAAGTAAGTGTGTAATTTTAGCAAAAGGCCAGAAAACTGTACTTCCACTTTGCACTAAGTATTTTGTTTTCAGTAATGTCTTTTCGTATCCTTCAAGGTAAAGAGTAAAATTTTCTTGTTTGCTCACTTAGTCTCCAAAATGTTAGTTGGGTTTTTCCTTTAAGGTCCGTCACCACACTTTGCTCTTACCACCACATGGTCGAGTAACATACCTATGTGCTAAATATTTCTGCTTGTATATATATATTGTCTGTACATATTTGCCATATACTGCCTTAGTTAGCTAGATAGTTAGTATTTAAAGTAACATGCAAGTCTCACACCTGGTCCCCGACCATGTTCGCAATTCCCAGCCTATGGACTGAGTGGACTTTGTTACCTTGCTTTATTTGTTTTTCCCAAGTGCCTGCAAGAGCCTGTCATGGACAATGGTTTAATTGCCACAGAGAACTCTCGTGCTGCAGAGACACTTCCCAATCCAGTTAACCCAGTTACCAAGCGGTTAATCATATGTTATTGTTCATTTACTGTCGCCGAGGACGGCTCATCTTTTTCAGGGGGTGTATGCAGTGGCCCGCACTGAATGCTGCAACAGCTGCCTTACAGCTGAAGGTTTGTCATAATTGCACCACAGTGCTTAATGCACATTTGCCATGCCTTCGTAGGTTTTAAGTATAAAGGTTTCCCCCCAGTGGTTAAGAAGTGTATTACATGTCAGGCCAATGCCACATACTGTATGTTATTTATTGGTTCCTCCAACTGTCGATTAGCTGATGCAAAGTGAAGTCTATGACTCCTCTGTCACCTGACCATTCCAACCAATGGCAGGCCAGAGGGAGCCAGTTTCCTCCAGTCAGCCCCTGGTGGGCGAAGGGGGAGCAGCTCCAGCCCCTGAGCTGGCTGCATGTGTTCCAGCTTTCTTCAGAAAACCTATTACAGGCTTAGGCCTACGCCAGCCTTATTCTCCTACTCATCTCTACCTGTAACCAGTCACCCAAGGATGTTCACAGGACAGTTCTACCTCAGTAGGATAACTTTATTGCGTAAGAAGCCTACTGTCTGGATCGTCTGGAATTTGAGGGTCTCCCGCCAGCGACCAAAACTAGTCTAGCTTCCATGCTAGTAGTCCACGCTCCTCTATGCGGTCACCGTGTACGAGAGCAGCTTCATGTTCAGTAATTCTCAAGTTAAGTAACTCAAGTCGTCTCTACCTGTGCCCTTGTGGTGGGAATATAGATCTACTGGATCAGGTCTGTAAACTCTTTTAAAAGTCTTCTAATGTCATCCCTTGATAGTACTACTACTCTCAGCATCTCTACAGCCCTAAGGCTTCAGTATAGACTCTCTCACTCTGCATCAGCAATCACTAAAGCTGTTTAAACTTGCTAAAGTTACCCTGGTTGCATCCAGAGGAAAGGACTGACTCTTGTTCCAGCAATAAAAGCAACGTTGTTTATCCGAACCCTGGCATTGCTTTCTGTAGTGGGTGCCTTGACTAGGATACAGCGGGAACTACATTGGTTAACTAGCCCTGGGGTCAAGACTACTAGCCACCAAACCCTCGAGCCATACACCGTGACAAGTGTACTCCATAGGCTATCCCCAGGGGGTTATCACATATATATATATATATACATAGTAGCACATGGTTGGGGGTGCAGAATGGTATTACAGAGGACCAGCAGAATGCTGGAGCCCCCTGCACATAAACTCCCAGGACACGCGGTCATGTGGGCAGGGCGTTTGCCCCTGGATGAACAATCGTGGACTCCCTGCAGAGGGGAAAGGTTAAGGTAAGGATTATGGGCATCCTTGGGGGGTTATGTGTGGGGGGTTTCTGCATTCTGAATGCCCCCTAAGCCATATAACGGCGGTGCTGGAGGCCACCAACACCCTCGCTGCAGAGGGTATTGGTCCGCTTTAATCATTTCTGCCTGTAAAAAAGTCCTCACCCCCTACTAACACTACCTCTATGTTGTCTGTCTACTGCATCTCTCCCCTGTGTGCGTCTGTATTGAAGCCATTGTGTATGAATGACAACTTGTGGCCAAATAGATAATACAGAGTCACTGGATGTTCTGCATGTGGCGCCCATAGAGCGGGCCAGGGCAGCTTCACGCAGCCGGGTATATTCATCTTTTATAATGAGGTGGCTGTGGTCGCATGAATATGATTAATAAATGCAGACAATTGCATTTCAGAGAGCCGAATAGCCGCACTGCCAAGATCTACAGCAGGATTCCTGCCAGTGTGGCCTTCTCTTGGGAATTGTAGGCGGAGGTCTGTCATAAAACAAGCTCCCCATTAGTGGCGCTTCCCACAGGGTGTGTTTAAATGTGACAAATCATGGGATGGTGCATTGTGAGGCTTCTATGAATAAAAAAGATCCTCTCAAATCGTCCCCCAAATCGTTCTAAATAAATGCATACAAGACCTGGTCACCTTTATCTCTATGTGTGGACAACCCCCCCAAATTAATAGGATTCCCACTTACTAATTGATAGTACTTCTATTCCTAATGTCATTTGGATAAGCTGTGCTCCCCTGCTGAAGAACAACAACAACCAGCTGCAGCTGTCATAGGGAAATGTGTGAGGTGGTTCCCAGATATTTTTGCCCCAGATCGCAAAGTAATATGCGAAAGGACCCAGGGGCAAACCTAAGGGGGACCCCCCCCCCCCCCAGAAGGGCAGAGACATGTTTGAAATACAATTTGTGTCATACACTCCTCTGATATAGTTTTTAAAGTTTCTGCATCCTGGATTCCAGCAGTACATATATTTATGATCACAGATGCACATTGTAGGCATGAACATATGTAAAACATAAATTGTATTTAGGCTTTATATATATGTATATTTTACAGGCAGCTGTGTTACATGTGTAACAAGACAAATGTAATGTGTATATGAAGATACATTTTATGTACATAATCCACTTGGAAAGCTGCCAGGCATCATGGCATCAATACAAGCGACACACTGATTCAGATCTGATACAGCTCCAAGTTTACACCCTGGATGTTACAATCCACAGCAGAAAAACTGCTTGTAAGATAATACCAAAAATGTAGTTACAACGGTACTTTCTGACCCCACCAGGGTTAAAAAAAGGGTCAATATAAGTACATGCTATGAAGTCTCTATTGCAAGGGTAGACTGCCTTTCCACATACACTATCACAATCACTATGCCCAATTAGGGGATGATAATAAGAAATATGGTCTGAGATCTACTTTGTCATTAAGGTCCAATGGGGCCACATACTCACCTAATAGCATGATCCTGTGTGACCACAAGTAGCCGCATCCCCATCCCTCCACTATGTGTGCCCCCTGGAAGACCAGTACACAGCAAGGACGCCACTGCAGAGGAAAGCCCCTCTGTTTTATGCTGCATTCCAACAACATAGGATCCCAAAATTAGATGACTGTGATTCTTACTGTGGGGCATCCAAAATCAAGATGCCTCCTACCAGCATTCTAATGAACAGAATTCTGCAGTTTTGACTATCCCTATCTGATTTAGGATGCCCCGCTGTGCAAAACCCCATGCCACTGTCATCTACCCCCTATCGTGTCCTCTACCCCTTGCTGCTGTCCTCTAGCACCCATCTAACATCTCCACCCCCTGTCACTGTTCTCTACTGCTCACCTAACTACTCCTCCCCCTGCCAATGTCCTCTACTGCTCACCTAACTACTCCACCCCCTGTCACTGTTCTCTACTGCTCACCTAACTACTCCCCCCTGCCAATGTCCTCTACTGCTCACCTAACTACTCCCCCCCCCCCCGCCAATGTCCTCTACTGCTCACCTAACTACTCCCCCCCCCCGCCAATGTTCTCTACTGCTCACCTAACTACTCCTCTCCCTGTCACTGTCCTCTACTGCTCACCTAACTACTCCTCCCCCTGCCACTGTCCTCTACTGCTCACCTAACTACTCCCCCCCCGCGCCAATGTTCTCTACTGCTCACCTAACTACTCCTCTCCCTGTCACTGTCCTCTACTGCTCACCTAACTACTCCTCCCCCTGCCACTGTCCTCTACTGCTCACCTAACTACTCCTCCCCCTGCCACTGTCCTCTACTGCTCACCTAACTACTCCTCCCCCTGCCACTGTCCTCTACTGCTCACCTAACTACTCCTCCCCCTGCCAATGTCCTCTACTGCTCACCTAACTACTCCTCCCCCTGCCAATGTCCTCTACTGCTCACCTAACTACTCCTCCCCCTGCCACTGTCCTCTACTGCTCACCTAACTACTCCCCCCCGCGCCAATGTTCTCTACTGCTCACCTAACTACTCCTCTCCCTGTCACTGTCCTCTACTGCTCACCTAACTACTCCTCCCCCTGCCACTGTCCTCTACTGCTCACCTAACTACTCCTCCCCCTGCCACTGTCCTCTACTGCTCACCTAACTACTCCTCCCCCTGCCACTGTCCTCTACTGCTCACCTAACTACTCCTCCCCCTGCCACTGTCCTCTACTGCTCACCTAACTACTCCTCCCCCTGCCAATGTCCTCTACTGCTCACCTAACTACTCCTCCCCCTGCCACTGTCCTCTACTGCTCACCTAACTACTCCTCCCCCTGCCAATGTCCTCTACTGCTCACCTAACTACTCCTCCCCCTGCCACTGTCCTCTACTGCTCACCTAACTACTCCTCCCCCTGCCAATGTCCTCTACTGCTCACCTAACTACTCCCCCCCCCCGCCAATGTCCTCTACTGCTCACCTAACTACTCCACCCCCTGTCACTGTTCTCTACTGCTCACCTAACTACTCCCCCCTGCCAATGTCCTCTACTGCTCACCTAACTACTCCCCCCCCCCCGCCAATGTCCTCTACTGCTCACCTAACTACTCCCCCCCCCCCCCGCCAATGTTCTCTACTGCTCACCTAACTACTCCTCCCCCTGCCACTGTCCTCTACTGCTCACCTAACTACTCCTCCCCCTGCCACTGTCCTCTACTGCTCACCTAACTACTCCTCCCCCTGCCACTGTCCTCTACTGCTCACCTAACTACTCCTCCCCCTGTCACTGTTCTCTACTGCTCACCTAACTACTCCCCCCCCCCCCGCCAATGTTCTCTACTGCTCACCTAACTACTCCACCCCCTGCCAATGTTCTCTACTGCTCACCTAACTACTCCACCCCCTGTCACTGTCCTCTACCACTCACCTAACTACTCCACCCCCTGTCACTGTCCTCTACCACTCACCTAACTACTCCACCCCCTGTCACTGTCCTCTACCACTCATCTAACTACTCCACACCCTGTCACTGTCCTCTACCACTCATCTAACCTCTCTACCCCCTGCTGCTGTCCTCTACCACTCATCTAACTACTCCATCCCCTGCCGCTGTCCTCTACCACTCATCTAACCCCTCTACCCCCTGCTGCTGTCCTCTACCACTCATCTAACTACTCCATCCCCTGTCACTGTCCTCTACCACTCATCTAACCTCTCTACCCCCTGCTGCTGTCCTCTACCACTCATCTAACTACTCCATCCCCTGTCACTGTCCTCTACCACTCATCTAACCTCTCTACCCCCTGCTGCTGTCCTCTACCACTCATCTAACTACTCCATCCCCTGTCACTGTCCTCTACCACTCATCTAACCTCTCTACCCCCTGCTGCTGTCCTCTACCACTCATCTAACCTCTCTACCCCCTGCTGCTGTCCTCTACCACTCATCTAACTACTCCATCCCCTGCCGCTGTCCTCTACCACTCATCTAACTACTCCATCCCCTGCCGCTGTCCTCTACTGCTCACCTACTTCCCCCCCTGATGCTGTCCTCTACCGCTCACCTAACCGCTCCACTATCTGTGGCTGTCCTCCCCCACTCACCTAACCCCTCCACCCTTTTGGTCACTGTCCTCTACCACTTACCTAGCCAATTCACCCCCTGCCACTGTCCTCGACCACTCACCTCACCCCTCCCCCCAGCCTCTACCACTGACCTACGCCTCTGGCCTAGCCTAGCAGAAGGCTCAGCAGCAAGGCCCAGCAGTAGCAGCAGTGTAGGAGGAGGAAAACTGGAGCACCAGACGGGGGGCAGCAGGTGCCAGAGGACAATCAGCAGCAGAGAAGATTGGGAGACTGACAAGGATCAGGAAGTGGTGGTGAGTACTGAGAGGCTGACTCACAATGCCACGCAACACAGGTAACTGTAAATACACCTCCCCCAAATGTGCAACCATTTATAGTTCCCTTTTAAGATAAAACACCAGGAGAAATAGGTAGGTATATTTGCACTGCTGGGCTCACAGGTGGCAGAAGAGGAAGGGTTAAAGAGGAACAATCACCAGGATTTTCACTATGCTTAAGATTTTGTTTCTCTCTAGCGGGCGTCCCGATATAATAATTTTTACCTTACCATTGAGTCCATGGCGCATGCTCTCCTCCAATTAGTGCTAGTGCTCCAGATTTACTAAGCCACTCTGACAGCTGATATAAGGGTGGCTTAGTAAAGCTGAATAGAGAATGAGCAGCTGGCTGCTCCCCTTTGGCCCTGCACAGCCATGCCTACAATTCAGAAATGCCTGGCCGCGCCAAAGGGAAGCCAGAGATGCGCACATGCATCAAGGGAATCTTGGTGAGGTGAGTATACGGGGAGGCCGATTCATTAATAGCGCCAGGTAGCGACAGATGAGCGCCAGTAGCGTGATTTTCACAGCGCCCGCTAGTATTCGCTGTGCTTGGCCGTTGTTCGCTTGTTGACAGCGACTCAGTCGGTGTGCGGTAATGTTGAATACGGGGTTAGGAGTCGCTGTTTCACAGGTTCCGCGCTGTATGGGTGCGCATGATAGCGAATGGCCAGAGCGAACGGCTCCCAGCATATTCATTAACAAATCACGCTAAAAAAATTCTTGCGCTGTGAAATGCTTGTTTAAACCCCAGAGCGCTGGTGGCGATGGCTTAAAAGTAGTTTTTAACCCCCAAACAACCATATTTTTTGATTAAAAAATTAAACAAGTTTTTCTAAACATTTTGTAATATGAATACATTAATATCAGACCTGTAATATCAATTCTGCACAAATTTTTTTTGTTTTTTTTTTTTACCTTATGCATTGGAGAGCGCCAGGGAGCGAGAGGTCATACCTGGCGCTGTGATGGGATTAGCAGCGGCGCTGTTCATTGCAGTCGGCTACATGATGAATCCCGCGCTAGCTGACGCTCTCGCCGGTGCTAGCCTCATTTAGCGTGATAAATGCGTGATTGTGTCCGCCGCCTGGCGTTCTGGAGTCGGTAGCCGCCGATAGCTGGCGCTACCTGGCGCTAGTCAGACACTACCTGGCGCTAGCCCTTGATAAATAAGGCCCTAGGCAAGCTGGAACATTTCACACTGGAAGGCATCCCAATTTGGGATAGGGAATCAGTGGGCCCTGGAGTTTTTAAGCCAGGACCCCTCCCTCAGGAACCTAAAAAGCATCTAACTTGCCCCCCCCCATGCCATTTGTGAGCCTGACATTAGGTTGATACTTACCTTTTCCTTCCATGATCTGTCTACAAGGGGACTATGGAGTTCCTGGTCCTCTTGGAGTTAGAGGGTAGGGGTGTGGCATAAGTGTGACCAGGGGACGGGGCTTAGTTACAAAAAATGTTGGCGTGCCTATTCTCTCCCCCCTCCTTCTCATCTTCAAAAGTTTAGAGATATGCTCCTCACAATGTGCCGCACCTTTTCCATGCCACACCCACCACCCTGCCCCAACCGGACCCCCAGGACAAAATCCTGGGTGCGTCACTGAGAAGATCTCCAGAGCCCAAAACTAGCAGATACAGGATGCTAAAAGGAATGTTAAAACTAAGTGTAAAAACAAATCATTGTTTGCCTACCTGCCATGCGGAAGATTCATCCTGGCAAGCTGCTGAATCAAGCTGTCGTTTCTGAGATGCAGTCTACCTTCTGTTGGCCGGCCCCTGGTGTCAGGGGTACTCCTGGGAGAACAGGCCCATAACGATGGGTGCCAGGTTCTTATGAAACCCCTGTGCCCAGAAGGCAGTGCGAGTAATCGGGTGGGGGGCACCGGCAAGCTACCATGCATGCTGCAGCCCCAGCAGCTTTGAAACGGATGCAGGAGCAAATGTACAGTGATGACAATGATTCAGTATCATTCATGCAAAAAAAAAAATTACAATACACTCTGGCATATATTTTTTATTGAAAATAATCCTGCCAGAATCTAAAATATGGTGTTTTTTTATATTGATTAAAAAATGTGATAACGTGTCTGTAAACCCAGGAATAGGAAAAATAGGAAATCACCTTCTCTCACACATAGCAGGTCCCTGCCGGTCTGCCACTCAGAAAACCTGGCACACCCCCTCTACTGCAATTAATCCACAGGCACAGTGCCTGGTAGGAACAGTGGGGCCATGACCTACAGCGAGAATTGGTTGTGGCCCAAAGAATTCTGAGGCCTATACTTGCGGCGCCCTTCATTCTTTTGAAACCAGGAGCTTTCCAAGTGGCGGACCGACTGCCTGTTTTTTATATTTGGGTGTACAGTCTCTTTAAAGAAAAGCGCTTTGGACCTATGCAAGTTTCTCAGTTGCAGTATTTGTTACTTGTATGCTCTTATTTGATCCAATAAGTGCAAAAATACACATAATTAAAAAAGGCATCGCTAAATCCAACAAACCTAAGAACGGTCAATAAAGTGCATATTTGACAACAAAAACAAATGTAAATATGTATTGCACCAAGCCCTACAACTCAGTGTGTTCTCATTGCCCCCTGATCAGAGAAGAGCAATCGGATGCTTGGTATGGGTAAGTATCACAGGGGAGCTAAAACGTTGCTGGATTTCCCCCCGGGCACTACATAGGTGGTGTAGCAGATGTGACAGCCCAGACAAACCAATCTAAAGCCTGGTAACTTTGTCCAATAGACCAAATGCAATATTTGGGTTTTCTCTCCCACAATTTTTAACATACATCAGAAAAAGGTAAAAATAATAGTATAAAAATATTGGCTTAACTTAGCAAATTGAAAAATCAAGATAGCCAACAAACTGTATCACTGAGGCAAATCAAAATACTACATTTAAGGATCACTAAATAGTCCAGATACTGATTTGAACACTAGGCTGTTGCAAACTAGTTTAAAGAGTACCAATTCCCATTTTGCAATTACCTGTATCTCAAGTGCCGGCCCTTCCGCTAATACAGACTTCCCCTAGGAAGTTAGGAAATCCTTTACTTAACAATGCAAGGTCTTGTGCCAGCAATAGTCACAGTTATTCCGAGATGCTTCACTCCTGCATTTTTGCAGCTTGTTGCTTCATGTCCCCTCACTTTCACCCCCAGTCACTTTGAGTAACGCCAGAGTGGAGTTCGGGAACCACCAATGGTGCTAGTACCATATACATTAGCCATAACAGTTGTGCACTATTAAATCACTCAAATCTCACATTCATTTGAGATCCTAATTCTCAGAAAACCAGTTCCGAGCTTGGCCAATCATTTCACTCATCCCTAGTGAGGGTAGATTTTCACATTTTACCTGCAGATGACTGTCTATTTTTGGCTTTAGCGAGCAGCAATAAGATGCCTGACTCCTCTTGAGTAATGGATGCCATCCAATGAGGAGTCACGGCCTATTTCATCCAGAATAAGTGCATACAGGGCAGAACTGAAGATGCCTCCACCTATAATAACCCTCCCATTTATGTCAGCACCCTGCCAACAATCAGGTTCAAGAGACGGTCAGCATCACAAGGCAGAATGCGGGCTGAAGCCGCACAGCTGTCATCTATATTATAAGAGGTTATCCACCCTGATTGGTTGCTTCTATTTGGGCCAATGGCTTTTTTGTTCCTGAACTCTGTGTTTCATATACTATATGCAGGAGAAGCAGCGTCCAGGCATCAGTATGATGCCCTTGATGAACTGGCATGGGCATGGGGCATCTAGGATGCCTGTGTGGCCAGCCTCGCGGGTCTTCGGGAGCTGCCCTGAAGTGAGGAGACGCACGTAGCAGGCGCTGGATATGACCAGGAGTTGCCGAGCCATCACCTGGAAGGCATAAGAAAAAATGTCAGTGCTATACAGAGAATAGGGTTACCTATGTGTATCAATAATAAAATGTAGCATTCACTATGTGAATAACTCTTCTAATGACTAGGAAAGGGTTTACCACAGTTTGTTTCTTTCATTCGCTGTAGGAGAGTTAAATAGAACTGGTGTGTAAAGGTAAATAGAGGCTCAGTAAGGAGGAGAGGTGGCAAGAAGGGTAATATATGAGGGGCCCATTGCCAAATAGTAGTGGTAATGGTGGCTTGGAGGAACATGGTGACATTGATAGTGACACCATAACAAGATAAGAGATTTTTCCATATAGAATTGTATGTTTAGCATTGGTAGGCATTTAGATGGGCTGAGTATGGGGAAAAAGGTTACGATTTGGGACTGATGGAGGGACTGAAATATGGGACGCATATATGGTCCACGCTCTTCAAAAGATTGAGCACCTCTGTTTGCTTCAGAATTTGTTTTCCAATAAATATGCTCTATGTTCTATGTAAGTACTGAACCCTATTGTCTATATAATGGAGAGAAAAAGCCTGATGTTATGATTTTACTACAGGAAATGTATTCCTAATTATTGGCCATTTATGAAGGCGTCGGAGTGGGAGCTGGAGTCAGGCCCTGATAAAATTGCGAAGTCAGAGTCGGCCTTTCCCTTACCAATTCCACAGCCAGGGGCGTACTGGCCATAGGGAGATCCGGGACAATACCCGGTGGGCTGCACTGCTTTGGGGCCAGTTGGGCTGCTGTTTTTAACAGCCACATTAATTCCCTGCCCCCTTAGTCTCCCTCTCAGCCCCTTGTACCCAGCCCCACTGTACCCACAAGCCAAGGAACCCCAGTCCCCAATGCTATAGCCCTGGCATCACAATGCCTGTGCATCATATCTGTCCAGTGCCAGCATCTGCATACTTAACAAGGGCAAGAATCCATCGATTCTGGCAGTGTCCTGCGGGCCTTGGTTCAGGGCACGGGGGGGCAACATGTGTGTGCTTACAAAGCTTTCAAGCATAGTGCTGTGTGCTCAGACACAAACATTACAAGCCCAGCCCCATGCTACATTTTAGTAGTGTTTACAAACATAGCTGTGATAGGTGTTAAGAAAGAAACAGGCACAAGATTGTAACTCAGTTAGTGTCCATCCCTACAGTCTTTTAGACTCTAGAGCCAGGATTAAAGGGCTTTGGTCTGCTTTAACCTTCTAAATGCCAAGTATGTGAAATTCTTGAAGTTGCCTCTCTGTAAGTGCCTCACCTCTGTCAGGGATCCAGCAAATGGGGTCTACTCTTCACCCGGGGGTTATCTGATCCCCACCGGGGTCTTTTCAGCAGGGCAGAGAGCAGCGCAGGAGGCAGCCCATTACTTGCATCCCCAAAGGCCGGGTGGGGGGACACAGTAGAGCCTGTGACCCGTGAGGGCTATGCGGGCTGGTAGCCTTCATAGCCAGGGGCTGGCCATTCTGGTCTGGTCTACCAGCCCCCACCATAGCTGATGCCTGGGCTGATTTTACTAGATATGGGAGGACCCTATGCCATTAAAAATACAAACAATTTAAGGGGAGGAGACCCCAAGCCAATTTTTAAAAAGAAAGTAAGGGTTTAACTCTTGATAGTGCGCATCGTAGTTGCATTTCATTAGAAAATCTCATAAAGCGCTCTTTTCAGTTTGGGGTGTCTCCTGGGCAGGAAAGGGTGTCTACCGATACTGTTGTAACCGGAATGAACGGAGCTTTTACACACAATATGATTTTCTTGAAAAACCTACATATTTTATTTTAAAAAATCTACAGACATTTTATGTTAAAGCCCAAACTCTGCCTGAAAAAAACAATATATACGGTAATTTTCCTGGGAAATCTGGACATCCCTTCAAAAATTACAGTTAAACTTGTATATCGCAAAATGGTAAAAAATTGTCTGGCAAAAGAGGGTGACAACATCTCTAAGTAGGTTGCCACGGAAACGGTTAAAGATGGGTGCAATACCACATCTGGCGATGTGATTTACTGCAAGGAGATCAGATATTCAGTTATTTTAACGCAATTATGGGTGAAATGCCCTTTGCTTCTAACTAAACTGAGGCTTCTAGATACTCACTTCTGGTTTATCCCACAAGATGAGCGGGATCATGCGGCTGCACAGCACAGGCTTCTCTCTGGAGCCGCTGGAGAGGAGGGGGCTCTCCTCTGTCACATGGTCCCCTGTGCCCACCCGAGCCATCAAGGGGTCAGCAGGAGTCTCTATAACAATGAACAGCTGGCTCAGACAATGTCTGATGTCATCCTACATGTGAAAAGATAGAATATCAAACATGGCTCACACCAATAGATATCCAAATACTACATGGCTTTGACTTCTACATTTTAATAAAGTTTGTTTTTTTTAAATAGATATTTAATTTACATTTTAAATTTAAATAAAAGGCTGATCTGCACCCTGCTTACCACTTTCCTTACTCAAATGCCACCTGATTGGAACATAAAGGTTGTCAGTCACCACTGTGATAAAGACACACAAAACCTAATTAAAAGTGGACCAAAACTCATATGGAAGAGTTGACCAATACCCACAGATATTGGCCCAGGAATCTAAAAGATTCCTGGGCCGATATATTCCCTCCCCTTGGGGCATCCAGAATCAGGATGCCCCGCTGTGTGAAACCCATCAGGTCGCCCATAAACTCACCTTTTTTCCCGGTCCAACAGCGCATGCACGAGCAGAGGCCACACCCCCGCTATCCCTCTAGCAGGGCGCGTTCCAGGCATTTGTAAATTGCCGGTGTGGGCATACTCCCTCTTACAGGGTAGCGGGGGATGCAGCCATCAGTGTGCTCGGATCCGCTCGTATTAGACGAGCTCCTGGATGAAGGTACTCGAGCAGATCCGAGCGCGCAGATTGGACGAGCGGCCGAGCATTCAACGTAGGACCAGGAAGAGGTGTTCGGGCTACCTGGGGGGTTTCACACAGCGGGGAACCCCCAATTGGGGTGCCCCAGGGGCAAGGACCAAATCCCAGAATGGTTAAAACCCTGTGTTTTGGTCCACTTTAAAGGGTATTTCCACTTTCTGCATTTTTTATTGTTGTGTGCCAAATGATGTCAACAAGGTGCTGAGCTTTTATGTTATTTTTTTATATTTGTTTGCAACTTTTTATTACAAAAGAAACCATTTTCTCTAGCAACAATGTGTTTACCTTAGCAACCAGAGACGTCTTGACTCTAGCTTGCTGATCATGTGACCGACTCAGGCTCCACTTTTCTGAGCTCACAGATTTAACCCCTTGTGTTTCAGTAGCTAAAGACGCTAGTTCTGGTTAGACATCCATCCTGATTTAGAATACCCCGCTATGTGGAACCCTGCCAACAATAAGTCCATGGTGAATGTACATCTTTCTTAGGCTGTGTGGGGGCACACCCGCTGTGACTGAATGGCTGGCATGGCCATGCACAGCCCTAGAGGGATGCAGGGAATGCCATACGCCGGTCACAGGTGCGTCAGTCCCCCATTCAGCTTCCTTAGCCGCACAATAATATGCGCGCCCAAAGAAGCTGACTGGAGAAGAGCCGCACCTTTGCTGTGGGAACGCGGATGAGGTGTCACAGTGGAAAATCCCAAATCAGGATCCCCCAGGGGGACGGACAACCTGGGGCTGATCAATGACCTACTTACCTTACCAGCCCGCCAGCTCCCAAAGATCGCGGACCCACGCTGCCATTTTGCTGTATCCTCCTGGGTGCAGCTTCAAGTCACACACCTGCATGCTGGCTGCATCGATTCATTCATGGATGGATGAGGCCAATGCAAGATGAAAGCTGCACATTAGGTGATGTCAGTCTGCAGCATCTCATTGGGCACTGGGGGAACGCTTGCTCTACAATGCCCAAACCTTAAAGCTTTAAGACTGAAGTTCCTGTTTAGGAAGTGATCCAGCAACCAGAGGGTTGTAGGTTTGATTCCCAGCCAGGACATGACTAAAGTGCTCTTGAGCAACGCACATAACACCCCGAAGTGTGCATATACTGCTTGTGTTTGGATCACTGACTGGATGGGTTAAACGTGGAAGAAAAATTCATATGTGTGCGCAAGAATACAGTGACCATATATGCCCCCCAAAAATAGTCCACTCGCACAAACTGGGATGCTCGGGAGGAGGGAAGATGAGCAGACCTTCAGGCATTTTGAGTGGAGGTCCACTTTAATTGAAGTATCAGTTTAGTACTCAGGGTAGATTGCTGAGCAGACACAAGATGACGACATATGAGTGTCCCATGATCCCTGCTCACCTGATGCATGCTGGCTAGGTGCTGGGAGAGCCTCTGCTGGCAGCCCAACAGGTGGAAGTAGATGAAGCAAAGCTGAATATGGCTGTGAAGGAAATGTCTTGTACGTCTTTACAGCCACTAAATGACTCATTGGGATGGCCAGGGTGGAGGAGGGTTAAGCAGGTCTAAAGTCAGGTTTGGCTTTAAAACAGAACAAAACCTGGGATTTTGACTATCCCCCGGTGCATCCCGAATAGTGTAAAACCACCCAGATTGCCCAGTACAACTCACCCCTTCCCCGTCCAAGCAATGTAATGTTGCAGAGTTTGGCAAAAGGTTGTGGCCCCAGCAACCACAGATTAAAAATAATTACCAGATCAGCACCAACTACCCCAATGAATCACGTGATTAACCAATTATGTAGTTATCATAAATTTATTAAATTAAAAAAAGGTGTCCCCGCCACCCCTGGTAACCTTTACCCACACGTTCCGTGGGAGACCCACTTTCTCAAGGTGCCAAGCTGGAGTGCAGCAGCCGCAGTCCCCGGAAGCGTGCACGCTCCTGCCCCCAGCCAATCTGAATAACTGGGGGTGGGAGCGTGCTCACACTCAAAGAACAGGAAGCAGGGATTTTCACATGCGGATTCGGGATGCTGCCTGGGAAGGCCAGCACACGGCTCTGGAATCTTTTGGATTTCAGGGCTGGCCACAGTGGGTTTTGTTCCACTTTAACAATACTTTTCTAGCTCTTATAATAACGCTCTGCACCTGGAAAGCCGACAGCGAGGGGGATATAATTATCTGGCAAACCCATAAAGGACACACAGTACTGTGCAATGAGAGTGCTTAGTAAGCAGAGCTGGTTCTGGATTCCAGTCCCCCATGGGTCACACATGTGCTGGCTGTTCACAGAGGAGATGATGCAATGTCAGCATCCACATGGCGCATTCCTATGTCTCATCACTGAGCAGGGACTTGATAACTCTTGGGCTTGAATATCAGCGCCTGTATCTTGCCAGTGTTGTGTCACAGCAAAGAGGGATGAGCGGAGCATTAGGAAATCTCTGCATTACACGTGCCAATGCTGCCAGAGCTTTACCCTGTCTCAGCAAAATGCAGACTCTTGGCAACATCTGAAAATGCTGTAGGTAGGGTTTTTTAAGTTATGCTCATTTATTTATTTATTTTTAAGGAGAGGAAGCCTGTCCTGCACCTAATTCGTTTTCCTTAGTGAGCTATACTCACCGCCTTCTCCTGCCAGGTGTCCACCTGATAAGACGATATTTAACTGTAGGGGCAACCCAAAACATGGTCAATTGTTAAAAGGATCCTAAAGTAATTTATTACTGGAGACCCTGTATAAAATGATACATGTTTGAGAACTCCGCTTTAATAGTGTCCCCAGTCGCACTGCACTGAAAGCGCATTAAATTATTCCCCAGCTTTCCATGGGACTGACGGCCTCTAGAAAGCTTTTTTGTGCACTGGACATACTAAAGGTATCCAGCGAGTCACATGGAAGTGCAGGATGTGCTTTCCCCTACAGCTCAGCTTCATCAATGGCCCTAGAAGAGGGTAGGTATTTTAGCCCATTCCTAGGCTTGTATTTTATTTTTGCAAATTGACATGCCTTATAGGGACACTATTAAGGTACCAAGATCCTTGGAGCACTTTTAAAATGCCACCCCTTTCCCACATAATAACACATAATAATATGTATTTTCTTACCTATTTGATTTACAGTTTTATTTTGCTGTTTCAACTAATTCCCCCCTCGTGTGTGCTTTAAAATGAAAGCTTTCTCCCTTGGCGCATGTAGGAATTGCTGCTCTGCAGGCTTGACTTGCCTGGCAGACGTAAATGTGTGCATGCCAGACCACAGCGGATCAATGTGCATCATTCCAGGCTCGCTCACACTGGCAGCCATTCAAGTCTGCCACGCGTGTTAAACTTGCTCAGCAGGGGATGCCTGGGCTGAACCAGATCACTGAGGTGAGTATAGGGAGTTTTACATAGCAGGCCATCCCAAAGAAGGATGCCCCTGGGATGTAAACCAAAACCTGCGTCTTAGTCTGCTTTAACCTCAGTGCTACCTGTGATTCTCTCACAATAGACCTATAACAATGATTGGTTATAAAGGATACAGATGGAATGTTTTGACAGCTCTGCGATCGATCACTAATCCCCAGCAAGACATTATACTCCATTAGGAGCTCGTTGGCTGCTGCCAATCTGATGTCAGTGTTGATATTTATCTGTCAAAGTGATAATATATAAAAAACAATATGTTAATAAAGTATCGATAATATAAAATAATAATTCCTAGTATGCATGTCATGTATATACATAGGCGATAAATTAACTGATTACTGATAA
This sequence comes from Gastrophryne carolinensis, assembly GCA_027917425.1. NCBI lineage: Eukaryota > Metazoa > Chordata > Amphibia > Anura > Microhylidae > Gastrophryne > Gastrophryne carolinensis. Next base: position 211,396,715 of record CM051235.1, read on the forward strand.
TAAATACAAATATTAAAGCATATTATTAATAATCATTCAAATATATTTCACAAATAATAATATTATAAACACTAATATTATGTAGACAATACATAAATAATTAGAAAATAATACATAATAATGCTTGTTACCTTCTTCTGGTGCTGATTGAGAAGAATGATGATCACAGCAGTGAAAATGACAGCGGCGAGGGTGACGGGGATGCTGGTGACCCAGCTGGGACCACCCATAAACACTTGTGCTGTGGAGTAGAGATTGACCCACACTGAGGCATACAGGACCTGAGAAGACACAGAAATGTGGAAGAACAGGACAGGACCATTAAGGGTTGCATGCACATGTTTAGTAGTTGGGCTTCAGATTCAATTATAACATAGATCACCATTAAACCAACATATGTGAAATTGGAAAATGTTAAAAGAAAGTCCATATAACTATAACAAACTTCTGAATTAATGTTATAGTGGAAGGATTTCTCTTTTTATTATAGTATAACATCTGCATGTAAAGCCAAGGATATAAATGCATCCAAGTTACATATTATCATTTAGGCCTCAAAATAAGACATGGATTATAATAAGATGTGATTCAGTTTATATAATTCAGCAGGCAAAAACCCACCCACCACTGATTGATGCTAGTCTGGTGATCATTAATGTAAGTGATGCTGGATCCGAGCCCGCGCACTGCCCATGGGCCTCAAAATCCTTTCACCATAACTCCTGTGTCAGGCCACGACCCCTGCCACGAGTCACATGGATGCGGCCACGTCCTCTCCATTCACTACAATAGAGGGGAGGCATGTCAGGCCAATGCAACGAAGGGCGTGACAGCATGCCTATGATTGATGGTGAGTCGCGAGCCTGGCACGCCATCAATCCTTCCAGCGATCAGGTGAATTGCTTCAGATCAGGTGAGTTGCTCATCACTGGACAAGCACTGATCAGCTGTTATATCAGCAGATATCAGCAGATATTAAAAAGAGTTTAATGGAGATTCTTTTTCCACATTAACATGACTTTTTTATTAGGGGTGGGATCTAGATTTACACACATATGTTTCAAAGAGGTTCAAATGGGATTATTATTTCAATGCAAAATTATAAGGGAAACCCACAGTGGTGATCATCTGGACATCAGTCTCAGGTCAACTTATTCAAGACCCCAAATTGAAAAAATACTCTATTAGCGTCCTTGTAACTTGTCTCAGTCTAACTTTCATTCCAGCCCATTCTCTATACTATCTTGGTTCCTACTTCACACACTGCAGTGTCCATCATTACTAGCAAACCTCCATTTTGTTACCATGCCACCTGTGCCATTCACACATGTCCTGCCCTGCTTCTGGACAGCCTTCAAGTCAACAGTCAGTCCACCACCAACAGGTAGGCCTCTCTGTTGACTCAATGAGCTTTGCATGACATGGAAAGGGGCCAGTGTTCTCATGCCTTCCACACATATGTCCTGACTGTACGCCCTGCTCATGGATAGCTTGTAGTCCAACAGTCAGGTCACCCTACCACCAGCAATGAAGACCTTTCAAGAAGTTTCACATGACATGGAAAAGGTACAGTTATCGAAATGCCTTCCACACATGTCCTGTCTTGTCTGTATTATCTGATTCCGAATATCCTTCAAGCCAATGATCAGCCCACCAACCAGGTAGGCCTCTCAGTTGACTCAATGAGCTTCGTGTGAGATGGGTGAGAAGGGTGTTCTCCTGCATTCCACACATATTTTGCCCAGTCTGTACTCCCCACTGCCAGTCATGAAAGCCTTTTCGTTAGCTCCAGAAGTTTAACAAGACATGGAAGAGGCGCAGTCATCTATTGCCTTCAACACATCTCCTGTACTGTCTACCCTCAGGATGCTCAGGATGCTTCAGGCTGGCCTTTAAGTTAACAGTGAGGCCACCCAACCCGTGAAGGCTTTTGTTAGCTCAAGAGGTTTTACATGACATGAAAGCTGGACAGTGTTCTGATGCCTTCCACACATCTCTTGACCTATACATACTCTCTGCATCAAGACAGCCTTCAAGTCCACAGTCAGCAGCCATGTGGGTTTTATTGTTAGCTCAAAAGTCTTCACGCGACAAGAAAGAGGAGCAGTTATCTGATGCTTTTCAAACATGTCTGTATTCCCTTCTTCAGGTTAGCTTTTAGGTCAACAGTCAGGCCAAACCACTATCAGCAATGTGGCCCACTGAGCTCGAGAGGCTTTACCTAACCTAACAGGGGAAGGGTGATGTGATGAAGGGGGCGGTTTTATTGAAGATCTTTGGGGTTTCATGACTTCATGACAGGGAGCCTGTGACAGCACTGGTGGCAAAAATTGTATGTCTATTATTTGTTCTTGTCTCAGACTGATTACTTTCTGACCCCTGGCTTGTCTGGGGGACTCAACCTGACTTACTAACAACCTGATCAGATTTCTACTTCCACCCTTTATCCATTTGATCATATTACCTAGATCATACAGCCATTACTTAAATTCACTTTGTAGACCAATGCTTGCTTTATAAAGAGGCGACAAAGCTCAGAGAGCCATATATTGGGATGGGAGGTAAATTGCTTCCCCTCTTATGATCAGTGGATTAAGCAGTTTAAGGGGGCTTAAAGTGATACAGCAGGCAAAGGAAATTGTTACACTATTGCGTCAGGCTACATTCGGCACTGTCCTAAACTGTTTTCCATTTTTAAATTGAAGAAGAAATAGCCAAGATATCGGGGTTTACAGGTTCAGCCAATGACATTCTCTTTTTCATCCCGTCCCCCAATCAGCTCAGTAGAGCGGGACAGGATTGCTGGGCCCTCCCTCCTCCCACCCCTCCTTCCGCCTCCTCCTCCTCTGTCTACTCCTTCAGATTCATCACAGATTATGCAGTATCACAGATCCAAGGTCCACACCCACTTTTTTCAGATGAGAAATCATAAGCTGAACCTGTAAACCCCAATATCTCTGCCATTTTTTTCTTTAATTTAAAAATGGAAAACAGTTTAGGACATAGCCTGATGCAATGGTGTAACAATAAGCTTTGCCTGCTGCCACCTGATAGTCCTGCTTACACATGAGAATTAGGGGGGGTGCTGTGCCAGCAGCAATTCACAGCAAATTGTTAAAGATACATGCCTCAGAAACAAGGAGAAGCTTGCCTGTCATTTTTTACACATGCAGGCACTGAATAAACAGCTAATGTAGCAAAAGCAATCTGTGTGAGGGAAGCTGTTAAAATGTATTTCTATGGTGGCTGCTGCCGCAAAAGCACATACAATGTATTTTATTCAAAGATCAGTCATTACAGGTGAGGGCTTAGTACTTCTGGCTAGAAATAAGAAATTAGGCAATTTTGACTTGTTTTTTCAGAAGATTCTTCATGTGTTTGGCAAGACGGCCGCTGCCATGCATGTATAAGACTGAAGAGTCTGCCTGCTACTCCAACATATGCATGGTGTTAATCCCCCTCAATAAGCTTATGTCACTGCCACAGAGGGGGCTTTAGGAGAGCTATTTACTAAGCTTTCATTTTTTTAATGTTTGAGCAGGGGACAACTTCTGGCCCTTTGCTCTTATTTTGTTCCATCAAAAGGGCTCCCACCAGCAGGAATAACATTTGTTCCCAGACACCCCACCCCCAGTCATATAGAGCCTCTTTATTGGCATGGAGGCACCACTTGATTTGGAAGAGAAGAACCTTCTAGAAACCTGTTATCGCAATGCATTTGTGCGTCTTTGATGCCATCATCTTCATGTCAACGACTGATTAATATTTGTTAGCAAACACTTTCAGAATACGTCAATATTGACCAGCCTCTTGGTGCCTGGACAGTGCTATTCTCAGAAGATTCAAATGTCTGGTGCAAATACCCCAGCCCCACCCATGGGACAGTTCTGCTTCAAACGGAGTTTATACTGTAGCACAACTCTTTTGATGCCCACAGAGAATTGTAAACAACACAGAGGAATCCAAATGCCTGCAAAAACATCAGGCACCAGCAATATCTTTATAAAACTTTGTGCTCTTGGTTCCATCTGGAATTTTTGGGTGTCATAAAGCAGCAATGTCTGGGCCCCCCTCATAACCAATGTGTGATGGCTTGGCCTCTAGTTCAAACCGAGCCTCTGGCCCCAAGGCAACCTCAAAATCCAGACCATATAGGAAACACTTTCTAGGGACCCAGCCATCACATTATATGTTTTGGGGGTCTCCAGACACAATTAAGGCTCTATAGAGACTGGGCCCCTCCATAACCTATATGTGATAGGAGGGGCCTTAGGTTGAACTGGACCTCTGTCCCCAAGGCAGCCTGGCTTACCTTATTAATCAAGCCATTAGAGAAACTAAAAATCAAACTAGGGGGCCCAGCCATCACATAATAGGTTAACAGGGGCCCAGGCACAATATAAACTCTATAGAATCCGGACCCCTCTCTGACCTATGTATGCCGCTTGTTCCATAGTTTGAATTGGGCCCCAAGGCAAGGCCGGGGGGGGGGGGGGGGGGCGACACCCTAATTTATCATCAACGCCAGCAGCAACAGTGTGGCAGTCTGCAGGTCTCAGGTCAGGGCGGCCATTAGGGCCATGTGGTCAGGGGTCCCTCTGGCCCCATAATGGAGTCCTGGCTCTCATGCCCTGATGGCTGCCCTGCTCTTGGGGTTCTCCACCCTAGCCTCTGAGTCATGCTATTAGCTTCCATGGCCGGTTTAGGACAGTTTTTTCCATCTATCGTTCTAGAAAATAATGTATAACATATCAGACTGAGTGTTCTTGACTTCATGGCATGGGTCCATGGCACCCACCTCTATCCTCTTGCAGGTAAAATGTAAATGCTGCTTTAATAATGGTAACAATGAGCGATAATATGCACTCACCAGAGCCAGAATCATGCCAAATCCTCGAGAGCTAAAGAATATATATCTTTGGACCTCCGGGATGAGAGCTGGGATCCGCAGGGAGCGTCTGCACTTTTCCATGGGTAGCTGAGGAATGAGAACATTAGGAAGAGGCACCAATCCAGAAGAACTATTTCCCCAGCCTCGAATGTCTCTACTCACCTGTATTCCACACTCCTGCAGCTGCCGGAGACATTGCTCAGAACACTCGGCTCCGGAGGTATAAGGCACAGCGGTCAATAATCGGCCATTGTAAAGACCTGTAAAGAAAAGGTCAGAATATTTACCTCTGCACTTCCCTGACTCATTGGTCCCTACTGTAAAGTCTAACAAGTATCAACAAATGCAACCAGAGAATAAACAAGCAAACGAATGTACAGTAAGCAAACAAATAACTAGAGAATAAACAAACAAATGTAAACACTCAGATGTAAACAAACACTCAGATGTAAAAATAGAGGCTACAGAAACGCAATCCACATGAATGTAGCCAGAAGTTTGGCAATTTATCCAGTTCTATTTCAACTAAAAAAATATATCAGTGTTAGTAATTTATCTTTATAAAGTAATAGTTAACAATGTATTTTTCTGTGGTGACTGCTGATGGGAAGGTGTAAGCGTGAGAGAGCTCCCTCACCTGAGCAGCAGCCATAGGGATCTGGGTACATTAGGCTCACTTCTATCTTCTTGTGGATGTTGGTGTACAGTACAGGAAAAATGTACAGAGGGGAAGACTATTTAAAGTGGATCAACAAATATTCAAGGGGGGCACCGGACAATCGTGATGCTGCCCTGGAGTGGAGGCATACTGATTGCCCGGGTCCCCCCTCAATCAAGCCCCTGCAAAACCCCTAAATATTACCTGTCACCTTGCTTCCTCTGGAAATTGCAGTTGCACGATTGGCCGATGGTGATCACATGCCCCATTTTTGGGTTTCTGCTTTGCCAGCTACTGTCTGAGCACGGGACACATGACCGGGGTTAGGTGCCTCAAGAGCACTTCAGTCAGGTCCTATGGCTGGGAATTGGACCAGCAACCCTCTGGTCACAAGGCTGCTTCCTTACCTCATAACATTGCTTTTTTTGTAGTCTTTCTAATAATAGCATTTCATTTAAAGGTGTTTAAAGTGCTACTGCAGGCAAAGGTAATTGTTACACCATTGCATCAGGCTACATTTGGCAATGTCCTAAACTGTTTTCTGTTTTTAAATTGAAGAAGAAATGGCCAAGATATTGAGGTTTATCAGCTTATGATTTCTCTTCTGAAAAAGTGGGTGTGGCCCTTAGATCTGTGATACTGCAAATGAATCAGCAATGTTATGAATCTGTTGGTGGAGGAGGAGGCGGAGGGAGGGGTGGGAGGAGGCGGAGGGAGGAGTGGGAGGAGGGGGGGGGACCAGCAATCCTGTCTCGCTCTGCTGAGCTGATTGGTGGATGGGATACAAAAGAGCATGTCATTGGCTGAACCTATAAACCCCAATATCTCAGCCATTCTGCTTCAATTTAAAAATAGAAAACAGTTTAGGACAATGCCAAATGTAGCCTGACACAATGGTCTAACAATAACTTTAGCCTGCAGTATCACTTTAATGTTAATTGTACATTAAAGGCAATAACATAAAAAAGTCTATACTCAACGTTTGTCCCCCGAAGCTCAATGTGCAATGTGCCATCTTCTTATAAAGATGCCGACACTGGGCAGGGGAGCTGTGGGGAACATTGGACCAACAGAGGGAAGCTGCAGGGAACAATAAGTCCCCTTAGAGGTCATACCAATCTACCATCCTAACCAATTATTAACTGAATGACCACAGCATATAACTGGCTATGTCCAGAATTCATGAGGATCCTGGAGGTGGGGTTGTCTCATCACTTACCTGAGTGTAATGTGACCAGCGGCTCGGAGCCGTCACTTCTTGACCACGCAGCTCCCACCTCTGCGCTCATCTTGCCATTAGAATCAGGAGAGGTTAGATCCATCTAGAGTCCACCCGATGCTTTCAGCTGAGCTGTGAGGTGCACAAAGTATATTGGTCTTTATGTGTCTTATTAATACAAGGTTTAATAAAACAAAACCTAATATCATCCTCTCCTTCATGCAGTAGGGGGCAGTAGTATAGGTCATGGCTGCCTGTACCTGATACAGTAAGTAATGGTCCTCTTTCATTATGCTCCTAAACCCCTTGAGATAAGTATCCAGCCCAGCATTGCCTTGGTGTTCCCTTCAAGGCCTTGAAGAACCTTTTCCCTCCTTCTTAAAGATCAGTATCACATGTGAAGTGTCACCCACGCTTTAGAAAATACGCCCTTAGGGAGGGTATTCAATAATTTGTAGAAAAATGTCTCGTTCTTCCTGGAGAACATCTCTACCTCAGGTATGGCGGCTTTACCAGCACTCCGGTCCAAACTGACCGAAGATCTTCATACACCTCTATTTTTGAATGCTGCTTTAAAGTGGACCAACACCCACCTCTGATCGGCCCGGGAATCTAAAGATTCCCGGGCCGATCAGCTCCCTCCCCGCGGGGCATCCGAAATCGGGATGCCCCGCTGTGTGAAACCCCCCAGAAAACCCCTAAAATCTTACCTTATCGGCGACGGATAAGCTGCCGCCGCCTCCCGTGTGTCCCTCTAGTAGGCTGTGCACCCGCGCTGGCCGTTTGTGAATGAGAGGCGGCGGCGGCGGCTTATCCGTCGCTTGTCCGTCGCCGATAAGGTAAGATTTTAGGGGCTTTCTGGGGGGTTTCACACAGCGATCGGGGTGCCCCGCGGAAGTGGACCAACACCCAGGATAGTGAAAATCCTGGGTGTTGGTCCACTTTAAAAACATTTGACTTGTATTGAGGCAGAGAAGCCCCCCAACTTTAGTAAATAACTCCGATCACACCTTATGCTAAATCCAGTGGAGCCCGAGACTTGGATCAGCTGATTGTAGAAATTCATATTTATGATAAGTTCTTTGGATTTTCCTGGAATTTCCTGAAAGGGTCTTTTTCATGTGATTGGAAAAATATTTACTCCCTCCCCACCCCACTCAGAAATAGGCCACACAGAAGAGTTTGTTCTAAATCACATCTCACATTATTGTCACCTGGTCTCTTACGTTCAGCACTAAAGCAGTCCTCCGACCGCTGAAATGTTAGCTTAGGTGGTCACTGCATCAGGAACCAGGGGGAGCCATAATGGTGTCACCTTCTACCTGTTATATCCCCAGATAGCTGTGTGGCCACCATACAGTGTGTATCTGCTGTTTAAAGTGGACCAATCACCAAGCGTGGCTGGTCCTGGAGTCTAAACAGGTTCCCTATAGCGGAGTGCAGTCCAAAACAATGGCACAAAACAAATGCACTGCATAAAGCGCTGATTGGAAGAGTGCCTACGCTAGTGGAGTGGGCGATCTGAGGGGTTTCACACAGCGGGGCATCAGGATGACCCCAGGGCAGGAACCGATCACCAGGTCAAAATCCTGGTGACTGGTCCACTTTAAAGTTAATTAAAGTTAATATTAAAAATCCACATTGGCTAATGATAGGACCTGAACGTCAAGCCTGTGGTTCTTCTTCTGGTAGAAATAAAATCCAGGGGTGACAGGTTTGAGTGTATCAGAGGGACAGAACATGCTCCCCATCCAATTTCTTTTTGTCAATTAAAAGAAAGAAACAAGCCTGGCTGGATATTTATTGATGCTGTACAAGTGACCCCTTCATCCGCCGCCTGTTAGAGAGATCTAAACTTACTTCCTATGCGCAGTGACTGAACATGAAGTTTGTTCAACAGAAAAGCCATGGGTGTCACTTCAACAGAAAGCCCATCAAATGTTTACCAATTCTTCAAAACAAAGCTTCATATTGTGGTAATAAAAAGGCAATCAATAGCACCCCCTCCACGTTCTAATTTCTAGCAGATCTAATCAAAAATGCAAACCACACATTTCCAGTTCTAATACCTATTAGCATGAATTGAAAAAGCATTTCAAGCACTTTATTTATGTTCTAATTTATATTAGAATTAACAGCAGCCCACCCATGTTCCCTTTTTTATTACATTTCGTTGAAAGAGTGACCAACACATGTTACAATTTCCATTAGATCTAATCGAAAAAGCAGCCCACCCATATTCTAATTTCTATTAGATTTGATGGAAAGAGCGACAGGATCTGCTGAAGTTTTAATCAACTCACAAGGCCACATGATCCAGTCTTTGTTAGTTCTAATCAAAGGAGCAGCCCTGCACGTATTCGATTTAATCGAAAGACCAGGTCGCACGTATTACATTTTCTATTTCAATTAGATGTAATCAATAAAGCAGCCCGCACATGTTATAATTTCTATTAAAGAGCGATAAAATCTGCAAAAGTTTTGAGCAGCCTACGTAGATTTCAACTTCTCTTGGATCTGAAAAGAATATTGATGGAACTGCAGCATGTATGGGCACAGGTGGGATTCACATTTCATTATACATCAAGTGCTGCACACACATATATTTTTAATAAATGTTTACGTACGATCTAATAAACAGCAAACTGTGTAATACTATTAAAATAAGTCTAAGCAATAGAGATTGTATAACTTATTTGTGCCAGTTCTTCCAGGTTCAGTGAACTGCTACAATTGGTTCTTCAGAACCAGGGAGAACCTGCTGAATCCCACCCCTGTGTAAGGGCATTATAGACAGAAGTGAATGGTTCATTCTAGCTGATTGTTCTTCAATCAGGTCTTTGTAACGCATTGTAAGGTCTTTATAAGAATCAATTTAAAAGGCAAAGCATGTCCTACACCATATACATTGCGTTTGATCAAAATGACAATAAGATCTCCAAACTAACAGGTAAACCAGCTTCGTGAGTAAGTGAGAGCAAAAAGAGACCCAGGCGCGATTTACTAAGCTGCGAGAACTTCTGAAAGAAGTAGCTGGAAACCATGAAAAGGGGCGAAAGGCATTTAAGAGAACCTGTGACGTCCAAGACCCGTCCGATTACTTCTGGCCATCGCGGGGCCCTTCCAAGGTACGAGGTGAGGCCGCCGATCACAGGACAGGAAGCGGCTGAGCCCCTCACCCTCCACGGCCGGCAGCTTTCGCTTTCCTCTGCTGTCACGGCCGCAGGCTATAACCCCGCCCTCTTAGCACCGCCCCCTGTCACTTTGACCCCGCCCCGTGGCTTCGAGGCGGCCATTCAATTGACAAGCTGGTCCGGATTTTCCGAGAAAAAAAAATACTTCTGGAGAAAAAATATTTAACCCTTCCTTTCTAGCCTGAAATGTGACCCTTTATATTGTATTGGCCGTTAAAGGGGTACACTGCTGATAGGGGGGCTGTGTCTCTTATAACCCCACAATCCCTCTGACCCTCGTTGTCCCTGTTTATCCTTAGTTCAGGTCTGATGTATATATCAACCAAAACTTGGTTTGCTTTGTTACATCTACCATCAAATGAAATGCATTTATTACACTGAAATGCTATGGAGAGAAAAGGTAGCTGATGTTGAATGATTTTAGCAGTGTTCTCTCTTGTTTTAGGTAGTTGGAAGGCACAGGTGCCAGTGTCTTTTATGGTCTGTATCCAGACAGGTGTAAGCATACCTCCCAAGTGTCCCTGATTTGGATGTCCCCCTGTCCCTCGTTGTTCTCATTGGTCCCTCTTTTGAGTCAATGTCCCCCTGCCCCTTGTTGTTCTCATTTGTCCCTCTTTGAGGTGTAACATGCAGATTATTTATTCGCCTATTCAAAGTGTTTACATTGTTGTAACTGTTACACCCTATCTCCTATCCATCCCTCAATGTGTGGGTGTGGCTTAACAATTATCCCTCTTTCCCACCCTAAATAGTTCGGAAGTATGGTGTAAGTATGTACAAAACGTTATCAGGATCACTATTAAAACAGACCTCTAGACAAAAATGGCTGGAGGTCCCCCAACCCCTGGAACCCGATTGGTCACCACTCACCAGCAGACACATAGCATACCTGAGCCATTGCAGGTAAGTATTTTTACCCCATTCTAAGCTCTGTTTTACAGGTATCATGGCGGGGGCATCCCAAATCAGGATACTTTGGGGGGTAATTAGATCCTTAGCAATGGTGTAGGTCCAGTTTCAAATTAAAAAATGGCCCATAGATGCCCCTATACTTAAGACTGGAGCTAGTATAGACTAGACTACACTAGAGAAATTGCAAAGCTTGAAGATCTGGCAGAGTACTCACCTACCTGTATTCCTGTTGGCCCAACATATGTGTGTGTGTGATGTATGCACTGTCAGCAGCTAAGGTTTCCTGGATGGGCTGTGGCCATGCATGGGTTGTTCATAGTACAGGGCACATGTGGGATCAGCTGCATAACTAAATGTGATGGGCCCTGGTGCGAACATTAAATATGGCCCTTTCAAGGAACATACAGTAAACCTATTGGATGCAACTAGACAACTAACAACTGAAACAGCAGAGACAGATGCTGCTTCCATTCTCTAAAAATTGCCAAGTGAGCACAAATATGATAAATAAGTTGGCCCTCTCTGACCTCCTGGGTCTCGGTATGGTCGCACCCCCCTATAGTTACACGCTCTCAGCATGTGAATAAACTATGGCAGCCAAATGGTCAGTATTTCTGAGGCGCGCTCTCATACCCATCAATTCAGGTAGGCAGGAGCGTGCCCGTCTCCCATGTCTTTACCTTTTACAGAGCCATGTGTCTATTGCCAATCAATAATATGCACAAGTTTTTATGGATGATCTGGGGGATTTCACATAGCAGGGCATCCCAAGGAACAAAACCCAGGATTATATAAATAGCTTCAAATACCACCCCACCTCCCTAAGTTATAACCTTCCTGGTATTAAAATCAAGAATGTCCCAGAACCGAATAAATAACACCCCCCCTGCCCGCATGACATAAAAAACAATAAATAAACTCTCCCCTGCATTTTATAAATAACCCTCAAGGCTTAATGGCCCTGTCCAGGTGAAAATAAACTCTAATAAATAATTACCTCCTCTCCTCTGCCTATCTATCAAACAGAATGGCTGGGGTAAAGGCACTTCCAATGACCTTGGCACCCAGGGCGATCGCTGGGATGGATTAGCCATAGGGCATATCGGGACAATACCAGTTCCCCTGCACTGGCTAGCTGCCAATTCCCTAGTTAAATGCCGGCTCCGGAGATCAGTGACTGCTGCACACAGCCTAGGATGACCTGCCTCCCAGCAGCCAGCCCTGTATCCTCTCTCAGCGGCAGACAGCCCCAGACCCTGGCTCCCCTCCCAGTGACATCCCCGGCAGCAGTGAGGTGAGTGGTAGCAGTGGGTGGGGGGTGTTCTGCTACTCAGTGATTTATAGAGGGCAGGGGTTCTGCCACTCAGCATGTTATGGGAAAGTTCTGCCACTCAGCAAGTTATGGGGGGGGGGGGGGGGGGGTTCTGCCACCCAGCAGGTTATGGGGAGGTTCTGCCCCTCAGTGTGTTATGGGGGGGGGGGGGGGGTCTGCCACCCAGCAGGTTATGGGGAAGTTCTGCCACTCAGCTAGTTATGGGGGGGGGGGGGGGGGTTCTGCCCCTCAGCGTGTTATGGTGGGGTTCTGCCACCCAGCAGGTTGTGGGAAAGTTCTGCCACTCAGCATGTTATGAGAGGATTCTGCCCCTCAGCGTGGTATGGGGGGATTCTGTCACCCAGCAGGTTATGGGGAAGTTCTGCCACTCAGCATGTTATGGAGGGATTCTGCCTCTCAGCAGGTTATGGGGGGGACTCAGTGAGTTATAGGGGGCTCTGCCATTCAGAGTGTTATGGGGGGTTCTGCCACTCAGCATGTTATGGGGGGGGTTCTGCCACTCAGCGTGTTATGGGGGGATTCTGCCTCTGAGCAGGTTATGGGGGATTCTGCCACTCAGCATGTTATAGGGGGATTCTGCCTCTCAGCAGTTTATGGGGGATTCTGCCACTCAGCATGTTATGGGGGGACTCAGTGAGTTATAGGGGACTCTGCCATTCAGTGTGTTATGGGGGGTTCTGCCACTCAGCATGTTATGGATGTTATGGAGGGATTCTGCCTCTCAGCAGGTTATGGGGGATTCTGCCACTCAGCATGTTATGGGGGGGGGGGGGGGTTCTGCCACTCAGCATGTTATGGATGTTATGGGGGGATTCTGCCTCTCAGCAGGTTATGGGGGATTCTGCCACTCAGCATGTTATGGGGGGACTCAGTGAGTTATAGGGGGCTCTGCCATTCAGTGTGTTATGGGGGGTTCTGCCACTCAGCATGTTATGGGGGGGGGTTCTGCCACTCAGCATGTTATGGGGGGGGTTCTGCCACTCAGCATGTTATGGGGGGGGGGGGGGCTCTGCCACTCAGCATGTTATGGGGGGGGGTTCTGCCACTCAGCATGTTATGGGGGGATTCTGCCTCTCAGCCTGTTATGGGGGGGTTCTGCCCCTCAGCATGTTATGGGAAAGTTCTGCCACTCAGCAAGTTATGGGGGGGGGGGGTTCTGCCACCCAGCAGGTTATGGGGAGGTTCTGCCCCTCAGTGTGTTATGGGGGGGGGGGGGGTCTGCCACCCAGCAGGTTATGGGGAAGTTCTGCCACTCAGCTAGTTATGGGGGGGGGGGGTTCTGCCCCTCAGCGTGTTATGGTGGGGTTCTGCCACCCAGCAGGTTGTGGGAAAGTTCTGCCACTCAGCATGTTATGAGAGGATTCTGCCCCTCAGCGTGGTATGGGGGGATTCTGTCACCCAGCAGGTTATGGGGAAGTTCTGCCACTCAGCATGTTATGGAGGGATTCTGCCTCTCAGCAGGTTATGGGGGGGACTCAGTGAGTTATAGGGGGCTCTGCCATTCAGAGTGTTATGGGGGGTTCTGCCACTCAGCATGTTATGGGGGGGGGTTCTGCCACTCAGCGTGTTATGGGGGGATTCTGCCTCTGAGCAGGTTATGGGGGATTCTGCCACTCAGCATGTTATAGGGGGATTCTGCCTCTCAGCAGTTTATGGGGGATTCTGCCACTCAGCATGTTATGGGGGGACTCAGTGAGTTATAGGGGACTCTGCCATTCAGTGTGTTATGGGGGGTTCTGCCACTCAGCATGTTATGGATGTTATGGAGGGATTCTGGCTCTCAGCAGGTTATGGGGGATTCTGCCACTCAGCATGTTATGGGGGGGGGGGGGGGGGGGGTTCTGCCACTCAGCATGTTATGGATGTTATGGGGGGATTCTGCCTCTCAGCAGGTTATGGGGGATTCTGCCACTCAGCATGTTATGGGGGGACTCAGTGAGTTATAGGGGGCTCTGCCATTCAGTGTGTTATGGGGGGTTCTGCCACTCAGCATGTTATGGGGGGGGGGTTCTGCCACTCAGCATGTTATGGGGGGGGGGGGGCTCTGCCACTCAGCATGTTATGGGGGGGGGGGGGGGGTTCTGCCACTCAGCATGTTATGGGGGGATTCTGCCTCTCAGCCTGTTATGGGGGGGTTCTGCCCCTCAGCATGTTATGGGGAAGTTCTGCCTCTCAGCGTGTTATGGGGGGGGGGGGGAATTCTGCCACCCAGCAGGTTATGGAGAAGTTCTGCTACTCAGCATGTTATGAGGGGGTTCAGCCCCTCAGCGTGTTATTGGGGGTTCTGCCCTCAGTGTGTTATTGGAAAGTTCTGCCTCTCAGCATGTTATGGGGGGATTCTGCCACTCAGCATGTTATGGGGGGGGTTCTGCCACTCAGCATGTTATGCGGGGGGGTTCTGCCTCTCAGCATGTTATAGGGGAAGGGGGGGGGGATTCTGCCACCCAGTGTGTTATGGGGGGTTCTTCCACTCAGCATGTTATGAGGGGATTCTGACACTCAGCATGAGTTATAGGGGGGTTCTGCCATTCTGCATGTTACGAGGGGGTTCTGCCACTCAGCATGTTATGGTGGAGGTTCTGCCACTCAGCTTGTTATGGGGGGTTCCGCCACTCAGCATGTTATTGGGGATTCTGCCCTCAGTGTGTTATTGGGAAGTTCTGCCTCTCAGCATGTTATGGGGAAAGGGGGGGAATCTGCCACTCAGTGTGTTATGGGGGGGTTCTGCCATTCAGCATGTTATAGGGGGGGTTCTGCCTCTCAGCATGCCATGGGGTGACTGCAGACGGCCAGCGTGACCAGAAAAGTCGCGGGCCGTTTTTTTAACTGCAGTCTGCCCCTGACGATCACCCTGCTCCCCTCCTCTATAAACTGCCCTACATCACACATAGGTTAGAGAGGGGGCCAGACTCTATAGGGCTTATATTGTGTCTGGGCCCCCCATAACATATAATGTGATGGCTGGGCCCCTAGAGTTTCTGTTTCCTATATGGTCTGTCTGGATTTTGAGGTAAGTCTGTTTGCCTTGGGGCCAGATGCACAGTTTAATTAACATTAACCTGGTTAAGAGATAAGCCCAGACATTGCTGCTGTATGGGGCCCTAAAATTTCAGATGACGGTCCTGAGAATTTATATGGCACCCTGTCATCCTGAGCCTGGGGCTCACCGAAGGATCCTCCAATGTGCCAGTCTAACCCAGCCCACTGCTGAAAGGCTTTGTTGGGAATAGAAAGCCTTCCAAAAACAGAAAGTGTTTAAATGTGCTTCATGTCCAGAAACAATGGACTTACTCATAGCAAGTGGGTGGAGCTATGCAAATCATCCCTATTTGCCCCTGTACCATTGTGAGCTGTCAGAACTGCTGGAAAGTGAATACTAAATTAAAGTACAACTAAGTTTTTTTTTTTTAAGAAAATGGACCTAAACATTAAAAGGGGTGTTTGCGCCACAGGGCTAACTAATCACCCCCTCCTGCCTCAGCACTGCAGTTAGCATTACTCACCTTTTCCACAGCTGGACGTGGCAGAGGTATCTACTCCAAAAGTCGGCAGATGCTGCAGGGTGCGCTGCAACCTCCAGTCCAACATCATGCGGAATTCACCAAAGGTGAAGTCTGTGTGTTGGCCATATGTGTCATTTAAGGTGTGGGTTAGCCTTAAAGTGGACCAAATCCCAGGATTTTGACAATCTTGGGTTTTGGTATTTGCCCCCCAGGGGTGTCCCACTGTGTGAAACCCTCCAGGTCGTCCAAACAAACTCACCTCTTCCCGGTCCTATGATGCATGCACAGCTGCTCATCCAATCAGTGCACTCAGATCCGCTCGAGTCCCTTCATCCAGGAGCTTGTCTAATATGAGCAGATCTGAGTGGATCCCCCTCTAGCAGGGAGCGTGCCCGTGCCGGCCATTCACAAATGCCTGGTGTGTGCTTGCACCCTGCTAAAGGTATGCGAGGATGCGCCCGCTTCTAACGCATGCGCCATTGGACCGGGAATGAAGGTTATTTTTCAGGCGACCTGGGGAGTTTCACACAGCAGGGCACCCCCGATCAGGATGCCCCGGGGGGTGGGGGGCTTGTATGCTGGCCCTGGGGTCTCGTGGACTCCAGGATGGGTTTTGATCCTCTTTAAGTGAAAACCTACGTCATCTTGGCCATTTCCCAGAAGGCCGCAGTGCAAGGGGACCTGGCAAGCCAAGAATGAAAATGCTGAAGCGCTGTATAATTGTGCTGACAGCTTTTTGTGCAGTGTGGTGTATTCAGCGGCACCAGCTGTCCAGCTGCGAGTAAAAATAACGCGGCACAAAGGACGGCCATTTTATAAATAAATGAGACGCCGGCAGCTTGTGTTATGCAAATGCTGGAGAATAAATAAGTGCCGATTTGTTATGCAGCAGCCTTATGATGTCACAGGCGCCACTTATCAGATTAAAGCAGGCCTACACTATCCCAGAGACACTAAACTAAACTCACCCACCCCCACACTATCAGCAAGCCCTGCCTCAGCAAGATACTTGCCTTTTCTTTGTATATATATATATATATATATATATATATATATATATATTAGTATAGCATTAGTGTTTCATTCCGGTGTGCAATTATTTCCTGTCCTCCATCATAAAAAGTTCCATTCCTCATATTGGCTTAGTATCTTAACCTGTAGGGACAAATTTGGGGAGGGGGTGTCATTGTTAAGAGGGACTATTTTTGGCTGGAAATCTGCTTTAAAGCCCTACTTCTAGGAAGGTGGGCAATTAAAATAAAAACTATACTAGCCTTAACCTTTCCAAAACTTATTG
Source organism: Gastrophryne carolinensis (assembly GCA_027917425.1). Lineage (NCBI taxonomy): Eukaryota > Metazoa > Chordata > Amphibia > Anura > Microhylidae > Gastrophryne > Gastrophryne carolinensis. The sequence continues at coordinate 211,413,722 of CM051235.1, forward strand.
TGCCCACTCTGGTCCTTTGATACTTACCTGTTCAGTTGATCTGGCCTCCACATGCCCCCATGGCTCTTTTAAATTGGCCTTTCTCTGCTATGGACATATTGTATCTATGACTCCTGACAAAGTCACAGGGATACAGCTCCATTCACAGAGTGTAGAGAAGGCGGCATGCCAATGACTGCCCAAGCAATATTCCTCTGTCTGATCAGCAAAGTGGGCACGCATCATGTCACATGCAGGCAAGGTGCAATGTGCTGTGTGGGAAGTAAGGTGAGTATAGTGAGGACATTTGACATGACCACAGATAGCCTTTGTACGTATGTTTCTATACATTCTGTTACATCATAACTGTGTAGAGATAAGAGCTAACAATCTATCTGGGCATAAATGAAGGTAGATGCAGATGAGAGAAGAACTAGAAATCCATTAGGGTGTAAAAAGGATACATGAGGTATAAGAGCTTTCAGTCTATTAAGGTCAAAGGGAGAATACAGAAGGAGGAAGAGCTTCCAATCTACTAGGGTATAAGGGAGGATACAGAAGGAGGAAGAGCTTCCAATCTATTAGGGTATAAGGGAGGATACAGAAGGAGGAAGAGCTTACAATCAATAATTAGGTGGGTGTGGTCACACACTGTGAGAGCCAGAACACACAACTGCTCCTAATTACCAGAGGCCTGTGAAGCCTGGGGCTTTCCTGGGAGTGCCTCCCCAGGCAGCTTGGATGATTCCGGGGGTGAGTCGCGCCGGTACCCCCGAAGGAATATTAAACCTCCGGATCCTGGGTCTGCTTCCACCAGCGGGGCTAGTAACACCACAGTGCCCCAGCCTGGTGAGAGTTTGTCAGCTTTTCGCAGCCGTGTATGCAGTAACTTGTGCAGTGTGGTGAAGGAAGAGGAGAAGCTGTGCAAGATGAAAATTACATTAAAGAAAAAGAAAATGGACACCAGCAAGGCTTGGGGACTGGATCGGCGGTCAAATAAAGCAGACTTAGCTGAGCTTGAATCAGCATGTCGGCAGCAGGAGAAGCTAGTCTCGTCCCTTAAAGCAAGCAGTGGGGCCTTTAAAGAAAGATATATAAACGAGGAGCGATTTAAGTCCATGCAGCGCTCAGGCCCCACTGTGAAGGAGGAAGAGGCCGACCATGTGGATGAGACCCCGATGGTGGAGGATTCTCCAGCTATACCTCCACCCAAAGTTGCAGCAGTAGCAGAGCCTGGAGCCCCGGAACCAGCATTGGAAGACTCTCTTGCTGAGGCAACACATCAGGAGTGCGTGACATCGCTGGGCATCCAGGAAGCCCCTACTGGAGCAGATCTTCCAGAGGACAGCTGCCAGCCTGAGGAGCCCATGCCAGCTAAGGACAACGTCCATCTGTCCAGCCAACCTGCGGAGTGCGCCATAGGCGCTGTGTCAGGGGGTATAGAAGACTGTGGCGCTCCTTGCCCTGAAAAGGGTGCGGTGGCGCCAGCCGTAAGTACCATCCTGGCACCCATCCGGGTTCCTGGGTGCGCCGAACTTGGTGGGCCTGGGGCCATGGGTGACTCACCCGCAGGTTTGGGTCTTGCTGGCAGGGCTTCTATTGTTTCTGCTTCAGCTGGTTTAGGTGCTGTTACTGATGTTGTTGCTCCTGTTACTGCTGCTGTGTCTGGGGTTGAGTCCACAGGGGTTAATTCTATTGTTGGACTTTCTGCTGGGCCCGCTGCTGATGTTGTGACTGTCCCCTCACCTGCACCTCAGGTGGACAATAAGAAGACTGGGCCACCTAATGCTGGGGCCCCTGCTGTCCGCCCTGCCCTGTATTTCATCCAGCGAGGTGGCACAGGGAGTAGGGCCAATAATGCTGTTGGTGCTGCAGTGCAGTCCCCTGTGTCCTATGCCCAGGTTGCCAGGTGTGGTGGAGAAGCTGCTGGTGAGAGGATGTCTGTGCCCAGTGAGGCCAACGCCCCTGCCAGCGGCTTCAATAGGCGCAACCTGGTCCAGCTTAGGTGGGAGGGGGAGGGGCCAGTTATCACCCAGCAGGCGGTGGTGGATCTCATACTGGGTATGGGATTCGCAGCCGCAGACATTTTTGCCCTGATCAGTCCAGTAGGGAGTGCGGAACATGACTTAAGCTTCGTCAGACCAGAAGGAATGGACTTATTTTGGGAGCGGTACGAGCTGCTGAAGCAAGATCCTGCCTGGAAGGGGTTAACTCCCATCCAGGTCTCCAGACAGCAGCTCGTGAAAAATGTCACCATACTGGTTAGAAATGAGTCCATTCCCCCCTCTGATTTGACTGTCTGGCTAAAGCGTTATGGTGATGTTCTCACTCCCCTGAAGAAGATCCTAGACGATCAGGATATCTGGACTGGGGGCTGGTCAGTGACCCTGAGGCTCCGCAGGAATGGCAACCAGGTCACCCACTTGCCATCTTTTATCCTGGTCATCCCAAGATTTGTCATAAATGTGGGGCCAAGGGTCACTTCAGCTCCTCCTGCTCGCTTCTTAGGTGCTCGTTGTGCCAGGGTTTGGGACACTTGGCTAAGGACTGCAATACAATCCGATGTAATCTATGTAACCAGCTCAGCCACCCTTATAGTCAGTGTCCTGAGGCCTGGCACAACCTGGACAGGGAAGTGGTGCAGGAAATGCTGCGGCTGGATAGGGAGGAACATTCCCATGCTGTCCCGTCTACTGTCCCTCCCCCCACTCAGCTGGGGGTTCCTGAGGCCCCTGCGCCCGCTCCTGTACCATCTGCAGGGGTCCCAAAGGTGAATCCCCAGTCTGCCCCCAAGTCAGCAACCACCAGTGTAAGATCAAGTAATTTAATAGCTGAGGCGGCCCGGGGGGGTGGCACTGCAAGTACCAATGGGGGTCCCAGTAATTGTGGCCCCTGCTGTAAAACCTCGCAGGCTGGGGCTAGGTGATCCTGATCCTGCACCCCCTTCTGAGCAGGGTGGGAGTTCAGACCCCAAGACAGCGTGGTCTGGACTCTCCCGCGAGGATCAGGATTACCTTGCTCTCAGGTTTGCTACCAAGAAGAAAAGAAAAAAGGACAATGGAGTGCCCAAACTGGGGAAGAGCCATGGGGTGCAGCTCTTCAACCGGTTTGAGGCACTTTCGGACGACTCAATAGAGATTTCTTCATTTGATTCTGAGGCCTCAGATATGGAGGAGGAAACACAAGCCTCCTCCAGTAAGCGTGAGGGATCCGATAGTGAGGCCGGAGGGAAGGCTAAGAGACATTCCCCCGAATGACTCTGATGGCAGTTCCCCCTCCGATAAAGGTGGCAACCATTAATGTTGCCAGCATTAAATCAGTAAGCGCTCGTTTTATGGCCTTATTTTTTCTCAGCCAGTTTGATGCTGAGATTTTGTTTTTGCAGGAGACCAGATTGGCCAGTCTGGCCGACATTCACCCTGTGAAGTGGGAGTGGAGGCCCAGACCCTCTTTTTGGTCTCTTGCGGCCGAGCCTTACAGCGGAGTGGCGGTGCTTTTTTAAACCGACATGGTAACTTGCCAGTGAGTCATTGAGGTGGAGATCGGGAGGTGCATGGTCTTGGACGTCATTGTAAGGGGGCAGGACCTGCGCCTAATAAATATCTATGGACCCCAAACTAAGTGGGACAGGAAATGCCTCCTTACAAAGATCAAGCCGTTCCTTTTTACAGCCCGGCCAGTAGTCTTTGGAGGTGATTTTAACACCGTGACTAGGCCCATGGACAGGAGAGGCTTCAAAGGCTGCGATAGTCTCTTTTTGAATAGCATGGTTAGAGAGGCAGGTCTGGAAGATGTGCACATTAAGCACTCCCCAGACCTCACGGGCTTCACTTTTCAGCGAGGTAGCAGTCAGAGTAGAATAGACAGGTTTTTTTTGAAGGAGGGCTCGGCTTCTCAGCCTCCGTGGCTGCAGGAGGGTCGAGAGCAGCATGTTATGTGGGGTTACTCTGGGTGTGCCTGGTGAGCCTCCTTTGAAGGTCATTGCCTATGCTGATGATGTATCTGTGATTGTCTCTGGGACAAATGAGGCAGAGGAGGTGGCCTCTCTAATAGCACAGTATACAGGCTCCGAGGTCAATCATGAGAAGAGTGAAGTTTTCTGGATTGGTGAGGAGGGTGAGGGCTTCGAACTTCCGGACGCCTTCCCAATGCCCCAGCAGGAAATTAAGATCCTTGGCATTAATTTCGGTCCTGGTGATTATGGCCAAAAAAACTGGGAGCGCAGGCTGGAAATTGCCAGTGCCAAGGTTGCAGTCTGGAAGAGCTGGAAAATGTCTCTCAGGGAAAGGGTTGACCTTATCAAGACCTACCTGATCCCCATCTTTTTATACGTCAGCTTCGTCTGTGTTTTGCCAGTATCTCTCTACACCAGGGTCTACAGCGTGTTTTTCCAGATGTTATGGGGGAAACCGTATGAACCTGGTGAAAAGAAATGTCACTTACCTATCCAGGCGGGAGGGTGGCCTAGGGATGGTCAACCCAGTAGTGTTTTTCTCTTTCTTGTTTCTGAAACATAATTTTGGAAGCATGTTGGCAGAGAGCCCGCCTGGCTGGGTGGGTATTTTCCAGTCCTGGTTTAAGCCCTTCCTGCGAGACTGGGAGAATGGTGGCCGAGTGAAAAGCCCTCGAGTTCCTCGGCTCAGCTCCCGGCCTATGTTGCCCCGTGCTTGAAAATAGTTCGGCAATGGCAATTGACAGCAGAGGACATGAGATCTACTCCGAGGAAGCTTCTGGTGAGTCGGGTCCTGGGTCTGGCTTTTCATGAGCCATTGTCCCTCAGGGATTGCCCAGGCTCCATCATGAGGGAGGGTTTGAGGCTTATTAACTCCTCAAGAATTCCTTTGAAATACCGGGATATAGCCTGGCTCTCCTTCCAAGGAAAACTCTACCTTAGGGGGATCCGGAAGCCTGCCAGAGATAATTTGTCTCCGTGAGGAGTGTCAGGATGAGGTGGAGACTATGGACCACTTCCTGCTCTGGTGTCCCTTTAATGTAGATGTGTGTAAACAGGTGGGGTTGGCCCTTGGTGCCCCCTTCTTCTCCCAGCTTTCCTATGCTGAGTGGGTGTATGGGGCATTCAAGAACAGAGGGGATTTTTGTTTAGACACTTTGTATCTAGTTAGTCTAGTGATCCGCTATTTCACGTGGAATGCAAGGTGCCAGCTCTGCATTAGGAAGAAAGTCCTCCCTGTCCCGGTGGTGCATGACATCCTGCATGAGGTGGGCAAGATCCGGGTGCTTGAGAGGGACAGATGGGAACGGGGGGCCTGGATGAAGGCATGGAGAAACATCAGGCCTCCTTAGTCCTCATGACTTCCCTCTGGGTGGGCTTTTCTGTCTCTTATCACCCATAGATTTTTTATAACAAAGACAGATTTTTGATGAACGGCTGCGTGCACAGGTGACGGGGTCTCTTAGTCTTCCTGTTGTGGTGTATAGTGTAGTGTTAGGTTGTAGATAGGATTGTATATAGAATATTGGATATTATATATTATATGCCGAATTGTTATGCATGTTTCTTTTTGTTTAGTTATTATTTATTTTATTTTATTTATTTATTACTGTAACTTTGTATATATTGTATATGATTGCTTGATTTTACTTAAAAAAAAAGTTACAATCTATTAGGATATATGGGAGAATACAGAAGGAGAAGGGCTTCCAATCTATTAGCGTATAAGGGAGGATACAAAAGAAGGAAGAGTGTACAATCTATTAGGGTATAGGGGAGGATATCACACTGTAGATTTTTGATAACAATGACAGATTTTTGAATAACTGCTGCGTGTTGATGGGGTCTCTTAGTCTTCCTGCTGAATACTGTATAGTGTAGTGTTAGGTTGTATATAGGATTGTATATAGTATGATATATTAAATTCTGAATTGTTAGGCCTGTTTCTTTTTGTTTAGTTATTCATAATTTTATGTACTTATTGTAACTTTGTATACATTGTATGATTGATTGATTTTACTCAATAAAAGTAAAAAGTTACAATGTATAAGGGTATACACAGTGGCATAACTAAATGTGAGGGAAGAAGGAAGAGCGTAAAATCGATGAATGCATAAAGGAGGATACAGAAAGTTGGAGAGTTTACAACCTATTCATATAAGATATTAGTGCATATGAAAGGTAAAGGAGGAAGAGCTTACAATCTTTAAGGGTATAAATGAAGGAGATGCAGAGGCTGGGGGAGCTAGAAATCTATTAGGATGTAAAGGAAGATGCAGAAGAGTGGAGAGATAACAATCTATAAGAGTGTACATGGGGAAGAAGAGCTATAATATATGTTATTTGTAAGAATTTGCAGCACAGATAGTGAAGTGAATATATACAGAATGACTCTCCATTGCTAGAGCTACAAATTCAAAGAGGGGAGCAGCATCGGCAGCACATAAAGGCTTCTCAATAAGACTAATCCTCTGGGGGATGGAAGGAATGCACATCAGAGATTCCATGTCAGTGTCACCTGCATTCTCAAAACCAGGGGTGGGCTACCAATAGGGTACACCAGGCGAATGCCCGGTAGGCCAGGCCCTCTCACCCACTAGACCCCTTCTGGTAAAGGTCCATTTACAGGTGAAGGTTGGGGCACGGGGGCTATCTCGGGGGGTGGATAATTAAAAATGATTGCGGGGGGGGGGGGGGGGCTAGGGCTCTAGATTCTACAGACAAAACTTAAAAAGGCTGCTTGCCCCCCCAAGAATCTTATTGGGTACTGGGGAAAAACAACTTTTTTGAGGGGGCCCCACAGAACCTACAGCTCTGGCCCACGGCACACTGCTTTTAACCCCTCCCCTACATTTTGTGCTGCCTGTGTACAGAGGTGGCCTAGGGCCCAAAATTTTACTGACAATAAGGTCCGGTAACAAGGACGAATATAGCATTACAGTTCAAAATAACCAGCTCACCCAGTGCCAAACAGGAGAGCGGACCTGGCGATCTCTTAGTGTGACCTCATAAAAGTTTCAAACAGTCGGGTATCCAGCTTGTTAGAAAAATAAAACTTAGCTTTTAATCCAGAACTTAAAAATGGAGCATGAATCCACACAGGAAAAGTAATCAACGTCCAGCATACATCTTTCAGATCGATAAGAATTAATCCCACCACAGGGACCTTGTAACGCGTTTCGGGCTGAACGCAGCCCTTAATCATACATATGTATGATTAAGGGCTGCTGTAAGGTGAGTTTGAGACACAATTGTCCTTTACCAGGGCTTTTTTCATCTAAACTTAAATCTCTCTTCTCCATCCTTATCCTTTAAATTGTAGGCTTATAAAGACAGCTCCCATTCTGATGTACTCATGTGTTTCTGTTGCATCTCTGTCACCTCTGATCCATAATACCATGTGTATTATATTACATGTCTTACATTTCTGTAATTTCTACCTTGTACAGCATCATGGAAAATTCTGTAACTCTATAATAAGAATAAAAGTGGACCTCTAAAGTTGAAACACCCAATAGGATTGTAGCTTGCCTGTATAAATCATGTAATGCTAACTCATGAGACCTAGTGTGGACTCCCGGTGGCACCATCCCTAGAGCCATGGTGCCAACATGAAAATAGAGACCAACCAATGGAAATGCCCTCCTGCCCCAGGATCTATCCCCTCACTCAGTCTAAAAGGACAATTTAATAAGTCCCCCACCAACTCTCTTATATAGCTCAATATTAAAATGCATTTCTGTGTTATTACCTGTTGGGGTTTTGTTTCCTTTTCGAACAAGCAGTAAAGCTCAAGGTTCCTTTGGTGATATGGGGCCCTGGGCAGTTGCCACTTCCTAATGCCAGCACATGAACTGTAGTAAATACCAAAGAGAAGCAATGTACCGTAAATGCATGTCTGCCAAACCAGGAAGACAGAATTCTGTAATGCTCCTACCTAGACGGAGCTCCACAGACAGCCAGGACTTTGAGTGTGTAAACTTGTGCTGTTCATGTCTGTACAGTTCAGATCATCCGAGGCATAGGAGCTGCTCATTACTCACCCCACGCTGGGCCCCCTCCCCTCTGCCTGGCCAGTGCTAATGAATTCACAGCTATGTGCTAAAACGTCACAGTGATTGAGTGTTGCTACAGAGCAGCGAGGCACAGGTTTCCCTCCGGCTCCATCTTTACTATTAGTGATGAGCCCAATCAGCCTCCATGCTGCTCGGGTTCTAACGAATAATCTGCAATATTCTGGTTCTCCGTCACCAGAATCCCTTTAAAGTCTATGAGGGAAGAATTCACAATGTGTTTGAGGGCCTCTGTAAAGCAGCAATGCACTAATTACAAGCAAAGTCCACGAAACCCCCCGGGGAACTTTAGTCTAATTTAAAACAAGAATATCTAAGGTCCCCTCTAGCCAAATAATGTATTGTACAATTAACACCTAATGATAAAATGTAACACTGATATACTTGTATTCTTAGTAGTGTTGGGCAAACTCCTATAAGTTCGGGTTTGGCAAGTTCGACCGAACTTTGAACAAAAGTTTGGTTCGGGTCCCTGAACGCAAACCTGGTACCAATTTAATTAATGGGGACCCGAACTCTGGGACCCAAAAATGGCAGCAGCGGGAAGCGGCTGTACATCTTACCTGAGCCTTCGATCCGTTCCACTGTTGGCGTTCTTTCCACTGTCAAAATGTCCGTGGCCAGGGCTTCAAAAAGATGGCCGCCCCCATGAGCTGGCACTAGAAGTGCTGCTAGCAGCTGCCAGTGATCTCACTCATGGGGGGCGGCCATCTTTTTGAAGCCCCGGCCGTGGACATTTTGACAGGAAAGAACGTTGACCGAATCGTAGGGCACAAGTAAGTTATACAGCCGCTTACTGCTGCCGCACATTCTGTATTAAGTTAACTAGCTTTACTAGATTTGGCCAAAGAGCCGTCCAAGGTTAAATACGTTTAAAGGGTAATTCCCCTTTGATGGAATTTTTGAAAGCTTATATTTTTCAAGGTGCTGATTTAGTATTTTTATGTATTTTATTTATTATTTCCTATGTTAGCAAATGTGTGTTTTATAGAAGCAGTTGTCACTATCTGCAATCTGTTACCATTGGCAATGTACACCAAGTCTTTGGAGGGCCTCCACTCCCGCCAATAGCTTTATCACTGGACCCACAGCCCGTCAGACCAAAGACTGAAAAGACTCCTGGACCAGCATTGAGCGGACATAATCCAAAGGTTGGTGGAGGCCCCCTTTGCAGGGCAAGTGGTGGAGGCCCCGGGGCTCGCTCCCCTTGCGCCCCTCTCATAATCCGGCCCTGCACACAGAACACTGCTGCTATGGCCGCTGCTGAGGGGAGGGATCTCAGCAGCTCAGCACCTTGAGGACATCATTTTGTCACACAAAAATATAAACTTTCAGAAACTCCATAAAAAGTTGACTTTCCCTCTTGAATGTGAATCCTCCAGGATAGGCATAGAATGCCCCTTTTCGGCAACCCCACATATCTGAATGGGCAGTACGGTTACATACAGGAAGAGAAAAGCAGCTGTGGGGATGTCTGCTGCTCCCCCTACATTCAGTTTTATATGCCGCTTATTAATATGCATAACATAGAACGCCTATACTTATTGTGCTATGGGATTGCCCCCATGCTGTCTATTTTGCAGGGGGCATCATGAATTGGGATGTTAGTGTATATGAAGCCTCCTGTGATTGCCGATTTACTCCCCGCATGGGAAATCCTGTGGTGCATGTGGGGGCTCTTGTCCGCTCAATGCTCTATGCCATGTATACTTATACAAGGCATAAAGCTCAGTTTGGTAACAGAGCATGGCATAGGGGGCAGCTTCATTCTCCTGTCCTTTGCCTATCTCACAGGCTTCGTGACAGAGCGTGCGTCAGTTGCGAGATGCTGGGGATGCAGCCATGGCTCGCACATGCACCATGGGTCTGACAGAGAGGTAATATTTATGGTGATCTTGGGGGTTTTCACACAGCAGGGCATCCCAAATCCAGATGTCCCAGAGATAAGTATATTATTTTACAATATATGATATATATTTAAAACAGAGGATGATTTGTTGATCTAATATGGTCTGGTTTAGGAGGCTTTTCAGCCTTTGGTCTGATGAGCTGTGGGGCCAGCAACAAAGCTTTAGTTGGCAGTGGTGGCCCCCGCACCTGGGCAAGCCTGTTTTTTTTTTTGCAAACTTAAAGCCAAAGCCACCACAGGGCAGGATGGAGAGTCTAGAGCAGCAAAGCCGCCGCCAGCAACGCTACAGTAATGGGTGGGTCAGAGCTGTCAATCGATCAAGCCGCTCACTGCACATAAGCCACCAAGCACAGCCACTGTCAGCTCAATACAGGGAACTGTTTTCTGCTGGACCAGCTGGGTGACTACACTACCCCCCCCCCTGCCCAGAATGGCAAAGCAGGAGTTCCCGAGCAGCACGCACCCGCACAAGGGTGGCACCTTGCTTCAATTTTCTGGACCATGCCTCAATCCAAGTTCTTTTTCTTGTTCTGTCTGCATTCCTCTTCTTTGCCTTGCTCTAAGTTCATGTTCTTGGATGGAGAAGGCATTTGTGTTTTATGCCTCACTCTAGGTTTCTATTCCATGCCTTGCTCTATGTTCTTTTTTACTATTTCAGGCCTTGCTCTAGTTCTCCTTTCTAGTATTGTGTCTGGGCCTGGGTTTGTAAACCATTTCTTGCAAGTTTCTTTTCCACCCCTGCATCAGAGTTTGTATCTTGTCTTGCTTCTTTTTCTTTCTATTGTGCCTTGCTCTGTGTCCCTGTTCTTGGTCTTTGCCCAGCCCTAAATTCTAATTTCCTATGACTTTAAACCAAAATAGCATGAAGCATGAATTAATATTTCATAATATATTATAATAATATAATCATACAAAGTAATAGTAACAATCAAAATGGTAAACTTTAGTAAAAATAACTCTGCCCACAAACCATAAAGCATTGCTTTCTCACACTGGCTGCAGAATTCTAATTCTAATTTCCTATTACATGCCTTGCTCAAAGTTCACGTTCAGTGCTTTGCTAAAAGTTTCTGTTCCACCCCTTGATCAATTCTTGGTCCCTGACTTTATTCTAGTTCCTCTTCTGGGCCCATGTCTTGCTCAATGCCTTTAGTCTGATTAATAAATTGCTTCAGGTTCTTGATGAGCAATGCTTTGTTCTCATTTCTAAATTGATCCACATCTTGCTCTAAATTCATTTTTATGGTCCTTGGCTTCTAAACTATATATTGTTTGAAATTTCAATGTCTGGGTCAGTCTATACTCCCAGACTTGCTTGGTGTCCTGCTCATTTTACATGCCTTGCTCTACAGTTCTGGATCCCTGCCCTAATACTAGTTCATCTTCCTGGTCTTTGTCAGTTACGATCCAACAACACGGGATTGCAGAAGTAGGTAAGATGCTGGTATGTGGAGCAGAACATCCATCCTTAGGATTCTTCCCCACTGCCTGGATCAGGAACTCTTTTGAATGATGGAATCTCGCTGGTAGTAGCCTACAGGGGGGTTCCAGGGTAGAACAACTGCCCCTTGGACTCCTGCCATTCAACTGTGACCAATGGGGTAGCCTTTCAGAGTGTGACATACTGCATCAGTGAGTAGAACAGAGATGACAGTTGTCCAATGCAGCTCTACAAATAACTGTGCACGAGAGATACCACTGTCCCTGTGCAAGGTATCCTGGTATTTATTATAAAATGACTTTAAACCAAAATAGCATGAAGCATGAATTAATATTTCATAATATAATATAATAATATAATCATACAAAGTAATAGTAACAATCAAAATGGTAAACTTTAGTAAAAATAACTCTGCCCACAAACCATAAAGCATTGCTTTCTCACACTGGCTGCAGAATGTTGCACATATTTCAGGATTGCTGGGCATGTTCACGCGGCGTGAAATGGATTACTGCGGACATGAACGCAGGAAGTGTCTCCATCACCAAGCAGCTGATTTATTTTTCCGGAGAGCTGAATTGTCTTCACTCAGTTGCACAAGACGAGCTTATGGTGATGATTCGTTCAGCAGTTTCCAAATGCTGGAATTATGGTCAGGCCGCACGTGGTGCACCCAGAGGTCTCCCAACACAGTAGATTATTTACTAAGAAGTCACATGTCCAGATATATGAATTAAAAAAATGGGACTGTGGGGTGGCGGCTTCCCCTTGTGAGAGGGAAAACTTTGCTGAATTTTAGAGAATATTAGTGAATAACCTCTAATAAGTGAATAAGGAGCTGCTTTGCCACAATCCATCTAAGTGTATCATGACCAATTATTAAGGCAATTCATATACCACAGTCAATGCATCATTAAGATGAATTTATATCTTTCTCTTATAGGTATTTATATGCACTTTCTTGTACTAAAAATATGACCCAAGAATTGACTTGTATTCCAATTCTGTTGTGTTTCTCAATGGTTGCCTTGTAAATACTATCTTGTTTGTGATCAGCAAAATAATTAATATGTCTAAAGCTTAATGAATGATCTAAATCATGTTGATTCAAAATTGAAGTATAGAGAGTGATTGGCAAGTCAAAAAAATAATCAGTAGCTTACCTTTCTTAGAGTGGCTTCAGCGCTGTCCTTTGTCTCCTTTCTGCCTCCTTAGTGGGGACAATCACTTCCTCATTCTGGTTTTCTCCCCCACCCTGCTGATGTGGTCCACCAGCAACCTACAGGGGACTAAGAATGAAAACTCCCCCACTCCCTGCCCAGATGTTCTGATTGGTTGCCTCTTTCCCCACCCCGTCTGTGTTAGCCTGCAGCATCTCTCATGCCCTTTTTCTGGTCACACTATGTGCTGGCAATAATGACTAGAGGCACAAAAATGAACTTATTTATTTTTTTACTATTATATAGAGCAGTCTCAGGCACATGCGTTAGAGACCGCCCATTATGAAGATGTAAAGCCCACAGTGTGCTTACATCACATCGCTGTTGCCACAACCACTGTTTCTCCTCAGTGTTTCTCTGCATCTCCAATGCTTTAATACTTTACAAATAACAGGAGCTACAGGGTATTTCTGAAAATGGATTGAAGTTTGGGAAAGTGCAGCCTGAGATGGGACAACAATCAGGCTTGTGTTTAGTATAACTTTAAGTTTGATAGGCTAATGAATATATATATTAGGTCAATAGAAGCACCCCTGATGAAGTTATAAAGGCAAAACCTGTCAAAATCAACGTCTAGTGAATTAGAGGAATACCTCTTGTTTTATTTGTTCTTGGATGGTTCCAGCTGACTATAGTTCTTTTTTACATGTCTATGTTTATATTTTAGACGTAGTATTCATGGTACCAATTTGTTGTATGCTTAATTTTTGAGACCTGCATCTTTCATTCAGCTTATCAGGGAATGCAAAGTGCTGGTGAATGAAAGCTGCTGCCCCTGACAGCCATCATGGGATGAGCAGAAAGCAGGCTAATTTAACCCTTTGTTTGGAATGTCTCACAGTGGATAACTGTGGACAAATTTATAAATCCTTAGCTGTAATGAGACCCCGGAAACTTTCCATTCTGTGCTAGTCGGAAATGATCATTTATTACATTTGCTGGAGGTATACTAACTCCCCTACCACACACGCTGCAGATCTAAGTAGAAAGGAGATGCCTAAAAGAGGAAAACATTGCCGGATAACACAGGGAAACAACCTTTTCGGTCAGAGAGCACAAGGCCACTGAACGTATATAATGAAACTGCTGATTTTTTTCCATTAATAATATAGCAAAGGCTTTAGCAAACACTAAACTATGCTCCTCTGTGGAAGGAAGGTGGCAGCAGGGTATAATACTGCTTTTGTCTTATTCCACAAGTGACCAGTGGGGGGAGCACTAGTTGGAACAGTAAAATTAAATCAAAATATAAATGCTGGAGGTGGAGGTGTATCCCCTGGATTGCCCATAAATGTACCTTTTCTCTGTTCCAACTGCGGATGCATAGAACGCTCAGCCAATTGGCGGTGCTCGTACCATTCAGAATGAGCTCATTGCGGCAAGGAAATATGAATGAGTGAGTGAGCGCTGCCAGTCACTTCCCCGCCCCAGCAACTAGCTGCTGACCATTCAAAAAAAGCTTGGTGCAGATGCATGCCTAGCAAGTGGTATACCGGGGATGTGGCCATGGCATGGAGATATGGAGCTGCCCCGTGGAAGAGATCCAGGGGGGTTTCACACAGCAGGACATCTATATATGGGATTCTCCATAAAGAGGTTGACCATCCCCCAAGAGCCTTATAGACTCAAGAGGGATGTTACTCCTCTTTAATTCATAAACCCCCCTCAACTCTGATGAGCAGGGTTATAAGCACAGAGTGGTCCATGAGGTCAGGGGGCCCCCATCATTGTTGCTCCTCCACCTATTTTATTATATTTGTGCTCACAGATAAAAAGCAAGATTTGCCTGCTTAATATGCTAATTATATCCAAATCAATTACAAAGACCCTCTCTGCAGCGGGGGGATGTCACACTCTGCAAACCCCCGGCATTCATACTTACCTACTTCTGTGATCCCTGGTTTCAGGGGCCTGATTGTAAGTTCCCTATGCAAACGCACTGCACTGAGAAAGCCTGTCCTGTGAAGCACACTGGCCACTGGCACGGCTAATGGGATGCCTTGACGCTGCAAAGCAATATGAAGTAGATAAGTACATAGGCCAGGATTCAGATTGCCTTGTAATACTTGCCGCTGCCTTGTATAGAGACCTGTAAGTCTTTTTTGACTGAAGGGTTCCCTTAAAGCAACAGAAAAAAAGGTTACTGGATGAACCATGACAGGACCTCCATTTAATGTCTGCACCAGGGCACAGTCACATGTGGTTACATCTTTGCTCATTAATACCTGCTGCAGAGGGAGCACTGCTGAAAGCATTCTGCATGTAAATATGGTTAGGGTCCTGGATGTCCCCTATGCACTAGGCTATGGCCTATGTGGCCAATGCAGAAATCCAACCCTATGGTGAGATAATGCTCACACATTATTAGAGATGAGCGAACTTTTGAAAAATTCGATTCGACTGATTCGCCGAATTTTCCGACAAAAATCGTTTCGACCCGAATAAATTCGCGACGAATCGCTATTAAAAACAGCTATTTCTGAGCCTCCTAGAGCCTCAATAGGGTTGTAAACCATTCTGCCTTGCTGTAACACGCACAGGATGCGTGCTGGGTTAGTTAAATAATACTTTGAATAAATATCACATGCAGATCAGAGGCATCGCTAATAGAATCGCAGAGCGGCACAATTGCAGAGAGTTGAAGTGGCATCACTATGAGGGGCAGAAGGAGCCCAAACATTGCTTTAAAGAGACACTGGAGTTGGCAGCAGCAGGAGCCCAAAAATTGGATGAATCACACCCTGGAGTTGGCAGGAGTTGACAGCAGCAGCAGCAGCAGGAGCCCAAATATTACTTTAAAGAGACCCTGGGGTTGGCCTCAGGAGCCCAAAAATTGGATGAATCACACCCTGGAGTTGGCAGCAGCAGCAGCAGGAGCCCAAATATACACTGGAGTTGGCTTCAGGAGCCCAAAAATTGGATGAATCACACCCTGGAGTTGGCAGGAGTTGACAGTAGCAGCAGCAGGAGCCCAAATATACACTGGAGTTGGCTTCAGGAGCCCAAAAATTGGATGAATCACACCCTGGAGTTGGCAGGAGTTGACAGCAGCAGCAGCAGCAGGAGCCCAAATATTACATTAAAGAGACCCTGGGGTTGGCCTCAGGAGCCCAAAAATTGGATGAATCACACCCTGGAGTTGGCAGAAGTTGGCAGCAGCAGCAGCAGCAGGAGCCCAAATATACACTGGAGTTGGCTTCAGGAGCCCAAAAATTGGATGAATCACACCCTGGAGTTGGCAGGAGTTGACAGTAGCAGCAGCAGGAGCCCAAATATTACATTAAAGAGACCCTGGGGTTGGCCTCAGGAGCCCAAAAATTGGATGAATCACACCCTGGAGTTGGCAGCAGCAGCAGCAGGAGCCCAAATATACACTGGAGTTGGCTTCAGGAGCCCAAAAATTGGATGAATCACACCCTGGAGTTGGCAGGAGTTGACAGTAGCAGCAGCAGGAGCCCAAATATACACTGGAGTTGGCTTCAGGAGCCCAAAAATTGGATGAATCACACCCTGGAGTTGGCAGGAGTTGACAGCAGCAGCAGCAGCAGGAGCCCAAATATTACATTAAAGAGACCCTGGGGTTGGCCTCAGGAGCCCAAAAATTGGATGAATCACACCCTGGAGTTGGCAGAAGTTGGCAGCAGCAGCAGCAGGAGCCCAAATATACACTGGAGTTGGCTTCAGGAGCCCAAAAATTGGATGAATCACACCCTGGAGTTGGCAGGAGTTGACAGTAGCAGCAGCAGGAGCCCAAATATTACATTAAAGAGACCCTGGGGTTGGCCTCAGGAGCCCAAAAATTGGATGAATCACACCCTGGAGTTGGCAGCAGCAGCAGCAGGAGCCCAAATATACACTGGAGTTGGCTTCAGGAGCCCAAAAATTGGATGAATCACACCCTGGAGTTGGCAGAAGTTGGCAGCAGCAGCAGGAGCCCAAATATACACTGGAGTTGGCTTCAGGAGCCCAAAAATTGGATGAATCACACCCTGGAGTTGGCAGGAGTTGACAGTAGCAGCAGCAGGAGCCCAAATATTACATTAAAGAGACCCTGGGGTTGGCCTCAGGAGCCCAAAAATTGGATGAATCACACCCTGGAGTTGGCAGAAGTTAGCAGCAGCAGCAGGAGCCCAAATATACACTGGAGTTGGCTTCAGGAGCCCAAAAATTGGATGAATCACACCCTGGAGTTGGCAGGAGTTGACAGTAGCAGCAGCAGGAGCCCAAATATTACATGAAAGAGACCCTGGGGTTGGCCTCAGGAGCCCAAAAATTGGATGAATCACACCCTGGAGTTGGCAGCAGCAGCAGCAGGAGCCCAAATATACACTGGAGTTGGCTTCAGGAGCCCAAAAATTGGATGAATCACACCCTGGAGTTGGCAGAAGTTGGCAGCAGCAGCAGCAGGAGCCCAAATATACACTGGAGTTGGCTTCAGGAGCCCAAAAATTGGATGAATCACACCCTGGAGTTGGCAGAAGTTGGCAGCAGCAGCAGCAGGAGCCCAAATATACACTGGAGTTGGCTTCAGGAGCCCAAAAATTGGATGAATCACACCCTGGAGTTGGCAGGAGTTGACAGTAGCAGCAGCAGGAGCCCAAATATTACATTAAAGAGACCCTGGGGTTGGCCTCAGGAGCCCAAAAATTGGATGAATCACACCCTGGAGTTGGCAGCAGCAGCAGCAGGAGCCCAAATATACACTGGAGTTGGCTTCAGGAGCCCAAAAATTGGATGAATCACACCCTGGAGTTGGCAGAAGTTGGCAGCAGCAGCAGCAGGAGCCCAAATATACACTGGAGTTGGCTTCAGGAGCCCAAAAATTGGATGAATCACACCCTGGAGTTGGCAGAAGTTGGCAGCAGCAGCAGCAGCAGGAGCCCAAATATACACTGGAGTTGGCTTCAGGAGCCCAAAAATTGGATGAATCACACCCTGGAGTTGGCAGAAGTTGGCAGCAGCAGCAGCAGGAGCCCAAATATACACTGGAGTTGGCTTCAGGAGCCCAAAAATTGGATGAATCACACCCTGGAGTTGGCAGCAGCAGCAGCAGGAGCCCAAATATACACTGGAGTTGGCTTCAGGAGCCCAAAAATTGGATGAATCACACCCTGGAGTTGGCAGAAGTTGGCAGCAGCAGCAGCAGCAGCAGGAGCCCAAATATACACTGGAGTTGGCTTCAGGAGCCCAAAAATTGGATGAATCACACCCTGGAGTTGGCAGGAGTTGACAGTAGCAGCAGCAGGAGCCCAAATATACACTGGAGTTGGCTTCAGGAGCCCAAAAATTGGATGAATCACACCCTGGAGTTGGCAGCAGCAGCAGCAGGAGCCCAAATATACACTGGAGTTGGCTTCAGGAGCCCAAAAATTGGATGAATCACACCCTGGAGTTGGCAGAAGTTGGCAGCAGCAGCAGCAGCAGGAGCCCAAATATACACTGGAGTTGGCTTCAGGAGCCCAAAAATTGGATGAATCACACCCTGGAGTTGGCAGAAGTTGGCAGCAGCAGCAGCAGGAGCCCAAATATACACTGGAGTTGGCTTCAGGAGCCCAAAAATTGGATGAATCACACCCTGGAGTTGGCAGAAGTTGGCAGCAGCAGCAGCAGGAGCCCAAATATACACTGGAGTTGGCTTCAGGAGCCCAAAAATTGGATGAATCACACCCTGGAGTTGGCAGAAGTTGGCAGCAGCAGCAGCAGGAGCCCAAATATACACTGGAGTTGGCTTCAGGAGCCCAAAAATTGGATGAATCACACCCTGGAGTTGGCAGGAGTTGACAGCGGCAGCAGCAGCAGGAGCCCAAATATTACTTTAAAGTGACACTGGGGTTGGCTTCAGGAGCCCAACAATTGGATGAATCACACCCTGGAGTTGGCAGAAGTTGGCAGCAGCAGCAGCAGGAGCCCAAAAAATGGCCTAAAGACATAAATATGTTTTGCACCATTTGGAAAGTGTAAAACGTGGCACCATGCTGAATCTAGTCGCATGCATCAGGCATTGGTGGGTGGAAATCCTGGCTGATCCATCCCTGATTCATTTTGACAAAGGTGAGTCTCTCCACATTTTTAGTTGACAGACGAGTTCTCCTCGCCGTAACTATGGCCCCCGCCGCACTAAACACCCGCTCAGATGGCACGCTACTTGCCGGGCAGGACAGCTTTTCCAGGGCAAACTCTGCTAGTTGCGGCCACAAATCAAGTTTGGCTGCCCAGAAGTCCAGCGGATCCTCAAGGTGTGTTGGCATGGTCATGTCAAAGTATGACATGACCTGCTGGTTGAGGTCCTGCACCAGGTCTTCCTGCTGCTCATGAGTAGCCTCACTATGCGGGTGTAGAAAGCTACTCATTAGCGACTGAAGACTGAGGCTGCTGCTGCTGATGGAGCTGCTGCTGCTGCTGCTCCTGCCAACCCCCCCAGCGGCCATGGCAGTGGAAGGTGAGCGCAGAGGTCCCCTCGAGTCAGACCTGCGAGAGTATGGACCATGGCGCAGATAGGCATCGGCCAACTGCCTACGTAGAATGTCTTTGTAGTAGTTGAGTTTGTCCTCCCTCTCGGTGGGTTTAAAAAATGCCCCCATTTTGTGCCGGAAGCGAGGGTCCAATAAGGTGGACAGCCAGAAGTCATCCCGCCGACAGATGGAAACAATTCTGGGGTCACTACGCAAGCACGTGAGCATGCTTCGTGCCATTTGCGCAAGTGACTCGGATGGACTACCTGTCTCCATCTCCACTGCATACTGCCACGGTGTGCCCGGGTCCTCTGTCTCGCCTTCCTCAAAAACCTCTAGCTCCTCTGGCTGCTCCTGCTCCTCCTCTCCTGTCCGCTGACTAGATAAACCAGCCATTTCGCCAAGCCTAAACTGTGTTTCGCTGGGCAACTCCTCCTCCTCCTCCTCCTCTTCCTCCTCCTCCTCCAGTTCAGCTCCAACGGGGTTCATGTGGCCGTAAGATGTAAACGCCATGTCTCCAGTGCCCTGACCAGCCATGGTTTCCAACATGTGCTGTAGTACATGAAGCAGTGGAATCACGTCGTTCATCCCGTAATCCTGCCGACTGACAAATAAAGTGGCTTCCTCAAAGGGCCTGAGCAAACGGCAGGTGTCACGTATGAGCTGCCACTGGTTGACATTGAAGTTACACAGGGGAGTCCCCCTATCTGCTTGGATCATCAGGAAATCCGTGATGGCTTTTCTCTGTTCATATAATCGGTCCAACATGTGAAGGGTGGAATTCCAACGGGTGGAAACATCGCAAATCAGACTATGTTGGGGGATACCATTCTGACGCTGTAGCTCAAGAAGGGTGTGTTTGGCGGTGTAGGAGTGGCTGAAGTGCATGCAAAGTTTCCTTGAAGTTGTTAGGATGTCCTGCAGATGGGGGGAACACTTCAGAAACCGCTTGACAACCAGATTGAAGACGTGAGCCATGCAGGGGGCATGGGTCAGGCTTCCTTGGCGCAGCGCAGACAAAATGTTCTTCCCATTGTCGGTAACCATGATTCCCATTTTAAGTTTTCTCGGAGTAAGCCATGTTTGGATTTCCTGATGAATACATTTAAGCAGTTCCTCCCCTGTGTGACTCCGTTCGCCAAGACAAACCATGTGAAGCACTGCGTGACACCTCCGTGCCCTGCACACATGGTAGACTGGAGGGGCACTGAGACTTGAGCCTACAGTGGAGGGTGAGGAGATGGCGGAGGATGAGGAGGCCGAGTCGCACGGTGTCACAGGCCCAATGGGCAGAGAGCGCGGAGGCCGAAGCGGCGTGACCTGTCCAAGTTGCTGCTGCAAAGGGACCACATTCACCCAGTGGGCCGTAAACGACATGTACTGCCCCTGACCGTAGTTACAGCTCCAGATGTCGGCGCTGCCATGTATTTTGCTACACACCGACAGGCTCAAGGACTGGCCCACCTTCTGTTCAACAAAAGTGTGCAGCGCTGGTACTGCCTTCTTGGCAAAGAAATGACGGCTTGGGACTCTCCACCTCGGCTCGGCACAAGCCATCAGTTCTCTGAAAGGTGCAGATTCCACCACCTGAAAAGGGAGCGACTGCAGCACCAGCAACTTGGACAGGAGCACATTCAGCTTCTGCGCCGTAGGATGAGTGGGCGCATACTGCTGTCTCTTGGACATGGCTTCGCTGATGGATTGCTGGCGGGATGCATGACTTGGAGGAGGAGGAGGAGGAGCAGGAGCGACAGAGGATGGGTATGACGCACAGCTGCCTTCGGCTGAGGTGCTGGAGCCTTGGCTGGCAGAAATTGGGAGCTCACTTGGTGAGGAAGCAGACTGGACCACCCCTTGGGAGCCTCGGTTCTCCCAGGTCGTTTTATGGTGACGCATCATATGTTGACGCAGGGCCGTGGTGCCAACATTTGGACCCTGGCCACGCTTCACCTTTTGCCTACATATCTTGCATGTGGCCATGTTACCCTCCTGCGGATGCCTCAGGAAAAACTGCCACACTGCCGAGTAGCTACTTTTCCCACCCCCTGGCCTCACTGATTCACTGCTGCTGTTGCCAACTCCAGGAACCCCTGCTCCACTACCTCCCGATAAGGTAGACTGCCGCACAGCAGGTGCTCTACCCCGGCCCCGGCCCCGGCCGGCTCCAGCCTTTGGAATTGTGCCCCCATGCTGACTGCTACCACCTTGCTGCCTCAGCTGCTGACTCCGGGGCAACCTGCGCCCCTCTTCTCCTGATGATGACGATGAAGCCCCTTCATCACCCGGCTCCCAAGTGCGATCGGCTTCATCGTCATCATCATCATCATCACCGAGTTGTGGCTGTACGTCACTGATGTTCGTGGATTCATCAACAGTGTCTGGCGCAGGAGCTGGAATGCTCGCAGCACCCACGACACTGTCCACATCACTATTTGTCTGCCTAGCTAGAGAAGCCACCTCCATTTCTTGGCTGGGCAGTAGCTGCTGACTGTCCTCTATCTGATGGTCCTCCTCACTAAAGAGTGGAGCTGAACCCAAAGCATAGGATACGTCGCTGGGGGAGGGAACGGCGTAGGACAGAGGCAATGGGAGGACAGGGACTGCTCTCGGGGCATGCCAACTCAGGGTTGTGTCAGAGGAACCTACCGACCCTAGACTGGGGGTCTCAGACGTAAGTTGTGATGATGTTGTTGATGAGCGCGTCAACCAATCTACCACGGCAGATGCGTTACTGGTGGAGACCCGACCGCTAGCAGATACTGGCAGATTAGGTCTCTCAGCGTGACTCCTGCTGCTACTGGCCCCCAGTCTGATGCGAGCTCTGCCTGCGGAATCTTGGCCTCTGCCACTCCTCTTTTCACTTCCAGGCACCTGTCTGCCCGACATAGTCTAACTGGCGTGGTAGTAGGTGATATTTTAAGATCCCCCGGGCAGCGGTGGGTCTATATGAAACAGAATATAATGCACACCAAAAGTGAGCAGTAACACTCAGCCTCCAACAGGCCTGCTTAGTGTAAATAAGAGAGCTGCTTAGTGTAAATAAAGAGGGGTATGCTATGTTACAGAATGGGATGCCTCAACAGAAGTGCACCTGGCAGGCAGCAGTAAGCCTATGCCCAGCAAAAGTGTCTTATAATATAAATATAATAAGAGCAAATGGTTATATGGTCTTAAACAGAGGCTGCTTTAGTCACAGAATGGGATGCCCCCAAAAAAGATCCAGTAGTACTATGCCCAGCAAAAGTGTCTTTATCAGGCTAATTTCAAATATAATAAGAGCAAATGGTTATATGGTCTTAAACAGAGGCTGCTTTAGTCACAGAATGGGATGCCCCCAAAAAAGATCCAGTAGTACTATGCCCAGCAAAAGTGTCTTTATCAGGCTAATTTCAAATATAATAAGAGCAAATGGTTATATGGTCTTAAACAGAGGCTGCTTTAGTCACAGAATGGGATGCCCTGGCAGGGACAAGTAGTGCTATGCCCAGCAAAAGTGTCTTTATCAGGCTAATTTCAAATATAATAAGAGCAAATGCTTATATGGTCTTAAACAGAGGCTGCTTTAGTCACAGAATGGGATGCCCCCAAAAAAGATCCAGTAGTACTATGCCCAGCAAAAGTGTCTTTATCAGGCTAATTTCAAATATGATAAGAGCAAATGCTTATATGGTCTTAAACAGAGGCTGCTTTAGTCACAGAATGGGATGCCCTGGCAGGGACAAGTAGTGCTATGCCCAGCAAAAGTGTCTTTATCAGGCCTAATTTCAAATATGATAAGAGCAAATGCTTATATGGTCTTAAACAGAGGCTGCTTTAGTCACAGAATGGGATGCCCCCAAAAAAGATCCAGTAGTACTATGCCCAGCAAAAGTGTCTTTATCAGGCTAATTTCAAATATGATAAGAGCAAATGCTTATATGGTCTTAAACAGAGGCTGCTTTAGTCACAGAATGGGATGCCCCAAAAAAAGAAGTGGACCTGGCTGGGACCAGTAGTGCTATGCCCAGCAAAAGTGTCTTTATCAGGCCTGATTTCTATGAGAATAAGTGCAAATGGTTATTATGCTATTAAATAGAGGCTGGTGTTGTCACAGAATGGGATGCCACAAAAACCAGAGAGCATGCACAGCAAAAGTGTCTTTATCAGGCCTAATTTCTATGAGAATAAGTGCAAATGGTTATTATGCTATTAAATAGAGGCTGGTGTAGTCACAGAATGGGATGCCACAAAAACCAGAGAGCATGCACAGCAAAAGTGTCTTTATCAGGCCTGATTTCTATGAGAATAAGTGCAAATGGTTATTATGCTATTAAATAGAGGCTGGTGTTGTCACAGAATGGGATGCCACAAAAACCAGAGAGCATGCACAGCAAAAGTGTCTTTATCAGGCCTAATTTCTATGAGAATAAGTGCAAATGGTTATTATGCTATTAAATAGAGGCTGGTGTAGTCACAGAATGGGATGCCACAAAAACCAGAGAGCATGCACAGCAAAAGTGTCTTTATCAGGCCTGATTTCTATGAGAATAAGTGCAAATGGTTATTATGCTATTAAATAGAGGCTGGTGTAGTCACAGAATGGGATGCCACAAAAACCAGAGAGCATGCACAGCAAAAGTGTCTTTATCAGGCCTAATTTCTATGAGAATAAGTGCAAATGGTTATTATGCTATTAAATAGAGGCTGGTGTAGTCACAGAATGGGATGCCACAAAAACCAGAGAGCATGCACAGCAAAAGTGTCTTTATCAGGCCTAATTTCTATGAGAATAAGTGCAAATGGTTATTATGCTATTAAATAGAGGCTGGTGTTGTCACAGAATGGGATGCCACAAAAACCAGAGAGCATGCACAGCAAAAGTGTCTTTATCAGGCCTGATTTCTATGAGAATAAGTGCAAATGGTTATTATGCTATTAAATAGAGGCTGGTGTTGTCACAGAATGGGATGCCACAAAAACCAGAGAGCATGCACAGCAAAAGTGTCTTTATCAGGCCTAATTTCTATGAGAATAAGTGCAAATGGTTATTATGCTATTAAATAGAGGCTGGTGTAGTCACAGAATGGGATGCCACAAAAACCAGAGAGCATGCACAGCAAAAGTGTCTTTATCAGGCCTGATTTCTATGAGAATAAGTGCAAATGGTTATTATGCTATTAAATAGAGGCTGGTGTAGTCACAGAATGGGATGCCACAAAAACCAGAGAGCATGCACAGCAAAAGTGTCTTTATCAGGCCTGATTTCTATGAGAATAAGTGCAAATGGTTATTATGCTATTAAATAGAGGCTGGTGTTGTCACAGAATGGGATGCCACAAAAACCAGAGAGCATGCACAGCAAAAGTGTCTTTATCAGGCCTAATTTCTATGAGAATAAGTGCAAATGGTTATTATGCTATTAAATAGAGGCTGGTGTAGTCACAGAATGGGATGCCACAAAAACCAGAGAGCATGCACAGCAAAAGTGTCTTTATCAGGCCTGATTTCTATGAGAATAAGTGCAAATGGTTATTATGCTATTAAATAGAGGCTGGTGTAGTCACAGAATGGGATGCCACAAAAACCAGAGAGCATGCACAGCAAAAGTGTCTTTATCAGGCCTAATTTCTATGAGAATAAGTGCAAATGGTTATTATGCTATTAAATAGAGGCTGGTGTAGTCACAGAATGGGATGCCACAAAAACCAGAGAGCATGCACAGCAAAAGTGTCATTCTCATAGAAATTAGGCCTGATAAAGACACTTTTGCTGTGCATGCTCTCTGGTTTTTGTGGCATCCCATTCTGTGACTACACCAGCCTCTATTTAATAGCATAATAACCATTTGCACTTATTCTCATAGAAATTAGGCCTGATAAAGACACTTTTGCTGTGCATGCTCTCTGGTTTTTGTGGCATCCCATTCTGTGACTACACCAGCCTCTATTTAATAGCATAATAACCATTTGCACTTATTCTCATAGAAATCAGGCCTGATAAAGACACTTTTGCTGTGCATGCTCTCTGGTTTTTGTGGCATCCCATTCTGTGACTACACCAGCCTCTATTTAATAGCATAATAACCATTTGCACTTATTCTCATAGAAATTAGGCCTGATAAAGACACTTTTGCTGTGCATGCTCTCTGGTTTTTGTGGCATCCCATTCTGTGACAACACCAGCCTCTATTTAATAGCATAATAACCATTTGCACTTATTCTCATAGAAATTAGGCCTGATAAAAAGTGCAAATGGTTATTATGCTATTAAATAGAGGCTGGTGTTGTCACAGAATGGGATGCCACAAAAACCAGAGAGCATGCACAGCAAAAGTGTCTTTATCAGGCCTGATTTCTATGAGAATAAGTGCAAATGGTTATTATGCTATTAAATAGAGGCTGGTGTTGTCACAGAATGGGATGCCACAAAAACCAGAGAGCATGCACAGCAAAAGTGTCTTTATCAGGCCTGATTTCTATGAGAATAAGTGCAAATGGTTATTATGCTATTAAATAGAGGCTGGTGTAGTCACAGAATGGGATGCCACAAAAACCAGAGAGCATGCACAGCAAAAGTGTCTTTATCAGGCCTGATTTCTATGAGAATAAGTGCAAATGGTTATTATGCTATTAAATAGAGGCTGGTGTTGTCACAGAATGGGATGCCACAAAAACCAGAGAGCATGCACAGCAAAAGTGTCTTTATCAGGCCTAATTTCTATGAGAATAAGTGCAAATGGTTATTATGCTATTAAATAGAGGCTGGTGTAGTCACAGAATGGGATGCCACAAAAACCAGAGAGCATGCACAGCAAAAGTGTCTTTATCAGGCCTGATTTCTATGAGAATAAGTGCAAATGGTTATTATGCTATTAAATAGAGGCTGGTGTAGTCACAGAATGGGATGCCACAAAAACCAGAGAGCATGCACAGCAAAAGTGTCTTTATCAGGCCTAATTTCTATGAGAATAAGTGCAAATGGTTATTATGCTATTAAATAGAGGCTGGTGTTGTCACAGAATGGGATGCCACAAAAACCAGAGAGCATGCACAGCAAAAGTGTCTTTATCAGGCCTAATTTCTATGAGAATAAGTGCAAATGGTTATTATGCTATTAAATAGAGGCTGGTGTTGTCACAGAATGGGATGCCACAAAAACCAGAGAGCATGCACAGCAAAAGTGTCTTTATCAGGCCTAATTTCTATGAGAATAAGTGCAAATGGTTATTATGCTATTAAATAGAGGCTGGTGTTGTCACAGAATGGGATGCCACAAAAACCAGAGAGCATGCACAGCAAAAGAGTCTTTATCAGGCCTGATTTCTATGAGAATAAGTGCAAATGGTTATTATGCTATTAAATAGAGGCTGGTGTAGTCACAGAATGGGATGCCACAAAAACCAGAGAGCATGCACAGCAAAAGTGTCTTTATCAGGCCTGATTTCTATGAGAATAAGTGCAAATGGTTATTATGCTATTAAATAGAGGCTGGTGTTGTCACAGAATGGGATGCCACAAAAACCAGAGAGCATGCACAGCAAAAGTGTCTTTATCAGGCCTAATTTCTATGAGAATAAGTGCAAATGGTTATTATGCTATTAAATAGAGGCTGGTGTTGTCACAGAATGGGATGCCACAAAAACCAGAGAGCATGCACAGCAAAAGTGTCTTTATCAGGCCTGATTTCTATGAGAATAAGTGCAAATGGTTATTATGCTATTAAATAGAGGCTGGTGTTGTCACAGAATGGGATGCCACAAAAACCAGAGAGCATGCACAGCAAAAGTGTCTTTATCAGGCCTGATTTCTATGAGAATAAGTGCAAATGGTTATTATGCTATTAAATAGAGGCTGGTGTAGTCACAGAATGGGATGCCACAAAAACCAGAGAGCATGCACAGCAAAAGTGTCTTTATCAGGCCTGATTTCTATGAGAATAAGTGCAAATGGTTATTATGCTATTAAATAGAGGCTGGTGTTGTCACAGAATGGGATGCCACAAAAACCAGAGAGCATGCACAGCAAAAGTGTCTTTATCAGGCCTAATTTCTATGAGAATAAGTGCAAATGGTTATTATGCTATTAAATAGAGGCTGGTGTAGTCACAGAATGGGATGCCACAAAAACCAGAGAGCATGCACAGCAAAAGTGTCTTTATCAGGCCTGATTTCTATGAGAATAAGTGCAAATGGTTATTATGCTATTAAATAGAGGCTGGTGTAGTCACAGAATGGGATGCCACAAAAACCAGAGAGCATGCACAGCAAAAGTGTCTTTATCAGGCCTAATTTCTATGAGAATAAGTGCAAATGGTTATTATGCTATTAAATAGAGGCTGGTGTTGTCACAGAATGGGATGCCACAAAAACCAGAGAGCATGCACAGCAAAAGTGTCTTTATCAGGCCTAATTTCTATGAGAATAAGTGCAAATGGTTATTATGCTATTAAATAGAGGCTGGTGTTGTCACAGAATGGGATGCCACAAAAACCAGAGAGCATGCACAGCAAAAGTGTCTTTATCAGGCCTAATTTCTATGAGAATAAGTGCAAATGGTTATTATGCTATTAAATAGAGGCTGGTGTTGTCACAGAATGGGATGCCACAAAAACCAGAGAGCATGCACAGCAAAAGAGTCTTTATCAGGCCTGATTTCTATGAGAATAAGTGCAAATGGTTATTATGCTATTAAATAGAGGCTGGTGTAGTCACAGAATGGGATGCCACAAAAACCAGAGAGCATGCACAGCAAAAGTGTCTTTATCAGGCCTAATTTCTATGAGAATAAGTGCAAATGGTTATTATGCTATTAAATAGAGGCTGGTGTTGTCACAGAATGGGATGCCACAAAAACCAGAGAGCATGCACAGCAAAAGTGTCTTTATCAGGCCTAATTTCTATGAGAATAAGTGCAAATGGTTATTATGCTATTAAATAGAGGCTGGTGTTGTCACAGAATGGGATGCCACAAAAACCAGAGAGCATGCACAGCAAAAGTGTCTTTATCAGGCCTGATTTCTATGAGAATAAGTGCAAATGGTTATTATGCTATTAAATAGAGGCTGGTGTAGTCACAGAATGGGATGCCACAAAAACCAGAGAGCATGCACAGCAAAAGTGTCTTTATCAGGCTTAATTTCTATGAGAATAAGTGCAAATGGTTATTATGCTATTAAATAGAGGCTGGTGTTGTCACAGAATGGGATGCCACAAAAACCAGAGAGCATGCACAGCAAAAGTGTCTTTATCAGGCCTAATTTCTATGAGAATAAGTGCAAATGGTTATTATGCTATTAAATAGAGGCTGGTGTTGTCACAGAATGGGATGCCACAAAAACCAGAGAGCATGCACAGCAAAAGTGTCTTTATCAGGCCTAATTTCTATGAGAATAAGTGCAAATGGTTACTATGCTATTAAATAGAGGCTGGTGTTGTCACAGAATGGGATGCCACAAAAACCAGAGAGCATGCACAGCAAAAGTGTCTTTATCAGGCCTAATTTCTATGAGAATAAGTGCAAATGGTTATTATGCTATTAAATAGAGGCTGGTGTAGTCACAGAATGGGATGCCACAAAAACCAGAGAGCATGCACAGCAAAAGTGTCTTTATCAGGCCTGATTTCTATGAGAATAAGTGCAAATGGTTATTATGCTATTAAATAGAGGCTGGTGTAGTCACAGAATGGGATGCCACAAAAACCAGAGAGCATGCACAGCAAAAGTGTCTTTATCAGGCCTAATTTCTATGAGAATAAGTGCAAATGGTTATTATGCTATTAAATAGAGGCTGGTGTTGTCACAGAATGGGATGCCACAAAAACCAGAGAGCATGCACAGCAAAAGTGTCTTTATCAGGCCTGATTTCTATGAGAATAAGTGCAAATGGTTATTATGCTATTAAATAGAGGCTGGTGTTGTCACAGAATGGGATGCCACAAAAACCAGAGAGCATGCACAGCAAAAGTGTCTTTATCAGGCCTAATTTCTATGAGAATAAGTGCAAATGGTTATTATGCTATTAAATAGAGGCTGGTGTTGTCACAGAATGGGATGCCACAAAAACCAGAGAGCATGCACAGCAAAAGTGTCTTTATCAGGCCTAATTTCTATGAGAATAAGTGCAAATGGTTATTATGCTATTAAATAGAGGCTGGTGTTGTCACAGAATGGGATGCCACAAAAACCAGAGAGCATGCACAGCAAAAGTGTCTTTATCAGGCCTAATTTCTATGAGAATAAGTGCAAATGGTTATTATGCTATTAAATAGAGGCTGGTGTAGTCACAGAATGGGATGCCACAAAAACCAGAGAGCATGCACAGCAAAAGTGTCTTTATCAGGCCTGATTTCTATGAGAATAAGTGCAAATGGTTATTATGCTATTAAATAGAGGCTGGTGTAGTCACAGAATGGGATGCCACAAAAACCAGAGAGCATGCACAGCAAAAGTGTCTTTATCAGGCTTAATTTCTATGAGAATAAGTGCAAATGGTTATTATGCTATTAAATAGAGGCTGGTGTTGTCACAGAATGGGATGCCACAAAAACCAGAGAGCATGCACAGCAAAAGTGTCTTTATCAGGCCTAATTTCTATGAGAATAAGTGCAAATGGTTATTATGCTATTAAATAGAGGCTGGTGTTGTCACAGAATGGGATGCCACAAAAACCAGAGAGCATGCACAGCAAAAGTGTCTTTATCAGGCCTAATTTCTATGAGAATAAGTGCAAATGGTTATTATGCTATTAAATAGAGGCTGGTGTTGTCACAGAATGGGATGCCACAAAAACCAGAGAGCATGCACAGCAAAAGTGTCTTTATCAGGCCTAATTTCTATGAGAATAAGTGCAAATGGTTATTATGCTATTAAATAGAGGCTGGTGTTGTCACAGAATGGGATGCCACAAAAACCAGAGAGCATGCACAGCAAAAGTGTCTTTATCAGGCCTAATTTCTATGAGAATAAGTGCAAATGGTTATTATGCTATTAAATAGAGGCTGGTGTAGTCACAGAATGGGATGCCACAAAAACCAGAGAGCATGCACAGCAAAAGTGTCTTTATCAGGCCTGATTTCTATGAGAATAAGTGCTAATGGTTATTATGCTATTAAATAGAGGCTGGTGTAGTCACAGAATGGGATGCCACAAAAACCAGAGAGCATGCACAGCAAAAGTGTCTTTATCAGGCCTGATTTCTATGAGAATAAGTGCAAATGGTTATTATGCTATTAAATAGAGGCTGGTGTTGTCACAGAATGGGATGCCACAAAAACCAGAGAGCATGCACAGCAAAAGTGTCTTTATCAGGCCTAATTTCTATGAGAATAAGTGCAAATGGTTATTATGCTATTAAATAGAGGCTGGTGTTGTCACAGAATGGGATGCCACAAAAACCAGAGAGCATGCACAGCAAAAGTGTCTTTATCAGGCCTGATTTCTATGAGAATAAGTGCAAATGGTTATTATGCTATTAAATAGAGGCTGGTGTAGTCACAGAATGGGATGCCTCACAGCAGACTTAAGATCAGTTCAGTATATATGCACAGTTAGTTAGTATAAGCAGCCTGAAAACGCTAACAAAGCAGGCTGGATGAAAAAAAAAAAAAAAAACTGACAGCCTCCGATTTTCCCTTCCTTTCCCTGTTTTTCGCTTACTTTCTGTCTGTCTCCTGTCTGTCTCCTGCCTGTCTCCAGCCTGTCCCTGTCTGTCCCTGCCTGTCTAACTGTCTGTCTCTCCCTCAGCTACACAGCGTTCTGTCTCTCACGAATGCAATAGAGAAATGAGGCTGGAAAGCAAGATGGCCGGCCTTAAATACCGCTGTGACGTCACCGGGCTTGCTGGCTGCTGATAGGCTGCATGTGACTGTCCCAGCTTGCACTGGCGCGGGGTTGATGTCTGGACATGTCCCGTCCGCCATCTTAGAATGCCTGTAATGTAAATGAATGGATGTTAAAGGAAAACTTCGAGCGATCGAATCGCGGGGAAATTCGGATTCGATCCGAATCGAATTTTTCCTGAAATTCGGATCGAATCCGGGTTCGTCCGGATCGATTCGCTCATCCCTACACATTATATATAGCTTCTCTTGAAAGTTCCAATGAATGAAAACACTTTTTTGGGAAGCTTCAACTTTATTTATTCTGTTGATGGATATTTTGGCATATCTTCTCTTTAAAGTGGACCAACACCCAGGGATGATCGGCCCGGGAATCTTATAGATCAGATCCCTCCGTGCGGGGCATCCGAAATCGGGATGTCCCGCAGGGTGGAATCCCCCAGGAAGCCCACAATCCTACCTTTTCCACGTTCCAGCGGCGCACGCGCGTCCGCCGCCGCCGCCTCCCGCGCGTCCCTCTAGCAGGGCGCGCTCCCGCGCCGGCCGTTTGTGAATGGCCGGTGCGGGTGCGCTCCCTGTAAGAGGGATGCGCGGGAGGCGGCGGCGGATGCGCCCTGCTTGTCCGGCGCTGCCTCTCGCTTGTCCGCCGGCGGGGATTGGCTGCAGCGGTCACGTGGTAGCGGGGAGAGGTGAGTTTTCGGGGCTTTCTGGGGGGTTTCACACAGCGGGGTACCCCCGATCGGGGTGCCCCACCGAAATGGACCAAAACCCAGGATAGTCAAAATCCTGGGTGTTGGTCGACTTTAAAGGCCTCTGAATAAATCAGATTTATATGGATAAAACTTGTCAGGCAAAACAAAATGCAACAGCAATTCTGCATAATATTAATTGTATTTCTTTATAAAAAGCAGTAAATAGCATTGTTGTGACATGCTGGTACGAGTATATGTTATAGTTAAACAATGAAAAAGTGAGGTTGCCTTACAAAAACATGTAATTTATTAAATAAACCACATTGCGTGTCCAGTGAAGTCTCACACAGCAGGTATGATGCCTGTAACCCAGCCCTGGATTCCTTCACACTCCAAAGGGCTGGGTTACATGGGTTTTGGCCTGCTTTAAAACCTCATGACCAAATCACGTTAGGATGGAATAACCCACCTCCTTTACATTATTATTAAAGTAACACAGCGCTGCTCACACTTTTTACTCTGTAGCAATGTGAAAAATTGCGGATTCCCTCACATAAAGCAGAACAAAACCCAGAGCGGCCACTAGTCTTCCCCCTGGAAATCCCAGATTGGGATGCCCCACTGTGTGAAATCCTTTTGACTCAGTAGCAACATGAAAAATGGCAGACTCCCTCACTTAAAGCGGAACAAATCCCTGATCTGGGATACCCAGGGGGAAGCCCAGTGGCCGCTCTGGGTTTTGTTCTGCTTTCAGAGAAGGAGTCTGCTTTTTTTCACGTTGCTACGGAGTAAAAAGGGTTTCACACAGTGGAGCATCCCGATTTGGGATATCCGCGGGGGGGGGGAGACCAGTGGCCGGCCTTGGATAAAAGCCTGCGTGAAACCCTTCCCACCTCGCAATATGATAGGGGAGGGTCTCCCAAAGGCATTGATCTGGCCAGAAATGGACTACGAGAGCCAGTGCACCATCAGGCGCTGTGTACGGCATGTAACACATTTGGTGTGGACTACAAGTGCCAGCAGTCTGCGACGTGAGGCACAGACAAGTGGCTGGAGTACCTCGATCTCTGGCGTCAGCTCCGCAGTGACTGACACATGCCACACAGTACAGGCCAAGGGCGGGAAGAGAAACTCCGCCCACAGCCAAACCTGCAGGAGGGAGCTGTCCTATAGGAGAGCAGGCTCTAATACACACACGCCCCCGCTACATTAGACTCACTACAGAGGGGCAAAAGTGCTGTTCAAACCCGGCCAGTGGGCAGGACTGAGCGGTGGCAGCGCACATTACAGGTAACACTGGTCTCGGGCCGGTCAGAGCCAACCAAAGGGCCGCATGTGGCCCTGGGGCCTTACAATGCCCAAGTCTGATCTATACCATAATGCACACTGATGAAGCAGCAAATGGCTATGCTTTGACACGCGTTAGGGTAAACTTTTGCCTGGCTTTGATGTAATAGCCCCTTTGATATTTTAATGACTTATACCCCTGCACTAGTTGTCTGTTAGTGTTTATATTTTGCATTATACTTGTTGCTTAATTACATGGTATATGCACATGCACTTTGGGACATCCTGTTTTGTATAGTTATATAGTTATTAAACAATATTTTTTGTACATATTGGACTACTTAATCCGATCATTTTGGTGTGTTGTGGATACTTTCTTTTTTTAAGTATAACAGTAGAATTCAGCGGGTAGCAATATTTGTGGCCTAGAGGTAAGGGGAGCGGACTTGTGACTGGAGGGTTGCAGGTTCGAATCCCGGTCCTGGGACATGACTGAAGTGCTCTTGAGCAAAGCACCTAACCCCCCAACTGCTCCCCGGGCGCCGTAATTAGGCCGCTCCGGGCACGTGTACACTCACTGCACGGATGGGTTAAATGCGGAGGATGAATTCCTATGTGTGCGCAAGCACACAATGACCATCTATGCATTAAAAATTAATTAAAAAAAAATTATTTGCTCTCACTTTCCTCCAGATTCATGAGACACTTTTGTCGTGCACCTAAATTTGTGCATGGGGTAAGATTTCATGCACAAAGTATATTTGCGCATGATTCATGGAGTGTTTTAAGAGCTGAAAAGTGCGCGCAAATGTGTTTATTTCATGTGGCATTTTCCTCCAGCAAAAAGCAGAAGGAAACTGCCGACTTCACTAACTAACATAATTATTTCATTCCTAAAACACATGCCGGCAATAGCTGGCATGTCTTTTTATGAATGAGAATGTCAGCTACAAGTTATTTTTCTTCTTTTATAACAATTTTTTTCAAGTTTATGAAAAATTGTAAAGCATTGTAAAAGTTTTTCAAACTTAAACTGGACCAACAGCCTGGCACGCAAAAGAAGAAACAAAGAAAGGTAGCGGCCATTTTGGAGCTTCCTCTCCCAACTGACATAACTGAAATACACAGTAACAGGAAGCCCAGCACGACTTCCTGTTTGCAGGTGGCCTGTAAGCCCACGAGCGGCCATCTCGTATTTAAAAATTACCCAGCCAGCGTTAGAGAAAGGTAAGTTATTTTTTATGTGCAGCAAACTAAATTGCCCTGGAGAGGGAAGTATATAAGCATCATTTGTTGTGTTTGTCTGATTTAATTCATTTTTGACTGTTGGTCCGCTTTAATAAGGCTTGATTCATTTTAGAGAGTAAACCCTTTTTTCCAGTGCAATTTAGCACTATACTTAGCCATGCAATATTTAAAACAAATTGCACAGCTGAATATGGTGCTGAATTGCACTTAGAGAAAAAAATCAAAAGAAAAAGTGAGTAAAAAAATGACTCATGGTCATCATGAATCAAGCCTTATTTGTTCTGAGCTACAAACGCCGAAAAGGTGGCCACACATGTTTGAATAATAAACACCATGAAGTAACAATACATTCGTAGCTCAATCATTGAGCACTAGGACCTTAAACAAACAAGGGAGTGAGGGAGGGATATAGAGAAATTTAGGGACAAAACATTAGGAAACACAACACTGAGAGGATGATTCATTAATAGCGCCAGGTAGCGACAGTTGAGCGACTGTAGCAGTATTTTCACAGCGCCCGCTAGTAGTCGCTGTGCTTGGCCGTTGTTCGGTTGTTGATAGCGAGTCGGTGTGCAGTAATGTTGAATACAGGGTGACGAGTCGCTATTTGACAGGTTCCGCGATGTATGGGTGCGCATGATAGCGACTGGTCAGAGCGACCGGCTCCCACCATATTCATCAAAAAATCACGCTCAAAAAATTCTTGCGCTGTGAAATGCATGTTTAAACCCCAGAGCGCTGGCGGCGATGGGTTAAAAGTAGTTTTTTAACCCCCAAACCACCATATTTTTGGAAACCAAAAAAAAAAAAATTTGTAAAGAATTTAGTAATATGAATACAATAATATCAGACCTGTAATATCAATTCTGCACACATTTATTTATTTTTTTTACCTTAAAAAAATTATCTAACATGGCAGAGGTGGTCACAGAATTTTTCACATTTAAAAAAAAAAAAAAACATTAATAACAATTAATTATGAATATTTAAAGATTGTTCCATTGAAATGCATTGGAGAGCGCCAGGTAGCGAGAGGTCATACCTGTCGCTGTTCAAGGTCGGACGCTGGCGCTGTGGGCTGAGGCTGGAATAATGATGAATGAGTGGCTATCTGGCGCTATCTCAGGCCCTTATTTAACAAGGGATAGCGCCAGGTAGCGAATGGTGAGCGAACGGTAATGACGGGCACCGCCGGCTCCCCTCCGCAATCACACATTTATCAAGCCGATCCTGCTTAGCGACTGACAGAGCGCCAGATAGCGAATCATTCATCATTATTCCAGCCTCACCCCACAGCGCCAGCGAGCGACCATGAACAGCGACAGGTATGACCTCTCGCTA
Source organism: Gastrophryne carolinensis (assembly GCA_027917425.1). NCBI lineage: Eukaryota > Metazoa > Chordata > Amphibia > Anura > Microhylidae > Gastrophryne > Gastrophryne carolinensis. The sequence continues at coordinate 211,449,131 of CM051235.1, forward strand.
CCTGGCGCTCTCCAATGCATTTCAATGGAACAATCTTTAAATATTCATAATTAATTGCTATTAATTTTTTTTTTTTTTTTTTAAATGTCAAAAATTCTGTGACCACTTCTGCAATGTTAGATTTTTTTTTTTAAGGTAAAAAAAAAAAAAAAAATTTGTGCAGAATTGATATTACAGGTCTGATATTAAGGTATTCATATTACAAAATGTTTTGAAAAACATGTTTTTTTTTTTCTAAAAATATGGTTGTTTGGGGGTTAAAAAACTACATTTAACCCATCGCCGCCAGCGCTCTGGGGTTTAAACAAGCATTTCACAGCGTGAGAATTTTTGGAGCGTGATTTGTTAATGAATATGCTGGGAGCCGTTCGCTATGGCCGTTCGCTGTCATGCGCTCCCATACAGCGCGGAACCTGTCAAACAGCGAATCCTAACCCCGTATTCAACATTACCGCACACCGACTGAGTTGCTGTCAACAGCCAAACAACGCCCAAGCACAGCGAATACTAGCGGGCGCTGTGAAAATAACGCTACTGTCGCTCATCTGTCGCTCCCTGGCGCTATTAATGAATCGGCCTCCCAGTCGCTAAGCAGGATTGGCTTGATAAATGTGTGATTGTGGTGGGGAGCCGGCGTTCTCGTGGCGGTGCCCGTCATTACCGTTCGCTCACCATTCGCTACCTGGCGCTATCCCTTCTTAAATAAGGGCCTAAGTCAACAGGAATTAAGATATCAATAAATAAAACACTACACATAAAAACAAGGAGAAGACAGCATCACATGGAATCCACTACAGATTGGAGAATAGAGATTTGCATCAAACAGAGAAGCTGAAGAGACAAATTCACCACTGCAACAGTAAAGACGGGGGAGAAACATGGGGGCCAGTGAATGGCTTAACCAGCAAAATGCATATGGAGCCGGGCCATTTCCACATAAAATGAGCAGAATTTCATGTGCAATGAGCAAGCTTACACGTGAATCGGAAGCTTGCACTCGCACTTTGCGCATGCCATTTTGTGTGATGCTTACGGGTGCCATTCTTGCGCATGGTGCCATGAATCGTGCGCGGAAGCGCAAGTTTCTGCATGTGGAAACATTTGCGCACGGTTTTGAGGTTTTTAGCGCACCACCATGAATCAACTTTTATGTCTTTGTGATACATGTTTCTTAGCATAGCTTTTAAAGTGGACCAAAACCTATCACAGACAGCCCTGGAATTGATAAGACTCCTGGACTGCCTGATTCCCTCTTCCAAAGGCAGGGAAGACTTGGGATGCCCCACTGTGTGAAACCCTCTGAGTTTCCTGTAAAACCTCCCTGCTCCCCGGCGCTGCTGGTCCATTTTAAATGGTATTTTGTGGTATTTGTTATACAGTTTATTCAGTAAAAATTTGTATACTTTTTTATTACAATTTGAGCGTTAATGGTGTAAACTTTTGTTTTTTAACCGATATGTTGGGATAGATGGTGGGGTAGAGTGATACTTCCTTAGAAATGATGTAAGAGAGTTGTGTGTGTCTTTAAAGTTCTTTATCACTGGCTCTACAGAAATAGGGCAGGGTGCTGCTTTAGTGTGAGAGTTTGGCTGTCATGGATGAAGCAGATAAAAAGGATCTCCTAGGAACCCTCCCCCTCACCTCCCCTATTGGGCACAATGGCACCTGGCAGGCAGTCAGCACAGTTTCAGCTATTCTCTTTGTTGCCTCTCTCTGCTCTTAGTTACCTGCAGTGCTGAAAAGGCCACTGTTACATAGTTAACTAGGCTGAATAAAGAAGCATCTCTATTGAGGTCACCCTCTAGCAAGCTGCTGAAAAGCAAAACAAACTCCAGTATGGCTCTCAGTCATTCAGGTCATGGTATATCTGTAGGTAGCAAGTCAAGGCAACTAGATTCTGCGTGTTCTTCTTACTGGTTTGCTCCAGTCTTGGGCTGTTTCTAGGCCTGGTGCCAGGGGTGGCAGGCAGGCTGATTAATTACTAATGGCAGGTAGCGACAGATGAGCGCCTGTACTGTGGCGCTAAGAGCGACTGCTAGTGGTCGCTCTGATCGGCCGTCAGACGCTATTACAGAGGGCCCTTAGTCGCTATATTAACTTGGCCGCCATTGATGAATCTTATGTTTTGCAGTCGCTATAAAGCCACTGTACATTCACTCACCCAAATCTAATGTTGTCTGGGCGTTTTTATGTTATGTTTTAAAGCTAAAAAAGCAATTCTGTGAGTACTCACCTGTAGAATTGTTTTTGTTCTTGCATGGCACGGCCCGCTTCGGTATTCATAACAGTTGGGTTATTCCGCCACAAGGTGGCGCAGTGGTACTGCAGAAAAGCTGTGGCTTGTCCCGGCTCCCTATAAAACCGGGCTTAACCATAGAGTTCCCCAGCGTACACAAGCATTGAGACAAGAAGCCGGGAGAGAATAAGAAAAAAATGTGAAAAAGGTAAAAAACCCCAATTGACTTGGAACAATCACCATAAAGAGGCAACCAAGAACAACGATAACAAGGGTGGGGCGAAGCGGGCTGTGCCATGCAAGAACAAAAACAATTCTACAGGTGAGTACTCAGAATTGCTTTTTTCTTTATTGCATGGCACGGCCATTCATAACAGTTGGGATATCCAAAAGCAGTGTCCAGAGTAGGGTGGGATCCCCAAAGAGCAACGGCCAGTAGTTCAAGTCACTACCACCTGAAGCACCTTGCGGACAAAAGCAGCATCCGCTGAGGCCTTAACATCAACCTTGTAAAACTTGGAAAAGGTATGAACAGAAGACCAACAGGCTGATTCATCATTAGCGGCAGGTAGCGACAGATGAGCGTCTGTAGCAGGCATTTTCAGAGCGCCCGCTAGTGGTCGCAGTGCTCGGCTGTGAGTCGCTAGTTTATAGCGACTCAGTCGCTGTTCAGTAATGTTGAAAACATTGTGAGGAGTCGCTATTTGACCAGTACAGCGCTGTATGGGAGCGCATGGTAGCGACTGCTCATAGCGACCGACTCACACCATATTCATGAAAAAAACAGCCTCACAAATCTCTGGTGCTGAAAAATGCTTGTTTGAAGCCCAGAGTGCAGGAGGCGGTGTGTTTAAAGTCTGTTTTCAAGCATCTATCAACTAGTAACAAAGCGAAAACATATGGAATTACATTGTAACCACATTGTAACATGAACACTTTAATGGCAGACCTGTAATGTCATTTCTGAAGAATTTTTTAAAAAATCATAAAAATGTGAAAAAACTGCTTTTTCAATGTCAGAAGAGGTCACAGAATTATTTGTGAATTTTTGGCAAAAAAAAACAAAATAACCCGGTTTAAAGAGAAGAAAAGGTTCGTCCATTGAAATGTATTGGAGAGCGACAGGTAGCGAGAGGTCATACCTGGCGCTGTGCAAGGCTGAACGCTGGCGCTGTTCACTGAGGCTGTGAAAATGATGAATCAGACGCTACATGGCGCTATCCCAGTCGCTAAACAGATTCTGCTTGATAAATGTGGAATTGCGTGCCGTGTCCGGCGTCCACCAGTCGCTATCCGTCGCTACCTCACATTAACCAGGCGCTACCTGACGCTATCCTTTCATAAACAAGGGCCCAAGTAGCGGCCTTGCAAACTTGTTCAACAGAAGCTTGGTGCTGAAAAGCCCAAGAGGCACCAATAGCACGAGTGGAATGCGCAGTAATCCTAAAGGGATGTTCCTTTCCCTTAGCAGAATAGGCTTGAACCACAGCCTGACGGATCGACTTGCTGATAGTGGATTTAGCCAGAGGCAAACCCTTTCTAGGTCCAAAAGTGAGAACAAAAAGAGCATCAGACTTCCTGAAAGGCTCAGTGGCGACCAAATAAAACTTCAGAGCCCTGACCACATCCAGGGAATGCAGAGTCCGCTCCTGGGAATTAGCAGGATTAAGACACAATGAAGGCAAGACAATGTCCTGATTAAGATGAAAGGCAGACACAACCTTTGGCAGGAAGTCCAGCTTGAGCAGGAACACCACCTTATCCTGATGTCTCTCAAAATAAGGAGGTTTGATGGAAAGTGCCTCTAGCTCAGAAACTCGCCTTACCGAAGTGATAGCCACCAGAAAGGCTACCTTAAGAGTCAGAATAGACAAGGTAGCTTCACGGATAGGCTCAAAGGGAGGCCCTTGCAGTGCAGACAAAACCAGATTCAAATCCCAGACTGGTAGCAAAGGCTTACGGGCTGGACGCATATGAGAAACACCCTGGAAAAAGGTTTTAACCAACCGGTGATTGGCAAAAGATCTTTAGAAAAAAATTGCCAGAGCTGAAACATGGCCTTTTAGGGTACTAAGTTGAAGGCCCAGATCCAAACCATGTTGTAAGAATTCCAGAATCCTGGGAATAGAAAACACCCGACAGGGAAGAGACTTGGACTCACACCAGGCAATGTAAGCATGCCAGACCTGTAATAGATAAAGGACGAGGACTCCTTCCTAGTCCGAATCATGGTATCAACAATAGAAGCAGGCAACCCCTTTTCCATCAATATGGAGGTTTCAGCAGCCAAGCCGTTAAAGTCAGAGTTTGTAAATTGGGATGGCGTAGCTGTCCCTGGGTGAGAAGATCTGGATCCTTGGGCAGGACGCGCCGGTCTACTGCCAACGGCACGACGTCTGCGAACCAAACTCTTCTTGGCCAAAAAGGGGCCACCAGTATGGCTGGTACCCGCTCCTGGGCTATCTTGCGCATGACCCTGCCCAGGAGAGGAAACGGAGGGAACACATAGAGAAGCTGAAACTCCGTCCAGAGGATCCTGAGACAGAGAGAAAAATCTGGGAAGTTTGTGATTGTGGTGGGACGCAAACAGGTCCACGTCCGGCTGACCCCAGCGGTGACAGAGGGAGACAAACCTGGTTGTTGAGAGACCACTCCCCCAGACGAGACATCCCCCTGTTCAGGGAGTCCGCCACCTTCTCCACCCCTGGGATGTAGGCCGCTGAGATGCAGGGAACATGCTGTTCCGCCCAAGACGCACAAGAATCAGGGACACTTCCTTGAAGGCTCGCTTGCTCCGAGTCCCTCCATGATGGTTGATGTAGGCAACTGCCGTCTGGTTGTCTGAGCGAATCTGAAGAGCCCGACCCCGGAGGTGAGTGGATAGGCGAGAAAGAACCAACCTGATCGCCCTCAGTTTCAGGACGTTGATGGAAGCATGGGCCTCTTGTGGGCCCCACCGACCCTGGAACCTCAGGGACTTCCAGAAGCCTCCCCAGCCGGTCAGACTGGCATCCGTGGTGACCGTTTCCCAGCACGGGGGCAGGAAGGACCTGCCCCCCAGAAGGTTCCTTGAGTCCTGCCACCACAAAAGAGACTGTCTGGCCAGGGGAGACAGAACAAATTTCTGATCCAGGGACACAGGGTCCCGATCTCAAACTGACAAGAGGTGCAACTGAAGAGGTCTCATGTGAAACTGAGCAAAGGGGACTGCCTCGAAGCAGGACACCATCAGGCCCACCAACTGCATCCCCTGATGGATGGAGGGATGAGGACACGACAGCAGAGCCCGAGCCTGCAGCTGAACACCCTCCACCTTCTGCTGAGGAAGGAACATCTTGACCTGAAAGGTATCCAGAGTCATGCCCAGAAAGGTCCTCACCAATGACGGGGACAGAGAAGACTTGGGATAGTTGATCACCCAACCGAAAGACTCCAGAGTGGATGTCACCATTTGAGTGTCCCGCTCGGCCTGAGGAAAAGACTTGGCCACAATCAGGATGTCGTCCAGGTAAGGAATGATGCGGATGCCCTGGTTCCTTAGCAGAGCCATTACTCCTGCCAGCACCTTGGTGAACACCCAAGGTGCCGAGGTGATACCGAAGGGTAGAGCCACAAACTGGTAATGCTGATCCTGCAGCTCGAACCTTAGGAATCTCTGATGACCTGGGAAGATAGGCACATGAAGATAAGCATCCTTGATGTCCACAGTGGTCATGAAATCGCCTGGGCGAAGGGTACTGACAGCGGAGCGCAGCGTCTCCATGCGAAATTGCTTGAATCTGACAAATTTGTTGAGGCCCTTCAGATCCAGAATGGGCCTCAGAGAGCCGTCCTTTTTGGGGACCGTGAAAAGATTGGAATAGTACCCCTGACCTCTTTCTTGATGAGGCACCAAACAAATGACTCCAGACTCTGACAGGCAATGAACCGCCAGAAGTAACCCCTGAGCGGACAGGGGGTTTAAAGACATCCGGGATCTGATGAATCTTGGGGGGGCCAGGCTGCAAACTCTATCTTGTAACCGGAGGACACTACCTCCTGAATCCACCGGTCTGAGACATGAGGCCTCCAGACGTGAGCAAAGTGCCGAAGCCCTCCTCCCACCTGGATGGATGAGGGCGCCCCTTCATGCCTGAGAGGGCTTGGGAGAGGGTTTGGGATGACCACGGGTCTTGCCACGGCCCCAAGAATCTCTGCGACCACTGGAGAGGAGGGAGCCACGGCCCCCTCTGGGAATGCGAAAGGAAGGGAGGGGGGCAGAGGACCCCCGAAAGGGCCTAGACTGCCTCCTACACTGAGGCAGCCTCCCATCCTTGGCTAGAACATCAAGACATTCCCCAAACAGCCGCAGCCCCATGAAGGGGAGGCCAGTGAGAGCTTTCTTAGCCGCAGCGTCAGCTGCCCACTGGCGCAACCAGACAGAGTGGCGCATAGCCACCAAGAGCACAGAGGTCCTTCCACACAGCCGCACAGCCATAGCATTAAGGATAAAGGCCACAAAATCAGTGCAAAGTAAGAGAGTCCTATATTCCTCCCCCACACTACCAGCTGTTGTGCCATCAATGAGATGCTTAAGCAGTTTCTTAAGGGCAATAGCAGTAATGGCGGCAGCACATACAGGGCGCAGGCCAGCCCCCACGCAGGTAAAAGCATGGCAGGCCACTTGATCCATGCGCCGGTCCTCTCCGTCCCTCAGAGTGGTAGTGTCAGGGGAAGGCATGACCGAAGCATTGGACAAGCCTAGCACGAGAGCGTCCACTTCAGGGGGAAATGGCCACCTCTTAACAAGATCAACGGGAAAGGGATACCTTTTATCCAAACCCTTGGGCACCGCAGGCAAAGTTAGGACGTTCCCATTCTTTAAGCACCAAGGTGGTAAAATGTTCCTGCTCAGGGAACTCTAGACGCTGTTTGCCAGGGTGAAAAAGCTCCTCCTGCTTTCTTTTAGCTACCTCAGGGGCAAAATTTCCAACTTATGTGACAGCAGATTATCAGTGTCCTTAGGGTACCGTGATTCCTCTCCGCACGCAGACCCAGGGTCACTTTCGCAACTCTCCTGCTGGTTCCCAGAGGAGTCAGAATTCTGGGAGAGCTCCCCCATCTCAAGGGGGTGACAGTCACCCAGCTCATCAATCCCCACATACATCTCAGTAAGGGGAGCAGGCCTGGGGTCCAGGTGTCTCTTCTTGCCAGAGGCCTTCCTAGGAGCATTTCTGGCAAGCTGCTTTTCAATGTTAGCCACCCGCAGAGCCAAATCAGAATGTGACTTCCTGCCAACATTCCCCTCACTGGGACCCAATTGCAGGAGCGGGGGAGTAGGTGAAGCCGAGTGAGGCACAGAGCTGGGAAGCGAAGCAGGCAAACCAGCTTGAAGCACAAGGACACTTTCAGCGCACGGCACGCACACCGTGACACTGTTACTCACAGGGGATACCCCACACATGGAACACAGCCGTGCTTGCCCTGAAGGGCTCCCAAGCGCGCTATCCCCAGAAGCCTCCATATGGTGATTAGCACAGGTGCAATAGGCCAGCAGTGGGTACAGGCTTAATACAGAAGCCACCTGGGATGCCCTCCCTCGGGATGCCCCCAGAAGTTAATAAAGGGGGAATGAGGGGGAGGAAGGAGTGGAGCCGGGAGAAACCACAACCCAATGGTATCCCGCCTGAAAGACATAAGTAAAATCACACATAAGCATCCCGCAGCAAAATACCCCAATTAAATAAAAAAACACCCAAGGGGGACTCACGGACTAATGACACCGCGGGGTCACACAGGCACAGGCCTCTGAATAAGGCGACCCACCGGAGGAAGCAGCGCTGCAGCCAGGAAGCGCAGCTCGTCCAAAATGGCGCCGGCAGAGGTACCTCGAGGGGCGGGCCGCGAGGTGAACGACGCAAAATACGTGTCATAACCCGGCGCTCACATGACCCGGCCTACGCCATGACAAAGCAAAATCACCTCAGATTATAGCGCCCACAGCCGCGGAACGCAGTACAAAGCGGCGCGGCAGCTAAAAACACCAGAAAACACACCAAAAAATGTAAAAACACCACAGACATGACTGCTCGCATGACTACTTTATTTCAATGTCATATTGTCAATGATTAATGTTGTATTTGTTTAATTTTTTTTGTGTGTGTGTGTTGATTGAATGTTAAGTTTATAGAATAAAAATCTGAGACAAATGTTTTGAAAACAATTAAAACATTTATTTAAAACGTATAAAACCGCCCAACATGGGCATAAAACTATGTCGCACAGTGGCAACCCTAATTCCCCCCCACCCTGTGGCTTTTTCTTCTTCCCCAGCAGCATCAGTCTTGTCCTTCGAACATACTGCCACAGTCTGCGATGCTCCATTGTGCAAGCTGTAGGGACCAAAAATATAAATAAGGTCACAGGTCACAAAATACAGTATATACCTATGAAAGGGGTAAAATTATTTTTAGTAAGTTATATGACTCCAAACTATTTTAACCCTTAAACAACAGGCAAGTTTGTCTAAATAATAGATAAAAAATAAAATCTGGCCCACCATTCTATATCATCCACCCTAGTGTCCCATTATAAACTACCTTAACTAACCAAATAAGGCCTACTTAAGCAGCGGAAGACTGTACTTCCTGTCTTGCTCTATTACTCCTGTCCCTTTTTAATATTAAATCCTTCCCCTATCCAATTTATATATAGTAAAGTTACAATAGTAGGAGTATTAGAAATCCACAACATAATCACCGGCTGCCTGTATAATGTTTTGTCAAGTAACATTAGCAGAGCCACCAAACTAGCATGCTTACATGCAATTATGACTGAGGCTTGCAAATATAGCATCTCCATGTCTAATAGTAAACAGCAGACTGTGTCATTAACATTTGTACATGGTCATGGACACAAACATTTTTTGTAAACAATGTATGCATTAGAATTTAGGGTACTCACCATTGTAGCTGTGGCTTGGGCCCATGCTGCAGTAGGTTCCTGGAGCAGGGGTGGGAAGAATTAGTACTGGGTCCGTCTGTGTGGAAACATCTGTTATGATAAAAAACAAAACAGAAACAATTATAAGACCAATGTATTTGATGTTTTTAATAGGCCTTAACATGTATTAGTTTGAATTATAACATAAACATACTTGTGGGTATATATTTGGCCATGTATTTGTTTAAACAAACCAACTTTGGCTGACACATGTTCTAGCCACATTAGTTTAGGATTTAGGGGTACAACAGTAGAGCAGCTACTGTGAAATAGGCCACAAGGCACACTCACCACCATATAAAGTATTTGGTCCATGTAAATTGTATATATGTTGAAATACATATTTAAAAATACATTCATTTAATAATTAAAGTAACTCTTACCACAACTATGCCCGAGTGCCTCATCTGCAGCATAGCTGGTGGAGGTGCCGGAGGGAGTGTGGGCGAGTCCCTTGCCTCCTCCCCACTGGGACTCCCCACTTGAGAGTGGCCACAGGGGGTTTGGGACTCAGCTGAGTCCGATTGTGAGGAACTGAGGCTCCATACTGCCCTAACCCCAGCAGCACGCTCCACTGGGGCGTCTTCCCCTTCCTCCCCTGGGTCCTCAATATGGGATCTATGAGAGGGACCCTCCCCCACAGACTCATCCGAACACACAACACATGGATCCCCTTTCCGTGTTTACCCAGGGGAGCATGCTTATCTGTTGACAGGAAACAAAAAAAAATTACACTCAAATACATTACTGTGCACACATGATTTAAATTTGGAAAATGTATGTAGGTTTGACTTACCAGATGCGTAGGCATCATAGAGCCGGTATACGCTCTCATTGTCCCGGCACTTAAAGTCCGACCACTTTTGTACAATGGACCTTCTTGTGAGTTTGGTGTTGAAGCGCCGGTACACGGTGGCTTGCACCTCCATCACTATGCTGCGCTTGGCACTCAGGGCATAGTCGTACTCCCAAATGCAAAAAACCTATGAAACAAAAATCAACACAAATATCAAAATCTCTTCTTATGAAAAATGCTAATATACATGTAAAAGATGTTTGCAGAAGTCACTATAATATTTTAAAAAATGTATTACCAAAAAAGCTAAATATTGATCTATTGACAGTTATATCGATATAGTTTTAAATGTAATCACTAACAAAAAAAAAAAAATGTTTTAAATATTTTGCATTACTACAAAATTATATGATTACATTAAAACTATTAGTTTGGCCTGTACATACAATAAAGCTTTACATATTTTAACATATTATAGAATTTGGTTTAGCAACTATAATGGAAAAAAACAATACAGAATACATTAACACACTATGCACATGTACACTTACCGTATTTTTCGCCCTATAAGACGCACCTGCCCATAAGACGCACCTAGGATTTGGGGGAAGAAAATAAGAAAAAAAAATTTTAAACCAAAAACGCACCATTACAGACAGTGTGGCATTCCCCTATCCAATTCCCATAGGCAGTGTGGGATGCCCCTATTCCATAGACAGTGTAGCATGCCCCCATCCCATTCCCCGTATATCCAGTGTGGCATCCCCCCTCCCATTCCCGATATACCCATTGGCTGTGTGGCATCCCCCTCTCCCCCCATTAGTATAGGCTGTGTGGCATCCCTCTCCCCACATTCTCATAGGCTGTGTGGCATCCCCCTCTCCCCATTAGCATGGGCTGTGTGGCATCCCCCTCCCCCATTATTATAGGCTGTGTGGCCACCCCCTCCCCCATTCCCATAGGCTGTGTGGCATCCCCCTCTCCCCATTCCCATAGGCTGTGTGGCATCCCCCTCCCCCCATTCCCATAGGCTGTGTGGCATCCCCATTCCCATAGACTGTGTGGCATCCCCCTCCCCCCATTCCCATAGGCTGTGTGGCATCCCCCTCTCCCCATAGGCTGTGTGGCATCCCCCTCCCCCCATTCCCATAGGCTGTGTGGCATCCCCCTCCCCCCATTCCCATAGGCTGTGTGGCATCCCCCTCCCCCCATTCCCATAGGCTGTGTGGCATCCCCCATTCCCATAGGCTGTGTGACATCCCCCTCCCCCCATTCCCATAGGCTGTGTGACATCCCCCTCCCCCCATTCCCATAGGCTGTGTGGCATCCCCCTCTCCCCATTAGCATGGGCTGTGTGGCATCCCCCTCCCCCATTATTATAGGCTGTGTGGCCACCCCCTCCCCCATTCCCATAGGCTGTGTGGCATACCCCTCCCCCCATTCCCAAAGGCTGTGTGGCATCCCCATCCCCCCATTCCCATAGGCTGTGTGGCATCCCCCTCCCCCCATTCCCATAGGCTGTGTGGCATACCCCTCCCCCAATTCCCAAAGGCTGTGTGGCATCCCCATCCCCCCATTCCCATAGGCTGTGTGGCATCCCCCTCCCCCCATTCCCATAGGCTGTGTGGCATACCCCTCCCCCAATTCCCATAGGCTGTGTGGCATCCCCATCCCCCCATTCCCATAGGCTGTGTGGCATCCCCCTCCCCCCATTCCCATAGGCTGTGTGGCATCCCCCTCCCCCCATTCCCATAGGCTGTGTGGCATCCCCCTCCCCCCATTCCCAAAGGCTGTGTGGCATCCCCCTCCCCCCCATTCCCAAAGGCTGTGTGGCATCCCCCTCCCCCCATTCCCATAGGCTGTGTGGCATACCCCTCCCCCCATTCCTATAGGCTGTGTGGCATCCCCATCCCCCCATTCCCATAGGCTGTGTGGCATCCCCCTCCCCCCATTCCCAAAGGCTGTGTGGCATCCCCCTCCCCCCATTCCCATAGGCTGTGTGGCATCTCCATCCCCCCATTCCCATAGGCAGTGTGGCCCCTCTCCCCCCATTCCCACCCCCTCCCCCCATTAGTATAGGCAGGCGCCATATTAAAAAAAAAAAAAAGTTAAACTCACCTGTCCGCTGACACCGCTGAGCTGAGCGGCCGGCTCCGTGAATGGGGTGGGCGTGGCCTGCGCCGCAGCTTCAACGCAGGCCACGCCCACCCCATTCACGAGCTGGCTCTGTCCCGGCCCCGCCGCTGCGATCGCTGTCTTTTCAGGCTGCGATGACAGCGGCGGGGCCAGAGACAGAGCCCCTGCCGCTCCTCCATCTGCTGTTGTTCTGGGCACATGCAAGCACGAAGGTCCGGGCAGCGGGTGGGCGTGGCCTGCGCCGGTGCAGGCCACGCCCACCCACTGCCGGGACCTTCGTGCTCGCATGTGCTCTGAGCCCGGCAGCAGATGGAGGAGCGGCAGGGGCTCTGTCTCTGGCCCCGCCGCTGTCATCGCTGCCTGAAAAGACAGCGATCGCAGCGGCGGGGCTGGGACAGAGCCTCCGACGCTCCTCTGGCCTCTCGCAGTGTGGCAGACAACGCGGGAGCGCCGGGGACGGGTGAGTTTTTTTTTTTTTTTTATTTTTTTTTTTTACATTCGCCCGATAAGGCGCACTGACATTTTTCCCCCACTTTTGGGGAAAAATAAGTGTGTCTTATAGGGCGAAAAATACGGTACTTTGATCACTTGGCCATTGACCCGAGGATCCACCCTCTGTCTCTTCTTCTTTGGGGGGTCAGGGGGGTCAGGGGAGGCTGAAGGGGCAGGAGGGGCAGGTGGGGGGTATTGGAGTCTGAGAAAGGAGCTGGGGAGGCATCTGGCAGGTCTCCTGGTGCGCATGGTGGATAATCGTAGGTGTAAAACCAAAAGTACACAAAACGAAAGTGAAAGCAAAACCTTTGACCCTGCTCACAAAATAAAAACGCAATGAAACGCCAAACATCCCGCTATGACACGCAAAATTAAAACTGCATACACATAGCAATGTTCAAATACTATTGTAAATGGGGGTGCCCAAATCCCCAAAAGGAGCCTAAGCCAGAGACTTAACTTTGCACACACTTAAATGTTTTTCAAAAAGTTTATTTGATCAACATAATACAATGTATTTAAAAGGACCATTTAAAAACATACAAGACAACAACATTCTCACAATCTGCCATGGGGAGTGCTGTTGTAAAATGCGGCCATAGAATCCTATAAATAAAGCTCAAATAGCCTGGACCCTTCTAAGGGCATTAATCCTTAATCATAAGTAAAGTGCTTGTGCTTCCCAAAAGTTCATCAAATCCTAGTAAATTATCAGATAAATACAGTGCAAAAATACACTAAAAAATATATACATGAGGTAGGTGCAAAACATATAAAAAAATGCTTATCTTACATATCCATAGTGTCCATAGTGCTGGCCGCCACACATCCCCCCAGGAAAAAGCCAACGCATTTTGTGACGTATTGTCACTTTTTCAAGGCAGAGTACACAGCAGGAAGGTGTCGATGTCCCCGTTTTATACCCACCTCCCGTCGCTCCCTCGCCACGTTCAAAAATGCTGGTGAATGGCGGACGCCGGCATTTTTTTATGTAAGTGCTGACAGTGATTCAGTATAATGCATGCAGATGGAGCAAGTGAATTTGGGGAGTTTTTTTCAACCATGCAAGGCTTGTGGTCTGGTTTAAACACCCAAAACAGAGTCACCACTTCTTTATGTCCGCGGCACAGGTGTTGAAAGGCTGCCAGGTGTGTGCATAGCTGCAGAGAGGGGAGGTGTCACCAGGTGCATGGCAATGAGCTCATTGCTAAACAGAGGAGGCCCATGCATGCATTGAGAGAACGAGGAGCAGGGTAAGTGAATGCTGTTTCAGGAGCGTCAAGAAGACTATAGAGTCTAGAGTTTTTTAGGGCCAGGAGAATATGTTTTTTTGCTCTAATTAATCCACCCAGTCAGCTTCACCGGATAGGTGTGCATTCCCACCTAGGAAATCTTATTGGTCAGTGCCAGAGCAGTGTACACACTGAAAAAGCTGGTGAGCCCACATGAACAGGGAAGGGTAAGTATCCTGGGAAGGGGGTTGGGAGGGGAGTGCGTAAAATAATGACCTATGGTCTGTTTTGAATTTAGGTCTGAAAAGAACCCAAGCATGGAAGTGACTTTCAGGCTCATAGGAAAACATGTGCGCAATTCACAACAGCAATAGCGGCTGAGCAGACATATAAAGGTAGCCTTCCATTTTATGTTGACAGCTGAAGACTCCAAGCAGCAATTTATCTGAGCAACGGCAATCTTGGCAAGGCCGTAACCACCATGCCACACGGGAGCTTTTCATCCGGAAGAAAAACTGGACATGAGCGAGGCTTCTGAATATTTAAGCGAGTGGATCTTACCAGCAGCTATTTTATCACTCAGGCAGGTGGGGAGACATAACCCAAATTAACTGCTGCTCTGAAGACTATTTGTCATTTTTAGCAGCATCTCCGCTTGTCTTTTATTTGTCTGTGCAGAGAAGAGCTGGCAAAGAGGACTTACCCTTGAGGGCAGGGCCGGCTCTGGGCAGGAAAGTCTTAGTGGGCCCCAAAGTAGTGTGTCACCTTTCAGCTCAGCTGCCACAAATGGGTCATCTCTTGCTGCTGATCTCCCTCCAGTCCTTATTGCCTTCCCTATAGTCACCTCACCACTCGTCCTCCAGTCCTTATTGCCTTCCCTATAGCCACCAATCACCCTCCAGTCCTTATTGCCTTCCCTATAGCCACCAATCGTCCTCCAGTCCTTATTGCCTTCCCTATAGCCACCAATCACCCTCCAGTCCTTATTGCCTTCCCTATAGCCACCAATCACCCTCCAGTCCTTATTGCCTTCCCTATAGCCACCAATCACCCTCCAGTCCTTATTGCTTTCCCTATAGCCACCAATCGTCCTCCAGTCCTTATTGTCTTCCCTATAGCCACCAATTGACCCTTCAGCCCTTACTGCTTGCTCAGCTGCCACTAAAGACTTCATCTATCATTGCTGTCAGTTGGTTCTCACCACCTTCTGAGCATCCATCAATTGCCCTCCCTTCCATGCCACCTTCTACATTGTTGCTGACCATCCCCTTGTTGCTGAGGTCAGCCATTAGCAGGTCTGCACACAACACCTGGCATTTGGAGGATTGGGCCCACTGTAAAATAATGCTATGGCCAAGTGTGAGCTTGAGTGGGCCCCTGGCAATTGCCCAGGTTTGCCCTGTGCTGGCGCCGGCCCTGCTTGAGGGCATCTGTAGTGTTGCCGTATCAATGCCACAGTGTGGCTCCTAACTACACATAACTAAAGGAAAAAGCATGCTGTGCTCACATAGATCCATGTGGATTCAGAAGTCCCTGGGGGAGGGATAATAATATAGAACTTTAAAGCAGGCAGCAGTCACCTCCCTTCATAAAGCACTCTGTTGGTCTGATTAGCTCACAGAAAAATCTAGTTCTCATACCTTCCAAATTTCGGGGTGGTAAGGAGGGACATTTGTTAAATTAAGCCACGCCCCCTCATTGATTGACGGATAGTAGATATATTGTAACAGTTACAACAGTATAAACACTTTGAATAGGCAAATTAATCATTTATTGATGCATATCCGCATATTACACCTCAAAGAGGGACAAATGAGAACAACAAGGGACAGGGTGTCATGGACTCAAAAGAGGCACAGTCCCTCCAAATCAGGGACACTTGGGAGGTATGCTAGTTCCTCACCCAAGAGTCCAGGTGGGCTACATACAGCAAAGCAATAATCTGATTTCCTCTAATCCCATCTCTATTGGAGTTATTGTGATGTCATTTTGTATGCATGTTGGTCATATCTGGCTGAATCATGTTTTGTAACATGTTGTTTTTAACCTTGCCACTTGTTTTTGCTCATAATTACCACACAATATTGGCTTGGGGATTTGGCCAGCCTCAAATGTGCATGTTAAAGTACATTTTCAGCCTCCTAGTCCAGGGCTGCAGCACTTACCTGAAAGGCTGGATGCAGGTCCTTCGCCGTCTGGCACCATACGCAGTGCCGCTCTCTCATTGTGATTCTCTTCCTGACTCCCTCTGAGGTGACAATGCCCCCGCCATCAGTGGCAGTGAGCTTCCACAACCCCCTCCATTGCAGTGAATGGAGTGGGACATGGCTGCTGACTGTGACTGATGGCGTCAGTCACCTCCCACGTTCGCTTTCAGAAAATCGAGAAGCATCAGAAATCGTCTAATAAGGGCCAGTAATCAAACATCATCACATGGAATCCCCAAAACAGGTACAAATTGGCTGAGTTCTCTACCAAGTCCAGAAGGAATGCATCCTTGTGGACATTGTAGCCAGTGTGGATTTGTGATCAAATCCAAAAAATGTTTCCATCCATTAAGTGGACAGGCCATTAATTTAAACTTTTTTTGCCAACTGTTCTATTAAAAATGTTATCTATGCATTAAAATGTCCCTGTGGTAAGATCTATATAGGCAAAACCAGTAGGGCCATAAGAGATAGGATAAGCGAGCACAGAAGTGCAATTAGAAGATGCGACTTTGAGTCATCTGTCGCAAGGCACTTCTGGGAACAGGGACATCAGGTATCCCAGCTAAGATACACAGTAATCGAAATTGTGAGACTACCTGAAAGGGGAGGTAACATGGAGAGGTTAATTTTACAGAGAGAAATGTATTGGATATACCTTGGTATGAATGAAGATATAGATCTCACACCGTTTTTCTAAAAGAATGAGATATGTCTATTTTTATAGTACATCAGAGAATTAACATATGATTAATAGATAGAGTAACACGCTAATTGATACAGCAAGTGAAATGTATCCATGGATATATATGTAGAGAAATACTGGATAGATAGTATTTGTTTTTAAATGTTTTTATTCTGTAATTTTTAGGACACTATGCCGCACGAAGAAAGAAAAGTATCCCCTATTGAGGATCCCCTATCAAGATAATTGCAGTGTTAAGCTTGTAACCTGCGCTGACTAATAAAGTTGTTTTTGCTTTGAAGTCTTTATGTCCATTCTGGCGGGCCCCGTGCGTCTGCGCAAACAATTGGTCTGGTATGCAGCCTCCCACTTTGATGAGGTCAGCAGCCAGCCTTTTGATTAATGTAAGACCGGGGCCCAGCGAGAAGCGGAAGTGACACGCGATGCCGCTCCGGAAGTGATGCGGCACCGCGATACGTCACTCGGCCGGCCGGGGGATCCTGCATATATAAGACACACGTGTGGCAGAGGTGGACAGGGCGATTTCCTTGAGAAAGGGGACCAGATCCCCGAAACGTGGGAGGACCGCCCCCACTCTTACTTATCCAAAACTATCACTGGGTAATCATTAACTGCTTATAACATACTGAATGCATTGCTCTTATAATCACAGGTTATGCATCATGTTTGCTGATAGACTGCCTATAGATATGCGCATATGAGATGCTACTGTTTGATTTTGTGGAGTCTGTACCTGATTATAGCTTATGACATTGTTGCCTAATAGAAAGCATTGTATTTACATTAATGTCAGGTGCAGAGCGCTCCACAGGGCTGAATGATTCTCTGCTGTACTTAAGCATATAAAGATTACACGCTGTATGCTTGTCTCTGTGTACTGCAAAGCTGGTGAGATAGATACATTGTACTTTGTTAAATGATTATGTTGCTTTATATTAACTAGAGCGTTTTGGCAATAGCTTATCACCAGTCTTTAGCATAGAACAGAGGGAAGTTTATTATATTCATGTTATTGCTTATATATAACTTTAGAATACTTGTCACTGAAAATGAAACATCACCATTGCCTGTACATACCACTATGAATTCTTCTAAGTAAATATTTTTTTAAATGCATATGTTTGGTGTATGCCTAATTTTTATATAAAACTGGTTGTTGATGATGTGGGAGAAAACATCATTTAGAGCAGCACCCATAAAATGCTAATGAACTTACCTTGATAAGGTAGACTTAATTGAAGAGTGCCACCTATTTTTAAATATAAATGTGACTGATGGCGGGGGCATAGCTACATCTGAGGGAACCAGGAAGAGACGCACAATGAGCGAGAGGAGCACAGGTGATTGGTTGGGAGGCGCTGGATGTGGATCTAATGTGGGAGAAAAGGGTGAGTATAGCTTTTTTTTTGTTTTTGGCTGAAAACGTACTTTAACATCAGGACTACTCTACATCCACATATTAGTTACTGCACCTTATAGCCATGTGGGCCAACGTGGGTCATAACCATTTTGAACATTAAATAGGGCCCTTTTAAGGCTCATACTTCTATATTTCTATCAATTCAAATGGATGCAGCAAGATAACTAAAGAATGAAACAGCAGAAACAAGTGCTGCTTACTTTCTCTAAATGAAGTGAGAACAAATATGATAAATATGGTGGCGGTGAAACACTGACCTCCTGGGCCCCAGTGCAGCCGCATTCCCTTCACCCCCTATAGTTATGCCTATCCCCCCATTTGATTTGGTGCAGCAGCTTTCAGGCACATACCTGGGAATAGCAAGGTTTACTAATGAGTCCAGCTAGAAAACAGTATTGGTTCCTTCTTGTTGGCGCATTATCTTTAATCCCATCTTCCAGATTGGCTACCCTATTGCTTTAAATGAATATAGGAGAGCAGAAGTTTGAGGATCACCAGGTTCAGCCAGAATTCTGAATATGCCAGCCACACCCACACCATTAGCACTGGCAACTCTAAGGAGGAGTCTAACAGGGTCTGATTTAAGATAAAGTGATATTAAAGGCAAAGGCAACTGTTACACCATTGCATCAGGCTACATATGGCACTGTCCTAAACTTTTTTTTAAACTGAAGAATTAGCCGAGATATCGAGGCTTACAGGTTCACCTTATGATTGCTCTTCTGAAGCGAATGGGTGTGGTCTTTGGCTCTGTGATGCTGAATAATAATCAACATAATGGGTGGGGTCTGTAAGATTCCCAGAACTTGTTTCAGACCCTGGCTGTGCTTCTCTCCCCCTGTTGCTAGGCAAGATTGGAGTCTAGACCAGCACTCCCAGCCACACAAAGCCACAATCCCAATCTGCCAAGCACACCCCCCCAAGCGCATTTGCACGCACTCCCAAATGCACACACACGCACTCCCAAAGGTTTGCTGGACTTGATGGCAGAGAGCCATTCAACCCGGGGGGTGTGGTTTCGTTATGGGACCTCTGAAATGATTGGTGGCCCACATCGTCGGGGCATGACCTGATCCCCAAGTGAGGAAGGGATTTCCTCATTCAGGGCACCAACCAGAGTTAGAATGACAGCGCTGGAGGAACATTTGGCATGGTAAGCTGCTAATTTATTTATTTTTTTTGCCTATACAGTCACATTAAAGAATTGTGTAATATTAAAAAGCCACATAAACCCATCTAATGAAAGGAAGGGTCACATATACACCCAAACTGAATAAACCCCCTGCCAAGCTTGTGGTTTATTTTCTCATGGTATGAAGAAAATACAGGGGCGACAGAGCCTGTCACCCCTGATTTTCTCCCTATCATTAGAATTTAAAAAAAAATATTGGATATTTCTTGATGCTGTGTGTATAATGGCCCCTCATCCAGCCATCCAGAATATTTATATGGATTTCTATCAATTCTTGCTATAGTGCTCCTTTAAGGTCCTGAAGGGTCTTTGTGCAGCTGGCAGCTCCAAGGGCAGACTAGATGGACCATATGGTCTCCTTATGCCATCACCTTTCTATATTTCTATATTCTCAAGCTGGATGCCCAGTGGTGACAGCTTGAGTTTGTAGTAGGATTAATTGTTTCATTTACATGAAACAGGAAACAATATAGAAAGAATCTTCACCTTAAGGTACTCAGGGTGGGGGTGGGGGGGATCGAGGGAGCAAAAAGGGTTTTGTTCTGCTTTAATTCTTCTTCTTATCTTTGCACAATAGGAAAGGAGCTATTTCACATTGCAGCAAAATATCTCCAGTGGCTAAATGAAGTTTCTCGCTTTGTTTCTCACGCCTATTTGGCATTTACATAAGTGTGCTGACAGGCACATCAGTTATTGGGCACCTTCTACATTCCACACCCTGCTGACATATGACATGGCAAGCTGGCCGGACTGCTGTTTAGTAGTTGGTGGGAGGTCAGAACGCCATGCTTGTCGGAGCTCCTCTTAATGTCTGTAGTGTGCCGATTCTTATGGCCCATTTCCACTAATTTATTTTAACGTTTTTTGAACAACATCACTAAATCAACCACTAAGGGCTTTGTAGACAGCCTGAACGCGTGATATTGAAAAAGAGCAGGCAGTAGTTTTATACAGATGCTGTACGTGTTTTAATCTGGAAAAATAAAGGTTTTGGATTTTAACTACACCTGAGTGCTGGACAATGAAATCTTAACTAAATCAACCACAATCAGAAGAGAATGGATCCTTGGGAATTCCACTGCAATCAAGCAAGAATTCGTCTTTGGTCGAGCATCAAAATATCTTGGCTGACATAAAATTTCCCATTCGTCACATGACTATTGACAAGTGGAAACAAAATTCGACCACAAATAGGAAGTGGAGTGCATAGCATGAGCGAGCTCACAAAAGCTTGTTCTAATGAACAATTAGTGGACAAATCTTCAATGTCCGAATCCAAAACTGCCACCTGCATAAAACTCGTACATTTGTTCACTCAACAAATGGCGGCCAATTATCTGTTCATGGAAATGGGCAATTGGTGCATGAAATTAATTCACATTTCTAGAAAAGTTCTGTTCAGGAGGGGGCAGGAAACAGCGGTACACACATGTGGAAGCCACACACCCTCAAGTAGGAAGTGTGCATTTCCTGTCCCCCAACATACAGAGCTGCGTGAGAAAAAGATTAAATATCTCCCGAATTTGGGGCTCACAGACAGCGAGGGTTCACTTTAAAGAGGAACAACACCGGGAATTTCACACTCCTGGGTGTTGTATCTCTTAGGGGAAATCCCTATTTGGGATGCCCCGCTGGTTAACCCAGGAAACCTTCCTGGCGTTCCTACAATGCAGATGCAGCTGGCCACATCCCCTGCAGTTTCTAGCTGTGGGCGGGACCACGCTGCCCATTCAGAAAGGCCTGGTGAGGGAATGTGCACAGCTAGAGGTGAGCCGGGATGAGGCCACTGTGCTGAGATGCAGCTGGGTGGAAGTTCCAGGGGGTTTCACACAGCGGAGTGGACTTGGACGGCCCTGGAGTCTTGGAGTCTCCGAAGTTTCTCTTTAAGGTGAAAGGGAAAACTATCAATCCATGTACCAGGCAGGGAACAGACCTCTCATCAAAAATGAGTTTTGGCCCCAGAGGAACCTGATTTGGGATACCCCTACAGTTATAGATTGTTCAGAAGCCAAGAAGCCAAATCCAGTCATGGTAATCTGTATGATGGGGGGCAGGAAATTGCTGTGCACTGAAATGAAGCATGCCTCCTATTGGAGGAGGTGCAATTGCTTCCTTGCACCAATCAAATGCCAGGAAAACTGGGTATCTCTCTAATGCAGGGCTCCCTGATGGCATGAGGGGGTAAGTGATATTAGTTTAGTGCCCCTGTGGACAGAGTTGGCAGGGAGAGTGTATGTCGGATTTAGATTCATATTCTGTTAAGCCACAGTCCTGGGGTTATAAATAAAGATCACTATTTTAAGGCAGAATCAAATCGTACGCATGACTGTAGAAACTGTGGGTTCACAAAAAAATACAATTCTGTGAAATACTCACCTGTAGAATTGGTATTATACGCATACAGTACGTCCTGCTCCATATATAATACTTACACGTGGGGTAATCCTCCGCCAGATGGCGCTGTGCACTGCAGACATGCAAAAACAGGCTCCTCCCGGCCCTTCATATACCGAGGGACCTCCCACAAATCCCCAGCATTGAAAAGCAATGAGAAAAGAAGCTGGGAGAAACCAACCACCAAAACTGGTAACAATAACAATGATAACAATCACCATACAGGGGATCCAGAAAAATGTAAAACCAGGGTGGGGTGGAGCAGGACGTACTGTATGCGTATAATACCAATTCTACAGGTGAGTATTTCACAGAACTGTATTATTCTAAGCATACAGTACGTCCTGCTCCATATATAATACTTACACGTGGGACATCCAATAGCAGTGTCCATAAAGTAGGGTGGGATCCCCATCAAAAAAGGCACAGCAGACAGTAAAGGCACTGTCACCTGCAAACCTTGCTACCAAGAGCGACATGAGCAAAGGCTCTAACATCAACCTCATAAAAAACCTTTGAAAAGGTATGAACAGAAAACAAGCAGCGGTCTAGCAAAACCTGTTTAACAGAAACCTGGTGCTGAAAGGCCCAAGGTACCCAAGCACAAGTAGAAACAGAATAAAAAGAGAAGATTCTTCCCCTTAAAAGAATAGGCCAGAGTAACAGCCTGACCAGTCCAAATGCAAACAGTAGCCTCGGTAAAACTTAGAGCTCTCCCCATCGGGGAATTTGAACCCTGGTCTCCCGCGTGACAGGCGGGGATACTGACCACTACACCAACAAGGATCAGCAAGAAGCCGAAACCTTTACTTAGGACCAGAAAGGACAATCCATCCAAGTAAGACCAGTCCAAAGGGCGCATAACCCCTGGAAGCAGACGAGATCAGGCACATACGGATGGAGACGCCCGCAAACCCCAAGGGGCATCAGTTCCCCTAAGGGACAAGAGACAATCCAGGAAAAACTTCAACACCTGTTGAGGGAATGTAGACCCCCTTACTTCAGCGTTACTAAGAATAAGGCCCAGAGGCAGACAAAAGGTCTTGAATAAATTAGCATAAGACACCACCTTGGGCATAAGGTCCGGCGTAAGGCGGAACACCACCACATCATGGTGTATATATAATGAACGAGGGCTAACTAAACAGAGCCGCCCTCTCAGACACACGTCTGACTGAAGCAACAGCCCCCGGAAGGGCAACTTGAAGTAAGAACAGTTCAGACAGCATCCGGAATAGGTCCAAAGGGAACACCCCGCAAGACAAACGGAATAAAAATTAATCCCAACAGGGACCATAGAACTACTTGGGGGATGCACCTGAGCAATCCCCGAAAGAATGCTTAACAAAGAAGACTGAACAAGACTTCTACAGAAAGGCGGACAGGGCAGAACCTGAACCTTCAGAGCACCGAGATGGGGAGCCAACTCCAACCCATGCTGTAATAACTCTAGAACCCTGGGAACAGAGAACGTCCAACAGGGGAGAGACCTAGACTCACGCCAAACAATATGGGTACGCCATACCCTATAATAGATGGAAGAAGAAGAAGAAGCTTGCTCCTAGCCCTCCATAGACAAAGTCACCCAGAAGATAAACCCGTCTCCAAAAGGGTGAATGAACCAACCGTCAGGCCGTCAGACTAGAGCCTGTAGATTGGGGTGACACAAGAAGGGGCCTGAAACGGGCAGAACCGCACTCCTGATAGAGCGTACAGGACCGCTGTCCTCAGCAGAAACATCTGCGAACCACACTCCACTAGGCCACCCAGGGACCATCAGTATCACGGGTCCCCCCTATCAGCGCAATCTTGCGCAGAACCCCACATAGCAGGGTGAATGAAGATAAAACATATAAAATAGAATGTCCAGACATAAAATTACTAAGCCCCCATGACCAAAGTCAGAATATTCTGGGACAGTAAAAACAAGGGCAGAGCCCCTGTGATAGTGACGGGGCCCAACAGAGCCACCCTAGTTGGATCTCAGAGGGACACCAGGATAGCACAACCTGCCACTGAAGGACATCCATTGGAGCGAATACCACTGAGGTGCAGGGAACGTAGACCCCCACCTAGACCAGGATCAGAAACCTTCCTGGAGGATCATCCTGCTCCAAGTTCCACACCGATAATAAATACAGGCCACTGTCCTCCGACAGACCAAGAGTCCCCAAATAGACAGGTCCTGAAGAGGAGTAGTCCAGCAAGATAGAGCCAACTGAAGGCTCACTGTTTTAACAAAATCCCCTAAGGGCCCCTACCTAGGAACCGCGGGGGATTTTAGAAGAAAATCCCCCCCCCGTCAACCTGCGAGACTTGGTACCCATGGTGACCATCTACAGGAAGATGCAAGAAAAGGAGGGGGTGCCCCCTGACAGGTTCCTTGAATTTAACCAGCTTAAGAGGAACCACCGTACCAAGGGGGAATGAGCACAGACCTAGCTCCAGGGGTGCTGGAACCCCGTCCAGGATTAATAACATACGGTGCCGAAGAGCCCAAGGGCTCTGAATATAAGGGACATCATCTGATCCGCCACCAACGGGCCCACCAGCTGCAATCCTGCCTGGTGAAAGTAAGGTGACAGCAAAGAGGGACAGAGCCCGTGTAACCAGGAGTCCACTTATTGCCAAGGAAGAAGGTTCAAGCCTGAACCGAATCCAAGGAATGGAGATACCGAATAAGGGACAATGAGGGATTGAGGTGACTGAGCACCCATCCAAGTGACTCCCAAAGAACACCACCGGCCGAATAACCCACTCGGCCTGACGTAGAGATTGGGAAGTAAAGAAAGATGATCAGGTAGGTCCTAGCGCGGACACCCCACGGGCACGTCAGAGACATCACCCCCGTCCGCGCCTTGGCGAGCAGCCTGGGAGCAGAAGAGAGGCCAAAAACAAGGCCACAATCCGCAGGGTTGGTCCTTCATCACTGACCTGTAATGGTCTCGGTGTCCAGAAGACACAGGGGAACTAAAAAGGATCTTAGATCTCCACAGGCTGCAAGAGGCCCACCGGGCACAGGGCGCCTGTGGCCCGACACAGAGATATCATGCAGAAACTACCTGTGAATGTAGAATTGCCAAGCCTACAAAATGCCAGCATGGCCCAGACTGCCTCATCCCTTTGAGGGAAAGAAGAAAGATTAATGTAGAGGCCATCGCCCCAGCCTGTTAAGGGCAACCTGCAAGTGAGCCCAGACCCTGCAGGCCGAGCACGGCCTGCACCAACTCCTGAAGAGAGACAGGGACTAGAAGCACCCTGACAACCTCGGAAAAGGACCGCCCAGCAAACTCTATCCTGCATCCAGGGGAACTACCTCCTGGATCCACCAGAAGGAGGCGAGACGCTCCCAGATAGGAGCCAGGTGCTGTGGCAGTCCCCTCACCCAGAAGGGCGAGGGCGTCCCTTCATGCTTGGGAGGTCTTGGCAGATTTGGAATTAGTCCTGCCGGAGGGCCCAGGGCGTTGCCTGCCCACCCTGGGGTGGGAATCTACGCCGAAAAGTTGGAAGCACAGCTCTGGTTCGTGCTTGACACTAACGTAGGGAGGGGGAGGGGTGTCCCTGCCCCGAGGGGGCCGAGACGGCCTTCTGCGTAGGGGTGCCTTACCCTTTTTTCCAAAAAGGTCCAAACGGGCCCCAAATAGACGCCGTCCTCTGAAGGGAAGGTCAGTGAGAGCCTTTTTTGTCTCATCGTCAGCACCCCACTGTCGCAGCCAGACCAGGCGGCGAATAGCTACCACAAGGGCAGAGGTTCCAGCACACATCTAAATGGTGTCCTCCAGCGCTGAGAGGATAAACCTCACAAACACATCACAATTGGAGAGTGCACTAAAGACCTCCCAGGGGAGATCCTCAGGTTGGTGATCAAGTATCTTTCTAATGAGGGTCCCGGCGGCCACCGCAGTGATGGCCGCGGCACAGACCGGGCGCAGAGCCGTCCCTGCACACGAAAAGGCGTGGGAAGCCAGTCTGTCAATGCGCCGGTCCTCAGCATCCCGAAGGGTATGATAATTAGGAGCTGTCATGAAGGGGGGGTTAGTAACCCCTATAATCGGTGCATCCACCACAGGAGGTGCTGACCAAAAGTTAACCACATCAGGGGGAAAAGGGTACTTCCAATCCCAGACCCCTGGAACCCCTGTAAGTTTACAAGGTGATTCCCATTCTTTGGATATAAGAGCCTGGAAATGATCCTGTTCCAGAAATTCCAAGCGCGGTGTCGCTGTGTGGAAACTCTCCCTTTTGGGCAAGGGAGCCTCTCCAGGAGGAGAGATTGACAAAACCTCAAAGATCTTTATAAGTAGTTCATCAGTGTCACACAGGCCCCAGGAACGTCCGAGGAGCCCGAATCGGAGAACAGCTCACCTTCATCAGAAGGAGCAAGGTCCTGCATAGCAGCAGACTCTTCAGTTTCAGTAGGAAAACAGAGAACCAGGAGGCGTCAGGGACCGCTTCTTTCCAAGGCCCAAGCGCCCTGCCAAACTAGATATCACCTGCTCAGCCGTAGGCAGCCTGTGCGGCACGACTTGCTGGTCATCCCCGCTCGAGTGCAACTCATCAGGAGTGAGATTTAAGCACGGGGAGACAGGTGTATTGAAGCGAGGTGCAGCCACTGGTAAACCTGATTGCAGGGCCAGTACCTGTTCAGCACACGGTCCGCAGACCCGTGCTCTATCAGCATCAGCATGGGGCTGTCCACAAGCTGTACACAGCCGGTCTTGTCCCAGAGGGACCCCGGGCACATAATTCTGAGATGCCTCCATATGGTGATTATCTGAGCAATATGCCCGCAGGGATTTATGCAATAGGCAACCCTGGATGCCCCAAGACCCGCTAGGAATGTGGGAGAATTTTTATTGTGAACCCGCTATAATATGTGTCAGGCCGGGAGAAGCCACCAAAATCTTGGCGTCTGAAAGACATAAAGAGAATAAGGGGGGTGTCAGAGCCATGCGCAGCTGAACAAAAGATCATAAGAAAAACCACCCACGAGGGCACTTACATGACCAAGGGAGGAGGAGGAGGATCGCAACCACGCACGCGAAGACCATCAAAATGGCACCAAGCGAACCTCGAGGGGCAGGCCCGATCTGGCCGTGATGCGGAGCGCGCCAAGCCAGGTCCCCGCCTCCCCCAAAGAGCGCGAAGCTTCAACCCAGCGGTAATGTTCATGACAAGCAGTGGATAAGACACACAAGTTAGAATTTAGCTAAGGGAACCGCCGTAACTACTGAACGGCACTGCCGCCCGGGCAGCACACTTCAGTAAGGAAAAATACGCGCGCAACCTGTCAAGGATTATGTGGATCAAGAAGCGCGGCTCTGACACCCAGTTCAAAGACAAAACAACGGCTATAAGCGTGTACAACATTACACTGAGACCGCCACACGCATACCCCCCCCCCCCTTTCTTTTCCCCCGGGCTACAGGGGAAAACGAGGGAGGAAGGCGACCCTTCACCCAGGGTTCATCGCTACACGGGGCACGGGGCAATAATGCGGGAGGGGCATCTATTAGAGGCTCACCATCAGCCTAAACCGCCTACCCTATGGTGGGGGACTGCGGTGGAGCGTAGCTCCGTGAGCACACATGCTGCCTACCTTCACCCGACCAGCGCAGCCCAGGCTGGGAGGCACATCATCGAAGAGGACGGGTGGGAATAGTCCTGCAGGGCCGCAGGCTGTAAAAGCCCCGCTCGCCTGCGAGAGAGTGATACTTCATGTCTTCGCAGTCAGCACTGCAGAGAAATCTGGGGATTTGTGGGAGGTCCCTGGGTATATGAAGGGCCGGGAGGAGCCTGTTTTTTGCATGTCTGCAGTGCACAGCGCCATCTGGCGGAGGATTACCCCACGTGTAAGTATTATATATGGAGCAGGACGTACTGTATGCTTAGAATACACTGCTAACAGGCAGGATATTGCTATCCGTTCCTATTTATAGATGTGCAATTGTAATTTTCCATTTGCATTGAATATTTTTCCTGTTGCATAACACTATTTTTATTTGCCTTTGGCTGTTCCTGCTTTAATTAAAAATGTACTCCTGACGCCTTCCAGTGCATATACCAGCAGGCCAATGTTACGGGGTTCCCCTGCCTACACCCTTACCTCCCCTCCCCGTGTGCTACTCTCCCTCTCCCCATTGCCCCTGTCTTTCCCCTCCCCCCCTCCTTTCTGTTCAGTCTCTATTCCCCTTATCTCTTCCTTTCTTTTTACAGTCTCTCTTTACGTCACGGGTTCCCCCCTCCCCCAGGTTTGACTTGGCCCGCCCCCGCTGATCTCTCTCCTGTCTCGACTTGTTCTTGGGGGTGTCTCATGGGACGCGCATGCTTCGGGCCTCCTCTCCGCGCCCAAGGGGCAAGTCCTGGGCCCTTTGCCCGGGCTATATATTGTGGACTCCTCACACGTCTCCCTCCGAGCGGGCCGCTCCGACGCCAGGGGACCTTCCTTACGTATCCACTGTGGTGCTGGAGGCACCCCCTAACGTTGACCTTGGCCACACTACAGGTGAATTTCTGGTTAACCCGCTCCCCAGTAATTCAGCGGCTCACCAATGGGATTAAGAGATGCAAACACGGTATACTGTCGGAAACGTGCGCTGTACATTGGGTTGGTGGCCGGCGGTCGGTTGGGCTGGGGGAGTTGACGTTGTTCCAGCTGCGCCGCTTGGAGATGGGGGTGGGGTGGGGCCTGGATTGACTCTCTGTACCTGTTACTCTTGTACTGTTTTGTCTTCTTATATTTGAAAATTTCAATAAAAAGAGATTAAACTAAAAATGTACTCCTGCATCCCTGAACGTTTGCCCTACAGAGCATAAAAACCCACTATATATTTAAAGCGGACCAACACCCTCCAAAACAACATTATTCTAATCACTTAAATATAAAAAAACACTTACCTTTTGATGACTTTTGCAGCCTTCTGTCCCTCACAGCGCCTGTAATCTTCATAATTTTTCACCGGAAGTCCCGCCCTGCATCTCTTGTCCGTTCATTACCTTCCTGTCAATCACGCTTCTGGGTTAATTTGCATTTCTTGTCCGTGGAGCAGGTCTCTTCAGCTGTCGCGTGATTTTGCTTGCAGTTCCTCATGTCTCCGCGTCATCGGGTGGGGGGGTTGCCTCTCTCAGCTCTCGGGAGCGTGCACGTCTCCCAGGGCTGTCTGCTAGCTGACCTCATGTGCTCAGCCATGATTGGCTGGAGGCACCTGAGCCTCCGCCTCCCCTCCTCTCACTCCCCTCCCTCCTCCTTCCATTCAGCGTCTGCTCTCCTCTCGTCTCATCTCGTGCTGGATGCGGTAAGTTTACTTTTCTTTCATAAATCTCTTGGTCAAATGTGTTTGTTTACTGTTTAATTCACTGTAATGTACTGCGCCACTGAGAATGTTATGGGGGGATTCTGCCTGCTAAAAATGTTATAGGGGGATTCTGCCTGCTAAAAATGTTATGGGGGGATTCTGACTGCTGAAAATGTTATGGGGGGATTCTGCCTGCTAAAAATGTTATGGGGGGATTCTGCCTGTTGTAAATGTTATGGGGGGATTCTGCCTGCTAAAAATGTTATAGGGGGATTCTGCCTGCTAAAAATGTTATGGGGGGATTCTGCCTGTTGAAAATGTTATAGGGGGATTCTGCCTGCTAAAAATGTTATAGGGGGATTCTGCCTGCTAAAAATGTTATGGGGGGATTCTGCCTGCTAAAAATGTTATAGGGGGATTCTGCCTGCTAAAAATGTAATAGGGGGATTCTGCCTGCTAAAAATGTTATGGGGGGATTCTGCCTGCTGGAAATGTTATGGCGGGATTCTGCCTGCTAAAAATGTTATGGGGGGATTCTGCCTGCTAAAAATGTTATGGGGGGATTCTGCCTGCTGAAAATGTTATGGGGGGATTCTGACTGCTGAAAATGTTATGGGGGGATTCTGCCTGCTAAAAATGTTATAGGGGGATTCTGCCTGCTAAAAATGTTATAGGGGGATTCTGCCTGCTAAAAATGTTATGGGGGGATTCTGACTTCTGAAAATGTTATGGGGGGATTCTGCCTGCTAAAAATGTTATGGGGGGATTCTGCCTGTTGTAAATGTTATGGGGGGATTCTGCCTGCTAAAAATGTTATAGGGGGATTCTGCCTGCTGAAAATGTTATGGGGGGATTCTGCCTGTTGAAAATGTTATAGGGGGATTCTGCCTGCTAAAAATGTTATAGGGGGATTCTGCCTGCTAAAAATGTTATGGGGGGATTCTGCCTGCTAAAAATGTTATAGGGGGATTCTGCCTGCTAAAAATGTAATAGGGGGATTCTGCCTGCTAAAAATGTTATGGGGGGATTCTGCCTGCTAAAAATGTAATAGGGGGATTCTGCCTGCTAAAAATGTTATGGGGGGATTCTGCCTGCTGGAAATGTTATGGCGGGATTCTGCCTGCTAAAAATGTTATGGGGGGATTCTGCCTGCTAAAAATGTTATGGGGGGATTCTGCCTGTTGTAAATGTTATGGGGGGATTCAGCCTGTTGAAAATGTTATGGGGGGATTCTGCCTGCTGAATATGTTATGGGGGGATTCTGCCTGCTGACAATGTTATGGGGGGATTCTGCCTGCTGACAATGTTATGGGGGGATTCTGCCTGCTGGAAATGTTATGGCGGGATTCTGCCTGCTAAAAATGTTATGGGGGGATTCTGCCTGCTAAAAATGTTATGGGGGGATTCTGCCTGTTGTAAATGTTATGGGGGGATTCAGCCTGTTGAAAATGTTATGGGGGGATTCTGCCTGCTGAATATGTTATGGGGGGATTCTGCCTGCTGACAATGTTATGGGGGGATTCTGCCTGCTAAAAATGTTATGGGGGGATTCTGCCTGTTGTAAATGTTATGGGGGGATTCAGCCTGTTGAAAATGTTATGGGGGGATTCTGCCTGCTGAATATGTTATGGGGGGATTCTGCCTGCTGACAATGTTATGGGGGGATTCTGCCTGCTGACAATGTTATGGGGGGATTCTGCCTGCTGGAAATGTTATGGCG
This sequence comes from Gastrophryne carolinensis, assembly GCA_027917425.1. NCBI lineage: Eukaryota > Metazoa > Chordata > Amphibia > Anura > Microhylidae > Gastrophryne > Gastrophryne carolinensis. The sequence continues at coordinate 211,479,938 of CM051235.1, forward strand.
GGATTCTGCCTGCTAAAAATGTTATGGGGGGATTCTGCCTGCTAAAAATGTTATGGGGGGATTCTGCCTGTTGTAAATGTTATGGGGGGATTCAGCCTGTTGAAAATGTTATGGGGGGATTCTGCCTGCTGAATATGTTATGGGGGGATTCTGCCTGCTGACAATGTTATGGGGGGATTCTGCCTGCTGACAATGTTATGGGGGGATTCTGCCTGCTGACAATGTTATGGGGGGATTCTGCCTGCTGAAAATGTTATGGGGGGATTCTGCCTGCTGAGAATGTTATAGGGGGATTCTGCCTGCTGGAAATGTTATGGGGGGATTCTGCCTGCTGGAAATGTTATGGGGGGATTCTGCCTGCTGGAAATGTTATGGGGGGATTCTGCCTGCTGGAAATGTTATGGCGGGATTCTGCCTGCTGGAAATGTTATGGGGGGATTCTGCCTGCTGGAAATGTTATGGGGGGATTCTGCCTGCTGGAAATGTTATGGGGGGATTCTGCCTGCTGGAAATGTTATGGCGGGATTCTGCCTGCTGGAAATGTTATGGGGGGATTCTGCCTGCTGGAAATGTTATGGGGGGATGTTATACCATGTGAGGGGGCACTGTGGCATAACATGACAGGAGGGCAGTTATAAAATGTGAGGGGAGGGCTGTGGTGTAACATGACAGGAGGACAGTTATAACATGAGGGGGAGCACTGTGGCTTAATATGACGGGGGGTCAGTTATAATATGGGAAGGAAGGGCTGTGGTGTAACATAACAGGGGGGCAGTTATAAAGTGAGGGGGGAGCACAGTGGCATAATATGACAGGGGATCAGTTATAACATGTGAGGGGGAGCATTGTGGTGTATCATGACAGAGGGCACATTTTGTTATCCCCGAGGCGTCCGGTACACTGTCAGGTCTGAGCAGGACGCGGTAATAAATCCCTCGGTACAAGTACAGGCAGTGGTTAGGCGAAGCGCCGCTTCCGTCGGGAGCGAGCGGCGCTTCACCTGACACTTCTGACACTTCTGCGCATGCGCGAGTCTCCCTCTGCCAGCGACGTTTCCTTTACCCGGAGTGCGCGGCGGTGAAGCGGCTACCGGCTGCTGGATCTTGCACCACAGCCAGTCAGGAGTGTGCAGCAGCGGCACATGTGCCCACACACATATAACAATGTTATATGTCAGTATTTGGAACAGCCAGATGTCATGTATTAACATGGAATTGGGCATTGTTGTAGTGTGGCTCACACCTTGTACCACCTTGTGGGTGTTGTGAGTTTGGGTGGGGGTCCTCTCATGTCTGGGGAATGGAATGCAGGGTTGCAGGTAGCTGGGCGTCTTTAGAACAGGAAACACACCGAGCGCCTCTGAAAGGAGTGTTTGTCTTTCACAAGGCCAGGAAGCGCGCCGAGCTGCCACTCTTGGTAAGCACTCACTGTGACCGTCTGACAGTGGTTGGCTCGGCGGCATCTCGCTCGCACACAGGACTCACTGGTTTTGTTGTTCTCCTCTAACTGGGTGACGTGTTTGCGGGTGAGGTAATATGGCCGTAAAGGCGACACATTCATGAAGGTGGTGGGGGGAGGGGAGCGGGACACCTGACTGGGGCTATTCATCCTTCCCTGCAGATAATGAGCACACCTCACACAGGCCCACTTAGGAACACATTGTTTGCATTTCTTCTACAACACGGAATGGTCGGCTCCCTCTAGGTGAGGGTGTGCCAACATGGACGAGTGACCGAATAGCGATGGCTGGGGTGGAGGCTGAGGGCAGGTTGTTTAGAAAGTGATTGGGCAGATTACAGGCTAGCACCTGCCATTTTATTTTAATTCGGCCTTAGGAGGGGAAAGGTGTAGCCTCTTCCTCAGCCTTTGTTTCAGTTGCCCGCACAGCTCACTAAAAAAAAGTTTCCTTTTTAAAGTGTCTGTGAACTGTGCAAGATCCAGCAGCCGGTAGCCGCTTCACCGCCGCGCACTCCGGGTAAAGGAAACGTCGCTGGCAGAGGGAGACTCGCGCATGCGCAGAAGTGTCAGAAGTGTCAGGTGAAGCGCCGCTCGCTCCCGACGGAAGCGGCGCTTCGCCTAACCACTGCGCATGCGCGAGATTCAGCCAGAAAAGGTCAAACTATCTCTTCCTCTACACCACAAAATCCAAGATGGCGGCCGGACCGAAAACGGTTAGCGACGCGGCGAGGGAGGATCACAGGTAAGTTTAATTTACATTACTTTTTAAATCGGGGCATGCTGCTTTTGATACATATTTTTAAAAGGGAAAAAAAAAAAAAAAAAGGGCTGGGTGTTGGTCCACTTTAAAGAGGAATATCTAAAAGACTCCAGGGCCTCCCGAGTTCCAGTTCTTGGGGCATCCTGAATAGGGGTGCCCTGCTGTGTGAAACCCCCAAGAACCCTCACCCGGATCTCTTGCTGCGTCTGTGCCTTCTGCCCGCATCCTGAATGGGCGGAGCAGTCACACCATAGCTGCCAGGTGGGTGGGGGATGCGGCTGGCGGCCCTTCAAGGCGGCAGCGAGCATGAAACAAGGCCGTGGGAGTGGAAGGAAGGTGAATGAAACGGGGCGATCTGGGGGGTACACACAGCGGGGCATCCAAACTCGGGATGCCGTTGGCTGCACAGTGGGAACACCACACAGGAAAGTCACTTCATGTGTGTTGTTCCTCTTTAAGGTTGTGGTTGGGATGCCCTACTATGTGACCCCCCCCAATCGCTTTATTTGCTTACCTCGCTGGCTGTCCCACAGCGCCATCCTCCAATCTGCATTCTTAGTCCTGCATATTAGTGAGCAGCTGAAAAAGCTCCCCTCTGGCTGTGTGTAGCTGCACCAACCATTAAGTTAGGCCTGGTGTGGGAGCGTGCAACATCTTATCAAACAATCTCACTTAATTCCACTCAAGCATCAGTTTGTTCACTGATCTGTCATCAGTTACTAATTGATAGAAGATGTGAAGATCTTCTAATGTCCTAAATGCGTCAGACCCCATAGTTGCGTGTTAGGTTTCTGCGTCCGCATATTTATGACCTGCGGGCTTGCTTACCATTGCCTTTGTGTTGAGGCAGCCATTGTAAATAACAGCTGCTGTTGTTGGTAATTGCTGTGCGCCCATTTAATCCGCTATTTGTATCGTTAGCGGAAATCTAATGTGAAATAATTGTATAACGCCACCCGCAGAATATGGCGGTTTGGAGCGGGTAGGGGGGGACGGGCAATTTATCTTTTTGTTCTAACACAGAACTGCAGCGTTGCGCCTTTCCATAAGCAGGTACTAAATTTGAGCCCACGCTGTGCAGCCGCTCCCCCTGATGGGAACAGAATGGTGCTGGATTGTAGAGCCGGCTCTTACTTTCATTACTTATGTGGCGGCATGCTGATCTCATTCATATTTTATAGCACATGCCCCCTTTCTCTATGGCTGCTTCACCATAGGGAGCCAGAAGTAGTGGCCTCGCTTCTTTTAGGTTAGGTCATAGCACTAAGCCTGCTTATCCTGGGAGGTTACTGTGACAAGTGGGCCTCAATCATTGGAGTTTAAAACTTTTTTTTTTACGTTTCTGCCTAGTGACCACACAATGTTTCTTTACTTTTCATTTTGAGTTACAAATGGCATCTAATTTCCTTTTTTCCTTAAAGTGGACCAAAACCCACAGCGATTGGCCCGGGAATCTATAAGATTCCCCTCTAGCAGGGAGCATGCCCGCGCCAGGCATTTGTGAGTGGCCGGCGCGGGCACGCTCCCTGTTAGAGGGTAGCAGGGGATGCGGCTGTCAGCGCGCTGATTGGGCGAGCAGCCGCACATGCGCCGTAGGACCGGGAAGAGGTGAGCTGGTTTCAGCAACCTGGGGGGAGGTTTTACACAGCGGGGCATCCCCAACCAGGGTGCCCCAGGGGCAAGGAACAAAATCCAGGATAGTCAAAATCCTATCGCTGCTATACAAGTGAATGAGGAAGTGGTGAACTGCCTTCACTCCCTCTTTACACTCCCCCCCCCCTTACTTTGTCTTAAAGTGGACCAACACCCAGGATTTTCACTATCCTGGGTGTTGGTCCACTTCAGCGGGGCATCCGAGATCAGGATGCCCCGCTGTGTGAAACCCCCCCCAAAAGACGTACCTTTTCGGCGACGGACAAGCCGCCGCCGCCTCCCGCGCACCCCTCCTACACGCGGGAGGCGGCAGCTGATCCGTCGCCGATAAGGTAAGGTTTTTTTGGGGGGGGGAGGTTTCACCCCGCGGGACATCCCGATCTCGGATGTCCCGCGGTGAGGGAGGTGATCGGCCCGGGAATCTTATAGATTCCCGGGCCGATCACCCCTGGGTGTTGGTCCACTTTAATTATCTAAAGAGGAGTGACCTAAATGAAAGATGGCCTTGTTTTATCCCTTAATTAATCAGAAGAATCTATGTTTGCACCACAACACACAGCATCCTGGGAGCTAGTTTATCATGTTTATTGTTCTAAAAATTAAATAGGAGTTGGACCGAGTTGGCTTTTGTTTCTTTTTTTCCCAAGGTTTTACAACGCTAAAAAAAAAAAAAGTTATTGATATGCTTGCAAACCACTGCATACGTATCAATCAACTACCCCACTTACTTGGCCGCCGGCCCCCAAGGATCGTGCTCCCGCGTCGCCATCTTGCCGTTTCACACAATCCTCCCGGGTGCAGCCCTGAGGTTGTGCTGGACACATTGATTCAGCAATAAATCGATGCGGCAGTGGGAAGGCAAAGCGAGAGCAGCAGCTGTGGACTAGGTGAAGTCAGTAGCCCGAGTGTCCACAGAACGGTAAATGCATTTTTATTCTACAATGCTTAGTTGCGGAAATCAAAATTGCCTTCAAAGAGGATCAAAAACTGTCTTAAGAGTTTGTACAAGACTCTTGGTCCAGTCAATTCATTACCTGTTGTGTGACCCATATTCTTACCTCACTTGTGACATCACAGTGCATGTACGGACTGCCGTTGGCATCCCTTGCTTCCTTCTAGCAGCTGTGGCACCTGTGCCAGGCATATATGGATGGCTGGCATGGGTATACACTTTCTGAACCGCTCATTAATATGCACAGCTAAGAAAGCTGATTGGAGGAGAGTCCACACACGCTGTGGGATCAGTGACAGGGTAAGTGTGGCATCCCAAATCAGGGCACGGCCTAAAAACCCAGGATAGGTAAAATCCTGGGTTTTGACATTCTAAGGGGGGGGGGGGGGGTGTGGCTCTTGGCTTGGTGATGCCGCATAATAATCTGCATAATGGTCGGGGCCTGTAAGAAATTCTCATCACCATGACTGTTCTCCCTCCCAGTGTCCATAGTCTGAAGTTTTGGACCACTAGCTTAACACTATTATTGGTGGTCTATGGCAAAGTAATTCAGGGGGTGTGCCAATACTCTTTGCCTTGTTCCTACTTTCAGAAGAAGCTGCGTTCTGACAGGAAGGGAGAGGGCAGCCATGATGAGGTGAGAACAAAGGAACAGCCTCGTTTAACCCTCCCATTATTTTACAACAGTCAGCTCTTAAGTTTGAGGGAGGGGGGTGCCCTGCTATGCAGTTTAAGATGCAGCCGCTTCTGATTGGGTGGCAAGACTGTCAGTCAGGATCTGGAGCGGGCAGGACTGCAGTGACTTAAAGCGGACCTTCAGCGTCATTTAATGAAAAGCCCAAACCCTTAAAAAACTATTCCCCAGCATCTAAAATGAATATATTTAATGTTTTTAGTCACTTACTTTTTATTCTTTCCCCCACCGGGCTGTAACTCTGTTCAGCACTCTAGGATACGGGCGCCGCCATCTTGGCTCAGTAGCATCACATACTGAGGAGTTGAGAGGGGTCAAAAGTGCAGGAGAGCGGGGTTATAGCTGTCCTTGGCACAAACAGAGCAGAGCTGGGGTCAGGAAAAGGTTAGTAATCCCAGAATGCAGAACGGCACAATGAAAGGGCACTTCCTGTTTGCAGGCAGCCTGCAAGTCCATGAGCCGCCATCTTGGATGTTTAAAGTCTCAGAAAATGCAATAGATGCAGGTAGCATGTTTTTTAATGTGAGCAGGTTGAGGGAAACACATAAAATATGCTCTTATTCAGAGTGAAGGTCTGCTTTAAGACTTGAGTATAGCTTTTGTTTTTCATCCATAAATGGCCACTAGTCAAGAACGGGAAAATACATTTTATAATTGAGCTTTAAAGAGAAAGTTAAAGACACTATAAGAACAATATAAACACACTGATCATGAAGAAAGATGAAAACTTTTAATCCTAAAAGTTAAACAAGGAAAAGCAAATGAAGAAAACCAGTAGTAGAAAATCTCAGGAAGACCCGACTAGCACTCATTACTTTCGCACTACCCATGTCACCCCCCCCCCCCACCACAAATTGTTGTTCCCCTTTTCACAGAGTGAGAAATCTAGTGTTCCCGTTAACCCTTTGTGTGGTGGAGATACTCATCTCACGGCTCCTACAGACTGGGGCAGGGCTAGAACCAGGAGAATGGCTTATCGTGTGCCAGGGCACAATAAATAACACATAGGGGACAGGGAGATGGGGGCAGAGTCAGCAGACGCGGGAGCCCACTAGCCACAGAAGCGGTAGTTGACGTGAATTTCCGGCTGGATGTCGCACACTAAAGACAGAAGCTGCTCCAAGACCTGCTCCTGGTTCTTTTTGTAGTTGTCCTGGATGACGGACATCTTCACTAACGTCTCCTTCTCCACCTCCTGGGAGCAGCTGCCATGAGAGCCCAATGCCTAGAAAATAAAAGCTGGCTCAGTATGGTGTCTCTTTACACATATAACCCACCAGGAACTAAAGTCACGCTTGTCACTTCCTCATATCCTCATCTGACAGCCAGCCACCGCTCAGAATTGATGTGCAAGTCCACCCGGCACACCTGAGAGCACATTGCTGGACTGCGGTGAGCATGTAGCACGCCTGCTTTCCTGCAAATTCACTAGAAAAACCTGGTAAACACGTTTGCCACCAGCAGTCACATGGGGGAAAAGAGCCGGATGGAAGCGAGAATAGAGGAGCATCTTGATTTGAAGGAAAGCAGGGGAGCAAAATGGACCTATGGTCTGTTTTGACAATTTCTGCTTTAACTAAAGGCTTTCAGGTTGCCAGACAAGCCCTTTAAGACCTTGTGAGCCATTTCCATTGGCGATCATATAGACCTCTATGCTGGGAAATTAAGGAGTGCTCGGTAATGCCCCCCCCCCCCCCAAGACATCACCAGCCAGATACGTACAGCTGCCTCCTTGGCCTTGAAGTCCTTCTCTCGCTGCAGCCGGTATTGCTCAATCTCAGCCTGGGCCTCCTCTTTGGCTTGTTTCAGACGCCTGTTCTTCCCTGGATAGAAAAAGATAGTCACATGACACACAAAACATCTTGATAATCCCTACTAGGGGGCAATGTCTGCATATGGAGCCCTTATATATGCCCTTTAAAGGGAAGGTCATTTCCTACAGATCTCAGACCATGAGCCAGGGACTCTGTTCGATTCTTAGAAGCCACACCCACAGTCCCGGGCCTCCATACATAGGCCACACCCACCTGCAGGCCCAGCTCAATGATAGTCTCCATACACAGGCCATGACCATAAGCTCAGCTCAATGAGAGCATCCATACACAGGCCATGCCCACTGGCACACAGGCCTAGCTCAATGAAGCTAAGGAACGGCAATCAGCAGCATAGGAGTGGGTGGCCCTGCCTGCATCACAGTGTGTGGACCCACCATGGTCCAAATCCCCCCTGTTGTTACTGTCAGTACAGACTCACACATAGGTGCACAAATGGATGGAATTAAGACCACAGCCATGGCCTGATTAGAGAGCAAGTTGGGGATGTAGCTATGCAACTGGGGCTAGAACTCAAGCAACTACATCCTTCATAGAGAACATACCACAAGAGGTCAGCTGCATGGGAGGTAAGGTATAATACCTAGACTTTTAGTGTAAGCCTTAAATTGTCCATGTAATTGCCATGTAAGGTGCAGGTCCACAGGGATTCTTTTCACTAACCTACTCCCACTGCCTCAATTTAGGAGATACTTAACTTTTCCTTGTGGTGCTGTATATGAGGGGGCGGGGGACAAGAAAATAGCTGCACACCGCAGTGGAACACCAGTGCCATTTCCAGGCCGTATGCTCCTCCCTAGATGGAGGTCCACTAGAAAAAACGTGAGCCCCTCTCTAATAGTGTGAAGTCACATACAGCCGGTGCTGCCGGGGCGGGAGCTGACCTCCAGATATTTTTGACCGGAGGTCCACTTTAATTATAGTGATGTCACTGTAGTAGGGTGCACTGGACAGGACAACGGAGTAACCGCAACAACAGAAGGAAACATTATTGTAATGCTTATGTGCAGTATAAATTTCCAACAATGCAACTGCGGGTATCTGATAAATTGATGGCGAGCGCTGATGTCACCACAGAAATATATCCATGGCAGCTGAGAAAATGCATTGTGCCCAGAGCCAGAGAGGGAGGGCGCCCTATGATGGCAACAAGCTGGGAAAGCAGCCAGACGCCTAGAACTGCATTAAAACATTAACATGGCAGAGAATAAATCCATCCAGATTCTTCACTGACCTTTCCCCCCCAAGCCATAAAGCTTGATGAAGGGGAAAAGCTGAATGGCTATCCCCCAACCTCCTGGAAAAGAAGGAATATGGGCTATTTAAGAAGGGGGTCATATATACCAGTCTCTAAAGGCAAAGCCCTTTTTAAAATAAAATAAAAAAAAGTCTTAAAAATAGATCAAAACTCGTTGCCATGTTAGTGAGTTAGACAAGTTAGTCCTGTAAAAGACCTGCAGCGGGGCATCCCAAATTGCAGGCTGTCCGTCATCTTATTTTTATGGGCTGGGTGCACAGCAAATCTTAGATGTGTTTTGCTTAGCCAGACAACATGCAGGGCTGAACACAGTGCGGCATCCAAATTGGGGCAGGGAATACACCTCCTTTAGACTCTAGGGCCAGCTGAAAAGAGTACTCTTTAAAGTGGACCAAAATCCAGGATTTTGACTATCCTGGGTTTTGGTTCTTGCCACTGGGGCACCCCGATCGGGGATGCCTCACTGTGTGAAACCCCCCAGGTCGCCCCAACCCATCTCACTCCCCAGTCCTATGCCACATGCGCGTCCTCTTGTCCAGTCAGTGTGCTGGGATCTGCTCCTTCGCGGAAAGTGGATCCCAGTAGACTGGCGGGCGCATCCCCAGCTCCCCTCTAACAGGGAGCGTGCCCACGGCAGCCATTCATAAATACCTGGTGCGAGCATGTAGCCTGCTAAAGGGATAGCGGGGACAAGGTTGCACCATTGGACTGGGAAAAAAGGCGAGTTTCTGGGAGACCGGGGGGGTGGGGTCACACAGCGGGGCATCCCAATTCTAGATGCCCGGGGGGGTGAATCTAGCAGCCCTGGAATCTTATAGATGGGTTTTGGTCCACTTCCACATTGCAGCGACTCGTGGCTGCAACCAACTAATCAGCTTCACCGAGCAGAGCTATTATCAGTACGCCCGGTATCAGGCTTTAGGTATTCTATTCTAACTTGTCTTCCTCCTTAGAGAGTCACAGTTTTCCTGGGATCTTGCCTCTCTTGTGATCTCACACTGCATCTGCAGCATCACTGGCATTGCTCGTGCACAACCATGGCAGGCATATCTAAATAGCCGTTAGGGGTAGGCGCAGCGTTTGGGGGGGGGGGGGGGCAGGGACTGCCAGCATCTGTCCATTGCACATCAAAGAATTTTGATTAGAGGAGAGGTAAGAATCCCTCTTAAACACCCCGTCATTCCTCTGTCACTGCCCAGCACCCACAGGGGACCTCATCTCCCAGCATTATAGGGCACCATGCTGGGAAGAATACTAAACAGCAAATCATTGCTGCGTCTTGTTGGATATGGAAATGGAGAAATAACTACTCTCTTACAATGCCAACAGTGAAGTAGGAGCCAGCACATTTAGATACAGTTTCATTGCACAGCACACAGGCCGCTATTACTCACTCCTCCCACACACCGATGAATCTCTTCGCCCTGCCTCTAGACTCCTTTAATGCAAGGTGTCAGGATATCTGGTTGAAACAAGTAGAGCCTCAATGCTACACTATGCCTGGCTACAAGGGAACTAGATTTCTGCATGACAAACCTGACTGGCCACTATCAGATGAGGGAATACATAGGATGCAGCTACTGCACCCCAGGAACCAGGAAGACTGGGTAATGTGCCCAATTTCAGGCTTCCCAGAGATACAGGACCACAGCTTTCCATAACAGATGACTCTATATGGGATGCCCATACTCTGGAAGCCCTAAAACTGGCAGAATACTCACCCCACCTGCACTCCAGTGTTGCATATATCCCACATGACCATTTAATCGGTTGAGCATTAGTTTCAGATGGTCAACTAATGTGCTTGATTTCATTAGTTGACCCCCAGATTTAAAAAAAAAAAACCCATGCTGTGTGAAACCCCCAGATCGCCCAAACAAACTCACCACTTCCCAGTCCTACGTGGCCACTCGTCCAATCAGCACACTCGGATCTGAGCGTGCGGATGGCTGCATCCCCCGCTACCCTCTTAACAGGGAGTATGCCCGCGCTGGCCATTCACAAATGGGGATAGCGGGAGATGCAGATGCTGCTTGCGCATGCGCTGTTGGACCAGGAAAGAAGGTACGTTTATGGGCGACCTGGGGTGGAGGTCAACCAATCGGTTTTTGGGTGCAGCTAGTAACTAAATGTGATGGGGCCCTGGTGCGATTATTATATGGGACCCTTACAAGGCTCATACAGGAAACTTTTGTCTGTCAAACCCATTTAGATGCAACTAATGACAAACATTCGTTACAAATGGCGATTCCTCTCTGAATGGTGCCAAGTGAGCACAAATATTATAAGGAGGAGGAGGAGCAACAATGATGCCCCCCCCCCCCAACCTCCTGGGCCCCAGTGTGGTCGTGACCCCTTGCGACCCCTGAGGTTACTCCCCTGGGTGTGGCCATGATAATGGTGGATTGGAAAAAAGGGGACTGTCATTACTATGACGCTGACAGCCAGTGTTGTACCACAGGTGTGCTGACCCTGGGCACTGTGACCGCTCCCTTATCCCCCAGTGGGCACCATTAGTCCCAGCAAGCCCTATAACTGTGGCGCAAGGCATGCTGGGAGGCGGAAAGTAACCCAGTCCAACGAGGCGTTGCAGCAACAGGTCACTATAGCAACAAAAAGTCTCACGTTTCCGGGCCTCGGCCACCCGCTCCGCCGCCCTCTTCTCCGCCTGCAGCAGCTGCTGGATTCCGGCTGACTGGCTGGCCATGATGCTGCTGCTGCTTCCAATCCCCGGCTCACCGAATATTACCGACAGATGATCGGGTCAGATGATCCAGCAACACGTCACCGGGCAGCCACGTGACGCGTCATGCTTGCCACGCCCTCCAGCACTGCCCAGGTCACGTGATGGGTGCTAGCTGACTAGAGCTCAATGGCAGCATTTTAGCTGAGCTTGCTACTCTGGTTTTGAAAATATTTGGCCCTGGTTTCAGCAGTTATGTTTCTAAACTTAATGCACACAAGCTTTTTGTAATCTTAACTTAAACAAATGTCTTTTTCAAGAAATAAGCTTTTCAGAAATCATAACCCCCCCTTTTGGGTACCTATATGCCCATTTCTGGCTGGCAGGGGCGGACTGGTCATAGGTAAACCCAAGAGAATACCCGGTGGCCAGCACTGCTTTATGGCCAGTCCACCTCCCTAGTCTCCCCTAAGTCCCTCTGTACGGTCTCACTATACCTCCAGCCAAGGAACCCTGGCCTCAGCATCATGGCTTTATGTGGGCATCACTCACCCCTGCCTTTATTATCTGCCCCTACAATACTAAAGCTTCAGTAAAATCAAATTAGAAGTGCCCATATCCCCCACCTGCCCATAACTGGCCCACTGGGGGCTCAGGGTGTAAGGGGGCAATTGTGGGCTGGCCACTATAATCCCAGTGTGATTTTTGGCCCCTGGTGTATGTTCAGAGAGTGGTATATGGTCCTCACCAACCAAAATCAACAGGTACATGTTATCAGGAGAGCAGACCTAGGGGCGGGGGACACCTGGGGACTCACCTTTTCTTCATAACCTGTGGGTTTCTAGGTTTGCTGTACTTGTAGATGGGGGCATTAGACAGCTGACTTCTAGAATGCCTATGAAGCATGGAAACACCAATGCAGAAGTGGGAAGAAGATTTGCATGGAGCACTTGGAGCGCAACTCAAATGCAGCACAGGCCATAGAAATCTAAGAGCAACTCAGGCACATGCGTCATGCTTTACCTATACTGTGCTGTGCTTCAGCCTCCCACTACTCACCATCACCAATAGATCCTCATGTGACCAAATCACATGTGGTAATCAATGTCATACCTCCCAACTTCCGAAAGATATGAAAGAGGGACAAGCCACACCCCTGGCCACGCCCCCGCCACGCCATATTTCCCACCCATTTACACAAATGCACATCTGAACCCGAGGAGCTCCTTTCCTTAGAAAAAAATTATAAAAAAAAAATGTAAAAAATAAAATATTTACTAGACATTTCTAAACGTATATTTAACTTTAATTGAGAGACTGTACATTTTTAAAAAGGAGCCACCCCTAGTTATTTCACTATCCTGTTGATGGTTCTTCTCCACTGTGGTATCCTGATTTCAGGATGCCCCGCTGTGTGAAACCCCCCGATCACTGTAGCCAACTCACCTCTTCCCAGTCTCACGGCGCATGGGCGGCCACTCATCCAATCAGCGGGCTTGGAGCCGCTGACGTCACGACGTCTAAGCCTTTGGCGGCCGCATCCTTTCGCAAATGCCTGGCGCGGGCACGCGCCCTGCTAGAGAGAAGCGCGAGATGTGGCCTCGGCTCATGCATGCGCCATTGGACCGGGATAAAGTTAAGTGTAGTGGGTGTCCTGGGGGATTTTACACAGCGGGGCATCCCAATTTAGGATGCCCCGCGGGGAGGGTTCGGCTCAGGAATCTTATAGATTCCCGGCCTGATCCAGCAGGGTGTTGGCCACTTTAAATCAGCTGATTTTTGGCGGGGCGGGGAGGATAATGCGCATCCCGGGACAATTAGTAATCATCCGGGACCGCGGGATAATCTGGGAAAATCGGGACAGTCCCGGGAAAATCGGGACAGTTGGAAGGCATGATCAATGTGTCGGCGTGTGTGTGTATATATATATATATATATATATATATACACACACTTTGGCTGACCTGCCTGCTTGGTGCAGGCCACTCATTTCTCGTCCCCCCTCCCATTTGGGTTTCACCTTTATCTAACCCTCTCCTACTCACTTCCTCCCCCCTCCCACCTAGTAATAAAACCACTTGGAAAAGCAAAATAAACAAATCACAAATAGATCCCCAATTGAGACAGCAAAGTTCCTCTCCTGCTTGTGTCACCCCCTCCCTTGGAATGTGGTCAGTTGGTATCATATAGCAGAAATGAGATTGGAATATTCTGAGGCTGTGATACCAACACCAGCCCCCTGGTGGGAGGGGGAGAGGGAGACCACTGTTCTGGGGCTATAAGCATGGCTGGCAAGAATGGCCAGGGACACTCTATCATACCATCAAGAGTGACACACGCTGGCTTTTAACATCCAAGCAGAATAAGACCAGAAAGCGTGTAAGGACTTTATTCGATCGGACCGCAGCCCAGTTTTGCCATTTTTTTAATATCTCTTGCTATTTATCTTATTTACCGTGTTTTATAGTTAATTCTGTTTTTATCACCTTGCACCTTTTTTTCTTGTTTTTCTGTTTGTTTAAATAAATTCTAAAAATACAGCAGAGGGTCACTGATGCTTTGAATTAAAAAGCTCACGCTATTTCTGAAGAGCCTGGCTACCTTACAACCTAGGACGTTCGATCGCCCCCGCCTGGAAGTGGTTGTGGGTCGATCGATCCATTTGAGCTGATTGTGTTGTGTGTGGTTTATATATAGTTTATACAGAGTTGAACACTGTTGAACAATTGCAGTGACACACGTGGGGTACGATTGGCCGGTTTGATCAGATGAACAATCAATAGGTCTGATCAACCCATGCAATCGTCACACCTCAGTCTCCTGGTCAGTGATGTTGCCTCTGGTCCTCACCAACACCCACTACTGCCACCTCCTGGCACATCTCAGTGTTTTTCCGGCCACTGCCTCTTGGTCTTTGGTCCCTACCACAGCTGCTGCATTTCTACTGCTGCTGACTATTCTGCAGGGTCTTCTGCTGCCATCACCTTCTCCAATGCCTCCAATTCTTCTGCCGGATCCTCCTCTATAATATCTTCTTCTGCCAGGTCTTCTACTGCTGCTGCTTCCACGGCCACGTCCTCTGAATCCAAAATGAAGACACATAAAAGTAACCTTCCCTTGTTTGGGGAAAACCTTACTGGCAAAACCTGGGGACCACAAAGTGGAGCAATAGGATAAGTAGGTGGGAGCAGGGCAGCCCTTAGGGATGCAGGTAGGTCCAAGGGCAGGCCCAGTAAGCAGGTCATAACTGGGAGTCGGGTCCACTAATCCTCAGTAAGTTTACAGTTAGGACAATAGATGTCGCTGTTACCAATTCTTATCTGTAGTCTCTCCACTCTGTCACTTCTTTTTTCCTGTCTGTTCGCCACCATGTAAAGGTGACATTCTCATACTGCATGCATGTTCCAGTAAAGCCAGTTGACTTGGTTGCACCCAGCACTCACACTCTGCAACAGAAGTAACACAGAAAGAAGGAGATTATGAAGTCAGGACAGCCAAGTTAAATTATAACAGAGCACATACCTCTTCACCTTACCTCCTATGGAGACATCCTGTGGGGTGGTGTCGCTCGGGCCTGGTAGTGAGGGTGCAGGTGACGGGATAGGGTCTGTCTTTAGTCTACGTATATAGTGGGTTAGACCTGCAATCATATATCCCTATATACAGGGTAAAGTGATCACTCTTAAGGGCAGTAGGTTCCCCCATGATCTAGGCCCAAGTGATAAAGGAGTAAACCAGACCTGAATTCTCACCAGATTGGACCTGAGCCCAGCTATAAAAGACCAGGGGCAGAGCTGTCTAGGGATGTTTGGGAAATGAGACAGTAAAGAAAGAGAGGTCCCTATGCCAAGCCTGGATGGAATACCTGCTGCACCATCAGCGGGCGCTTAAAGGCTGAGGGCCTCCTTGTACATCGTTAAACCAGCATTCCCTCAAAAAACCTCTCCCTTCACAAACCTCTCCCATAGATAAGTAGAGCCAAACAGCCGCTCCCCCAACCCCACCCACAGAGGCCGGCTTCCAGGGCACTAAGTGCTGTGGCAAGGTGGGGCGAGACTGGAGTGCCCATCTAACCCACTGGGACATCCCTTTAACTAACCAAAAAGTGACCTGCTCACCCTCCCTGAGAAGTTGTATTCTGCAGGTGATTTTGCTGTCCAGTTTTGTTCGTTGGCTTGCAACACCAGGTTCCTTCTGCATAAATAAAAGCTGACTTCCCCCGAAAAAGAGACTTTCGTAGCCCTTGTCTAATTTTTCTACATATATACCGCAGCTGAGTGATTTTCTACAGTGCCACCTGATCCTCTGCTGTTGCCTTTTCTGTCTTTTTCTTCCCGAACATTAGGGTTGATTCAGAGAGACATAAAGATTTTCGTTTTTGTGTCGATCTGTTTTTTTTTAATTTTCCCGCTCGCGTATGAGTGTACGAGTGATTCTAAGCATGCATCGCAAGCCTTCAGTAAAGTCTTCGTCCGTTCGTACGGCAACGAGAATGTCATTTTTCAGCTTTCGTTTTCCGTTTATGTTACTCATGAAACAACGTAGGCTTCTGTTTTTGGCCTTTTTCCAACGTCGCCTCGAACGAATCAATTACGTTTTCCGTTAAATTCTGAATTCTATTTTCTATAAATAAACGTCCAGATGAAAATCGTTACACCCTTACGCCTGCGCAAAACAAAATTAACTCATTAATGTGCTCGACTACATATTTTGTTCACTCACTTCTGCTACAATGCTTACCTTAATCACTTTGCGGGCTCATTCTTCTTCCATTTCACAGACCTAATTCTTACCTTAATCACTTTGCGGTCTCATTCTTCTTCCATTTCCCGCACCTAATGCTTACCTTAATCACTTCCCGGTCTCATTCTTCTTCCATTTCCCGCACCTAATGCTTACCTTAATCACTTCGCGGTCTCATTCTTCTTCCATTTTCCGCACCTAATGCTTACCTTAATCACTTCGCGGTCTGTATATTCTTCCATTTCACGCACCTAAAGCTACCTTAATCACTTTGCGGTCTCATTATTCTTCCATTTCCTGCACCTAATGCTTACCTTAATCACTTTGCGGTCTCATTCTTCTTCCATTTCCTGCACCTAATGCTTACCTTAATCACTTCGCGGTCTGTATATTCTTCCATTTCCCGCACCTAAAGCTTACCTTAATCACTTCTCAGTCTCATTCTTCTTCCATTTCCCGCACCTAAAGCTTACCTTAATCACTTCCCGGTCTCATTCTTCTTCTATTTCCCACACCTAATGCTTACCTTAATCACTTTGCGGTCTCATTCTTCTTCCATTTCCCGCACCTAAAGATTACCCTAATCACTACGCGGTCTCATTCTTCTTCCATTTCCCGCACCTAATGCTTACCTTAATCACTTCGTGGTCTGGCGATTCTTCATATTGAAATTTTGGGTTTTTCCTTAGTTTTGTTGTAACCAACCCTTAATGAATGTATTTTGAAAAGAAAATGACACAGAAACAATTTTTTTTACTATCAAATGGCATTTTGGTTGCCTTTTTAAAAACATTTTTTGGAAATTTGGGCAAGTACAAACTTTTATTTTTTTGTGTTAAAATTTAAAATGTAGACAATATTTACATATTTATAAAAACTTAAAAAAATATTAAACTATATACAATGTAATGGCAGGCCCCAGATAATCAATCTTCATCTGTGGTCCCCAAAGAATCGCGCAGCTCCTGCATCTCGCCAACCAACTGAAACACCGTGGCACTGAGTTGTGCCAATCTGGCACGTGCGGTGTCTGTTAAAAAAGAAAAATAAATTATTTTTCGGCAAATACATGTTTAACAGCTGTGGATGGAATGATTATTAGGTTGCAAGCTAACTCATGAGGCCATATGTCATGATGCTAAGAAATTAATAAAAGGAAGAGGCCATATGTCATGACGCTAAGGAATGAATGAAAGGAAGAGGCCATATGTCATGATGCTAAGGAATTAATAAAAGAAAGAGGCCATATGTCATGATGCTAAGGAATTAATAAAAGGAAGAGGTCATATGTCATGATGCTAAAGAATTAATAAAAGGAAGAGGCCATATGTCATGATGCTAAGGAATTAATAAAAGGAAGAGGTCATATGTCATGATGCTAAAGAATTAATAAAAGGAAGAGGCCATATGTCATGATGCTAAGGAATTAATAAAAGGAAGAGGCCATATGTCATGATGCTAAGGAATTAATACAAGGAAGAGGCCATATGTCATGATGCTAATGACATTGCCAATGGATTTAGGTTGATTGGTGATGATGTCATTTCCCACATACTCGAAATATTTACATTACAACTTACTTCGGTGGTGGGCGACCTCTGCTTCGGGGACCACTCTACGCTCTGGGGCCTGCCACTGCTGGGAAGTTGAGGCTGTAGAGACATGTAAAATAGGGTCACTTCTAATGTCTGATTCAACAGTAAGCAAATGACACTTAGAATGTGTGTGTGACATCACCGACCTTCTCCATGTTCCTCCTGGGCATGATCTGCTGCAGTCTCTGCTTCAGATGCTTCACCCGCTACATATTCATCTAGAAAAAGAGATTCAGGTAATCAGCTTTACTTTTCATAGCATGTATGTGTGTGGGGTTAAGAGTCACATACCAGTGCTAATGGCTCCGTCGTTTGGTACGACTCCCTGCCCACGCCGTGATGCCCCTCCTCTGTAGAAAGGTCCAGGGGCTGGTCTGACGCCGCTACAGAGGAGGGGTAGGAACTTGGCCCTGGAGATCCACCACCCTCACTTGCTGCTGCAGATTCATGCAGCACTGGCCGGACTGCGTGCCTCCGGGTGCGTCTGATGCGATACTCCATTTCCAACACTAGAAAAGAAAAGCATTTATAAATAAAGGCCTACCTTCTGTATTAGTTACATCTAGCATGCACTCGCTATGTACTTACTTGGTAAATGGAGACCAAAAAATCGCCGCACCCCGGTCATGTGGAGTCGTTTCAGGTCCGACCTGTGCTGCCTGATCTGCGTATGGGGGAAGATGGTGTCCATCTCCTCTTGGATCCGGGCCACGATCTCCAGGGCCACGTTCCTCTTCTCGAATGCGTTGGGCAGGTAGTCGTACCTGCGCTGAAGCATCGTCTAAAAAACAATAAAAAAATAGTTGTTAGATCAAACTGCATACAAATATCTGTCACAATTAGATCAGTTGACTAAATGACATTCCCAAACACATTTCTAGCCTGAAACTATCCTTCTAGATGCAAGTGACTTGGTTCATACATGTGCGCACTAACTTCTGGCATGGAGTTGAAATAACTTTTAAAAACAACTGTTTCTTCATGCGCTTCCTTAAGGCCTAGGCATGTATTTAGATGGCAAATCAACGTCCTTACAATACACTTACGAGCATAATCAGCTCTTGTTGTTGGTGGGTAAAGATCGTGGGCGCCATCTTCTTTCTTGTCCGCAGCAGATAAGTAATGCCCCAGCAGTTTCCGGGTTCCGCATGGCCGAACGAGCGGCCGTACGCACGCAAGCGCGTAAGCGTCATATCCAGTCATTAGTATTTAAAGGGTCATGGACACACAGCTCATTCTCTTTGAGATTGTCAGCATGGCACCCAAAAAACAAAGCGCAAAGCAAACACCAGCAAAGGAGGTCAAGACCAAAAGGCCACAGCGGCATGAGGAGACTTCATCCTCCCGACCGACCACTCGGTCGCACCAAGTAACTAGCAAGGTGCGTAAAACGCGTATCCAAAGTGGCCAACACAAGGCGACCTTGCCCACAAATGCCCGAACATCCAAAACAGCAACCAAAGGCAAGGAAGGAACCTCAAAGAAGAAGGCACCCACATCCAAGCAGCCAGGGACGACTAATTACAAGGCCACAAAGAAGCAGAGGGTGAAAAGCCCGAGTCCACCAAGAACACCCTCTCCTCCTCCCCGACCTACCACATCCCATGAGAAAAGGAGCACCAGTTCCAAGCCCACAAAGAGGCAGCGTGCCCGAAGCCCCAGCCCAACAAGCACACCCTCTCCTGCTCCACGCGCAAGCACATCCCATGAGAAAAGGAGCACCAATTCCAAGCCCACAAAGAGGCAGCGTGCCTGAAGCCCCAGCCCAACAAGCACACCCTCTCCTGCTCCACGCACAAGCACATCCCATGAGAAAAGGAGCACCAGTTCCAAGCCCACAAAGAGGCAGCATGCCCGAAGCCCCAGCCCAACATGCACACCCTCTCCTGCTCCACGCGCGATCACATCCCATGAGAAAAGGAGCACCAGTTCAAAGGGCACAAAGAGGCAGAGGGCCCGAAGCCCCACCCCCCAAGCACACCCTCTCCTCCTCGGCCACATTTGCCACCGGCACAGGTGGAAACCAGCGAGACATATGCAACATCCACGCCTGGAAGTTTGTTGGCCACCCAGGCAAGGACCCCCAGTTCTATTGCGAGCCCAGTCCACGTGGCGCCCGATTCATCACCACAGAGCCACCCCAGAATGTCCCCCGAATTGCCACCAAACAGAGATGAGCCAGAAGACCAAGCATTAGGCCGAACATTGCAGCGAGGCCAGTTGAGTGGCCGGTTTGGGAAGGCACAAACCCTAGCATTGGCAAGTGGCCTCACACTTCATTATGATGAGCTATATGGGCGACATTCAAAATCAACCAGCAAAATGAGAAAGACCCAAATCTTGGAGGAGCTCACCAGACAGGTCAATGCAGCAGGGGACGAAAGGAAAGGTGTGGAGCAGATACAGCGCAAAATGTCTGACCTGAAGTATGCAGCACGGAAGAAACAGCATAAACCGCGCAATCACAGGTACATATTGGAGTTGTGCATTTTGCTGCTTGTTGTATTGACCACAATGACCAAAATGTGTTAACCTCTATTTTGCAGCTTACAAACTGGCGGAGGCTTCCTCACCAAATTACAATATACCAGAGCTGAAGAAATGGTCCTGGCATTAATACACCCCATCGCATTAGAGGGCCTCTCTGGCAGACAGGACACGGACATCCATACCATTTTTGCAGGTTAGTAATGTTTGTTTGAATGTGAGCTATTTGAAATGTGTGAAATTAGGCTCACAGGCAGATATGAACACATGCCTCTGGGGAGTGGCTTTGAGGGGAAGTTACTGTTTTAGGCGGTTGTTTAATGTCTGAGGAATGGCCTTCATGATGGGCACTCTCCCAGGGTGCATTAGTTAATGGTCCTTAAAAATATTTGCAGGCCATACATGACCTTTGACAGTATTTCTGCTCACTATTAAACTCTTTATCTTACCAAAGCACTGCATGTGATGTGAATATAGTCAATAATAGACAACACTTACTTCTTTGTCTTTCTACCACTGGGGTTGTAGCTGTGCTTTGGTCAGACAAACTTGAGCTGGGGTCAGGGAAAGATCTACATAGTAAGAATGCACAGCAGCATACTCTGAAGACAAATGCTATTTGCAAGCTGACTGTGGGGCCCCTAAAGCACCATTTGGGATCTGTAAAGCCTCCTAACATGCAGTACATGCATGTTTGTATTATTTAAGGTGACCAATCTGTATGTACAGGGTGAGGCATACATATAAGAGATACTGACATTTATTGTGAAGGTCAACTTGGACCGTTGGGGGAGTTGTCATTCCTGCTTGGCCACGTGTTTTCTAAAGCATACGTACTAATCCAGCTCATCAATGGATGTTGTGTGTTTACGTGCCTTTTACTTTTAAACCCAGCCCAGCATCCAGCCTCTGGAAGTGTGGAAGCCTCCTCCAGTTTGAGCACGCCGTCTACTTCCCTGCTGCCTAGTACCCAGGAACAGATATATAGGGTAAGTGGACTTTGATGAAACTGCTGATGCATGTGAATGCACATGACTAATTTGAATCAAAAAGATATTTAGGGCCCAAACTGAAACACTTTTTTCACATGTCCCAACAGACTCCCACACTGATGGATGCAATCCAGGAGATGGAGGAAGAGGAGGATGCCAGCCTAATTGGACCTTCTGAAATTACCCCCCTGAACCTAATCTGCCACTGCCCCAGCATCCTACTGCACCAAATCCTCTGCAGCAGACTGAAGCTGGACACATGCTGCCAGCCCATCGTGGGCAGCAGGCTGAGACTGAGCCTACAGTCCCCAGTGGTAGCTCTCCTGCAGAGGTTTTGCCGAGCACATCTGGGACTCTTGCTCGCCCTAGAGGTCCAGCATCTGCAGGCGCTCAAACCCGGGGAATTGGAAGGCGTAGTCAACAACGTTGACCGGTTTCCCAGGGGAGGCTCGTGCCGATCCTGGAGTCAGCATGGCACCATGACAATCGTTACTTTCGGCAGGTGCCTCAACGAACAACAGAGCAGATTACTGCACAATTCGAGAATTTCAATAATACATTCACCAACATGCTGACTGAATTTAGGACGAGCAACAGGCAGATGTCTGAACAAATGGCCAACTTAAGCACACAGATGGCAGGACAAATGGCCACCTTAAATACTAACTTCACTGCCATGCTCGAGGAAGTTAGAACAAGCAATAGACAGATGCTGGAGCAGTGGCAGATTATGAATGCCACACATGCCTAGGTGTTGGGACACCTCCAACATCCATATTAAGACCTATTTTACCTGTATCTGCTCCACATCTTTCCTCTACATCCCCACTCTATTTACCTGTCTGGTGAGCACTACCAAGATTGGCTTTTTTATGGCTTTGCTGGTTTGTTTTTGAATTCCCCCATATAGCTCATTAGAGTGCTCACATACCCCACTAGCCAATTGCTGAGCTTAAGCCTCACTGAAGCTGCCACTCAAGCTCCTACCCTGCAGGCTTGGGCCTAATCAAATGGTGGCTGGCTCATCTTATTTGGTGGCAATATTGAGGGACATTCTTGGCTGTGAAACAATGACATTTGCCCATGGCAAAGATTGGACTGGACTGGCATTAGTACTGGGGTTTTTTGGCTGGGTGGCCACCGAACTTACAGGCATGGATGTGGCATAGGTATGGCTGCTTTCCACCTGTGCCGGTGACAAATGTGGCCGAGCAGGAGAGGGTGTGTATGTGGGCCTATGTATTCCTGCCCGACTATTCCCCTGGAAACTGTTGCTCCCTATGGATCTTGATGTTGGTGGGCGGTGAAACGGCCTGGAGTCCGTTACTTTAGAACTCCTGGATGTGCCCTATTGCTAGGGGCTAGGAGTCTGGCCCAATTTCTAGTTATGTTTTACAATGTATGTACATTTTGAGTCTGCGAGTGCCCTTCAACTAAAAATTGACATATTTCAATAAAATATATTGAATGTGACTTTAGCTGTTCTTGCCTAAGTTGATGCATTAATGTTTGGGTTGTTTGGATATTAATGAAGGTTTTTAAGGACAAACATGAGTAAAAAAAATGCATGAGGCACAAATCAGGTGTAAAATTTTTAGTAATTAAATCATTACTATTTTTTAGGGAAAAAAAAGGCCTTCACAGAGGCAAATCATATTCAAAACACACAACAACATAAACAAACAAACAAAACAAATGTAAAATAGGAAGAAATCAAATGTGCCCACACTGATTGCCCAGAGGCACTAGGTGTAAAGGTCATCTGCCTCCTGGCTGGGTGGAGAGGGGGGCAGATCGACATACCGGGGGACACGCTGCATGATAGCAAAATTATGAAGCACACAGCATACAAGGATGATGTTGATGACCTTGTTGGGGTCATATTGCAGTGCCCCCCCGGTATGATCCAAACATCGGAATCTGGTCTTCAGGAGTCCAAAGGCCCTCTCCACTACGGCCCGGGTCTTCCTGTGGGCACGATTGTATGACTCCTGGGCCTCATTCTGTGGCCGAAGTACGGGCATCAAGAGCCAGGGCAGAAGCGAATAGCCAGAATCCCCTGAAAGAATAACAAAATACTTACATAAATTACACATTCTTACCAACATTATTGTTTCAAGCGGTCATTCACTCTGACTAAGAGCCTATCTTATATGTTTCCCACACCCTGTACATACAGATTGCTCACATTAAAAATCATCCTACCTTCATCTACTGCATGTTATGAGCCTTTAAACATCCAAGATGGCGGCTCATGGAATATCAGGCAGCCTGCAAACAGGAAGTGCCTTCTGACTGTGCTGCTCTGCATTCTGGGATTTCTGACCTTTTCCTGACCCCAGCTCTGCTCTGTCTGAGCAAAGCACAGCTATAACCCGCCCCCTGCACTTTATCCCGCTCTCCTCTCCTCAGTAAGTGTGATGCATCTGAGCCAAGATGGCGGCGCCCGTATCCTAAAGTCCTGAACAGAGTTGCAGCCCAGTGGGGGAAAGAATAATAAGTAAGTGACTAAAAAGTTAAAATATATTAGCTTGAAATGCTGGGGAATCATTTTTTTGGGGGGCTTTTCTAAAAATCATGGTAAAGGTCCGGTTTAACATGTCATCAAGGGGCAAAAACAGCCATAGGTTAAGA
This sequence comes from Gastrophryne carolinensis, assembly GCA_027917425.1. Classification (NCBI taxonomy): domain Eukaryota; kingdom Metazoa; phylum Chordata; class Amphibia; order Anura; family Microhylidae; genus Gastrophryne; species Gastrophryne carolinensis. Next base: position 211,503,679 of record CM051235.1, read on the forward strand.
CATGGGTCATCAACTAGATTCATAGGCATACAGTGAAAAGGGAATTATGTAATTTAAGGAAACTTACCAAGGAGCCATCCACCTGATAATTCTTCAGACTCAAACCGACGGAATAATCCGGAGCTCCGCAAGATATAAGCGTCATGGGATGAGCCTGGATACCCGGCGAGGACACTTAGGAATCGCATGTCAGGGCCAACCACTGCTTGGACATTCAGTGAGTGGCCCATCTTGCGGTTCCTGAAAACCAAAAATTGACACCAAGCCAAGGTAAACTACTCAAACACTAACTCCTAACACCCTCAAAAAAATATGTTGTACAATCCAAATAACATTAACAAAGTACATAGGTCAAACATGGTCAAGCAATCCTAGGCAAAAATGGTCCCGTAAGTGGATCGCAAATGAAACCGTTTTATAGGGTGGTGGTCCCTCGGCAATCAGCTCTCTGAATCAGATGCAAGCCCATCCCAATAACGTAACATCTGAATGAACGCAAAATATCAGATTTAGATCTGAAAATGATCCGAACTAATGCAAATGATCAGATTTAGATCCGTAGATCGAAAGCGCATATACACATTAGCGGGAACGAACATACGAATGGAAAAAGTAACGTTAAAAACCAAAATACATGCCAAACAGACACAAAAACATACACAGCCACATGCGAAAGTCCAGATGTATCTGTCTCTGAATCGAGTCTATTCTGCTGCCTCCTAGTCTTTGGTGTTGGTCTTCACAGACTCTGCACTACCTCTAGGGATGTTAACCAAACCCATTGCGGCAGGTTGAGTGGGCCGTGGTGCAGACATTAAATAGGGTTTTTTTTTGTCTTGTGGCAATAAAGCATCCCAGAATTCCCTGTATGTTCTACCATAGCTGGCTGTCAGTTGAGGCCTTGAACCCTCGTGATGTGAAGGGCGTTGGGAGTGCACAAGGATACCAGGAGTTCTGATTTCTGAAACCAAGAGTTTCCTGAGCAATAGATTGGATAGTGGCTGCTTTACAGGCCCACGAACACCCCTGACCACACAGAAATGTAGCATAACTTCCTGCCATAAAGTTCATTTTAGTTTCAATAGGGTTCTCTGCAGAGCCATTTTCTAGTGGTGCATTTGACAAATAAAATGGTGCTGTGCTGTCATAGATCCTGATGAGTCTTCTATGCGGGGGATTTTAGTTTCCCCACCCACTAAATGTGTCAGGGCCCTGGTGCAAACATTAAAGCAGACCAAAACCCACCCTGGAGTCTATGAGACTCCAGGGCAGGCATGCTCACTACCCTGGGGCACCCTGATAGGGGGTTCCCCACTGTGTGCGACCCATCCAGGTTGCCCGAAAACTCACCATCATTCCCGGTCCAACGTATGTGCAAGCAGCGGCCTCATCCCCGCTATCCCTTTAGCAGGGCGTGTGCCTGTGTCAGGTATTTGAGAATGGCTGGCGTGGGCATGCTCCCTGTTCAAAAGTAACAGGGGATGCGGTCGCCAGCGCACTTGGATCCGCTCACATTAGACGAGCTCCTGGTCGAAGGGGCTTGAGTGGATCCCAGTGTGCTGACTGGACGAGAGGGCTGAGCATGCGGTGATCTGGGGTATTTCGGTCCACTTTAAATGGGTCCCCCATCAAGGCTCATAGAGTAACCTTTTTCCTGCCAATCAGTACGTTCGCCCTCCATTATATGAATCCCAAATCGGGATGATCCAGGGAGAGGGAATCAGGTGGCTCATTAGTCTTATATACTCCAGGGCTTGTTTTTGTCCACTTTAAGAAGGTTTATTTTCTTTAAAGTGGACCTTCACCCTGAATAAGAGCCTATATTATATGTTTCCCACACCCTGTACATACAGATTGCTCACATTAAATATCATACTACCTGCATCTACTGCATGTTATGTGCCTTTAAACATCCAAGATGGCAGCCCATGGAGCATCAGGCAGCCTGCAAACAGGAAGTGTCTTCTGCCACTCTGCATTCTGGGATTGCTGGCCTTTCCCTGACCCCAACTCTGCTCTGTCTGTCCAAAGCACAGCTATAAACAGCCTCCTGTACTTTATCCTGCTCTCCTCTCCTCAGTATGTGTGATGCTTTTGAGTCAAGATGGTGGCGCCTATATCCTAGAGTCCTGAACAGAGTTGCAGCCCAGTGGGGGAAAGAATAACAAGTGAGAAACTAAAAACTTAAAATATATTAATTTTAGATGGGGAATAGTTTTTTAAGGGGTTTGGCTTTTCATTAAATCATGCTGAAAGTCCAGTTTAAACCAGACCTTCACCATGATTTAATGAAAAGCCCAAACCCTTAAATAACTATTCCCCAGCATCTAAAGTTAATATATATTAAGTTTTTAGTCACTTACTTATTATTCTTTCCCACACCGGGCTGCAACTCTGTTCAGGACTCTAGGATATGGGGGCACCCATCTTGAATCAGAAGCATCACACATACTGAGGAGAGGAGAGGGGCGGAAAGTACAGGGGGACGGGTTATAGCTGTGCTTTGCACAGACCAAGCAGAGCTGGGGTCAGGGAGAGGACAGCAATCCCAGAATGCAGAGCAACACAGTTAGAAGACACTTCCTGTTTGCAGGCTGCCTGACGCTCCATGAGCCGCCATCTTGGATGTTTAAAGGCTCATAACATGCAGTAGATGCAGGTAGGCAGACTTTTAATGTGAGCAATCTTTATGTACAGGGTGTGGGAAACATATAAGATAGACTCCCCTTTAAGTCCAGGGAATGAAGCAAGCCTTTTAGGCTGATATTTCCCAACAAATGGGACACCTAGTGCCCTTTGAAGGAGGATTTTGTTAGAATATAGACTGTATCCAAGGTGCATTGGAAGGTGGATCGGATGCACAGTTCTCCTATCTTGCATGATACATTCACTGTATGCCTAGAGCATTTTTCTCAGTGGCTCTGTGGAAGTGGGCCAAGTATCTGGCAGGTAGAATATCATGCTGTAACACCCGAGAAAACCTCTTGGCCCTTACAGAAAAGACGGCTATAGTTCATAAATTTGCCATCAAAGCCTTCCAAAATTCAGTATCAGGTGCCACCTTCATGAAATTCTAATACGATATTTAATATTTATTTTCCCAATCAAAAATGAGCATGGCAAACGGCAAAGTAGTAATGGAGCCTGACTGTATTAATAATACAGTCTTCAAATGAATGTTAAAACGAATTAAGAAAAAATATATATAATTATATATATAAAACGCCTAATGATTTTAATCTTCCTTTGTATTGTATGTGCAGGGGTATATTGCAGCACACTCAGATATTCAAAAATATCATACATTTTTTGCTTAATATACATACATAGATATACACTAATCAAATTTATTGTTTAGCAAATATATACAGTTCAACAATACAAATAATTAGTTGTCACAGGGGGACTATGTACATTTAGGTTTAGCAAGGGGAGAAAGAAACTGAGCGCATTAGATCGTTAAAATGATAGGGTTTGAGAAATTGAAGCAGTATCTTTTTATAAAATAACAACAGGAGTTCCAGTGTGTAGAATGGGTTGAATGGGTTGAGATCCACACAAGTGGCAGCTGGATATTTATAAAGACAAAGCTTATGGCATCTATAGGGGGACACATCCCTGAAACATGTTGCCATGCTGGGAGTGCTTCATTTGGTGGGGTCATCTAGTTATTGGCACCCTTCCTTTCACTGATCTATGGAGCTTCCTGGTGGAATGAGGTGAGCTGTATTCTTCATCTCTGGACCTACTTATTACTTAAACCTGACTATTGGCCAAGATAAACCTTCTGCTGTGTCGCTTAGAGGACTGAATTACCATTTAGTATAACTTCGTTGGCACTACATTTGAGTCTTTGCAGCCTCAGCTGTTATTCTTTGCATCTAAAAGTCCTGAGGAGGCATATAACACCTCTAGAGACTGAGGCTGGTTTTGCACCAAGCGATTGCGGGGCACACACGCTTTCAGCAAGCGCCCCGCAACCACTGGTCTTCAGCGATCTGATCACTGCAAATACCAAGAGGAGATGTGAAAACACCCACAGATTATTATGGGCAGGGTTTCACAGGCGATTACAGGACACTTGCCGAAAGAGTAAATAAGTTTGGAGGGTATTCTCTGATCCACCTTCAGCTGAATTTGTTAGGAATTATTTTGGGAACTCATTGTCCAGGGATTGTAATATATAGGATATGGGGAAACAAATAATAGGGTGACCATTTCACAAGGAAACAGGGGAACACCTCTCAGCTCACCTCTCTGGCATTGACCGGGATGGGAATTTTATCAGGGCCTTCTTTTTGGACACTTTCTGATGCTTCTGCTATCTAGTATTCTGAACCCCTTCTAGTCCTTCCACCCCATCTGATGTCTCATCAGAAGTTAAGGGGCATTTGAACGTGGGCCTTCTATTCCCAGAGAGTTAACAATAGTTGAGTTAATTTAGCTGTAGTATATCCTTTCTAAGCTCAGTGCTGTTTCAGGACAGTGCTGTAACTAAATCGGATCCATCAAGCTTTAATCTGGCTCACCATTTCACCCTACATTCTAAGCTACTCAATAGCGGGGAATGAGTTATTTCAGTGTCAGGAAGTGCAGGGTCATCCTGAAAGCCCACCAGGACATGTTCCTTTCATCCTTCCAAGCTATTGAAAGACTTCAGGCTGTTCACCAGGGTCCTAAAAATGTTTATTTATGCATTATTGAAAGCATCCTAAGTGGAAATTTCACAGTTTGGTCTGTAAAATGCACAAAACAGGATAGGATGGGTAGAGAATACAATAAGATCAGAGGGTAGTGCGTACTGCAGAAAGGATCAATGGAGACAAGCTACCAGATCTGCAGTCCATCTATCATATAGACAGTGTGGGATTGAGGCAGAACAGTAGAGCACTGTTTCTCAACCTGCGGTACGAGTAACCCAGGGGTAAGCAAGGATGTTCAGGGGTGCACCAACAGGAGGTGTCATATATATATATATATATATATATATCTCACATACATGTATACAGTATACTGAATTAATAATAAGCTAAAACCATTACCTTGTAAATAATTAGCAAATAACTATAACCTGCAACACTGTCTTATTAAGAGAAGAACATAGGAACCTGGATGCACTTGCAGAATGTTTATTTTTGGAAAAGCCAACGTTAAAATAGCACTCTTACTGTCAATACGCTTCAGATGGCCTTGTCTCCATTTGTCTAGTCACTTTGTTTTTATTAGGCTTTAGAATTAAGACTGTTTTCTTGTTTTTCTTTCTAGGGAGCTCTTGCCGCTGACCCCGTGGCTAGGAATCCAGCTTTATTATTCACAGGAGAAAAAAAATTGTAATGTATCAAACAGGGAGATATTGCATTCCACATGCTGGATTTATCTCTTTCCATTCAGCTATCTTATCAAACTTCCGTTCTCTCATTCTTTTCAGAATAATAAAACTCTCATCTTTATGAAACCGCCTGCTAGGCAAAGAGGCATTATATGGTTTCTACAGGATATTACTCTAAATGCCATCAATTGGCCATGAACGATGCCTGCGTCTGCTCCCCATACCAGTATTTATCCGGATATAGGTTTTTATGGAAAGGCGTGTCTGAGCAAAACACACCTCTTGCCAATAAATATGAACAGTTAGTTACCTTTGCCCTCTCATGATGTTCCACTGTGACGGGATGCAGTCAGCTGGCCACCGGGAGAAAGCACTTTTCAGGACCCGCCGGGTCCAGGTAAGATCTCCGGCATCCTGTGAGGTTTCACTAAGCAGGGCTTCCAGTGTAGGATGCCCCGGGGGCAGGCTAGTGGCTGGGCCTGGAACCTTTCAGATTCCAGGGCCTGGCCCTATGGGTTTTAATCTACAGTTTGGGACATCCTGAGAAAGAAAGCGCTGGTGATCTCATTAATGTAAAAAGACCTGGACGTCCACGGATGACAACTGTGGTGGATGATTGCAGAATAATGTCCATGGTGAAGAGAAACCCCCTTCACAACAGCAAACCAAGTGAGCAACACTCTCCAGCATGTAGGTGTATCAATAACCAAATCTACCATAAAGAGAAGACTGCATGATGCAAGCCAACCATAAGCCTGAAGAATGTAAAGGCTAGATTGGATTTTGCTTAATAAAATAAATCTAAAAAAGCCAGCACAGTTCTGGAAGAACATTCTTTGGCCAGATGAAACCAAGATCAACCTTTACCAGAAGAAAAAATGGCGAAGGTGTGGTACAGCTCATGATCCAAAGCATAGCACATCATCTGTAAAACATGATGGGCAGAGTGGTGGCTTGGCCATGTATGGCTGCCAGTAGCAGTGGGTCACTCGTGTTTATTGATGATGTGACACAGGACAGAAGCAGCCGGATCCAGCCAAACTGATTGGTCGGCGTTTCAAATTACACAGATAGACAAACAAAGCCAAATAAACCCAGGAGTTTATAAAAGCAGAGAAGTGGAATATTCTTGAATGGCCAAGTCAGTCACCTGATCTAAACCCAAATGATCATGCATTTCACTTGTTAAAGACTAAAGTTCAGACAGAAAGGCCCAGAAACGGGCTGCTGCAGTAAAGACTGAACATTAAATCTATCCCTTTAGCAGGGTGCACACCCTCGCCAGGCATTTGTGAATGGCCAGCACAGGCACACTCCCTGTTAGAGGGTAGTGGGGGATGCAGCTGCCGGCCGGGCTCGGGTCTGCTAGCTTAGCCGATTCCTTAGACGAAGGGGTGGGAACGGATCCGAGCATGCTGACTGGACCAGAGGCCATGGCCGATCTGGGGGTTTCACACATTGGGGCATCCCCGATTTGGGTGCCCCAGGGACAAGTACCAAAACCCAGGATAGTAAAAATCCTGGGTTTTGGCCCACTTTACAAAGGAGGAAACACAGCAACTGGTGATGTCCATGAGTTCAAGGCTTCCGGCAGTCATTCGCCAACAAAAGGTTTGAAATGAAAATGTTATTTACAATTATTTAATTTGTCCAGTTACCTCTGAGCCCCTGAAATGAAGGGATTGCAAGAAAAAAAAATGCTTTAGTTCCTCACATTTTTATGCAATCTTTTTGTCCAACCCACTGAATTAAAGATGAAATTCTAAACTACAACTGCATCTGAATTGTTTGGTTAAAGATTGTGGTAATGTACAGAACCAAAATTAGAAATATGTTGTCTGTCCAAATATGTTGTCTGTCCGGTGCCTTGCGGTGATAGGCCTATACTCATCCTCACCTCCTTATCTATGCCGCGCTGTCCTGGCCGCCCTCCTCCGGTCCTGGCCCCCCAGGCCGTCCTCCTCCGGTCCTGGACGCCCATGCCGCGCTATCCTGGCCACCCTCCACTGGTCAGACACTGCTGCAGTCAGCCTCTTGGGGCCTTCCGTCCTCTCTTCCAGCCTGGAAGGTCCCCAAGAGGTGTCTGCAACAGTGCCGGACCTGGGAGGATGCCGGCCCCACCTCCGCCTGTCCTCACTGCTGCGTCCCACCCCTGCTTCTGGAGCTCCTTCAGGCCTTCGGTCCTTTCTTTCAGCAAGGACTTGAAGAAGGCTTCCAAGAGGTGTCCACAGCAGTGCCTGACCCGGGAGGATGCGGTCACGCTGCCGCCTGCTCTCACTGCCGTGTCTCGCCCCCTGCTGCTGGGGTTTCTTCAGGCATTTAGTCCTCTCTTCCAGCAAGGACTAGTGGGAGCACCCAAGAGGTGTCTGCAGCAGTGCCTGACCCGGGAGGTTGGCGGTCACGCCACCGCCTTCTCTCATTTCTGCATCCCGCCCCTGCTGCCGGAGCTCCTTCCACCACCACCGTATCCTTGCTGACCATCAAGGTGCTTGCGCCTGACCTGGGGGGACTAAGAACAATGGGGCCCTGAAGGGTGGCATGTATATGCAACCGCTCCACAGAGCATGTCAGGCATGTGTGTGCTTCCAGCGCAAATGTGGTGGAAGTGCACAGTGTGAAAGAAGCCTAAGACAAGGGGGTACTTGCACAAGTACATGCACCTTGGCCGGTGATCCTCTGGCTCTAATCCACTCTAATTCCTCCACAGATTCCTTCTCTTCCTCTACCAGTCATTATATAGCCTTCCAGGACTCTTCTTAGCCATGCCCTTTGGCTGCAACCCTCTTCAACACTACCAAACTGAGGTTACTCTAGGTAACAGATCCATTATTATTATGAAAAATAGGTATGTTATTAATGAAAAATACAGATGATATAACATTGGTAGTTTTCTGAGCCTCGTCTGCTAAGAATTAAGGATAGTGGGCAGAGATCCCCAACCTGAAGCTCATTAGCAACCGCTTTACAGTTTTCAGAGGGTTCATGTACAAACAGTAATAAATTACATACGTGTAGCAACAAACAAGTCATCATTCAAAAAAAATGATGGCCCTGCTCGCAAGAGCTTCCAATCTAAAAGGAGAAGTATGTTTTATCTTTGTAAAAGCGTGATGGGAGCCCGCACCATGTGACCAATCATGTGTTTTTCACAAAGGCTCAGTGAGTCACCTCTAAACTACTACTCCTTTACTTCTAACCCACAATTACAAGAGGAACTACAGGAAATAAACACAAAAGTTCTTTTGTTTAATTAAATTGTCTGCTACTATCTTGTACTGTGCAGACATGCAATGCTGCATATTTCTTTATTTAGTCTATTTAAACTTTTGGTCTTTTTTTAAAGGCGGCTAAAGATTTTTTTTTTCACTTTAGGATCTCCTATCCGTGGACTTATATTTTTCTGAGATTAAAATACCTTCCCCAGCACCGTCATTTGACTTCTAACCAGGGTTACGGAGTCGGAGCTACTGTAGTTTTTTCGCTAGTTAGGGTAGAAGTCAGTAGACATGTGTAAAAGCATAAAAATGAATATTGAATAATTAAAGAGAAACATTGGACCGAAAATAAAAAGGAGCCGATGGGGGGGGGGGATCAGCCCCTTTTTATTACTTACCTTTTGGATGTCGCCACTGCCTGCTGTGGAGACATCCGGCTGCTTCAGGACCTGATCACTGCCCCCTGCACTGATTTAGCCATCTGTAAGGACTCTTCATAGTCCTGCGCCACTGAGTGAAGTCTCATGAGACTTCGGGCGGCCCCATTTTATCCCATTTATCACGGCGCGAGCACGAGATCTGGGGATGCAAGATGGCGCCACCCATTGGAAGGTCGTCCAGAATCCGAGGGACCCAGAGGATGGACCCCCCGGCAAGGTGAGAATGAAGTGCCCTAAGGTAAATCCGGAAGGGGGGGCAGCAGATCGGCGAGTTTTGGGGGAGGTTTTAACCTTCCATGATGTTCCTCTTTAAAGATATTTTTCATGGAAAAGCATCTTAACAGCATCTTACCCTGCCAAACGATTCTACAGCTTGGTGCAGTGAATTAGAAAATATACTACCTCATCTGCCCCTCCAGTGCCACCCTGCCAATGTGGACCACCAATACTAGCTCGAAGAGCTAGTCCAGACCCCACCCCCCCCCCCCCTATTGTTGGCTTGAATGACACTCTCAGAGCTACATTAGTTCTTACTAATTATTGCCCGTTTATGAATGAGTCAAAGTCTGAGTTGCGTCCTACGGCAGATATCCATGTGCCGGGGGACAGGTAGATGCAGCACATACTGCTAGCCAATAACATCTTTTTCAATATAATTGTATAATAGTATCACTGGTTTTCAGCAATGGTCTGGTTGTTTCTCTATCAAAAATATACTTGTGTCACCAGTGCCCAAATAAACAGACAGCACTTTAGAAATTATATATATATATATATATATATATATATATATATATATATATATATATATATATATATTGTTTGACTAACCTTTACATTGGGTCGCTGCACACAGGTGAAGGTTATTTCACTTATTCTTCAGAGGTGTTACCAGGCTCAGGAGGTAACATTCTTGTCACATTCAGCCCACGTGAGACTAAAGTAAATACAAATAGACCACTTTAAGTGGTACAAAACGCACATTTTTAACTAGCATCCCCTGGATCGCTCCCCCCATTTGCCAATTTTCACTGCTCCTGCATTACTCTAATCCCCAATAATGGCGCCCAATAATGCCGCCTCCTCCATTCATTTTCACTGCTGTGTGTGGCAATGATGTCATTGGCGCACATATGCAATGACTGATCACCTGCCATCTTACAGAGAGGGACAGCAAAGAAATCAGTGTTCCAGGACCATTTGTAAAGAAAAAATATCTATTTCTAGTTCTAAACCCTAAGAAGGGTGTATCAACAGGGGCTTTGGCTAAATTTATATCACAAGTTCAATGGGTTTTGGTCCGCTTTAACACTGAAACAGCAAATAAAAGTGATGCTTTCCTTCTGTACACAAAGTCATGTGAGCACAAATTGGATAAATAGGTTAAAGCAATAGGTTCAATTGGGCCCCCTGACTTCATGGGCCCCGATTTCATTGCTCCTCTGTTGTTACACCCTTGTTAATTGGGACATACACTGCAAACATAATCCTGATGGAAGAACTAATCCATTTATAAGGACGCAGAGACCCCTCCCAGGACTGTTCTTCTCTGGCTGCAGGGAATCGCTGAGCATCTCCGGGACGTAATCCTTATATTGGAATGAATATGGGGCACTCTTTACTGACAGTTCAGACAGCACCCAGCATTCCCATCTCATCTTCTAATGGAGAAGAACATTTACTGAAATGCACTAAAAGAGGTCCTGGGACAAATTCTTTTTCTTGTTCAGTCCATTTACAATTTATCACCGATTTGCCTGAATTAACCTTCTTATAAATGAGGGTTGTTAGCCTGTTACGCAGCAAAGCCAAACTTGGCTATTAAAGGATAAGCTAACAGAACTGAAAAATGACTTGCAATTGCCAAGATCTTAAATGTTATTCTTAATGTTATTTATTTACTTTATAATTAAGATTTTATAAAAAAAGGTATTTTTTCTGATCTGTCTATTCATAATTTATGTTTAAGTTTGCCTGAACTGACCTTCTTACTGAGATTTGCGAGGTTTGCTGGTGCGTAAAGCTGTAAAACCACGCTGGGAAATTAAAGGATGAACTAAAATGCCAGCTGATTGCCAACATCTTAAAGGGATACGGAAGACAAAGGCAATTGTTAGACTATTGTGCCGGGCTACATCTGGCACTATCCTAAACTTCCGATTTGAAATTGAAGAAGAAATGGCCGAGATATCAAGATTTAAAGTTTCATCATATGATTTGTCCTTTGAAATATGTCCTATGGCGCTGTGATGCCACATAATAATCAGCATGATGGGTGGGGTCTGTAGGACAGGCATTTTCATCACCCTGGCTGTTCTCCCTCTCTCCACTTGTCCACAGTCTGATGATGTGGAGCTTTAGACCACCACTTGGCCCTATAATTGGTGGTCTATGGCAAAAGAATTTAGCTTATGCACTTTGTTTACAGAGTCCATTTAAATGTTTTTCTTATGGTAAGCTATTATCCTTATCACTATTTAATTAAGATTAAAAATATTAAAAAATATTACAAATATCTGCCACAAGTGGAAGGTCCAAGACTGGGGGACATTTGTAGTTCATATCAGTGCATCATATATTCTTTGAGCAAAACTAAATAAAGCTTGCTTGTCCCCCCCCCCCCCAAGCATTATTTCTACTGCCCATTGGTGGGGGTGGGGGGGCAGACAGAACCCCGTGGAACTTACAGCTGGTAACAGGGATGGAAGGAGAACGATGGCTGGGGCTGAGCAAGGAATAGGATAGGTGGGTGGGAAAGAGTTGGGAATAAGAGGGATGGGTAGAGAAGAGCTGGGAATAAGAGGGATGGATGGGGCAGAGCTATGAATAGGAGAGTGGCGGGGCAGAGCTGGAAAATAAGAGGGGTGGCTGGGGCAGAGCTGTGGATAAGATGGGTGGCTGGGGCAGAGCTGTGAATAAGAAGGATGGATGGGGCAGAGCTGGGAATATGAGGGGTGGCAGGTGCAGAGCTGTGAATAAGAGGGATGGGAGGGGCAGAGCTGGAAATAAGAGGGGTGGCTGGGGCAGAGCTGGGAATAAGAGGAATGGATGGGGCAGAGCTGGGAATAAGAGGTGTGGCTGGGGCAGAGCTATGAATAAGAGGAATGGATGGGGCAGAGCTGGAAATAAGAGGGGTGGCTGGGGCAGAGCTGGGAATAAGAGGAATGGATGGGGCAGCGCTTGGAATAAGAAGGATGGATGGGGCAGATCAGGGAATTATAAGAGGAATGGATGGCAGCAGGATTAGGCTGGGAAGAAGGGGGATGGATGGGGCAAAGCTGGGAATAGGAGGGATGGCTGGAGAAGAGCTAGGTGAATGGGGAGTAGAGCAGGGAATAAGAGGAATGGGTGGGGGCAGAGCTGGGAATAAGAGGAATGGATGGCGGCAGAATTAGGCTGGGAAGAAGGGGGATGGATGGGGCAAAGCTGGGAATAGGAGGGATGGCTGGAGAAGAGCTACGTGAATGGGGGGTAGAGCAGGGAATAAGAGGAATGGGTAGGGACAGAGCTGGGAATAAGAGGGGTGGCTGGGGCAGAGCTGGGAATAAGAGGAATGGATGGGGCAGAGCTGGAAATAAGAGGGGTGGCTGGGGCAGAGCTGGGAATAAGAGGAATGGATGGGGCAGAGCTGGAAATAAGAGGGGTGGCTGGGGCAGAGCTGGGAATAAGAGGAATGGATGGGGCAGAGCTGGAAATAAGAGGGGTGGCTGGGGCAGAGCTGGGAATAAGAGGAATGGATGGAGCAGAGCTTGGAATAAGAAGGATGGATGGGGCAGATCAGGGAATAAGAGGAATGGATGGCGGCAGGATTAGGCTGGGAAGATGGGGGATGGATGGGGCAAAGCTGGGAATAAGAGGGATGGCTGGAGAAGAGCTAGGTGAATGGGGAGTAGAGCATGGAATAAGAGGAATGGGTAGGGACAGAGCTGGGAATAAGTGGTATGGGTAGGGATAGAGCTGGGAATAAGAGGTATGGGTGGGGGCAGAGCTGGGAATAAGAGGAATGGATGGCGGCAGTATTAGGCTGGGAAGAAGGGGGATGGATGGGGCAAAGCTGGGAATAGGAGGGATGGCTGGAGAAGAGCTAGGTGAATGGGGGGTAGAGCAGGGAATAAGATGAATGGGTAGGGACAGAGCTGGGAATAAGAGGGATGGATGGAGGCAGAACTGGGAATAAGAGGGATGGATAGGGGCAGAGCTAACAATAAGAGGTAAAGATAGGAAAAGAGCTGGGAATAAGAGGGATGGATGGGGGTGAGCTGGGAATAAGAGGGATGGATAGGAGCAGACCTAGAAATATGAGAGATGGATAGGAGGAAGAGCTAGGAGGGGAGAGATGCATGAGGGCAGAGTTGGGTGGGGGGCGGGGATAATGGGGAATTCACCGGTAATTCCTGCCTGTCTGGTGGCCCCATGGCGCATGAATAGGTTCTCCACCAATCAGCGCAGCTGTATCTTCATTTGTGTTTTCTAGCTGCTTTTATGCAAATGTGGCTAGGAAACATGAATGAAGATACAACTGTGCTAACTGGTGGAGAGCCAGTGCATGTGCCATGGGACCTCCGGTCAGGTGAGAATTAGTTTTGAACTTGAGCGTTCACATGGCAGGGCAATCGAGATTCCCTGCTGTAAGAAGAACAGTTGGCCCTGGTTTCTCTTAGACACCCGGACTGAAACAGTAATGACAATAAAATATTTAAAAAATTGCACAAAAGTTGCTGAGGTGACAATCCTGGGTTTTGTTCCTCTTTAACTCAAACTTACTCCCTTATAGTGTTTACCTCCAATACTGATGCCCCTGATGCTGCTGCTCCCCATCCTGGCTGTTTTATGCTCCCATTGATGCCTTCAAGCTGGCGGGTGCTCTGTGCTCCATTATAGTGTGGTCAGCAAGCAAAAATGACTAAATAGGGGCGCACAGCAATAGAATAACCAAGTACACCCAACACTTACAGGTAGGCCCCACAACAGCCCAAGACAAATAAGCTCTGTACACACAAAGCAGAAAAAATGTTTTTTTTATTATTTGAAAATCACAGGCGTATACACAGAAAAGACCTAATGACTTAAATAACATATAACACAATAGACAAATTAAAAATTAAAAACAACCACAGCTGGGCCACAACAAAGGTATTCCTGCAATTGTAACCTATAGTGATGTGTCAATATATAAATAAATAAACTAAAGTATACAATCACTACAAATTCAAACAAAATACAAATAAGTAAGTGCAAGTTCTCTATACACATCTATTAAATTCCAATTCAAGTATATATTTCATGTATAATCCCCCCACAATAAGTCTGTAAAAAAAAAATAAAAAAATAAATAGTGCACAGACGCATATAGCACCACATAAATCATCCTCAAAAATAACTCCCCACAAAAAAATCTATAAAGATTAACCTAAGTAGTACATGAGCACATCTAGCAGCATGCCACACATTACATGACCAAAACCTGAGGAAGTGACCAAGGTCTTGGTCACGAAACACGTGAGTTCTTATGCCATACCTCCCCCCTCCATGGATTTCTGCTTATGGTGATGTAGTCTGTTTGCTTATTTTTTTTCTGCTAGATGTGCTAGTATATGATTTTTGATTTATGGTAATCTTTATAGATTTTTTGTGGGGAGTTATTTTTGAGGATCATATATGTGTGCACTATTTAGGTTTATTTTTACAGACTATTTTCTGTGTGTGCAGCGCTTATTCTTTTGGGATGTTTTGGGGCCTACTTGGGGCCCTGTATGTTAGTTTTGGGTGGTCAGCCAGCAACTTGCAGAGCGGTTCCTACCCCAAGGATATATATTATTATGGTAAAACCATTATTTTAAGTAAAGCTTATTGAATCATGGTCAATGAGTGGAGGTATAAACGAGAAGGAGGGAATCTAGAAAAGAGGAGAAAGATATAAAAGTGTAAACGCGAAGTCAGTGGGGGAAAGTGGTGCAGGAGATGAGAACTGGTGCTGGCAGTATGGTATGTGTGGGTAGTATCTGCAATTATTATTATTGTTTATTTATATAGCGCCATCATCTTCCGTAGCGCTTTAATTGTGAACTGTTTTTCCATATGACGGGATAGATGGATGCAAGATAAAACTCACCAAGGAAAAGAAGCCTGTGCTGCCTAAAATAAGTACCTAAACTAGTAAGGTTTTGGTTGCCCCTCCCCCCTTGTCAAACTGTAAGACTGTATAAATGATAGAGTTTGGAAGAATTGTGTCTGATTATATTGCGTGATCTGATTCTTCTAGCAAAGGGTCTTTCAGTTTACTAACAAAGGGTGCACCGCCCAAATCTTCCTACAAAATGTAACAACTGTGTGCTCACCCATAAAAAATGTAATCCACAATAATTTGGAGTGGGCGTGCAAAGAACACACCAATCTCCCAAAGGAAGCACCACTACAATCAACAGTATATATTAATGATTTTATTAGTACAAAAAAACAAAGAATTAAAATACATACACCACAAGACAAATTTAAAAACAACCAGTATGGCCAAATGTATCTATATCAATGTATATGGCCCCTAAGGGCCGCTTAAATAACTGCCCTATGGGTGAATAATATTGATTATCCTAGAATAGTCATAACCCATCCTTTTTGTGCCGGCACAAAAAATCCTAACCACATGTAAATATATGTGCAAATTCATGAAACCAATCCTACAAAAATATTAATAATACATATGGCAAAAATATGTGCAAAAACAGTGAATATACAATAAAAAAATATCAATATATAAAGTGCAAATACATGAAAAACACATAAACCTAAAACACTACCTAATATTGCACAGGGAAACCCATACCAATAAGACTTTAAAGTGCAGACAATAACAATATATGATATAAATGCAAGTGCCAGCAGAGAGAAAATAAATGGTTAAATCTCACGTCATAAGATAACACCCAGGGCAACAGTCAGGCCAACCTCAGTGAAAAATGTCTGCGCACGCAGCCCCCATGCTGCTTCAAGGACAAGGGTCTTTCAGCTTTAGAAGCGGTGCCCCGATCATTTTTTGCTATTCTCCTTAGCTTATTGCTAACCTCACCCTACTAGACAAAAACAAGCGCACATATCTGATTCTGTTGTTGATCTGTAGAACGCATTCAGCAGTTTGCTTGATAGTCCATATTTCCTGAACTGTCTCAGGCTTTTTTCGCCATCATGTCTAAGTGCCTTTCAAGTCATGAGAGATGAGTGTCCCTAGGACATCTGTGCTATCGACTCTCCATCTTCACTCCATCAAAGTAGTGTAGGCGGAACAGAACCTCATTTCCTCTATGACTGCACGATAGACCAGGTTGTTGTTTTCACAGATTAGCCGATGACTTCATGGTTTCATCTGCAAACTTTGCTATCGTCACTATCGTGGATACACAGTCACTTGTATAGCTTAAAAATATAGATAGGAGATAGCACATTTCCCTGTGGAACACACCAATGCTAGTATAGCTGATGTTGGCAAAGGAAGTTCCAGGTCTATGCCGTCCAGTGGGATAGATAAATACTACCTGACGTTGCATTTTTGTAGGAGCAAATTCAATATAAAATTCAACGAATAGCTGTGGAAAAAAGTGATAAAAAAATACATAAACCAATAAAAGCTTAAAAAACATTTTCATCCATTTTCCGAATCAAAACCTGAGTTATGTTTATTTATAGGACTCATAATGCCCTGTGTATTATAAGTATGTTATTTGTCCTACCCTCCTGTAACTAATACTTTGTACAGCGCCATGGGGTATGATGGCACTTTCTAAATAAACAATAATAATATTAATAATAATATATCACAGTGTTAAGAAAACTCACACTCATATAGAATATATCTGTCCCAGCCTGAATCCCTACAAATCTCTGCCGTAGCAAAGAAATTACTAAGCAAATTGGTCTATAAAAAGTGGCCAAAAGTATTTAATTAGCATTTCTATGTATTATTCATCTCCATATTAAATTAAATCCTGGCATGTATTTTCTCCCAGGAAGAGATCCAGAATGAGGGCTGTAATGAGAATGAATTTTACCATTAAATGTACCAAATATCATAAATTAATATTTCAGCCTGTGTGTTAACAAAACCCAGGATTGTCCGCTTTATATCCTGATATGGAATGCCCCTGTTTGCTCACTCACTCGCTTACCTTGATCCCCACCCCTACAGTGCATGCACCTGCTCTCCTCCAATCAGGCGTCGAGGGATCAAAGAACAACGAAAGATTACAGGTGATGCAATCCAATTTGCATACAGCTTTGTCCCATAAAACTTAACATTTACTGATTACTTACTCTCACCCAGCGAAGCGGCACGGGCGGCCGCGTACGTAGGTGTCCCCGATGTTAGTCCCCACTCCTTACTCCACGGTATTCACCCTTGCCAGGTTTGGTTTTCCCATTTTGGCTTATTTTTTCATGCTCCTTGATATTCAGTTGTT
Organism: Gastrophryne carolinensis; assembly: GCA_027917425.1. Classification (NCBI taxonomy): domain Eukaryota; kingdom Metazoa; phylum Chordata; class Amphibia; order Anura; family Microhylidae; genus Gastrophryne; species Gastrophryne carolinensis. The sequence continues at coordinate 211,521,113 of CM051235.1, forward strand.
GTGGTTGGTCTTCACTTTTATGCTTAATGTTTGTTCACAGATGTCCATGACCAGTCTTTTCGGGACATACATTCCTACACTCAGTTACCTAGTCACTAGCACTATATTAGAGGGATTATAGTTATCTGCTGTATGTATTGTGTTTTTTTATTTTGATAACCTATGCACTGTCACTTTAATGTTTCTTATATATCTGTATTTGATATTATTTACCTGTCATTTTGTGCCGGCACAAAATAGTTTACTGCTAGGGGTTTTACGTGATTATATTTAGGAGTTTCCCAGTTATCAATATGTTGTGGTTTAAACAACACTGGATGTAATATGGGGCACTACAGTGGTTTTAATCTGTTAGTTTTTGTCATTGGTATGTCATGTTTTGTATGTTTTGACTCTTAATAAATAGTTTATTGACATTTATTTTTGGTGCTCCTGTTTATTAGATTCAAGGGCAGTGTCCCATGAGTCTAATTTTGTTTGGTACTGATAGATAAAGGATAAAATTATCAAAATAAAAAAGTTCACCCCAACGTGGAATTACTGATGATCCCAGAGGTTTCACACAAGGGGGACATCCCAAACACTGCAACCTTGCTCTGGAATCTTTTAGACTTTAGAGCCATGATACATGGGTTTGGTCTGCTTTAAGTATGAGGGAGTATTTGTTAGGGCTGAGGGGGTATTCTTTTCACAGCTGCCACCCATGCCTGACTAACAATACAAGTAGTCACGGGTCAGGTACCAGGGAATTATCACCACCAGGATAACTTTAGGATGGGTCATTAAAACGTTCTCCTCCAACAAGGATCAGCTTTGGCAGATCAGCTTTGGGCAGACTAATGAGAGGCAATTTCTGACTGTCTGCTCTGGGTCACTGTTACTTCCTCCAATTAGCCTCATGCTATATATATATATAAGCTCATTATTGTATATTTTAATGATCTGCTCACACACTATTGTTGATTCTTTTCTGAGCAGCATATTAACCAGCAGAAGACAGCGTGCCCTTTATCTCCAACAAACAGCATGCACCTCTTCTCTGTAAACCTTTTAATGCCACTCCGCACAATACATAACAATAAAGCTGACAATTTAATTACCGCGTCTCTCCCAAAATGTAATTGAACTGGTTACGGTAATGTGCAATAAACATCTTACAATGGTTGGAGGGAAATAATTCTATCTTCCCATATTAGAGCCAACTGTTATTTATATTAAAGAGGCTCACATGAGCCGTAAACAAGATTGGCCAGGTCACACAATTTAGTGCTTTTTTGGTCGCATTAGAACTCGTTTTTTACTTTGGATTGCTTCCTGTGTGTTTTTTTTATATATACAGGCTAAGCTTAGCAGGGTCACTGGAGTGTGTGGGGTCTTCTATGGGCCCTGAGGTGTGCTGGCGGTGCTAGCGTAGTTTGGATGTGCTGACAGTCTCCAGTAGCCTTGCAGGAACTCAAACTCTCTGTCACACTTGGCAGTGGTCAAGTTTGATTTTGAGTAATCGGGGGCTCATTGCTGTAAGGGATGGTCACAGGAGGATACTGTAAAGCACCCAAAACTCAACCCAGAGCCCAGAATCTAAAGAAAAACCATTGCCTTCACTAGACCCCACCCTGCAAAAGAAGGACAGGCTGTGCTACAGGGAAGCCACAGGTCATACAATAAAGGGCCTGGGACAGTGATCACCTGATGCCAATTGACTGGCAAGAAGCTGAGCAGGCAGAGTAGCAAGCTCAAGTCCATAAACATGGTCATAGGCAGACAGCTATATTTTGTAGTCACCATCCATACCATAGGTTGGTGGAAAACAGCAAGATTAGTTGTCAGAGGGTCCAGGACAGGAAGTGAGGATCATGGTGGGGTATACAAGTGGTGGTCAGAACGGCAACTAGAGGCAGAGGTTCTCCAGGAATTCAGGAACAAAATATGTCAAGATCTTCTTGCCACCTCAGTTTGCTTATAGACCATCATGCATGTGCAGTTATCCATACAAATTTCTCGACACACGCACACTTAAACCCATGCCCGGAAGGACTGTTTTTGAACTTAGCTAATTTTGTGCTTGCACTCTAATAACTGATGACTAGAGGAACTTGTTGCTAACATCCTGCTCATGGATCTCTTTCCTCTGCATGCACAGACTGACAGGCTTCTGGCAATCAGAGTGGCTGGTTAGCCAGGTGGAAGAAGATAGGGATGCCACACTTGGCGGTTTCTGCTTTTCCAACCTCTTGAGTAACACAAAAGTAAGGTAAGTTTGATTCCAAACTGGCCATCTCCCACTTCAGCAACCGATCAGCTCCCCCTACTGTGCAGAAGATGGCTACAATGCAGTGTGGACCTTTTTTTCTGGGCGTCTGGGCATTGATCAACTTCTTTGGACACTCGGGTAGACACTGTCTTCAGCACTACTGGATTGGCAGTTCCTTTGCTTCTCTCATTGACACCAGCTCAACAAGAGCAATTATTTTGGTTCTAGCTCCCCTTTTGTCAGTAATGTGGTTCAGATTTGAGTGCTGTGGTTCTCCTTTTTGATTTAGGTACTCACTCAGGTCCTTGAACTCTCTGGCAGCCTCGCGAGGCAGGACACGATCGTCCACAGTGCAGTCAATAGAAAGTTCAACAGGGGTGCCCCCTCTTTATTAGGACTCCATACAACAAAAGAGGTCCCCAGCATGTAGGGTTCTAATGTAGTACCCACCTCCAGCTACTAGGCCCCTACTCGGTCCAACTTTCAGAGTCCCATCCACTGAGCCTTCCTCCCTCTGGCCCCCAAGACCTCCTTATGAGGAGGTACTCCTCCTCAGTGGATCTGCAAGGTCCCCTCGAGTAGGAAATGCTCACAGAGGATACCAGCTAGTGCTTCTGCCCTCAGACACTAGTCTTGTCCTCTTTTTCAGCCCCCAGGCTCCAGCATTCATGCTCAACACTAGACAATCTCACATTCCTTGGGTCCCCTTTATTTGGCCCCAGGAACCAATAAGCATAGAGGTGGGCAGCCCCCATCTGAATGCCTCATTATTAACCCCTTAGTGGCAGGGAAGCAGCAAATAAAGCATCCCTGCCACCATCCCAAAGTAAATCACCCCCCCCCCCCACACACACACACTACACTAACCATTAACTCTTAAACTATTGACCCCTTTACAGTGGTGGTGGATAAGCCACTACCCTCTATAACTCTTTGCCATCTATATAAATAAACCCATCCGTTAATATTTCCTTAACAAAAGTGAAAAGATGATATCATCAGGGAATAATTATTATCCTTTGTTACCTTCTGTACGACAGTATGCCATTATTACCGTACTCTGTTTATCCCCCCTCCCCATCTTTTAGACATGCATAAAGCCTGAAAACCTTGTGAGTATGCAGCATGTGCATAAGCTGAGCGAGAAATGTGGCGGGATGTCAAATGATGGCTCAGTGGAGCATGAGATCACACTGCCAGAAATGTTGATGATTTTTAGATTCAAGCTTTGCCTCTGGCCGCCAATGAAGTCTGATCATGACACCTTGTGGATATTGTGAATGGGCGCAAAAGTGAGTGCACGGTCATGCCAACAACGGGGGCCAGAGAAGGACATTTATAGAATGAGTTTCTCTAACAATTTGTACTGGTCATCACTGGTTATTCCAAATGACCAGGGCCAGTTTAAATGTCACCCTGTGCAAGATATCATAATGCTGTCCCCTAAATATACACTTAAACATAGAAACACATGGCGAAAATACACTGTATGTAGTGATGGAGGGGTAATGGAAGACAGATGTGGAGAATGTAAAAGAGAAAAATGAAGGATTGCAGAAAAGAGAGATATAAAGAGAACGCCAAAAAGTGGAAACAATGAGAGGGAGGGATGGAGCACAAAAAATGAGAGAAATAAGAGTAAACGCAGAAAAAAAAGTAAAGTTGACAAGAGAGAGAGGCAATGAATTATGAAAATGGGAGATATAAAGAGGGAATAGGACAAACACTGGTGCAGAATTTGAGTCACAAGGGACCAAGACCTTGCTACAAGCAAGGTGGACATTGGAAGCTAGAACAGAGGGTCTGGACAAGCAAGGAGTGATTCCCTGGCAACTTTCGACTTGCAATAGCTGGACAGCTAGCAAATGGGTAGCGACCTCAGACTTGAGGCATATGGAAGAATCAAACTCTGTAGTTGTCAGTTGTAGGCAGACAGAAAAACTCAGAGTTGACTTTTCAAAGCAGAGTTCACAAGGCAGTTCGGCAATAATCGGTCAATCAGGACCAGAAACTGTTCTAGCACTGGAATAAGGAATCAGCTGGATCATATAAAGATCCTCGGCACATCTTGGTACATGGACTACCTTATTAAATGACTAAGTGCAAACACATCTGCACAGTGTGCAAAGAATATTGCATACGTGTATGGAAAACAATGCCAGAAGGTCCTCCTGTGAACATCAGCAAAATGATCTGTGCAGTGTATGCAGATGTTTACACATGCGCATTCCGTGTAGAGGTTTGCACAAGCATCCTGTGCTCTTTGCTGTGCATGCGTGGGCTGACATTCCTAACTACCCCATTGCAACAAGAGGGAGGTAAGGAGAAAAGAGAGGATGCTGTAGAGAAGGTGAAGAGAGTGAGATGGGGAGAAGGTATCAATACAGGGTCATAAAGGGAATGAGATAATAGAGAGGAATGTAAAAGAGTGAATGAGGGAATGTGGAAAGAAGAAGGAGCAAAGGCATACCCAGGGTGCTTGGAGGTGTATGTCGCTTTAGGAGTCCTGTTGTTTAGTATGGCAGTGCCGCTTTAAATGGTCCCAAACATGGCAGCCTCGTTTTAAAAAGTCCAGCGGCCTAGTAGCTGGATGGAAGTTGGAGGGGCGGAGCCAGATGGAAGTTGGAGGGGACGGAGCCGGGACAAGTGCCGATGGCAGAGCTTTGAAGATGGTCCCTGTGAATCAGCAGGGAGGTGTGGTGGAGCTGCTGCAGCGTGAGGAGGTGAGTGAGGATTGTGCATTGTGTGTATGCGAGTGTGTGCTTGGCTGTGGGGGGCTTGGCTGTGTGTGTGTGTGGGGGGGGGCTTGGCTGTGTGTGTGTGGGGGGGGCTTGGATGTGCGTGTGTGTGGGGGCATGGCTGTGTGTGTGGGTAGGGGTGTTTGGCTGTGTGTGTGGGGAGGCTTGGCTGTGTGTGTATGGTGGGCCTTGGCTGTGTGTGTGGGGACTTGGCTGTGTGTGGGGGGCTTGGATGTGTGTGGGGGGGTTGGCTGTGTGTGGGGGCTTGGCTGTTTGGGGGGTCTGGCTGTGTGTGGGATGGCTTGGCTGTGTGTGTGTGTGGGGGGCTTGGCTGTGTGTGTGTGTGGGGGGCTTGGCTGTGTATGTGTGGGGGGGAGGCTTGCTTGTGTGTGGGGGCATGGCTGCCTGTGTGTGGGAGGGGCTTGTTGTGTGTGTGGGGGCTTGGCTGTGTGTGTGGGGGCTTGGTTGTGTTTGTGGGGGGGCTTGGCCTTGTGGGGTGGCTTGGCTGTGTGTGTGGGGGGGGAGGCTTGGCTGTGTGTGGGGGGCATGGCTGTGTGTGTGGGGGGCATGGCTGTGTGTGTGGGGGGCTTGGCTGTGTGTGGGGGAGAGGCTTGGCTGTGTGTGTGGGGGGGGACTAGGCTGCCTGTGTGGGGGAGAGGTTTGGCTGTTCAGTCCAACACTGCCTCCTCCTACCAGTATATACTACCTTCGCCATACCTCCCAAATTTTGAAAACAGGGACATTTTTTGTCCTTAAACAAAAACCCCAGCCACACCCTTAAAGGGAAACACCACCTAATAATTACATAATAATTACACCACCTAATAATTACATAATGTGTGGGGGCTTGGCTGCCTGTGTGTGGGAGGGGCTTGGCTGTGTGTGTGGGGGGCTTGGCTGTGTGTGTGGGGGGCTTGGCTGTGTGTGGGGGGAGGCTTGGATGTGTGTGTGGTGGGAAGGCTTGGCTATGTGTTTGTGGGGGGCTTGGCTGTGTGTGTGGAAGGCTTGGATGTGTGTGGGGGGGCTTGGCTGTAATTTATTTATTATTATGTAATTATTAGGTGGTGTTTCCCTTTAAAGGTGTGGCTGGGGGTTTTGTTTAAGGACAAAAAATGTCCCTGCTTTCTGTTTTCAAAATTTGGTAGGTATGACGAAGGTATTATATACTGGTAGGAGGAGGCAGTGTTGGACTGGAGAGCCTGGAGCCTTACCAGTAGAACTGACTCTGGGGGCCCACCCCCACACTTAGATTAAAGTGGAACTTCAGTTGAAAAGGACACCCTGCCCTGCCACGCTACCCTGGTACTGAGGCAGAACAGAGGGGTTACAAAGAAAAAAACCCACACCCTAGCCAAGTGCCTGCACTGCTCCTCTGGTGCTCCGGATCCTAGGCACTGACATCTTGGCTGGAAGATACAGAGCCGCATCCCCAGCTCTGTGCGCACTCCTGCCCACCCATTCAATTGGAAGGACGGCGGGAGCGGCTTCGCCCCTTTACATGCGGACGCCGCAGGAGACTGGGAGAACGATGCGGGCATCTGGTTAAGTTATGGGTTTTTTTTCTTTGTAACCCCCCCATCCTGCCTCAGCGCCAGTGAGGCAGTTTAAACCCATTTGTGGTAGGGGTGTGGTTTAGCGTGTGGCTTAATCACGGGTCACATGCTCTAGGGAAATTTGGTCCATAAAATATGTTGGTGATTGAGCCAATACTCAGAAGTCGGAGCAGTTTTCCAGCATTGTGCATTTGGTGGGACAGTCTTCCCCATGTCAGCAAAGTAGGACATTTAGGTGTCCCCAGAGTTTTCAGAGAGACAGAGGGCCTAAAAGTGGGACTGTCCCACCGAAAGAGGGACATCTGGTTAGTTTAACTTAGATGCAAGTTTTACCGGCTTGGGAGGAGGGAATGTGGAAATAAGAGCAATTATTTATAAAAAGGGGGAAAGGATACAGAGAAAAAATGGAGGGACAGTGTAAAAGAGACAAAGCTGGAGAAGGCAAAAAGAAGGAAAATTGTAAAGCTAAATGCCTAGCGGCAGGGGCGTGCAGGGCAGAGAAAGCAGGGATGCAACGGTATGCATAAAACAGACGAGGTTGGTTGTTAAAGGATTTTGGTCATTTAACCAGATTCTCCTGGTACCCTGCTGCTCATAGAGATTGAACGATTGTACAGGTCACACCCCACCAAAGTTCAGTCATGCCAGCCATGATTTGTGTAGCCTCCTGCAGCCTCCCAGTGATTTGTCCCCTATTCCCTTCTACCTCTGCCCATCAAATCACAAACACAAGTAATACCTTGAGAGGCCACAGCTCAGAAATGACATATCCCTCTTTTGTTGTGTGAGTGGCGTGTTCCTTACTGAACAACACTTAAACCTATATAGCGGAAACCAATTGTGCTTCCCTGCTGTGTTGCAGGCTCGGGTGCTTACTCAGGCTTACCGCTTCGGCAAGTCTGTCTAATGAACCTGTCAGAGGCAATTAACTGCAAAATATAGAAACCCAATGGACAACCAACTATGGGATGCTGGGAAACATACAAGTTGTTCCCCTGAGCTTTAAAGCGCTTTTCCCCATCTATCCTAGCCTCCTCACAGCCTCAGTGAGTATTGGATTCGAGGGAAACTTGTCCTAGCAGAGCTCCATCTGAGGTCAGGTAACAACTGAAAACGTACACAGCAGTGTGCCGCTGTTTTCTGGTCTCTCATTCTAGCCATTCTGTTGCCCTAAAGTTAGCCATACTCCCACCCCGCTAGGTCTTGAGGTTGTTGGGGGGGATCAGAAGCTGCAGCACAGTTTGCAGCATCCAACACCTTCTCCATTAGGAGGTGATGTAGGGACAATAAAAATCCCCATTGTGAGTACGGATATAGGAATAGTGGAAGGATAGAACTTGATCTAAATTCAGTTTGGGAAGAAAATAAAGCTAAATGTTATTACATGGTCAGGCCACTGAAGGGCAGCATTGGAAAATTCATATAGGCAGGAAGTTGGCAACAGCAGGATGAGTCAAAGGGCGCGGACAGGCTGTTGGTAGCAACAGAGCTGTCTAGTATAAGTCGTAGTGCTCTTATAGGCTGCTGGTGGCATCAAAAGTGACTAGAGGAAGAGCTGAAGGGGGATAAAAAGGTAGGTCAGCGAGCTAGACCTTGGCGACTGCAGTGAAAAGGATCTGCACCGCCAAAGGTCCAGAAGATAGCAAGAGGGAGCTAACACCGTAGTGCCTGTCCTAGAATCCTTCTCCAAGAATAGACTATGTTCAGGATAGGTCCCGAGCCTTCTCGTCCTGTACGCTCCCTGCAGCTCTGCTCCCATGGTCGCCTGAGAAGCCTAAGCGTGTGGCCTACTCACAGTGGCGTGGCCCCCTACTGCTCCTCTGTGTACTGAGGGGCCCTTGTACTGCAATGGAAGTGTTGGCACTGACCCCACCTGTGCTACACATCAAAAGCTGTTGTACCTTTGTGTCGGGATTAGCACCCTTTATCTATCCTCCCTGGGGAAGACCCTTGGGGAAGTGTCTCGACCCTGAGCAACCAAGGCCTGCACACCCCCGCAGCAGGTAACATTGGTAGCTGCTGCATTACTTCTTCAGTTTCTAGTCCTCAAGCACGTAGAAACTGCGAATCAAAATAGCCCAAACATGTAATAACAGTATTTGCCTTTTGCTGCTCAATTTACTGAATGTAAGCATCCATATGAATTCGAATGGCATTTCCTGCTGCTGAAGTGTGTCTAATTTTTATAAATAGCACCAATACAGCACTGGCGCTCATGTGGGACACTGGACGCAGTTGCCACAATCAAAGGAATGCATCATTTTTTGGCCATTTACAAGGATTCATTCAGGGTCAGGTGTAAGAAATAACTTGCCTGCAAGGCAATACTTGGCCATCATCCTTGGGAATTGGTCTGGGGCGTCTGGTCTTTGGCCCACTGCTCTGAGACAGCCGCTTACACTTCAAGTTAAACTGCCAGCTCCCTCGGCATCCCTCTTCTTATACGTGTCATTCATTATTGTTTTTCCTTTTGGCTGATGCAGGAGCCAGGGGACGTGGTTGAATCTTTTGCACCAATGAGCCATTCAAAGTGTGTGCGGGCTATTTTCCCTTTATTCATCCCTGGTTAATAGGGCCAGAGGTTCTCACCTGGTTAATAACATGTTCCCCCACAGTGGCTGGTGAGCACTCCTTTCAGCCAGCTGTGCCCAGGTGTTTTATGCTGTGACATGATGTGATAGCAGGATATGCTTATAACGTTTTCCAATTATCTGTTGCTTACCTCCACTTTTTCTTGATAATCCTGGCATGCCGCCTATACTGACCTTTGTCTGTCTGATTACAAGCCTGTCATCACCCACCAGATACCATGCAATCTCTGCCTACCCATCCCTTGATCATGAGCTGCCCCTTAATCCTGTGTTTGCCTCCTTCTTTCAATAAGTCCTTAATTGAACCTAATTGGTTACTTGTAGCTGACTTGGCTGTCCTGACCACTTTGTCACTCTATTATTCTGTCTAGTGCAGCGGTTCTCAACCTGTGGGTGGTGACCCCGGCGGGGGTCGAACGACCAAAACACAGGAAAAAACACATTTCTTCCTCTCCAATTTAAGTCAATGGGAGGCTGCGGCGGATTCTGCTCAAATATAGAGCATGTAGTTGAATTTTTCCACACTAGGCTTTTTCCTAGCGCGGATTATTATTTTTTGGCTTGGGGTCACTGCAACATTCGGAACTGTTTTGCGGGGTCACGGCATTAGAAAGGTTGAGAACCACTGGTCTAGTGTGTGCCCTGGAAATGAATCGGCTTTCTCTACTATAGATTATATCCTTTGTGCTAGTAAGTCCTGTGGGCAACCATGTACAGGTAGGCATGTTGTGTCTCCCAACACCATCAAATGCAGCCACTGTTCTGCGCAGGACCTCATAGTGTTCTCAACCCTGATCACCTCCTCTCGCTTTTGTCTTCACAGTATGCCAGCAGCCAGCCCTGAAATATTTTAGCAATGAAAACCTGCTGTTTTGAAGCACAAATAGCCCTGCCCCATGAGCATTTGGCTGGCTAAGTGCTTAACTCTCAATGTTCCTCTCCTTTCCTTTACTGTTTCTCCATAGCAATTTGGTCTCTCCAGCTTCTGTTTTCTGAGAAAGCTCTATTCGCCATTTCGGGGTGTATTCTCTGGAGAACCTGTGTTCTCTCTTTTTTGGGGGGGGGGATATTTTGATTCCAGTTAACCCTTAAAGTTTTTTGCCCCCATGTTTTGTCTCAGATGTTCTCTTTAACCCTCCCTCCCTGTTTGATTTGCATATTAATACCTAATTATTTACCTATAATATTTGTATTGGTTTTGTTTTCGCAAAACTTTGGGGCCAAATATCCAGATTTTTGTTGTTTGGACTTTAATTTTTGTGATTTTTGACAACTTGTTATCATTTTTTTACAGCAAAAAACAGCTGACACTTTCATTGTTCAAAAACATGCCGGATGCTGCCGCAATTTGTTTTCGGAATGAAATAAGCCTGTTACTCATTAGAATCTTCAGTTTTCTCCACCTATTTGCTAGAGGAAATTCACTCTTCAAATTGCAAAATTTGTGCATGCTTTTCTGCCCTTTGAACATGCCATAAATCCAGACTCCCAGGTGCACCCCTAGCCAGGGGACTATTACAGATATACCCAGAACCGGATAAATCTTGGTGAAGGCCCCTGGGCATAAAGTGTAGTGGTAGCACCCCCCTCCAGTGGCACAGAATACCCATTTCCAAGATATTAGATGTCTTTTTTTAATGACTTTAGGATGTGTCACCTTCTTTGGCTTCTAACATGGAGGGCTAATAGCGTTGTTCTTTTTTGCGGTAATCAGAACATCCCTTACTGATTAGCTATCAGTGAAAGGAAGAGTACCTTCATTTAAAGGTGTTCGAAAAATTAGACCGTCACCATGAAAATGTATTGGAATCCAAAATCCATTGCTCCCATTCTTCCTGTTAGCAATTTGCATGTTCCATGAAATGTCCAGAAATTAAACTTCATCTGCTGAAAGTTCTGAGCCATCTAAAATTACAGTATGGCAAGATTAGGAGTCTGGTATTTAAAAACCACCACCGGCTAAGTCGGAATATTCATCTCTAGCTGTGACAATCCGCCTCCCCGGCAGACAGCCTGTCGGAAAAATCTGCAGCAGATCTGCATATCGACTGTAAAATTTCCATCTGACCTCGTCCCCTGGCGTTAATGACATTTGAAGTTCTTGATATGTGACACACTGTAATGTCTCCATCGGGGCCGCAGTGACAGGCGGGGCAGTGCTTTGAAATGCAGCCACAGCAATCATTGTTAGTAATAGACCAATGTGAATTTGCTGAATTTCAGGGGGGTGTAATTAACTCTGTTCTGCAGCGCTGAATACCATCTCCTCTTTGTACGAACTAATATCTGCTCCATAAAAGGCCCCCGTCTTCTTAATTAAATAGAATTCCTGCTCCACTGCTTTCTGCCAAGAGGCCTCAGAGGATCTTGGGGAGGCAGAAGGTATCACACTACATAAGAGATTGGAGGGGCTTTCAACTCCCGCAGCTCTGGGGCTCACTTGAAATGTGTGCTAAAATGAATGCTTAGTAAGCTCTATTGTGAATTATCTTTAGACAGATACCGGATCCTCCTAAGATTTGATTTATAGCCTCTGAGGATGTGCCGAGGCTCTTACTTCACGGCTGAAAGAGGGCCCCGTAGACGTATGTGGCAGGAAAGCACTTCATTGAAAAAGTATCACAGCAAGATATCTTTTAATCAGGTACAAATCTTGCTGTTAACACTGGCGGAGATATTACCGTTGCGGTTCAGAAGCTGTGGTTGGCCGATTACAAATTCCAGAAGTTATACAACCAGCTTCAGGCTGCACATTAAAGTCAATAGGAGGTCCTGGACCAATGTGACCCCTGACACTGGCAGAATAAAGGCAGAAATATTTTGCATAATCAGGAAAGAAATGCATTTGTAGAGGATTACAGTGTGAAATCAAGCGGACCAAAACACTTTAACTGCAAACGGCCAGTAGAAGGTAGTTAATCAGTTATTGTCAAACATTAATATGCACAGCAATGATTCATGCTTGGAGGACAGACTGCAAAAGTGCCATGAGAATGCCAGATCAAGGTAAGTACAGCATGAGCCAGGGGATCTCTCATAAAGGGGCATCCCAAATCAATAAAAGGGACCAAGCCCTGAGAGGGTGAAAATCCTGGATTTTGATCTGCTCCAAAGAAAAAAAGTCAGCAAGGACTTGACTTTCTCTTTAACGTGCCCAGAACTGGCAGCATATAGCATACCAAGTCAGTATGCCCAGCTGTGTAGTGCTGCCCATGAAAGCCTTATACCTGGCCTAGTGATACTCACCACTCCCACAATCCAGCAATGCCATGCCAAATTGAGGGCCTGTCATTACTATGCACTGGCCTGCGCTGCAAACTTGACTGGTCACATGTTTGCTGCATCACAGAAAAGGCGAGTATCGGTATTGCCAATGGTGGTTGCTGGAGATCAAGCATATTAGGCAGTTCTGAGCAGTGTTTTGGGATTGCCATATGCTTCCAGTGTTAGCCTCAGTAAAGAGAAAGAAGAGATTTTGCAAATTTACTTTCACTTTAAAGCTGGCCTCCAGTCAAAAATTACTGTAGGTCCACTCACCCGCTACAGGGGCTGCTCCTCTGCTCCTTAGAGTAAATCTAATCTACAGTTCCATGTTCCATAGGCAGGCTCCAGGATTTTATGGGCCCCTGGGCGACAGAGTCACATGTCCCGCTCCGTGAAACCCTCTGGGATCACCGGTATGCTCGCTTGTCTCCTCGGCCTGCTGTCTCCGTGATGTCATTTATGATGTCAGTCAGCCATGCCCCGTCCCCTGTTTCCTTCTTCACTCCCTCCCTCACTCCCTTCCTCTTCTGCCTCATCTGTGTTCTCCGTCCGTGTTGAGGAAGTGTGCCATGGGACCCCAAAATGTGAGTGTTTGTGGGGATCCTGGGTGGATTCACACAGAGGTTGTCCAAATGGCGTTTAGAGTTTCAACTCTAAATTTCCCCTCCCCACACGCACCTCTGTTAACCCCCCCTGAAGTCCATCAGCGGGCAGCCAGGGGGGGGGCAATCAGTGGGCAGCCAGGGGAGAGATAGCTGGTCATGCTGGAGGGCGAGTGGCAGCCATGCTGGATGGTCAATGCCAGTTTGCGCGGTGGCCTGCAGAAGAGTGGATGGGAGAGCATGCGGGGATCGGCAGGTGGTAGAGTGGATAGGGGATCAGCTGGCTGGGAGAGAGGGAGGGTGGGCCGGGTTATCGCTGGCTGGGAGAGAGGAAGGGTGGATGGTAGATTGCTGTCTGGGAGAGAGGGAGATTGATGACCGGGAGAGAAGGAGATTGCTGGCCGGCACATATCCAGTGGGGCTAGAGGGCCCTGATCACCAGATGGAGGATGGGACTTTGGACACTGAGCCCCATGCGCCCGGCCGCGGGGCCCCGGCAGGTGTCAGGGTTTGCCGCCCTGTCTATAGCTGATCATGGCGGCTTAACAGCACTTTCTCTGTTGATGACCAATTAGGTTCACAGAGTGGCAATGTACACACAATCATCCTGATTCAAAGCCTCTTGCACGCATCCTCACCAGGTCAAAGGAATGTAATTGGTCTCTTTTCCGTTTTAATTGATTCAGAGCCTTCTTGTTTTGGCTGAGTTGTCCTTTTTTCTGGAAATTACGGTACGTGCATGCCAAACCGAGTGTTCACCAGCTCAAGGCATCCATGCGTCCATAATTTTATGGGTTTAGCCTGTACTTGTGTGTGATTCTGAGGCCTCATTTGTGCGTTTTCTGACCTATAAAATCTGTAGGTTTTCGGTTCAAAACTTTTTGCTAGTGCGAATACTTGAATGCTCTGTTTTGCTACTGAAAATACGGCCTACATCCTCTTGATGAATTCTGTGAAGAGTACCAGCATCTGCAGCTGTTAACCATGTACTTTCCTGAGCTTAGGAATACCCTCAGTTGTCTGGATATCGATCAGATGACCAATCAGTAGGTTTTCAAATTCACCTGACTGAACCGTCTTTCTCCTAAGAAGCTTTACTCAGAGCTGCTGCCATGGTTGCCCCCGCCACAACAAAGAGACATGCAATTGGAGGTATGATCAAATTGGTAGGCTGCCTCCAGTTTTTTGCAAATGGCCCCTTCCAGAGGCAAGTGGCACTGTTTTTTGGCATGTCCCAGCCTTTGCTGAGCTGCGCCCTGACAAAATTTCTCGATGGCATGACTGTCCTGCAGGAGAAATACATTTCTTTGCCTGACAACATGGCAGCCTGGAATGCGGTAAGGTTGGGATTTTTTCGAATAGTGAATATGCCAAGTGTCTTGGCATCAATTGTACGCATGTGGCCCTGGTTCCTCCAGCTTCTTAGGAATATATATTTCGTTATGTTTAAGTCCACATTGCTCCTCCTTCTTGCCCACTCTTCTCTCTTGAGGCTAGCCTAGCTTCCCCTCCCCCCAAACAGCTTCCCTGTGTCCCATTTGGCCCTTGTTTTCCTGTATTTGGCTTTATTTGGATATGTATTCTACCATTGGTACACTGGCAGGGGACAGTGGGAAGCACCTTAAATCGCTGGGAAAAACAAAAAACGGTGTGCACTGGAAAGCCACGCAAGGACACGGCACGCTGAGAACAATGGGATGAAAACACGGCTTCCTTGTCCACTTTGGCTAAAATGTATGCGTACACAAAGCAAATAAAGCATGTAAATATGGCAAATGATGAACAAACTTTTCTCAGGACATGGCTGTGAATTATACAAGCATTTGCAATATCAAGGTTTCCCAGATCAGTTCCTGAAAAAAACGAGCGTTCACGGGTAGGTTCTGAATCAGGACGATCATGTGCACCTTCCGGTGAACCATAATTGACTGCCAAGTGCATTCACATAGGGCATGAGAATGGCGCAGCAGGGCTTTCTTTTACTTTTTGCACAGAGCAGCAAGAGGACCTCCGGTCATTTTAGACAGGAAATCTGCTTCAACTTAGACTTTAATTCATTCTAAATTGCCTCATCGGAGGGACATCCCAAACTGATATGGCCTGCAGCTGGAGGTCTGCTGGAAGACAGATTAAGCAGGAAAAAAATCTCATTGTGTCGACATTTTAGCATCACTTGTACAACCACAGTGGCAGCCAATGGGATTTTCCATCCACACAAAGTGCATGCTCACTTGGTAAACCGTAATGGTCACCAGCAAGGGGGTGAACCTGACACTACCTCTCAATTGCAGTGATTGGAGTGGGCGATGACGAGGTGTACGAGGCTCCAGGGGCATATGTGGAAGACTGGGGACCTGATCTGAGCCGGAAAGTGCCAAAGCAGCTGCATTGGAGAGAAGGTAAGTATCTTTTTCTTTTTAATCCAGCCTAGACAGGGACTTTGGATTCAGGCTTTGCAGTTACACTCAGAACCCAGAGCAAATGTGTCCATATGGAATCCTGTATAATCCCGTATGCGCCTGGATGTGGGGGGGGGGGGCAAGGTTGGGGGGGCAGTATCAGTATTGGGAAAACTTGACACTGCCAGACAGAACCAGAGCAGCTACAATCACGACCAGAACCCAAAGCTATTAGGGTTGATTCAGGAAGATTTGGAAAGTGTTCTTGGTAGTAAAAATTCACTTTAGAGTTGAACTTTTCTTACTAAGAGGCTGATTCGCTACTAGTGTCAGGTATTGCCAGATGACCATCTGTAATATAGCAGCGCTTAGATCGACCCCTAGTAGACGTTGTAAGCAGTTATAGGGCACTGTAACCTGTAGTAACCTGGCCGGCATTGATGAATGTGATGTGTGTTGGCTGCTTTAACAACAGTATATGGCTGCAGCAAGCGATAGGTAGCGCCAGGTCAGTGCGTCCGGCACTTGGTGCTCCACACCATAGTCAAGAAAAAGCTACACACAGCATCAGTGCTCTATATATATATATATATATATATATATATATATATATATATATTAAAAGTGTTTGTTTGCAGCTATTTATACACAAGTAATGAAAGCCCATTGAAATGTATGGAAGAGTGACACTGAGCCACAGGTACTACATGGCGCTGCTGAACCTAGAGCACGGTCGCTATACGCTAAACCGCCTGGATAAATACATGTGACGCTACATGGCGCTGTTAGAGGCTCTCACCAGATTCGGTTTCTTAAATGTGGTTTTGAGTACAGTGCCCAACGTTCACCAGATGCTGCCTGCCGCTACGTAGCACTACTTGGCGCTGGCAGTTCTTAAATAACCCCTTTGTTGACCACATTGTGTCTATACTGAATCTTCTATAATCCCTCACAAGGATACCAGACAGCCCCAGAACAGCAGTGGTAAGTAGCCTTTTTCATTTTAGCCCAGCCCAAACAGGGACTTTTAACTCTTTGCAATCAAACCTAGAACCCAGAACAAATGGGTCCATACTGAATCTTATAAAATTCCCCGTGTGGGCACTGAGGACCCGATCTCAGCATCATGTGACTTTTTGAATTGGAATTCTGTGTGAAACTCTCCAGAACGCCCGTACAGACTCACCTTTCATTGGACCTACTGTGGATGTGCAGGCTCTCGTCCAATCAGAGCTGTTTGCCGTGCATATGTAATGCAGGTCTCGGGAGTGCGAGTAGCTGCATCCTCAGTAACGCACGCTCTTCTTTTTCCAGCCTATCTGAATGGCTGGGAGCGGGAGCTTGTTCACAGCCTGAAGATGCTGGGATGCAGCCCCCTGTTGTTTACATTGTGCCAGGAAGCAGATGAGGTTTGCGGCACCACAGGGCGCGCGGTTCACAAAATAGGGCATCCCTATCTTTTAGATTCCAGGGCCGGCCTACCTGGCTTTTGTTCTGCTTTAAGTCAAATCAATTGATATTATAACAGACGCCATCTAGTGAATGGTCTCCATACAACTACAGTAAGTACCAATGCCCAGTTAGCAAGGGCTACATTTCCAATACAAAATAAGTTTTGTATAGTTCTGCTTTAACGTTGTGTACTATTCTTGGCAGCTGCATATGGCTGGAAGCATACGGCAGCAGGACACTGTGCTTACAGATGTGAGATGCAACTACAGTATAATTAATTACACACAAGATTCATTGACGCCGCTCCCTGGGGCTGTTAATGGCTACAAGATAGTCGATTGGCAATTACATTGAAGTAATTACAAAGGAATATTTTGTGGGATAAAAAAACTGCATTGGGGGGGGGGGGGGAGTGGTGATTTACGAGAAATTTACGTTTAATGTTAAATGTTACTTATGCACAATTACAACAAAACAAGATTGTTAGCTCCTGATCACCACTGAGAAAAGATGCATTTTGTGGTTAATAAAGTGTTGGGAGCTAAATGGATCTATAGACTTCACAAAGACTCAGCAGAGCATCATAGAGGAAACAGCTATCTATGAGGGGTACACAAGATGTCTCTGTGCATCTCTACTGCTGTCTGTCAAATTCTCTGGACTCATATTTTGCCGCTGTTATAAAAGCCACACTGGCAAGTTTCAATCTGACAGATCACCATAGCTGACCAATATCTATGAAATAGGAGGGCCTATTGTCACATAAGATGTATATATTTGATTTAGGGACTATATAATCCACTATGATCCACCCTTCTGATTCTCTGAAGTCCACCATGGCCCACCCTTCTGGGCCTATGAAGCCCACCATAGCCTAGTCTTCTGGGACTATGAAAATCACCATGGCCTAGTCTTCTGGGACTATGAAGCCCACCATGGCCTAGTCTTCTGGGGCTATGAAGCCCACCATGGCCTAGTCTTCTGGGGCTATGAAGCCCACCATGGCCTAGTCTTCTGGGACTATGAAACCCACCATGGCCTATTCTTCTGGGACTATGAAGCGCACCATCATGGCCTAGTCTTCTGGGACTATAAAGCCTACCATGGCCTAGTCTTCTGGGGCTATGAAGCCCACCATAGCCTACTCTTCTGGGACTATGAAACCCACCATGGCCTAGTCTTCTGGGACTTTGAAGTGCACCATCATGGCCTAGTCTTCTGGGACTATGAAGCCCACCATGGCCTAGTCTTCTGGGCCTATGAAGACCACTATGGCCCACCCTTCCAGGATTATGTTGGCCACGATGGCCCATCCTTCCAGGATTATGTTGTCCACTATGGCCCTCCCTTCTAGGAGTATGAAGCCTAATAGGGTCCACTCCTCTAAAACTACGAAGCCCACAAATAGCCAGCCTGGGACTATGGAGACCATGATAGTACACCATTTTGGGGCTATGAAACCCACTTCACTTTTCGTTCTCTGTAGCCCAATATGATTTATGCTTCTGAAATCTTTAAACTGATCATTGCTCCACCCTTCTGGGACTTAGAAGTCCACTATTGATCCACTGTTTTAGTACTCCTTGGTTCACCCTTCTGGTCCACTCAGGTCTGTTCTTTTAGTATTATCTGCACCAAAAAGGTATCCAGATTTCAAAAAAGGAGGGACAACTTTTGGCACAAATGTATTTAGGAAAAGGTTCGAAACAGCCACCCTAGGCCAGAAATGATTCATACATACAGATTTAAAAGAGGATTTTGAGGCGCATGAGGAACAGAAGGGATGGCCTTCCAAATGAGGAATATTTGTGATCTATGGGAGAGTATTTTGATTGTAATGTGAATACTGTAGTTGCCCAGTAGGAGAGGTAGTGTTAGGACTTCTTGGAAAAACTACTTCTTTGAGGGTGCTTTTAAATGTATATAGGGTTCAGTTCTTCAGCTCCAACATTCGCCACAGTGTGTAGAATAAGGGCCTGCATTATGGTAAACGTCACCCTGTGCGAGATTTCAGAAAAGTTACCCCCAAACATACACATTACATCCAAACCCAGATAACGGTAAAGAGGTAAAGAGGGAAATGGTGGGTATATCCAGAGAATGTGAATGAGAGAGGTGAAGAGAAAGCAGGAGAAAGAACAATTAAGGGAATTTTGAAAATAGGTAAGCTCCTCATACTTGGAGGTGGCCATTAGCGATATAGTTTTGCTCAGAAAATGCTACGGTATGACTATCGCTAATCGGGTCTCACAGTGGCCGGCAATTTGCTGCCATTTAAGTAGCAATATCGCTAATGATCGCTATTTGTTTATGAACGATTGCAAGCACTAGCATGGAAAAAAATGCTGCATGCAGGCGATTGCGATCTCCCTGCTACTGTGTTAAAGGGCCCGTCGTTTTCTTATGGGCAGCGCTTGAGGGGCGCAATCAAATCGCAATCGCCCCACAATCACCTTCATTTAAAAGCAGTCGGGGGAAGGGGGGATGGCAACAGAGAGGGATGAATTGAGCATGAATTTAGAAAAACTAAATTAAGATGCAAAAGAGAGGGAGCACGACAAGGACATTAAAGTGGACCAAAACCCAGGATAGTCAAAAGTTTTGACTATCCTGGGTTTTGGTCCTTTCCCCGGGGGCACCCTGATCAGGGGTGCCTTGCTGTGTAAAACCCCCCAGGACGCCCGAACGGACTCACCTCTTCCTGGTCGCACGGCGCGTCTAAGAGCAGCGGCTATGACAGCCGCATCCTACGCCTCCGTCTAACAGGGAGCATGCCCACACCGGCCTTTCACAAAAGCCTTGCGCGGGCATGCGCACTGCTAGAGAGAAGCGAAGGATGCGGCCTTTGGCCGCGCCGTGCGACCAGGAACAGGTGAGTTGGCTGCGACTATCTGGGAGGGTTTCACACAGTGGGGCACCACGGATCGGGGTGCCCGTGGGGAAAGGGGAAACCAAAACCCAGGATAGTCAAAATCCTGGGTTTTGGTCCACTTTAAAGAGAAAAGGTGGAAAGAGAGACATAGAGAAGGTAAAAAAAAGGGAGGTGGTAAGAGGTGATTAGAGAGAGGTATAGAGGGAATGTGGAAAAGCGGGAGAAGGAGAGAGATAAAGGTAGCACAATTACATAAAAAAGAGAAAGACAGAGACAGGAAAGGCAAATGGATAAATGTGATGGATAAAAGCAGATACATAAGAAAAAAAAAGGTCTGAAAAAAGGAAAATTATAGATGCAACACACAGAAGAGGGAGAGAGAGAGAATTCCTGAGACCAAGAAAGAGAGAATGATGTATACAACAAGAGAGGCAAATATGAGCGACATGTGGAAAAGAGAAACCTTAGATGTCTAGATGAGCATCTGAATGGTGTTTCCCGGTGCCCCCTTTACAGACTGGCTGGGATGGTGCCCTCTGTAACTACACAGCTTGCACACCCCAAAGACTGGCATGAGTAGAATAGGGGTGATAGTACAACAATGGGTTCCATAGGTGAGCTTCAGCAGTTATTAATGAGTTAGAGACCTTCCTTACATGTTAAATATTATAATTCTACATCAGCTCACCACATACAGTGAGGTGATGAGCTCTGCACTTGGCACATTTTGATAAATTGCCTCCATACTGTACACGGTAAAAGTTACTGAGCACTTAACAACTGCCAGAATTATACATTATGAGGACTAAAAAAAAAGTTTTAACATCTTTAGAAGGGTAGAGGCGGCAGCAGGGGCGGTGTAGCACTGTATTATATGTAAAAGCAAAGTGCTTCTGAACGTGACTTACAGTAAAGTGATTTAAGAACTAATGCTTTTTAGTTAGTAATAGAAGCAGAAAAAAATATTTATAAGAGAACATCTATTTAAAGTGTACATTAAGGCAAACCTTAAAAAAGACTATACATACCTGATTTACAGCAGGCTTGATCCCACGCAGCCTTGCGTCTTGGTTTCCTGCTCAATGTCAGCACCAGTACTGACAGTGCACTCCCAGCTTCTGTGAACCCTCCTGCTTACAGTCATGTGGGAGCAGGCTTTCTTGTTAAAGCAGACCAAAACCAATGTAACCTGGCTATGAAGTCTAAAAGATTCCAGGGCTGGGTTAGTGCTTGCCCTTGGCACATTCCTAATTGGTATACCCCGTTGTGTGAAAGGTCCAGTACTGAGCCCCCCTCGACATTGCCCATTTGCTCATCACAAAAATGCCCACTGAACGCATCCCTGGCTTTCCGCCTATGGATGGGTGCAGGAGTGGGCTTTAGCTAAGCTCATTTTTTTGTGTTCTCAAAGTGGGACAGTTTACACCAGTTTGTGGGTGATGGGCGTGGTAGGGGTGGGGTTTACCATGTGGCTTAAACCCGGGACACATGATCTAGGAATATTTGGTCCATAAAATATATTGCTGATTGAGCCAAGGCTCAGAAGTCTATGCATTCCACTAGCACCATTCAACCAAAGAGTCAGAGCAGTTATAAACCACTCAGACATCCAGCATTCTGCATTTGGTGGGACATCCCATCCCATGCCCATCCCATGCCTCATGTGAGCAAAGTGGGACATTTAGGTGACGTCTGGTCAGTTTAGCCTTAGCTACAGGGAAACTGGGTATGCGGCTGGGCAGCAAAAGCACTGTGGTAAAGGCAACTTTTGAGGGTGACCTGGAGGGATTCACAAAGCTGGGCATCCTGAACAAAGCTAATCTTGATCCACTTTAAAAGGTGCTAAATTGGTTCATCAACACATTATCGCTTTAAAACATAACTCCAACAAATTACTATTACAATGGTTACTAACAAACTGATCTTTTTGTACATGAGATAATACTTTTCCTGCAAACCCTCAGGAGAAATCAAGTCGCAAAGTGCAAGAAAGAACCGCTCAATTTCACCAAAATGGCTAGCGAGGGACTAGAGATGATTGATCTGTCTTTGGTGGCTCGTTGTATTAAAACGGTACCAATAAAATATGCTTGTGCAAACAGACCTATTCCGTCATACACGCCACCAGTCTGACTGCGAACATTAAAGGGGCAGTATCGCGAAATTTGCATTAAAAAAGATAAATAATTAAATAGCCAAACAATAGCTTATAACATGTGTATAAATAATCTGGCAATAGAAAAAGAAAAAAATATATGCCTCTCTTTTAAATTGTATAATTACAATGGCTCAGTCCATTTGCTGAATAGGGGGATCTGCTGGGTTTTATTTAGTGAGCTGCTTCATTTAGCCCACTGGTCTCCTAGCAACACTTTACCTCAGAGGCTGACACTGTAATCAGTGGTAACGGCTGTGTGCGTGTGTGAGGTGCTGCTTTTGTTATGAGACCAGGTGACTCAAATGTGTAAAATCTATACAAAATAAACTAAACTGACTGAAAACGACTGAAATTCTTCTTTGAATAACTGTGCAGGAAAATCTAAAGGTATTAAAGTGGAACAAAACCCTGAGTGGCCGACCCT
Organism: Gastrophryne carolinensis; assembly: GCA_027917425.1. NCBI lineage: Eukaryota > Metazoa > Chordata > Amphibia > Anura > Microhylidae > Gastrophryne > Gastrophryne carolinensis. The sequence goes on from CM051235.1 coordinate 211,543,417, forward strand.
GAAGTCTATAAGACCCGGCCATTGACCTTGCCCCTTGGGCATTCTAAATCAGGATGCCCACTGTGTGAAACGACCCCTGGATAACCACAGATCCCCCCATTTTTCTTGCGCGCTCACGCAGATAGTCATTTAGACAGGCCGGGCGGCCAGGAAGGTTACTGCTCAGGCTCCCCATCTGCGTGCAAACAGAGCTGATTGGATGAGAGCCCGCGCATGCGCTGTGGGACAGGGAAAGGTACGTTTTCACAGGTGAACTTGGGGATTTCACATATCAGGGCATCCCAAGTCGGGATGCCCCTAGGGGGGCACAAAACAAAACTCCAGATAGTGAAAATCCTGGGTTGGGCTTTGCTCAAAACACACAAAGCTGAAAGAAAGATCATATGGAAAAATGTGTTGAGAAAAGAGAGAGAAAATGGTAAACTGAAAGATTCTGCAGCAGAGCCAACATGAAGGGAAAACTGTCAAAATCCGCTAAATGACTTCTAGAGCTTTTCTCTCTGTTTTAGATATACAAGTTCTGGCCAGGCAATGTTGCAATGTTGTTATCTTATGCTGGACGGCTGCCAGCACTGAACAGCTGAGACTTTGATACATTGTTCTCCCCCTCTCCTCAGCATGGTACTGATACATTAGGGTAGATTCAAAGAAACATGTAACAGCTTGGATTTGGGTGCCGATCATCCTATTTTTCACGTCCGCTCGTGCGTTCGTATGAACTTGCGAGTGATTCTATAAGCAAATACGTTTCTATCCTAAAATGTACGTCCGTTCGTATGGCAGTTCGGGAATCAGACCTATGTCAGTTTCCATCCTGAATTTTCCGTTTCATTTCTCAGGTTGCAACATTGGTTTTGCCCTTTTTCCTTTTTCCCTGGACGTAAATCCTTCTGATCTTGCGGCTGCGCACTACAAACTTACCTCATTAAAGTGCATTCTAAATATTTGGTCTTTTATTTTTCTTTATTTCATTCATTTTGTAGTAACCAACCATTAATGAATGCATTTGCATAAGTAATTCTTACTTTGTTTAATTTTTAGTTAACTTGCATTTTTTACTTGTGGATTTAATTTTAATATTTTGGCTTCAAATGGTACAACTTAAAATTTTGTGTGTGGTTACCCACACCCTCTACATACAGATTGCTCTCAAATATTAAAAAACACCCAGCAACTTCTGCATGTTATGAGCCTAGAAACAGCCAAGATGGCGGCTCAGGTATTATCGGGCAGCCTGCAAACAGAAAGGGCCTTGTGACTGTGTTGCTCTGGATTCTTTGATTTCTGACCTTTCCGTGCCCCCAGCTCTGCTGTGTCTGTGCAAAATACAGCAGTAACCCACATCCTGCACTTTATCCCGCTCTCCTCTCCTCAGTAAGTGTGATGCATCTGACCAAAGATGTGCTTAAATAATTAAACAAAGCAAAGGTAAACAACTACACCAATAAATGCAATCTAAAAATATTATTCTAGTACATCAATTTAAAAATAAATACCAAAGGACATAAGTTTCTTTAATTAACGCAAATATATTGCCAAATAAAGGTTTACATGCAAAGGACTAATTAAGGTCCACATTAAAATGCTTTTATAAGGCATACATGAATCAGGTATGCATTGCCATACAATTTATGGCCTCGGCCATGCTGATACATGCAGTTCATTGCAGCTCAAGACGCGCAGACTCCTCCACATAGCCAAAAAACCTGTTCAAGAACAGCAATACGACTGCTAAAAGGTGTCGGCAGTGGCTTTCTTTTAAAACGTATTTAGAGGTTTGAAAACTGTTCTCTGAATCACACCTAAACACATCCAATTATCCTAAGTTTTACGTTTTCATCCTAAGTTTTAGGATTTGATCCTAAGTTTTAGGTTTTCATCCTAAAATTTAGGAACGAACTTGCGATGATCGTAAGAGCATATACGCATTCGAACGTAGGCTCGTGCGAGTCGGAAATGGCCAAAAAAACAGGAAAAAATGACTAACACCCACCCAAACTTACGATTCTCGATCCAAAATCAATTAACTTTTGCTCTTTGAATCGAGGGGATTGTTTCACCCCTCTCCTCAGCATGGAACAGGCGAGAGTGTCGGTCCCGACACTCACAAGACATAAACATGAGCTATTAGTCTCCAGCTGCTCAACACACACATCATTTTTTTCTACATTTGTAATTCTTACTCCAACACTTACCTACATTCAAAGTACCATTTAAATATAAGTCACCAAGAAAAATTCACGATACTGCTCCTTTAAGTCTGTTTGTGAAGAACCAGCACTCCAAGAAGTTCATGTAAAAAGTTGTATTCGCTATATCATAAACATAGTACAGCGGTGGAAGTGAGTCGACGTTTCGGGGTGCACTGGGGCCCCCTTCATCAGGACCCACCACATGCACAAGAAGAGGTCTCTTCTTGTGCATGTGGTGGGTCCTGATGAAGGGGGCCCCAGTGCACCCCGAAACGTCGACTCACTTCCACCGCTGTACTATGTTTATGATATAGCAAATACAACTTTTTGCATGAACTTCTTGGAGTGCTGGTTCTTCACAAACAGACTTGGTATATGCGGCGTCTCCGCGAACCGTGCACCCACGCAATACTGAGAGTAAGAGTGCGGCTGTTCTTGGAATTATATGACTGCGAACATTAGACGTCGCTCTGATCAGAGAAACATTCTCATCAATATTGATCAAAATGAATAACAATGTGGTCAAACCGTTTGGACTCACTACTGCCACTTCCAACATAAATGATACAGAGTATTACTGAGCTACAGGTTGAACAAGGCAAGCTGCAGAATACAGAGATAGAGGCTGATTCATTACTAGCGCCAGGTATTGGCAGATGAGCGTCTGTATAGCGGCACTTAAAGCGACCGCTAGTAGACACTCATGTGCAGGTATCAGGTGCTGTAACAGAGCGTCTCAGTCGCTCTAGTAACCTGGCCAGCATTGATGAATACGATGTGCCAGTACAGCGCTGTAGGGAGCGAAAGGTAGCGCCAGCCCAGTGCGACCGACTCTCGGCGCTCCGCACCATACTTATAAAAAAACTACACACACACAGTGTCGGCGCTCTAAATCTGGTCGCTATAGCATAAAGCGTCAAATGCTGTATGATTAAAGTCTGTTTTTGAACATATAGATACCTGTAAGAAAGCGAAAACACATGGAATGACATTGTTTTAACATTGTGACATTAACACTTTAGTGCCAGACCTGTAAATACAATTCTGCATAAAAAACAAAAAAAAAACGTTTTAAAAATGACTTTTTCTAGGCCAGGAGAGGTCACATAATTATTTGAGAGAAAAAAAAACCCTGTTTAAACAGAAGAAAAGAAACGTCCAGTGAAATGTATGGGAGAGCGTCAGGTAGCGACAGGTAATACCTGGCGCTCTGGAAGCTAGAGCGCTGGGGCTATACGCTGCTTGTAATGATGAATCGGACGCTACATGACGCTGTTAGAGTCGCTCACCAGAATCGCCCTTATAAATGTGGTTTTGCGTACAGCTCCCAGCATTCACCAGACGCTGCCTGCCGCTACGAGGCACTACCTGGCGTTATCCCTTGATGAATAACCCCCATAGCTACAGTTGGTAAGTCCACTTTCGATTGAATTTTCGAAAGTTTGTATTTTTGTGTGGCACAATGATGTCTTCAAGGTGCTAAGGTAATCTAGTATTTTCTTGTCTAATTTTAGCAAATGTGTGTTTTGTTGGAAGCCATTTTCATCTGTTGCTACTGGCAACGTACACCAAGTACCAGTGGCGATGTTTTTGAATACACAATAAGCTTTTCTCTGCACTGATGCTACCATTTAGTATACCAGCACCTCTAGTGAGCATTTTGTAACTGGAGAGCTTTTCAGTGTTGCCAATTGAAAATTGAAAGGTTACACTTTCATGTTATATAGGTATTTGTGAGGTAAATTCATTACAGCAGTTGTAGGTATTTGTGAGGTAAATTCATTACAGCAGTCGTAGGTATTTGTGAGGTAAATTCATTACAGCAGTCGTAGGTATGTTTTCTCTATGCACTATTGTTTTGTATACAGTGGGAAATAAAGCAGCACAGCTTGTACTGGGTGAAGGCCCTTTATATACAGTATATAGGGTAGATATGAATTATACATTCTGCTATGAATCCCGTCATGTTACAGCACATTCTACCTTCCACCCACCTGTCGCCATGTGATCAGCTATTAGAGGATTGATAATGGTAGCGTGCTTGTGTCGGGAATTACGTGGCGGTGCTCCATCCCCGGCGTTCAGCCCTTGTCTTGCAAATAGAGCGCCAGTTGTATGTATTATGGAAGCAGTTAACAGTAATAAAATGTTTTTTTATTCCAGATTGAATTCACATGGGTGCTGTAATAAAATGTCAGATCTACACGTTTGAAATTGTTTTTCTCATGGTGGGGGAAGGTAATGCAATTTTCTCGGGAGCATGGCAAAATATTATCAACCTATCCTGCGTGTAACAAAGTGCTGATAATGAAGAGGCTCTCTAGTTCTGCACGAATGCAGCATGAAGGACAGGCCTCAATATCTCCTGTTACTCTGATGACTGATACAGTGATGCAGTTGCTGTATTGTTCAGCTGTAGGCGCAGACATTACCTAGGCCTGTCATGGCTCATACGGTAATCTTTTTCACATCATTGTAACGAAATTAGATACAATGAGATTTCTAAAAACTGAAAAAGCTTCCATGTGAGCATAAACCTCATGAAGGTGTTGTAGGAGTAACAATGGTAGGACCCCCCTCACCTCATGGGCCCTTGCTACCTATGCACTACCTATAGTTACACCCAGGGCTGCATTTGGTGTTCATGGTGCTGTGCACCCCCTTTTAAGTTAGGTCACGGCCCATATAAAAAAAAAAATTGTGTAGGGGGAAATGGGCTAGATGCAGAGAATGTGTGTGGAGGAGGGCACAAAGGGGGAAATGCAGAGAAGTTCAGAGAAGCAGACAAGCATGTTCCATCTTTTACTGCATTCTGACATACAGGAGTCACATGACCACACCAGTGGAGGGGAGATGCTCTGGTCTGCATTCAACCAATTGTCCTCCCCTTCACACAAATACACTCTGCATCCTTCTGTGGCTGGGGGGTGTTTGTTAGGATGCATTAATGTTCTGGCTATATGATTTTTAATTTATTTTCTTTACTACAGTAGTAAGGGCAGTGCCCCCCCTTCCAGGTTGCCACCCTAGGCACATGCCTAGGGTTGCCTAATGGTAAATACAGCCCTGGTTACCCCCCTGGCTGCTGGGAGTTTGTATTTTTTTTTTATATATTCTTTATTTATTATCATTTCCATGAAAAACAGACATTCTCCGAAGAAGAGAGGAATAAAGTCAACTACATAAAAGTACATAACATTATCACATCGAGCTTGAGCAGTCATATACACTAAACTCTATCTGTGACCCTCAGGTCATATTAAATCTATTCACTATGCGGGGAGCTGTTCCCCTAGGCACCCCACCGCACCCCGCAAACCATCGCTAACTGACGGTTCACCACAAATGATCCTGTCCCATGTGGACACAGCAGGGCCCCCAGTGGCCGATCTCGCCCTCACCTCCCCAACCAAGGCATATACTCCTTGCCCTGACAGGCAACTCAGAAAACATTTTGACTGCACGAGTAAAAAAAAAAAAAAAAACCTGAGAGAAAAAAAAGTGAGCTAGAGTGGGGATCTTAAAGAGGGAAAAAGGAGAGAAGGAGGGAAGAAAGATGTGGACCATTTTTAGTTATGGGTTAGTCTCTAACAATGCCCTGTAATCTTGCGAGGTCGCAAATTCCAGCCAGCCTGCTCATTTAAGGCGGTGAGCCTCAGAGGATTCAGTGCGAGCTGCAATATCTTTCTTTCTCTGCTACCTTGCTCAACCACAGGGGGATACTGGGAGGAACTGAGCTCTTCCAATGCGAAGGGATGCATGCTTTTGCAGCGTTCGCCATCTGACTAAGGACAGACCTCCGGTAGCTCTTGGTGGGCAGCTCCTAGTGGTGAAGGAAAAAGGCAGGGTCTCCAGGCACCTCCCTCTCCATTATGCACTGCATTGTGCTTCTGACCACCGACCAGAAGGGAGTTTGTATTTTGATTGTGCTATACTTTTTCAATCTGTCTCTATTGCTTGATTTACTGTAGAATTTTAGAGTGAATCTACAATCTTCATAGCAGTTTTGTGCCTGAGGGGATTCGAGTCAAACCCCATGTCCTGCCACTCATGATCCCTACAAATAAGAGATATTTACTGTACCTCTTTTTAACAGAGGTCCCTCATCAGCCTACCTTGTCATATCTTCCCTCTACCTTCCTGTACAGCAGCACCTAAAAGCAGAATGTTGACTTCTGGTACTTCGCCTGATTCCCCTAGTAATAGACCACCAATCCTAGGACTCGACTGCCCCTCTATTTATTACAGCATTGTAATTAGTTGTGAAAGTATAATGATATAAACATGCTGTCTGCTATTGTATTGGAGATCTGCTGGCCCACTGGCTTGAGATTTAAAAAATGAATGAAAAGTTCAAAAAAAAAATCTCCACTTTGGGGACTTCATTTTGAAAAAACAAACAAACAAAAAGAAATGAGTAACATTAGGAGTATAATATAATAATATGATATAGACTGAATATACAGTCTATTTAGTTTCCTGAATAATCCCTGTAATCCAACCAATTTTTACAGCTTAGTTATTTCCTCTTATGGCAGCCAAACCATGTGACATCTGGCAACCATTTAGGTTTGATGTGCAAGCCCACCCAACAGTCGCATGACTCGCAGTCATACAAGGAACTAGGAGGGGTTAAGCATTCACTGACAGTAAATAAATACCAGTGTAGTGGAGGGTAATATCAGTGTAATATCAGTGTAGTGGCCAAAATGTTTTTCTGTATTTGCACCCAAACTGTAGGTAAATGTTCTAGAAACTTATCTGCTTTGGACCAGAGTGTCAGTTGTGATGATGCAGAATCAGGGACACCAGGCAGAAGCTGAGGAAGAACTGGAAGGCAATAAAGAGTTAGGGCTGACTGTACCAGGAGGGAGCCCACAATGAGCAAATAATGAAGTGCTACACCACACACTGGTCCAGCGCAGGGAGTCTGCTGACAGGCCTGGTATTTGCCGGGGCCTTCCGCAAGGCGGGTCATACTGCTCTTCAGACAAGCCGGGGTCCCACCACTGTGGCCAGTGGCCAGTGAGCCCAAAGTCCAACATGGGAAAAGTCCAGTCCAGATTTGGGGAGAGGCTAATGCAACAGAGCCAGAAGGTCCAGAGCCAGGAAGAGCGGTAATCCAGAGCCAGAGTTCAGGGAGCCAAAACAGATAGTCATCCGGGGGTTGAGTGTGAGAGTGAGGTCGGAATCCAAAGCCAGAGAGTCAGAGCCAGAGAGGGGTCGATATCCAAAGTAAGAGCCAAATGCAGATGTGACTTCAGGAAGATCTGCAGGCAACTTCTGGGCATTGCAGCCCTCTTTTAAAGTCCACTTGGTGCCAGGAAGTGTACGCTGTGCATATGCAGAAATGTGTGGAACTCGTGCACGTGAATTCTGTGTATAGCTGCGCGATAGGGGCCATCCGGGAATGTGAAGACCAGCGCACAAATCATCTTTGCAACCGTGTGCTCCTAGTGTATAGCAGCGTACCGCCCGAACAGAAACACAAACAGAAGCACAACTGCACTTAAGCACATCCACGTAGATGAGCGTGCTCACACACACTGGTGTACATAACACCAGGTTTGCTACTGTGACACTGCCCCCTCAAGGAGCGGCCTCCAGATGACTTTGGTTGTAAGTAAGGGAGCATGGATATTTATTCAGGCTTCCCAAGAATTCCCCTCTTCACCATAACCTGACCACTTAACAAAATGTTGTAACCCTCGTCCGCATCTTCTTGAGTCAAGGATCTTTTCAACCTCATATTCTGGTATACCTTAAACCACAACAGGCTCTGGACCTGGAGAACTAGAAACAGGTGGTTGATATGCCTTCAGCAGAGACGAGTGGAATACAGAATCGATCCTGTATGAACGTGGTAACTGAAGTTCAAATGCAACTTCATAATTTTTCTCCTTATTTGGAAAAAGGCCAATGAATTTAGGTCCAAGTTTCTGGGATGGTCTTCCCAATTTTAGGTCTACTGAGGACAGCAGGACCCAGTCTCCAGTTGAAAATGATGGATCAGGATTTCTGGAGGTGCAGTTTTCTTATATTTCTCCTGGGCCTTCTCAACATTTTCTAATCAGTTGCTGATGTGATAATGGATTGGTAAGATCATGTCCCGCCGGTAGACTGATATCCACAGGGGCATTGGGAATTACCACGGGATGGTACCCATAGTTGGCAAAAAATGGAGAAAAATGTGTTGAATCGTGTATAGAAAAGTCTGAGGATCATATACCGAGGATAAAGATAGAGAATTTTTTAGGCTCTTACACGAGGGACCCCCTGTCAGACTCAGTGTCACCAGGGAGGCAATGAAGACAAAAATATGTGTTCAATGAAGAATTTCGCAAGAACAGCTGCAGTTGTAAGGTCAGGAAGAGGGATACAATGTGCCATCTTTGAAAATCAATCCACCACCACTAGAATAGTATTGTTTCCTTCAGACTTGGGCAATTCAACAATAAAATCAATGGCAATATTGGGCCATGGGAAACTTGGGACAGAAAGAGTTTGTAGTAGGCCTGCTGGATGGGAGTGCTGAGTTTTGCATCTGGCACAGGTGTCACAGTTGTTAACATGATCTTTGCAATCTGAGTAAATGGCAGGCTATCAAAAAGATTGTTTAATCAGGTCTCAGGTTTTGCTTACCCCAAAATGTCCAGCCACCGTGTGATCATGGGAGAGAGTTCAGACCTTGGATTGTAAGGGTTCCAGAATAAAGATTATATATTTAAAGACAAAAAGTCCATCATCAAGAGGGCATTTGATGACAAGAGCAGGGTCAATATGTTCTGAAAATTCCTTGATTTCAGAAAAAAATTGGGGCTGGATTGCCAAAAAGTGATTGCTTTGAAGAATCGGGGTGGCTTCCCTGGAAGTGAAATGTGAAATGAAAATTGGAAAGAAAATAGTGCCCACCAAGCTCTTCTGGGTTCTTGTCTTTTTGCAGAGTGCACAGCTCACTCTAAATGCTACTTTCCAATGATAAAAAAAGAGCAGCCTGACTTTTTATATATTGGAGCATAATCAAATATAAGAATATTGTTTCAGAAAAGGACATAACATTTGCAAAGCTGTGTTTTCAGCTCATGCTGGCTGTTATTGGGTGAGCAGACATACTGTTAATTATTAATAGGGCACCCCACCAGCTCATCCACAGCCACTCAAATCAGACCCCGGGCACAGAGTGCAGAAATTTGCATAGAGCTAATTGATCGCCAAGCGAAACGCAGGTATCTGCCGGGCTCACAGACAAAATGCTGACCACTGCTTGTTCCTTGAAGGATTTATCTTTGTGCTACAATATATCAAACACACAACACGCATTCACGTCACGATCAGAACGGGCACTCCGCTGGAAGTCGGGATGCATCAGTAATGCTCATTAATACAAAATCCTAACAATGTTATTAGAGACCAGACATTCAACCAATGCTTTCAATGAGAAAAAAATGATTTCATGATAACCATCAACCTTCATTTATATTTAGGAAAGATTATACAAACATGTACGTTAACATTTTCCCTAGTGTATTTCTGATCGATCCAAATAAAATATAAACCACTACCACTTTAAATAGAAATATATAACATTTTAATAAAAAAAATTGGACAGTACATATTAATTTAGTTACTAAATTAGGTGCTTAAGTAATAATTAACTAATTAAATGATACATTATTATAAGAATCTACATTTATATAAAACTATGCGTCCCCCAGAGTTTAAATTTAGCAGCAGTCTTACTATGTTCAGGTAAGTAAGTAACCCTCCCCCCCAGGGCTGTATTTACCATTAGGCAACCTGGAAGGGGGGGGGGGGGCGCTGGCCTTACTAATGCAGTAAAGAAAAAAAATTACAACTCTCATATCCGGAACATTAATACCTCCCAACAAGCACCCCCAGCCACAGAAGGACACAGAGTGTATTTGTATGAAGGGGGGTGCAATGGGTTGAACACAGGCCAGAGCATTTCCCCTCCACTGCTTTGGTCATTTGACTCCAGAATGTCAGAATGCAGTAAAAGTTGGAACATGCATGCCTGCCTCCCTGCATTTCTCCCTTTGTGCCCTTTCCCTCCTCCACAAACATACTCTGCATCTAGCCCATTGCATGCCTCCTAAATTTTCAGGGTGGGAAAGAAGGACAGTTTGTAAATTAGGCCACGCCCCCTTATTGATTGATGGATAGGAGATAGGGCATAACAGTTACAACAATAGAAACACTTTGAATAGGCAAATGAATCATTTTTTGCTGTCACACCTCAAAGAGGGACAAATGAGACGAACAAGGAACAGACTCAAAAGAGGGACAGTCCCTCCATATCAGGGAGGCATGCCATTGCATTCTTTCCCCCTACACACTTTTTTTTTCTGTGGACCGTGACCTAACTTAAAAAAGGGGGCTCAACATTTAAAGTGCCTAGTGCACCATGAACACCAAATACGGCCCTGCTCCCCCCTGGATCCGATCATGCATGCACCCCTTTTAACTATTGGCTGTAAATTCTGTGTTCAAGCTCTTTAATCAGATGGATTACCCTATTTCAGTGAAGCTTAAAGTGGGCCAAAACCCCTTTATTTATTGTGTCCACACATGTGCCCCATTTTGCAGGGAGCATCCTAAATTAGGATGCCCCTGATGTGTGAAACCCCTGAATTGTCCCCCGGGACACTTATCCAATCAGCTTTCTATGCTGTGCAAATGAAGGAATGGCAAAAGCACCATTTACACTAACAGCCAACATAGAGTGCTCCCCTCCGGATGTGTATTTCCTGCGCTGGCCATCTAGACAGGATTGGTGAGTATACCAGGGCAAACCAGGGGTTTCACCGATTGGATTTTACCCAAATTTCTGCACAATGTGTTCATTTGCATATAAGGCAATCTTTGTTCAGGTCTGGGAGGGCAAAAAATCTATTATTGAGAAGCAGCCCACATGGCTAAATTCTGTCTGCCTCCCTTAGATTAGTGCAGCCAGTTAGTGTTCATTGACCTCATAAACAAAATTACAGTCCACCCTGACAGTGATGGTTTCATATCCTTAGTTGCTGTAAGTGCAATTGGTTGAACCTTTAATATGTTTCAGATTTGCTTCTGTCTAAAAATCATTTTGCAAGCTGACCATTGCTTGATTTGACTGTGAGCTCTCTTCAGGAAATTGTCCAGGCAAAACTCAAAAACACATATTGAGCCTTTGTACCCCACAGTGCTTTCATGCTAATCTGGGGGCATCTTACCTCTACCGCTCTACGATGACCTCCATGTCAAATGGACAACCCCGAACAGTGACAGTGGCCTTAGCACACCCACTCCATTTATTTTATTGCAGTGAATAGAGTGGAAGTGGACGGCCACTGTTAATGATTGGGTTTTCCGGGAAATACTAAGGATAATTCCGTTTTCGGACCCAGAGCATTATATACTACAGAACAAAGACAGGGACTCCATACTCCAGTTGGGTGCGTGGTGGCTAACCTGCTGGCAGAAAAGGCAGGTGCAGGACACTGTTGTTTACAGTTCGCTGCAACGCATGAACCGAGAGTGATTTTTTACCTTACGGCCTTATTTATCAAGGGATAGCGCCAGGTAGTGTCTCACTAGCGCCAGGTAGCGCCAGCTATCGGCGGCTACCGACTCCAGAACGCCAGGCGGCAGACACAATCACGCATTTATCACGCTAAATGAGGCTAGCGCCGGCGAGAGCGTCACCTAGCGCGGGATTCATCATGTAGCCGACTGCAACGAACAGCGCCGCTGCTAATCCCATCACAGCGCCAGGTATGACCTGTCGCTCCCTGGCGCTCTCCAATGCATTTCAATGGAGCAATCTTTAAATATTCATAATTCATTGATATGAATCTGTTTTTTTTTTTTTTTAACTGTCAAAAATTCTGTTACCACTTCGGCAATGTTAGATATTTTTTTTAAGGTAAAAAAAAAAAAAAATTGTGCAGAATTGATATTACAGGTCTGATATTAATGTATTCATATTACAACATGTTTTTATAAACTTGTTTAATTTTTTAATCAAAAAATATGGTTGTTTGGGGGTTAAAAACTACTTTTAACCCATCGTCGCCAGCGCTCTGGGGTTTAAACAAGCATTTCACAGCGCGAGAATTTTTTGAGAGTGAATTGTTAATGCATATGCTGGGAGCCGGTCGCTCTGGCCATTCGCTGTCAGGCGCACCCATACAGCGCGGAACCTGTGAAACAGCGACTCCTAACCCCGTATTCAACATTACCGCACACCGACTGAGTCGCTGTCAACAAGCGAACAACGGCCAAGCACAGCGAATACTAGCGGGCGCTGTGAAAATCACGCTACTGGCGCTCATCTGTCGCTACCTGGCGCTATTAATGAATCGGCCTCCCCGTTCCAATTTAAGGTACCATATCAATTAAAAAACATATACAACCCATAAATGCTAAAATAACCACAAGTTGGTTTATCAGGAGCTTACTAATTTGGACCACATAAAAACATTCTTGCTGCTGCATTGTACTGATCAGTGTTGCTGCACATATTGTGCCTTAAAGCGGAACAAATGCCCGGGAATTTGACATTCTTAGGTTTTGTTCCATGCCCCCATGGCATCTCAAGCGGGATGCCCTGTTGTGTGAGCCCCCCCCCAGAAAGCCAGTAAAAAAATCACCTATCCAGGCTCCAATGGCGCTTGCATGGGCTTTCATCCAATGAGAGCCACCTGCTGATGACTACCTCATTTGGCAGGTGGCTCTCATTTACTAGAATGGGGAGTGCATGCGCCCAATCCCCTGCCGTGCGTGTACTGCATCCCTGGTGTTGTGGGCGCACTCCCGTCCCAGATAGGCTGGGACAGGAGTGTGCACACAACGCCGGGGATGCAGAGGATGCGCCAGTGCATGTTATCCATTGTAAACAATGAGAGTCGCCTGCCAAATGACAGCAGGTGGCCCTAGTTAGATGAGAGCCTGCGCATGCGCCATTGGAGCAGAGAGAGGTGAGTTTTTATGGGCGTCCTGGGGGGTTTCACACAGCACGGCATCCCGATTCTGCGAATCTTTTAGATTTCAGGATGGCTGCTGCTGGGTTTTGTTCTGCTTCAAAATAAATGCAATAAACATTATTGCCAGACACAATTGTTGGGTGGCTATGTGCGGGTGTCCAGCACAAGGCCAAGCCATAATTTAAGACGACCCAGCAGCAGGTGGCTCAGAGTTATTAAGGATCAGGCAGTGAGTATTAGAGCAATACAATAGCTACGTAGCCGTCTGGCAGTGCAGGGTTAAGCCGCGTGCATATTAGTGTTGTCTTCTCTGTCTCCTGGCAACGCTGACATTTCTGGGGAACGTCAGATCCGGAAAAGACCAGCAGAGGCAGCGAGAGACACCTGTGACAGTCTGAGACTGACGAAACCAATGAGACCGTGAGCCACCTGAGAGATCACAGACACCATGCATAGAACCTGGAAGAGATCAATCATCTAAGCAATAGCCTCATGATCTACAATAGTGAAATGCAGACATTTAAGAGGAAGGAGTTAATGCATCGGAACCTGAAGGTCTAAAAAATTGAGTTGAGTTCAGTTGGAAAATGCATAAAACTTCTCTAAGGGAAAAAGAACTGCTACTAGTTTGGAGGAAACAATCATAGCTGCTTCTGAAGAGGTTGATTTATATCCAAGAAAAACATTTGACATAAAAAATAATACTGGTGTGAAGAACTCAAAAAAAGCGATATCAAAACTCTACAGGTTCAAAAGGAGAGAAAAACAAGAGACATCAACTAGCGTGAAACATAAAAGACATGGCCCTGAATTATTGAGACTCCGGTTTCTAGGAGAAAGATGGAGAGAGACATCGTAATTTGACATATGGGAAGAGACATCTGCGTGAACAAAGGTATGGAATAACACCTGTTAGACCACTAGAGACTCTCAAAATGCCGAGGGGTTGTGTGTCTCGCAAAGAGCAGCCAGCCGTGTGGAACTAGAACATATTTAAATATTAGCTTATTAAAACAGACTCCTAGAAATTCGCCTTTAGATATTGAGAGCAGCAGCGTATCATGAAAAGACAGCTGAGTGTTTGTTGCCTGTAGAAATGTCTTCACTATTCATTATTTCCTGGTAGTGGTTGGTAGGCAGAGCAGAGCAAATAGACCCACAGGATCACCTTGAGAAATGTGGAGAAGATGGGGAGGGGGTGAGGGAGGACGAGGGATAAAGCAGCAGCACCGACTTCAAACACCGAATAAGTGAGTGTTACAGGCGAGCTGCATTGTAGGAGAGCATCGTGATGGTACAGTTAGATATCGTAGGGATAACTAGAAGAGAGGGGGCTGAAGATCAGTCTAGAAGAACAACAATGAGGAACCAGTGTTGACATGGTAAGGGTTTGTCTAGCAGAATTTGTTTTACAGTCTGAGCTGAGATCAGGACGCTTTTGTTTTCTCCACAGGGGGTCTCATTTAGAGCATTTAGCTGAAGATCTGGCATGTGAAAGAGCTCCAATCGCTGAAAAAACTGACCCTATCCAAGATGCCGTGACACATTTCACAGCCTTTGGGCAATGAATACAGAGCCAGGTACGCTTCACCCCTCTCCACGGGGCTCCATCCATAAATCTCTAACAGGATCCATCCACTCCTCATCCTCTGGCTCGATTTGTTCTGGAGATATTGGACGCGTCCTCTCAAATAACGTCCGCCGACTTCATGCAGCCCTGAACCGTCTGCTGAGCGAGCCGGAGAGGGAGCAGCTTTTGCACTGTTTGAGACTTTACCACTCTCGTAGAAATGTTTTTGACTTGGTGAGGACTCTGCGCCTTATATTACGCCCTCAGGACCAGAGGCAACTTTTCCCTATGTTACGCCTGGTTATCCCACGCTCTGATCAACTGTTATTCGATCGCTACACTTCTGAGGGGCTGTACATCAAGGATTTGCCCCCAGTATCATCTGGATACAATTCAGTCTTAGAAGATAATGTCTCAGCATTTAGCACCCCGATATCGGGGGCAGCACAGCCTTTTGATTCAAGCATCCCAGGTGCAAATCCTGCCTTCAGCATCCCAAAAGCAGGGGCAGCTCCTGCCTTCAGCATCCCAAAGGTAGGGGCAGCTCCTGCCTTCAGCATCCCAAATGCAGGGGCAGCTCCGGCCTTTAGCAATGCAAGACAAGGAACAGCTCCTGGCTTTATCGCTTCAGCACCTGGGACAGCTACTTCTTTTGGCAGCCATGGGTTTGGACCTACCATGAGCCCTGGGACATCATACCATGGGGCACCTGCAGTGTACAATAACTCCCCTTCCAAACCCTCTAAGCCTGATGTTCGTCAGGTCATCCTTAAAAGGAACAAAAGTCAAGAGGGACTTGGTTTTAGTATCCGAGGAGGTGTAGAACATGGCATAGGCATTTATGTGTCACTGGTTGAACCTGGCTCATTGGCAGAAGAAGAAGGACTTCGAGTTGGGGACCAGATTCTAAAAGCAAATGGACGCTCACTGGACCGAGTCAGCCATAGTGAGGCAGTTAAAGTAAGTGTTTGTCAAATGTTATGAATGTTTGCAGGGTCCAGATGATGCAGAGTTGCCTGATGGGATTTTGGTTTTGGGTCAGGAAACAAATGTAATGGGTCAGATTCTGTGTACACCTCAAGGCCAGGTTTGAGAGTACAGTTTGATATGTAGGGAAGTGCACATGAAAGGGCAACATTGTCCAAAATTGATGCATTGGTGTAGGGAGCAATTTACATCTCAGGCTTGAGTTGTGCAGTGGTCCAGGTGTCCACCAATACCCAGAACAGTGTCTGCATTTTAATTTGGTATGTAAGTAATCTCATGTGAAAGGGAAACTGTGTCCAAAATGACTGCATTGGGTTTGGAGGACTTCTCAGACTAGGGTTGTACAGTGGTCCAGGTGCCCTCTGATATCTAGATCAGTGTCTGCATTTCAGTTTGGAGATCAGGTAGGTCAAGTTATGTTATTTGGGTTTTGGGTCAGGAATCATTTCTACTGATTACAAGGTTGAAGAAGAAGTTACCACTTCCTTATTAAGAGTACTTGTATGGCAGCAATTGTCAGGCAATCATGTGACTGCCATCAACCATTCAGGTTTGATGTGCAAGACCACTCGGCATATTGGCAGTCACATTACTTTGCGGCCATACAATGAATGAGGAAGTTAAAATCATTGGCTTAACCCCAAAATATGGTTAAATTACTTAGCTGGTCCATACACTCATGCTGATTTTGCACCCTACGTAAGCACCACCAGTAGGGATCATTTGATGGCAGTTATGTTGGACCCAACTGGCCACCAACAGAAAGGTGGACAAGCAGCCTATAGCTGCTATTGTGCTGGAATAGGAAAGGGTAAGTATTTCAATACCATTTTGGGCATCACAGAGTGGTTTCCCAAACTGCATTGTTCATTGGATGCAATTGTTCCTGGACCTATATGTATCCACTATAGGTCTGCTTTAAGCCCAAACTCCCAATCTAAGCCACACCGCTGAGGATCTGTAACCTGTAACACACCTCCCTGCATATTCACAATTCCCAATAGCTCTGAGAGAATAGAGTATTGAGTAGGACTTTGGGTATATGGGACACCCAAATGTAGAGCAAACTTAGTGCCTTAAAGTGGACCTAAGTTAAAACTCACCTCTTCCTGGTACCATGGCACATGTGCAGGCTCTGCATGTAAACGGCTCTGTTTATGGCAATCTGCAGCGTGAGCAGCCACGTCCCCAGCAGCTTGTGCTTTCTCGCCCGCAGCCCAATGTTTACATTGGTGATGGAGCCAGGAAGAGGGTGAGTCTTGCAGCATCTGGGGGGGTCACACAGCAAGCCATTCTGATTTGGGATGCCCCAGGGAAAGGCAAGCTTTGGTTTTGTTCTGCTTTACAGCCCAAATCAAGGGATAGT
Source organism: Gastrophryne carolinensis (assembly GCA_027917425.1). Classification (NCBI taxonomy): domain Eukaryota; kingdom Metazoa; phylum Chordata; class Amphibia; order Anura; family Microhylidae; genus Gastrophryne; species Gastrophryne carolinensis. Next base: position 211,560,517 of record CM051235.1, read on the forward strand.
ATTGAATCCCAGGTTGTACTATGAAATTTCAGATGGAGTGGTTTGAAATGACATCTTTACTTATTCAGCATAGATATTGTCTGAATTGGGTGCCCTTCCAACAGTAGCACCTATAGGCAAACGCCTGCTGTGCCTAGTGGTAATTCCAGTCTTGGAAATCATGTCATTGCTGTAAATAGTAGGTGGTGTCATAATGGAGCAGATTGGTGTGAGGGGCAGTGGGTGGGAGGGAGGTATTGAGGGGCAGTGAATGGAAGGTAGATGCTGAGGGGCAGTAATTGTGAGGTAGGTGCTGAGGGGCAGTGGGTGTTAGGTAGGTTCTGAGGGGCAGTGGGTAGGAGGTAATTGCGGAGGGGCAGTGAGTGGGAGGTAGGTGCAAAGGGGCAGTGAGTGGGAGGTAGGTGCTGAGGGGCAGTGGGTAGGAGGTAGGTGCAAAGGGGCAGTGAGTGGGAGGTAGGTGCTGAGGGGCAGTGGGTAGGAGGTAGGTGCAAAGGGGCAGTGAGTGGGAGGTAGGTGCTGAGGGGCAGTGGGTGGGAGGTAGGTGCTGAGGGGCAGTGGGTGGGAGGTAGGTGCTGAGGGGCAGTGGGTGGGAGGTAGGTGCTGAGAAGCAGTGGGTGGGAGGTAGGTGTGGAGGGGCAGTGAGTGGGAGGTAGGTGTGGAGGGGCAGTGAGTGGGAGGTAGGTGCTGAGGGGCAGTGAGTGGGAGGTAGGTGCTGAGGGGCAGTGGGTGGGAGGTAGGTGTGGAGGGGCAGTGAGTGGGGGTAGGTGTGGAGGGGCAGTGAGTGGGAGGTAGGTGCTGAGGGGCAGTGGGTGGGGGGTAGGTGTGGAGGGGCAGTGAGTGGGGGGTAGGTGTGGAGGGGCAGTGGGTGGGGGGTAGATGTGGAGGGGCAGTGGGTGGGAGGTAGGTGCGGAGGGGCAGTGATTAGGAGGTAGGTGCTGAGGGGCAGTGGGTGGGAGGTAGGTGCGGAGGGGCAGTGAGTGGGAGGTAGGTGCTGAGGGGCAGTGGGTGGGAGGTAGGTGTGGAGGGGCAGTGGGTGGGGGGTAGGTGCTGAGGGGCAGTGAGTGGGGGGTAGGTGCTGAGAAGCAGTGGGTGGGAGCTAGGTGTGGAGGGGCAATGAGTGGGAGGTAGATGTGGAGGGGCAGTGAGTGGGAGGTAGGTGCTGAGGGGCAGTGAGTGGGGGGTAGTTGTGGAGGGGCAGTGATTAGGAGGTAGGTGCTGAGGGGCAGTGGGTGGGGGGTAGGTGTGGAGGGGCAGGGAGTGGGGGGTAGGTGCTGAGAAGCAGTGGGTGGGAGGTAGGTGTGGAGGGGCAGTGAGTGGGAGGTAGGTGCTGAGGGGCAGTGGGTGGGAGGTAGGTGTGGAGGGGCAGTGAGTGGGGGGTAGGTGTGGAGGGGCAGTGAATGGAAGGTAGATGCTGAGGGGCAGTAATTGTGAGATAGGTGCTGAAGGGTAGCGGGTGGGAGGTAGATGTGGAGGGGCAGTGAGTGGGAGGTAGGTGCTGAAGGGTAGCGGGTGGGAGGTAGATGTGGAGGGGCAGTGAGTGGGGGGTAGGTATTTAGGGGCAGTGAGTGGGAGGTAGGTGTGGAGGGGCAGTGATTGGGAGGTAGGTATTGAGGGGCAGTGAATGAAAGGTAGATGCTGAGGGGCAGTGGGTGGGAGGTAGGTGTGGAGGGGCAGTGGATGGGAGGTAGGTGCGGAGGGGCAGTAATTGTGCGGTAGGTGCTGAGGGGCAGTGGGTGGGAGGTAGGTGTGGAGGGGCAGTGGATGGGAGGTAGGTGCGGAGGGGCAGTAATTGTGCGGTAGGTGCTGAGGGGCAGTGGGTGGGAGGTAGGTGTGGAGGGGCAGTGGGTGGGAGGTAGGTGTGGAGGGGCAGTGATTGGGAGGTAGGTGTGGAGGGGCAGTGAGTGGGGGGGTAGGTGTGGAGGGGCAGTGAGTGGGGGGTAGGTGCTGAGAAGCAGTAGGTGGGAGGTAGGTGTGGAGGGGCAGTGAGTGGGGGGTAGGTGCGGAGGGGCAGTGATTGGGAGGTAGGTGTGGAGGGGCAGTGGATGGGAGGTAGGTGTGGAGGGGCAGTGATTGGGGGGTAGGTGTGGAGGGGCAGTGAGTGGGGGGTAGGTGCTGAGAAGCAGTAGGTGGGAGGTAGATGTGGAGGGGCAGTGAGTGGGGGGTAGGTGCGGAGGGGCAGTGATTGGGAGGTAGGTGTGGAGGGGCAGTGATTGGGGGGTAGGTGTGGAGGGGCAGTGGATGGGAGGTAGGTGTGGAGGGGCAGTGATTGGGGGGTAGGTGTGGAGGGGCAGTGAGTGGGGGGTAGGTGCGGAGGGGCAGTGATTGGGAGGTAGGTGTGGAGGGGCAGTGATTGGGGGGTAGGTGTGGAGGGGCAGTGGATGGGAGGTAGGTGTGGAGGGGCAGTGATTGGGGGGTAGGTGTGGAGGGGCAGTGGGTGGGAGGTAGGTGTGGAGGGGCAGTGGATGGGAGGTAGGTGTGGAGGGGCAGTGAGTGGGAGGTTGGTGCTGAGAAGCAGTGATTGGGAGGTAGGTATTGAGGGGCAGTGAATGGAAGGTAGATGCTGAGGGGCAGTAATTGTGAGATAGGTGCTGAAGGGTAGCGGGTGGGAGGTAGATGTGGAGGGACAGCGGTTGCAAAGGTTAGTACCTACTTTCTCTATTAGAGTTGCAGCTGGGAAGCTGCAGCTACCTGTATTCCCCGTACTCTGCAGTTTATGTCTAACAGCTGTGAGGAAGGGGTGACGGCAAATCCGGGGGGGGGGGGGTGGGTGCCATGAATTTAGGCTGATTACATTTAAATCATTAATCCATCACCAACCATGATCTTGGTGATGCCCCCTCTCGGTACCTACTGTTGCTGGGCAGACCTGTACCTAACCCCTGCTCTAATGGAAGGCAGGCTGTTTGAGTGCCCAGTCAAGCATGAACTCTATAACCTGTCACATCGTGGCAGCACCTCATTCCACAGGCCTAAGGTTCAAGGCTGTGGGGCAGATGAGGGACCTAGTCCCCCACCCACCTCGGGCTACATCAGTTACATCCTCTCCCATTTTGTTCATTACACCCCTGCTCCTCCCTCACACACACAATTATAGTGACTTGTCCTATATTTCCAACTGTTTATTCTAACCTTAAACAAAGCTACTGTACCCCCCCCCCCCACCCCCCATGTGAGGTTAGTGACTCCTTACCCTCTCCCATCATCTCCCCTGCGCTTCTGCAGCCTCATCTATGCAGATAACAGCTAAAATCTCTGGTGAACTGTCACCATTGCTACACATCATCAAACCATTTTGTACTGTATAGTATTATTTTACTATAAAACCATTTGACATTTTTGAGACATATCCTGTACTGTAAACCCAACAGCAGTAATAAGGCAGCAAGAAGCTCACCTATCCCATGCACCTCTCCTCCATTTTCTCTAGGACCACGGAATATGTGTTCTAACAGAGGCTCAGTCCCTTGGTGCTCTCAGAGTTCAGTTGTGGGTCCAGTAATCTGAAGAGCATTGATAGTCAACTTTAAAGCTGACTATTTTAAAGAGATCTTAAAGTGGCCATAAAGTTCAGGGATGACCGTGCCCACTAACAGTCTAACACCCCCCCCCCCCCCATTACTTGGCCAAACAAACCAGTAAATACAAAAAACGTACCCTGTCTTGATCATGAGAGCTCTGCATTCATCATAGCAGTGGGCTAAGCTCCCAGATGAGTTAGTTTTCTGTCCAAATTGTGCCGTGCTGGGTAAGTGGGATGAGAGGGGCCCAGCATGACTTTCAGATCACTTTACCTGCATTGGTTGCCCCTGTAATGAGGCTATGTGAGGCAGCCACCTCAGATGGCACTTTGAGGTGGGTGGCAATTGCTGGACCTGTATGTATGTATATAATATATATATATATATATATATATATATATATATATATATATATATATATTATCAGGGGCGCTGATACACACTGTCAGGTTTTTACAGTCAATCTTTGGAGGCTCAGATCCCTCAGTCCCAGCCCGTACCCCCTCACAGCAAATCGTACTTCTCTATTTAGAATTGGTGCGGCAGGGGACACCTCAGGTAGAAGAGAGGCTAGGTTCACCTTTAGCCCTCAGGGCTACTGCATCTTTCCCTCTCAGGTTATCCTGACTTGGGCTGTCCATCCACAAAATCTCCATAGAAAGTATAAAAATTGGGACATACCTGCTCAACCGGACCATGCTCCAACTCCACTGGCGTCACCACTGGCAGCTTATATGGTTTGCCCCCTTCTTATTCTGGCATGGATTTCTATAGATGTGCCATTGAGCTACTGTGGGCCAGGGCAGTGCATGTCTGCCACAGCACAGATACCAATAAAAAAAATGGCTTTAGCAGACCTTTTTGTGATGGGCATACTGCTAGACAGATGTGTTGTGTCTTAATGGTAGTACTGCCAGTGGTAAAGGGCCAACGGTTACTGATGATAGCACTGGGTGGGGTGGTCAGCCTGAAATGCAACAAGGTGCCGTCTTGTTTAGAGGGTGCTGGTCACTGTTGCCCTTCTAAGAAATAGTACTGGCCCAGTTATCTGTGATCCGTTGCTATTGGCAACTGTGCACCAAGATCTAAAAGGAGGGATGTGAGCCCTGCACACGTAGAATGCTGTAGCTAGGCATGTGTAATGCTAAGTGGGCTCCCTCACTGTACCAGCAGCAGATTGCAGGTAATGAAAACTGATTCCACAATACACACAGTTTCCAATTTAAGAAAACTATAAAGTGAGAAAAGTGAGACATATAAGCCCTAATAATATACACTTTCAAAAATGCCATTCAAAGGTGGACTTTTTCTTTAAGGGAACACTTGAACCTAAATGTTCCCAAAAGTGTATGTAGAAATGATGGCCTGTCAGAGGCCAGTAAAGCTGTTGTGCGTAGGAAGGATTCCCAATGGTGATCACTGGCATTGCACAAAAACCGCCTAACAAAGCAGAATGGCAAAATAGCACCTTGACTGAAAAAAAAAGATCTGCATACTTTTGTCCTGCAGGGGAAGGGGGGGCAGGGGGACATTCATTTGATAGACCCCCCTTGCACTATATACTGGCGGGGGAAGACCATTCCCTGGCCTGGTTACTCAACTACTTTCCTATTTACACATAGCTTGTGCTGTGCTGTGTGTCTGTGTGTGCCCACCTGGCAAACCCACATGGGGTAGTAACCAGTAATGGGGTTTTGGCAGTGGGTATGTACTATGGCTGGGGATCGTGCTTCACCTGTGGGTGTGCAGAACAGGGCATTCTTCAGTCAGGTGCATACTGCAGGGCTCATTTTGACTACTGGTCCTCTATAACCCCCTCCGTGATTTGGGATGCCCTTTTTAACTGGATCTTAATACCCACCCTTTCTGGAACCTGGAATGTGGCAACCACATACTGTGCATCCTCTTGTCTGCCGATGACTAACTGAGGCCATGGGGGTGTGAGAGCAGCACAGGAGCGTGAAATAAGTAAGTAATTCAGTCTGTTACTGTCCTCCTAAGAGCTTATGGGATTTTGGTGTTCTGTTTTTATTTTTATATTAGATATTTAGTGGGGTGTTTTGTCACTGGTATTAAATAACACATTTTAAAGCATGTCAAGCCAAACTTTTTTTCACTGATGGATAAAGAGGGAAAAAGATTGGAACCAACGTACCCCTTTCAGGTGATATTTATTTGAGCATTAGTGGTCACTGGCAACATGTATTTTGTGGGTGTTGTTCCATGTGTAGGCATCGCTATTGCTGGTATAAACCCGGGTTCACCAACCCCAGTATATCACAATGGCCACATTTACCTCACCACACCTATTCAACCCCGTTGATCATGTTGCGATGTCTGCAACCCCTTTCCCCTGTATCACCCACTAAATTAAATAAACTTACCTTTCAAACCCCCACCCCCCCCCAAATGAAACTGACTCCAGTGATTGGCTGCTTCCGTCACATGGTCCACAGGTCTTCCCTGAGTATATGGCAACCGCCCACTACATGAGTGCAGCGCCCAATCAACTGGCTTGATTATGTTGGGGGAGCTCTTTGAAAGGTAAGATTATGTAGCTTAGCAGGAAAGTGAATTGACTGTGAATTGTCAGTAGCTCAATGCTTGTCCGTGGTTTGTTTATTGTTATTGAGTTTTCATTTTTGCAAGCTAACATTTAAAGTTATAGTACAGACCATGGTCATAGACAGGCAGCTGGCATTCAAGTTCAAGGTATAGGCGAGGTCATGGGCAGACAGCTGACATTTAGGTTCAAGGTACAGGAGAGGTCATGGGCAGACAGCTGACATTTAGGTTCAAGGTACAGGAGAGGTCATGGGCAGACAGCTGACATTTAGGTTCAAGGTACAGGAGAGGTCATAGGCAGACAGCTGACATTTAGGTTCAAGGTACAGGAGAGGTCATGGGCAGACAGCTGACATTTAGGTTCAAGGTACAGGAGAGGTCATGGGCAGACAGTTGACATTTAGGTTCAAGGTATAGGCAAGGTCATGGCCAGGCAGCTGACAATGGAGGTCAAGGTACAGGTTGAGATCATAAGGAGGCAGCTGACATTCAAGGTCACGGTACAAGCTGAGGTGATGGACAGACAGCTGATTTTCAAGGTCACGGTAAAAGCTGAGGTCATGGGCATCCAGCTGAATATTGAGGTCAAGGTACAGGCCTAGGTCATAGGCAGGCAGCTGGCATTCTACAGTAGTTCAAACTACAGGCCAAGGTCATGATCTGATCTTTTACTAATAATAATGCTGCTGATAATAGGGATTAAATAGATCAGGCCTAGCTAGGTTGTGCACCTGGGAACTGTGGCAAATATGTTAGGCAGATAAGTAATTATGATGTAAGTTGACAGACATGCAGCTGTCATTCAAGGTCACAATACAGACCAAGGTCATAGGCAACTGACAACTTAGATGAACCTACAGGCCGTGGCTGTAGGCAAGCAGCTGAAAATTGAGATCAAGGCACAGGCTTAGGTCTTAAGGGGGCAGCTGGCATTCATGGTCAGGTTACAGGCCAATGCCATAGATAAGCAGCTGACATTAAAGGAAAACATATATGCAGTGGTAATGGGCAGGCAACTGATATTTTAAGACCATAGTACAGGCAAAAGTCATAGGAAGGCAGCTGATATTTGGGTTCAAGTTACAGGTGGAGATCATAGGCAGGCAGTTGATGATTGAAGTCAAGGTACAGGCCAAGGTTATAGGCAAACTGCAGCTTTGCTGACAAGAAGCTGACATTCAAGGTTAAGATGCAAGCCAAAGTAATGGTCCAATCGTGGAATAAAAATAAAGCAGACCTTGCCTATGCACCAGGGAAGTCCGGCAAATATTTAATGTATAGAAGTAGTCATTGCATGATGATTTGATAGACAGGCAGCTGACATTTAAGGCCACAGTACAGGCCAATAGGCAGGCAGCTGACATTTGAGGTCAGGTTACAGACCAAGGTCATGGACAGACAGCTGATAATTCAAGTGATTCAGCAGGCTAAAAAAAACAAAAGGGTACTTACCAACAATCACAGGAATGCCGCCACACCCTCTCCATTTATTACAATAGAGGTAGTGGCAGCTGATATTTGAGGTCAAGTTACAGGCTGTGGTCATGGGCAGGAAGCTGATATTTAAGGTCAAGTTACAGGCTGAGGTCATTGTCAGGCAACTGATATTTAAGGTCAAGTTACAGGCTGAGGTCATGGGCAGGCGGCTAATATTTAAGGTCAAGTTACAGGCTAATAGTCAAGGTCAAGTTTTACAGGTTAAGATCACTGTCAGGCAGCTGATATTCAAGGTCATGGGCATGCAGCATGCAGACCTGGGACAATGCCCGGTGGGCCACAATGCTCTGGGGCCAGTTGGGCTGCTGCTTTTAACACCCACATTCAATCCCTGCCCCTTAGTCTCCCTCTCAGCCCAATATACCAAGCCCCACTGTATCTACAAGCCAAGGAACCCCAGTCCCCAATGCTATAGTCCCAGCATCATGATTGTGGAGCCTGAGCAGGGATGTCCTGGGCCGCCCAGGTGCTGGTAAAATCCAGGGCTAATGTCTGGCCCCAGTCCTCATTCAGTTTACATCTTAATTACTTGTATTGTTGGCTGCAGCTTCTATTAATTGAAATGGCACCGGATTTGGCATGGTGACCACCATATTATCTTCCCCACTTGACCCCATTGCAAGCAATTGGAGTAACCTCCACTCCATGAAAATGTGAACATCTGTCAGAGGGAGGAGTGAAAAGTTCCATCCTGGAATTATATCTTTAAGCGGTGTAATAAAAACAATAGTATATTACTAACCTACAGCAGCCAATGGGATTTAAGATTAGTCTATAATTATTCTCTGTGATTGGTAGCTGTCAGTTTGGGGGCTTGCCACATCATCTTTGCTCTTTGCAGATCCCGCATAAACCCAACAGAGGCTGGGACAAGCAAAGTAATTATCTATAATCTAGCCGAGGCCGACCAGCAAATGTCAGAATGGCTGTTAACATTTAAAAAATCTGCGCTCCCTATAAATGTAATATTGTAAGGCAGAGGAGTGAAATCATTTGTCATATCATTCTGAATTATTGCAAAAAAAATCCATGACACCCAAAACACTTTTCTAGCTATTTAATATATCATCTGATCCAACATAGACTTATTCATGTCAAAGCAAAAACATTTTTTTTTTTAAGTTAAAAAATTGATTAGCAAATTGTCTATTGGACTGAAAAACATCTTTACCCACTTCCTCCTGCAACCTTGATCTTATGAATCCCCAGCTGCTCATGCACCAGGAGGAGCACTGCCAGGGTGAACATCTCAGTATGGCCTGTTAGGAAGTATTTCCTTCACAATAAATATCCACCTATCCACCAGCATTCAAAATGATTTTACTGGAAGTTTTTGAATGTACCATTCTGCTTTTATGACGGTGAACTGCTGAACTAATGCATTAATGGATTCTTGCTATTGCAATTCTTCTGATGTGTGTAGATGCTTTTACCTATTATGCGATCCACTGGGCAGATTTTAAACTGGTTAATGGTGCTTTTACTCAGAGGCTGGCTCAAGAGACAAGCAGAGTTAGCAGTTCTCCCCTGTAAAAGAGTACACTCCAATTGGAGTACACTCCAATTGGGGTGTGCTAGCAACCCCTTTTGCTATTTACAATGTTTATATGATTTTTTGTGATCAATCTCCTTCAAACTAGTGATGTCCTGGGACCTGAGATAGTGGTCAATCACTTGCACTCCACGCTCCTGCCTCCAGTTACATGGAAGCAAGCTCCCTTGTTGATTAGAGGGAGGGGACATGTCCTGTCTTGTAATGCTGAGTACTTTTAGCTCAGCGTTGCAAGGTCTGTGCTGGATCATATCACCAAGGTATAAGATCAGTTTGTGTCTTTTTTGTTTGCCTTCAGTCTAGGTTTATACCCCTCTTCACCCTTTCCAAGTTGGTATTTAGTAGAGGCACACTGGACGGCAATTACTGTCAAAGTAGACTTAAACACTTCAAGGCAAAGTTGCACCAGGGTTGTGCTAGTGTATGTATGGGAACCCAAACCCAGCTGGGTTCTGTTTTTGAGAAGAACATGTAAGAATCTTTGCACTGTATGGCTTGCAGTGGCAGGAAGGAGGTCAAGCATTATTACAGGTACAGGGATGACTTAAATCCTCCCATTTTGCCCCAATTGCCACCCCTGCAGCAAACCAGAGTGGGCAGTTCACACAGAGGGCCTCCGGATTAGGGATTTCCCCTGATTCGCTCCATACTTATCTTTATCTGGCGATCCCATGGCACATGTATGTGCCCCATCCTCCATCCCTGCTGTCCGCAGTTACTGTGTCTAGCAGACTTGAATGGCTTCTGGCATGAGCGCACAGGGCAGGAGGAGTAGGGAAGCTACCCTCTGTTTACCTGCCATACTGCAGCGCACAGCTTAACTGCTCCCTCCACACTGTGCAGAATCCACCTCATTCTAGTCTCCATGGAGCAGTGAACACACCCAGAGGGGATGCCAGGCCAGGATGTGCCATGGGATCAGCAAAATGAAGTGATTCTAGGGTGAACTGGAAGGTTTTGCGCAGCAAGGCATCCCTAAACAGAACTGGAAGGACACCCCAAAAGGGCATTGTTCCACTTTAAATCTTTTTTGATTGGACTTTTCATTGGGGTACAAACTGTATTCTAAAGATAATTTGCACCTCAATGGAAGGGGGGCTGCTGTGCTGGGTAAGAGGATACTAGAGGGGGTGGAGAGTTATTTAAACTAGTGATGAGGGGGAGGGCAAGAGTGAAAACAAAAGTGAAGACAGGTTACTCAGGGGACAGCGTATGATGGTGGGTGGAGAATTAGAAGGGGGGAGGACTGCTATGATGGATAAGGAGATCCATGAGTTGCAAACCAGCAGTAAAAAATTAGACGGATGCATTACTGCAGGAACTAATACTATACCCCAATGTGTCAAACTAGATAGAAACCTAAAGTGTATGTTCACAAATGCCAGAAGTCTGGCAAGTAAAGTGGGGGAGCTTGAGGCTCTGGTGCTGGCAGAGAATATTGATGTTGTTGGTGTGGCTGAGACATGGCTGGATTCCACACATGACTGAACTGTCAATCTACAAGGTTTTGCTCTTTTTCGGAAAGACAGAGCAAAAAGGAAAGGGGGTGGCGTGTGTCTTTATGTAAAGCAAGAACTCAAAGCATATATTAATGAGGGGATACTAGCAGAAGATTGTGAGGATGTAGAATCCTTGTGGGTAGAAGTAGGGGGCGATTTAAACAATCCTAAAATACAGTTTGGTGTAGTCTATAGGCCCCCAAATATAACTGAGTAAATAGAGGGTCAACTGCATAAACAGATAGAGTGGGCGTCACAGGCTGGTACAGTGGTGGTGATGGGGGACTTCAACTATCCCGGAATCGACTGGAGACATGGTTCTGCTTCCACTAGAAGGGGGAGAGCATTCCTCAGCTTGCTACAAGATAATTATATGAATCAGTTCATGGAGGCACCTACTAGGGGTGATGCTATTCTAGATCTTGTAATATCAAATAATGATGACCTGATGGGGGCAGTAACAGTCCGTGAAAATCTTGGTAACAGTGACCACAATATAATTGTATTTAACATAAACTGTAAGAAAGATTTTCTTCCTGGGAAGGCAAAAATTTTAAATTTTAGAAAGGCCAACTTCCCCAGGCTCAGAGCTGCACTCAAGGACATAGACTGGGAGCATCTGTTCAGGAATAAGGATACAGATGCCAAATGGGAGTGCTTTAAATCAATTGTGAGTAGCAACGTTGCAAAATGTATTCCTACGGGTAACAAATATAAGCGGCTAAAGTTAAACCCCTCATGGCTGACACCTGCGGTTAAAAGGGCAATAAAGAACAAAAAAAGGGCATTTAAACATTACAAGGCTGAACTCTCAGCTGTAACACTTGAGAAGTATAAACTAGTAAATAAAGTGTGTAAGAAAGAAATAAGATTGGCAAAAGCACAAAATGAACGAGATGTGGCCAAAGAAAGCAAAAAAAAACCCTAAACGATTTTTCAAATATATTAATTCGAAGAAAACTAAATCAGAACAGGTAGGTTCTCTAATTAATGATAACGGGGAAATGGTCACTGGGGATGAGGATAAGGCAGAGCTGTTAAATGGATTCTTTAGCTCTGTGTACACAAGAGAAGAGCAAGGAGCCAACACAGGAGATGCCACTGATAGCAATAGCCCAAGTATAATAATTAACAAGCTAAACGTGGATATCATCCAAGAAAAACTAAATAATTTAAATGTGAATAAGACTGGAGGACCAGATGGACTTCACCCAAGAGTTCTCAAAGAACTCAGTTCCGTTATCTCGTCACCTCTGTTGTTGATCTTTAAAGACTCACTAGCAACTGGTATGGTGCCAAGGGACTGGCCCAGGGCAAATGTGGTGCCCATTTTTAAAAAGGGCTCTAGGTCTTCTCCGGGCAATTACAGACCTGTTAGCTTAACATCCATTGTGGGGAAATTGTTCGAGGGACTATTAAGGGACAACATACATGAATATGTAACTACCCATAATATTATAAGTGACAACCAACACGGTTTTACTAAGGACAGAAGCTGCCAAACTAACCTGATTGGCTTCTATGAGGAGGTGAGTAGAAGCCTGGACAGAGGGGCGGCTGTGGATATAGTTTTTCTGGATTTTACAAAAGCATTTGACACTGTCCCCCATAGACGCTTATTGGGGTAATTGAGATCTTCAGGATTAAAAAAATGCAGTTTGTAACTGGATTGAAAACTGGCTGAAGGATCGTGTGCAGAGAGTTGTGGTTAATGATACCTACTCTGAATGGTTACCAGTTGTAAGCGGTGTACCCCAGGGTTCAGTGCTGGGCCCTCTATTATTCAACTTAGAAGATGGAATTAAAAGCACTGTCTCTATTTTTGCAGATGACACAAAGATATGTAGCACAGTGCAGTCTATTGAAGATGTTCACAAGCTTCAGGCTGACTTGGACACATTGAGTGTCTGGGCATCCCCTTGGCAAATGAAGTTCAATGTGGAAAAATGTAAAGTCATGCACTTGGGGTCTAATAACCCAAAGGCCACATATGTCCTCGGGGGAGTGAAACTGGGAGAGTCACTTGTTGAGAAGGATCTGGGGGTACTGGTAGATCACAGACTAAATAACAGCATGCAATGCCAAGCAGCTGCTTCCAAGGCCACCAAGATACTATCGTGCATTAAAAGAGGCCTGGAATCACGGGATAGAGATGTAATTTTGCCTCTTTACAAGGCACTGGTGCGCCCTCACCTGGAATATGCCGTCCAGTTCTGGGCGCCCTTTCATAGAAAGGACGCTCTGACTCTGGAAAGGGTGCAGAGGAGAGCCTCCAAACTAATAAAGGGAATGAAAGATCTTAGTTATGAGGAAAGATTACGAGAATTAAATCTGTTTAGTCTTGAGAGGAGGCGATTGAGGGGGGACATGATTAACTTGTATAAATATATAAATGGACCATACAAGAAATATGGGGGAACACTATTTCACGTAAAATCCTCTCTAAGGACAAGGGGGCACTGCCTTCGACTGGAAAAAAAGAAATTTAGTCTCCGGAGGTGACAATCATTTTTTACCATAAGAACTATAAATCTATGGAATAGCTTCCCACAGAAGCTTGTTACAGCATCAACCGCTGACAGCTTCAAAAAAGGGTTAGATGCTTATTTAGAAGAAAATAACATTAACAGTTACTATTAGTGGTTATCAATAAAAAAAATAAATAAAGACAAAAAATAAAATAAATAGCTTCCCCTATAAAATAAAAAATAACTTCCCCGACCCCAACACCCTTGGTTGAACTTGATGGACATATGTCTTTTTTCAACCGTATTAACTATGTAACTATGTAACTATGACTGTCCTAAACCTTCAAACTTTAGGACAGTGCAGTAAGTAACTTTAACCTTGGAAAAATTGTACTTTGCATGAAAATTGTGAACTTTGGGCTTGATTTATCAAGCAAGAAACACGTTTACTAAACCATTAGAGGTACAGAAACATGCTGATCATATTTTGCACTTCTTTAATTTTCACTTTTTTGAAATGTCACTGTCTGGTAGAAGTGCTTGATAAATCAGGCCCTTTGTTTCATTGTTTCAAGTCCAGGAAAGCTATTTGAATGACATTTGGCCACATAAAGTGTTTCTCTCCCACTTTTATTTACTTGATATTCTTTTATCATTTACAGTTTATTTAGTATTAGTGTTAATGTGAGCACATACACACACCACACACACACACACACACACACACACACACACACACACACACACACACACACACTCATGACATTATTATATTTATATAAAAGTCACATACCTCTTCTTTACTTGCAGTTGTTTCTGGACAGGGAATAATTGATGGCCAATTGTTGAATATATAATATGAATATCTTCCCAAACTTAGGCATCCACATTAAAAATGTTTTTTTTGTCTCAGTGAGATCATTAGATGGGTAGTGATACTATACACTTAAAGAACAAAGGAAAAATCAAAAACAATGTCTATGGTTTATTTACGTCCAGTCCCTACAAGATCCTCTGTAAACAAACATTTACACTTGAAGGTGTCCCCATTTATCATATTTAGTATTTTCGTTGAGTGAGGTGTACTTGCTTCCCTTGTGTTCTTCTTTGCATTTAAGTTTATTTAAATGGTCAAATTTGACACAAAATGTAAAAATGGATATGCTATTTGTTATAATGTACAAATATATGAAGCAATTGAGCATCCATATGGTGTACCTTTTTTTAGTTGAGTGTATGTACTAGGGTGGCCAATAAACACTAAAGAACATGCTTGCCTCCAAGCTATTGCATTTGTGGATCATCATTTTGATGCAATCTAGTTTGTTTTTCATGACAATAGTGTATGGGTTTCATGTGTGATCAGTAATGGTGGCCCAGGGCCAACTAGAAACCAGGTGCTATTAGATTATACCAGAAACACAGCCTGCAATCAAGGCCAGTTTTAAAGAAAGTATGACCCTAGGCATAATTAAAACTGGGGTCCTGAGATCATGTGAGCATAGCCAAATGTGAGGTTATAGGTATTAGCTATACGTACCTATACGTCCTTTGCCTGGTCCTCAGGAGATAGGCACCAGAAGCCCAGCACACACTGTGACAACTGGCAATATCTCTAATTGGAGGCGCGGTATATTGCAGGGTGTGCTGCAGCTTCTGGTCCCCCCTTAAAGCTGAGCTACAGTCAAAAATGAGTAGCAGTACTACTTAGCATGGCAGGCTTCCCCTCTGCGTACCTCTTCTCAGAATTGTGGTCAGCACTGATAGGCTCACCCACTGGCCTCGCTGATAGGTTGCTCGCGGTCATGTGGGAGCATCACCACGAGCAGCCTATCAGTGCTGCCAGCAGAAGAGGCCCGGAATTGTTGAGTATCCCGGCAGCCAGTCTCTTATTTTAACGGAGGTGATACACAGCAGGGCAGCCCGGGTCGTGCTGACCGGCTCCTAAGTAGAAATGTGGAACTACAGCCATTTTTGACTGTAGTCGACAATGTCGACAATCTTGGGGCCCCTGTGGTGATCGGGGGCCCTGGGCAGTTGTCTACTTTCCCTTCCACCAGCTAGCCCTAAAATTATAGACAATGTATTCCAATTTGTATATATATCCCAGTTTACTCTCCCTATAAAATGTTAAAGCAGAGCAAGTTTATAATGCACATTGTCCCAGTCTAGACATTCTGCTAGAGACTTTATCATCCATATTTGTGAGCCGGAGGGCACTACTTAACTTGTCATCTATGTTTGAAATATGTTCCTCATTTTCAGAGCGACCCTGTGACATTCTTTTTGTCTATCATAGTGATACATTTGTTGTGCATTAAAAACATTGGCCAGTTTAATAAAAATGAATAAAAGCCAAAATATATCATTTGGTGCTGGATGCAGTCGCAAAGGGCCATCATTGGTAATAAAAAGTACTTGTACAGGCTAGACTTCTAAGAGTCTTCTACAAAAGTCAAGCTACTTCCCCATTCCACCCTACAGCCATCACTTGCCATCTAACTTACCTCCTTGGGGTTAGCACTGGTGGAAGCTTAGCAATTGTGGATTATTTTTTCATAGTCTATTAACAGGTGGTTACTACAGTGATATCCAGTATTTTTTCCAGTTGACTCTTCTGATTCAAGCTAGTCTAGTTGACCTTAGGCTGGGGGTCACCATTGTCAGAGACCATCACCACCGCATTCATTATTGGGAACGGTTTGTTCTTCTTGACATTAAAGCAAGGATAAGTGCTGGGAACACTATGTATCGTTTGTATACTCAGTCCTCGCTTGTCTAGTGCTTGCTTGCAGTTTATGCTGCCTGCTGTGAACAAAGCTCTTCAGTCGGGCTCTAAATAGGCCAGTAAGCTGCAAATTTGATTTGTATAAGAGAGCAGATAAGCATATACCGTAATAATTTCTATGTAAAATATTATTTTTTCCATTAACCATTTGCTGGCTGCAATATTTTGTATATGGGGACTAATATATCTACATGCCTGTCTGCACATTAGGCTTGATTCAAAGAAACATTCGTCAGGACTTTCGTAGCTGTCTGTGAAAGTTTTGGTGGGTGTTTGTCATTTTTTGGCTTTTTTTCGTACATTTTTCACTCGCACGAACGTTCGGGAGAATGCGTATATGCGCTTTCGATTAGCGAAAGCAATTCGGAACATTTCCAAACAAAATTGGAAAATTTTCGTTCCTTCAGAAAACTTCCGTTGCTGGGATGGTTTACGTCACATTCAGAGAGCTGTTTGCCGACGGCTCACCACCCTATAAATTCGTATAATTGTAAAACCACTTCCGACACCTCTGAGGACTCGGATTGCTATTTTTGAACATGTTTTGCGGCTATGTGGAGGAGTCTGCGCGCCTTTAGCACCAAGGCATTGCATGTATCAGCATGGCCGAGGCCATAAATTGTATAGCAATGCATACCTGAATCAATACATTTCATGTATGCCTTATAGATGCATTTTAATGCTGACCTAAATTAGTCTTTAGCATGTAAAAATGTATTTTTCCACACATCCACATAATTGCTATATTTTTGAAGACTTATGTCCTTTGTGAATTATATTTGAATTGTTGAACTTGAATCTTAATGTGTTGTAGGAGTTAGTGTTTTAGTCGGTTACCTTTGCTTTGTGTAATTATTTTATATTTGGTTGCAGGAACTGCAAGATGTGCTGCTCGCCCTTGCTCCTGATGCCCGTTCTTTGCCTGCAGAATGCGGGCCAGGGGTTCTCTAATCGGGCACTATGCAAAACCCGGGCCGTGGTGGCGAGGGCCCTCTGGCTTATGAAGTCCAGATTTAGGTGTTTGGACCATACGGGGGGGGGCACTGCAGTATGACCCCAACAAGGTTATCCCAAAATTGAAATTTACAGGGACCACACGTGCCAGAGTGGCACAACTGAGTGTCAGGGTCCTTCAGTTGGTGGGCGAGATGCAGGAGCTGTGCAACTCGTTGGGGACCACAGATGAAGAATAATGTTCAGTGGCCTGCCATTGCTATGTATTTAATTATTTATAGTTGTAAAAAGTTGAAATTTAACACATTTTTTAAAAATGCATATTTGATGCTGGTAATTATTTTTAAAAAGTTACATTGTCATTTCATTAACAAACTACATTAACACAAAACTAATAGGCACAGAAATATTTAAAGATGAATATTCACATGACCGATAAGTGGTTTGGGTGTGCTTTAAGGGTCCAAAAGGGAAGATGGAGGATGGAGTGCTAAGTGGTTTAGCTAAACATTGTAGTAGAAGTGAGGGTGGCAAATATGTAGGCGAGCACTTTCATGACTTAAGTTTGTAGTGCGCAGGCGCAAGATCGTAAGGATTCCGTCTGGACGTTTATTTTTGGTAAAATGGAAACAGAATCTATCGGGAAACGTAAAGGATTCGTTGGAGGATACGATGGGAAAAGGGCAAAAACGAAAGCCTACGTTGTAACATGTGGAAATGAAACGGAAAAGTCTGGATGGAAAATGACATCCGCGTAATTCGTAATCTGCCGTACGAACGGACGGAAACTTTACACAAGGTTTTCAATGCATTCATAGAATCGCTCGTACGCTCATACGAGAGCGGGAAATTTTGAAAATGTTACGACGTCGGCACCAAACCGAAAGTTTTTTTGTGTCTCTCTGAATCGAGCCTATTGTCTTTACATTTCTACCTGACAGGATGTTCAAGGAAATCCCACTCGGGTCATCCCTTCTCAGTACTGTAGGGTTATTACCTAGCACAAAGTGGCTTATGCTAATGGAACACATGTCTTTGTCATAAAGTTGGTCCTGCTAGCTCTTCGACCCTTGCCATGTTTGACCGTGCTCTTACTGCTTCTTTGTACATGGACCACCGTCTTTAGTGACCACAAAGCTGCCTGCACTGACCTTGTCCTGTTTTACCATCTGTAAACCTAAGCTGCCTACACTGACTTTTACCTACTTACTGTTTGTGAACCTGAGCTTCCTTTCCCAACCCCAGCTTGACTCTGGTCATGATTCTGCTGCCACCTCGTATAGTCTCCTCTAGGGATTCTCCTATTGTCCACCATGCAAATCATGGAGGCTGATTCACTACTAATGCCAGGTATTGCCAAATGAACGTCTGTATAGCGGCGCTTAGATTGACTGCTAGTAGACGCTGTAAGCGGGTATTGGGCACTGTAACAGTGCATCTCGGTTGGTCTACTAACCTAGCTGGCATTGATGAATGTGATGTGTGTTGGGTGCTGTAACAACAGTATAGCGCTGCAGCGAGAGAGAGATAGCACCAGCTCAGTGCGTCCGGCACTCAGCGCTCCACACCATATTTATTAAAACACTACACACACACAGCGTTGGCGCTCTAAAGCTGGGCGCTATAGAATAGACCACCAGATGCTGTGTGATTAAGTCTGTTTTAGAACACTTATACACCAACAAAGCGAAAACACATGGAATGACCTTATTTTAACACTGGGACAATAACACTTTAGTGGCAGACCTGTAATGACAATTCTGCATAAAAATATTTAAAGTCAAAAACGTTTCTAAAAGTGTTTGTTTGCAGCCAGGAGATGTCACTCAATGATTTGGGCAAAAAAAATTATTAAATTGCCAAACGCTATTTATACACAACTAATGAAGCCCCATTGAAATGTAAGGGAGAGCTCTACAGAGCGACAGGCACTACATGGTGCTCTTGAGCCTAGAGCGCCGGCGCTATACGCTGAGCCGCCTGGATTAATACATGTGGCACTACGTGGCGCTATTAGAGGCGCTCACGAGATTCGCTTTCTTAAATGTAGTTTTTCCTACAGCGCCTGGTGTTCACCAGACGCTGCCTGCGGCTATGAGCAACTACCTGGCGCTAACCCCTCTTCAATAACCCCCTTAGTGCTACACAAAACAGCCAAGACTACCCTACTTCCCTTTAGGAGTATTGGGGAATATCAGGTTTCTACAAAGACTCCACGCCTTGGGTTATCCTACATAAGGCCAGATTATGAGGGGGGTGCATGAGGCGCGCGCCCCGGGGCCTCCGCCACTTACCCTGCAAAGGGAGCCTGGTCCAGGAGGCTTTACAGTCTTTGGTCTGATGGGCCACGGGGCCAGCAACAAAGTTATTGGCGGCAGTGGGGGCGTGCCTGGGCAAACCTTTTTTGTTTTTGCAGACCTGCAGCCAAAGTCACCATCAGCAATTCTACAGTGATGAGCGTGCAGAGCTTTCGGCGGCCACTCGCTGCACATAAGCCACCAAGCACAGCCTCTGGCAAAACTGTTTTCTGCTGGACCAGCTGGGCCACTACACTACCCCCCCCCCCCCCCACCAGAGAAGTATCTAGGTCTTTCTGGCACATGGGGCAAAGATTGAAAATGGCACCCGACCTGTGATAAGACCCCCCTTTGGCGCCCCCTGACCTGCTGCACATGGAAAATGTGCCCCCTGCTCCTCCTAGCTATGTCCTTGCCCCTAGCCCAGAATGGTAAAGCAGGAGTTTCTGAGCAGCACGCACCCGCACAAGGGTGGCACAAGGGACTTCATCTGATGTTCCAGTAAGTAGGCGAGTGCCAGACAACCACCAATCAGTTACTTGGCTGGTCTATTATTTTAAAGAAAATGCTGTATCTAGGGCCTCCACCAGATGTTGTGCCCAGGGGCCTCCACCACACTTAATCCGGCCCTTATCCTACATCACCTACCATTGCTCTCAAGCATAACAATATATAAGTGTGTCCTCTAACCGCTCTGATCTGAAAAGGAAATATAAGATCCTTAAATGACCTAGGTCCTCTTCAAAACTGTCCAGCCTCCTGCTCTACCAGATACCATATCCAGAATTTAGTACCCTGGACTCCAACAGACTGACCACAGTCTCTAGATGCTTTCAGAATTTTGAGGCCATGTGGTCTAGCCCCACAGTTCCTGATGAACCCACCCCAGTCTCAAGCCAATCTTGTAATTGGTAGGTGTGAAGGAACGATCCAGTTTAAATGTGAAAAACCCACGTATACAAGTCCGGAGTTCCCCTTTATGCCCCCCAGTATCATTAAGGCTTTCTAGTCATAAATATGCACAGGACCTAATCTCCCCCAGGAAGGAGAATTAGCATTTGTGATTTGAGCCAAGCGCAGATCACAGGATCCCTGCTGATTTTCTCACACCTCTAGCCTGGGTAGGCCCAGATGGGTCTGTAGGCGGTATGATCCCTGGCTGTGAGCGCCTTCACATCAAAGACGAGAGCCGCAGACCAGCGGCACCAACACAAATCGGACCATATATGTGTCCCAGCACCAAGCCATGAACATAACCAGAATGGGCCCACAAAACCGCACGTAGAGGTAGGTTTCTCAGGGCCCGGCGACAAGCGGAACCTAGAGAAATGGAGATCTAAGGTTCTGACCCATTTAGGGACCCCATCTTTGGACTCATCGGATGCCCGGCATCCAGCCCAATCTTTTGGTGCCGTATTCTAGGCCATACGAACCCCCTGCTCAAAGTTATAACCGCTAAAGGGTTTTAGGTGCTAAAGCAGGCTACACAACGGTGGGAGGGGACAATCCGCCCCACAGAAGGGTGGGAGTGAAAGGGTCTCGCCACATAAAAGGGGATGACCCTGGGCCAGGCTTTGGTCACTTCTGGGGAGGTCACGGTGTACGTGTGCTGGTGGTGCCCGTCAACATGCTGGCCAATTACCTCTATGTGGGAGCTCACCATCATCACTACTCTGCAATTACATCTTAAGGTAACTGACTGTTATATCTCAGAACCCACTTCTCAGAACGACATTTGTATTTATTTGTATTCCATCATAGCTAAATGTTTGCTATCACTGCCTAGTGTGCTTATTACATTTAAACCATTATTTAACTTGAGCCATCTTTTTG
The DNA here is from genome assembly GCA_027917425.1 of Gastrophryne carolinensis. Taxonomy (NCBI): domain Eukaryota; kingdom Metazoa; phylum Chordata; class Amphibia; order Anura; family Microhylidae; genus Gastrophryne; species Gastrophryne carolinensis. The sequence goes on from CM051235.1 coordinate 211,581,488, forward strand.
CCTTAGCCAAGAATCTGTGTGTCTGCAGGCTTTGGGCTGGTAGCCTCGCTAGGAGGGCTCGGACGGGGGTTTGGGAAAGCGGTCTGTGTGTCCGGAGGTCCCTGATTGATAGTTGGATCATGTGACCTGCGGTTCCCTGACAGTAGATCATGTGACCTAGCTCCTCAGCATTGCCCAAACTCATTGGTCTTTTGACCTAAAACCCTGCAGATGTCTATCACCTGCTGATTGTACCACCGAGAAGAAAATACAGCAGCCTGCCACTGCACGCTCCTGTGTAAACAGTCATTCCTAAGCTTCAGGACTGGGGATTTAAGCTGACATTTCTGAAGTATTGGGTGAGGGCTTGAAGTATTGAAAACAAATCTGTATAATAATCCTTTAAACAGCAAATTGGCGTTGGAGAACTCGAAGAGGGAAGAGTGCAGAGGGTACATGGCATCCATTATTCATATTATGTTGTGTGTGCTCTTATGCAGTATCACCCTGATTTATTACATGTATACCGGGCTGCTCTGGTCCAGCATAGGTCGGCAAAGTAGTATTCTTTTCAAGGATTTTAACACACGCACATGACTAAGGGGGCAATCCTTGTACCCCATCCGTGTTGTGAGGATGCTTGTGCTGTGGGGTACTTTCCTATTTTAATCTGAATAATAAAACTTAAAAATGGACCTTCAGCGTGAATTAATGAAAAGTCCCAACCCTTAAAAAACTCCTTAAAAAATGTCCTAGCATCTAAAATTAATATATTATATTTTAGTCACTTACTTATTATTCTTTCCCCACCGGGCTGCAACTCTGTTCAGGACTCTAGGATACGGGAGTCGCCATCTTGACTCGGAAGCATCACACATACCGAGGAGAGGAGAGCGGGATAAAGTACAGGGGGTGGGTTATAGCTGTGCTTTGCACAGACAGCAGAGCAGAGCTGGGGTCAGGGAAAGGTCAGCAATCCCAGAATGCAGAGTGACACAGTCAGAAGACACTTTCTGTTTGCAGGATGCCTGATGCTCATTGAGCCGCCATCTTGGATGTTTAAAAGCTCATAACATGCAGTAGATGCAGGTAGGATTATATTTAATGTGAGAAATCTGTATGTACAGGGTGTGAGAAACATATAATATATGCTCTTATTCAGGTTGAAGGTCCGCTTTAAGTCTTACCTTGGAGTTGGAGTTGCCGCTTCCTTCAAGTCTAACTTCATTATGGGTTTGCAGTGACCAGGAGATCTTTAAGCAGATTTCAACTCTTTTTCCTCTATCTAGACATCTAAAGACTGAAACAGCAGAGAAAGATGCTGCTTTCCTTCTCTAAATGATGCCAAGTGAGCACAAATAAGGTAAAAAAGTTGGAGGATAAACAATGATGACACCCCACTGACCTGCAGGGCCCTGCTGTGGTCCCCCACCCTATAGTTACATCCTTGGCTGCAGAGCATTTATAAGGCTTTTGTTATCTCTAAAATCCTGGATGTATTCAATCTTATTTTGTCTGTTATTATTTAACAAATGTATATTTTTTTTATTGCCCCATTCATTTCCTAGTTAAATGAACCCAAACACGAAATACATATCATACACAGTCTGATACTATGCAGATCACCTGTCTCTGGCCAATACATATATGCCATGTTTAATATCAAATGAAAGGTCTTATAATCCTGAATATTTCTCTCTCATTAATACAGTCATAACTGTTATATTTCAGGCATTACATTGCTCTCTACAAATATCATCCAATGCCCATGTCTATTTATTTGAGTGTCTCATCTGCGTCCAACCTAATTAGGAATTTAAGGATTCATTTTCAAGACCTTGTTGGCAGCTAGGTGTGAATATAGTCTTCTGTTTATTATAAACAAATGGCAGAGTTTCAGGCTCACATACTAATTGACCCTGAATAAGAGAATATCTTATATGTTTCCCACACCCTGCACATACAGCTAGAGGTATGCCCGGGATGCAGTGCAGCCAGGGCTCCAGGAAGAGGTAAGTGAAGCAAGTCATCCCATTCGGGATTCTTAAGTCTTAAAGACTCGCGATGGGTGTTGCTCCTCTTTAACAAAAAAAGTCCACTTTTAATGGCATTTTTAAAAGTGTCTATTTTTTGTGCCAAAAAGATGTCCTCAAGGTGTTGTCCAAGAGAAACACCACCCATTAATGCTCACATTAAAAATCCCCCTACCTGCATCTATTGCATGTTATGAGCCTTTAAACATCCAAGATGGCGGCTTATGGAACATCAGGCAGCCTGCAAACAGGAAGTGTCTTCTGACTGTGCCGCTCTGCATTCTGGGATTGCTGTTCTTTCCCTGACCCCAGCTCTGCCATGTCTGAGCAAAGCACAGCTATAACTCACCCCCCTGTACTTTATCTCACTCTCCTCTCTCCAGTATGCGTTATGCTTCTGAGTCAAGATGGTGGCACCAGAGTTGCAGCCCAGTGGGGGGAAGAATAGTAAGTAACTAAAAACTTAAAATATATTAATTTTAGATTTTGGGGAATAGTTTTTTAAAGGTTAGGGCTTTTTATTAGATCATGCTGAAGGTCCGGTTTAAGGATAATTTGGGAAATATCTGTAATCATATGAAGTATAAAATACCTTTAACACACCCTTCAGCTAGATAGAATTATTCTCAGACCAATTTAAGTCATGCTGTTGCACAATATAAAGTGTTAAAATGTTTAATATTTAAAAACGTAATTTACTGGATTAATGACAAGCACACAGAACACTTCAGGCAATCCGGAAACACTGTGTTTTGGACCTCCTGTACTGCCCTGATGGTGGCCCCAGGTCAGTGCCTGGAGTCCACCGGAGGAGCCTCTGACGCTCTAGTGAGCCAGTTCAACACTACCCCTAAAAACTACAGGCTCACAGAAAACAAAAAAGAATTAAGTAAACTGTCCCCTGCTTCTGAAAGCATATTATTGGATTTTATTGGAAGTGTATAGGGGTGATCCAAATCCACCGGTGCGCGTCTCACGAGCTGTGTACATTACTTCCTTGCGTTCCATTGGCCGGACTTACTTGCAAGGTTGCGTCTGCCAACTTCCGGGTGCTCGGGCACAGGCCGGGAACGGCCGCCCGCGTTTTTTTCATTGCCGATATAAATATCGGTAAGTTTTAGCAGCTGACTATCCTAGTTAAAGTCCTAAGGGAGGGACGAAACGCGTTGGAACAGTCAGCCATTTCCATTTTTTTATACACATGTGATTTTTACTATTGGAATCATTGGAGCGCACATGCTGAGTCTGGACGTCTGTGTGGTGAGAGCTGCTAATGGCGATTTGGAGCTGTGGTTTACCAATGCTTGTTCACATTGATCATTTGTGAGTGCATTATTTACCTATTAAATTGGCTTTTTATCTAGCAATCTGCACTAGATTTGTATTTATTTGTTTTCACATGGCTTGCCATTCCTGGCTGGTGCTGTAATTTGGCTTGGAACGGTGGATTTGGATTGGAGTCCTCTGTCTGGAGTTGTGTGTTGGAGATCGGCACAGATTTACTATTCTGCGATTATATACCAGGTTTCTGGTAAGCAGCCTTTGCTATCGGTGGTGGATTACTCACCTGGTGGAGATCACGTGTGGATTAATTTTCATCACTTTGGACATTTATTAGCTCTGTGTATTTTCTATGTGTTTTTAGTTGTATCTCTATGGGGCGAGGGATCCCCTTAATTACACGTTGAGCTATTTACTTTATTTATTTATTTTCTGAGCAGCGCGGTATTACCCTTTATAGCCATCTATGTTTTTGAACTGGCACAGAGTGGCTCAGACTGGCACACACAAAAACACTTCTGATGAAAAAGGTTGTTAATTTGATGTGACAGACATACCAGATGTAAAATAAACCATTTTCAGAGAAGTTAAAAAAAAAAGCACCATAAACTACATTTCTGTGCTCCTCTTATGTCCCAAATAGCATGGCTGAAGTTTAATAACTAAACAAAGTAATTTACTGGTAATTTTGGTTTTGCTTTAAACTAAAAAAACAAAAACTGGTGAAATAACATACAGAATAATGTCTATTATATCAAGGATATCCTAAGGGAGTTGCAAGCTATGTCCCACAAAAATCAGGCGCAGCGAAATAGCAAGTGTATGTGCGCTCATGGATTAATAAATGCCTGTTTCACACTTGTCCTGAAATGCTCTCATGTGAAAAAAAATGATAAATGCAGTTTGCACACAAGACCGACGCACCGTGTGATCAAAGTGGCGTAAAACTGGCGTAGTGCCAAATTAATCCAAAAATCTCCATTTTTGTAGCTTTTTTATAGCCGTGTTGCCATTATGCCGTTATGTTAACTGTGGAATAAATTAATCATTATTAATTATATTTTGTTATAAAGTTATAAGGTGGCAGTGTACAACATAGTGATTATAGGAGGGTAAGGCAATTTATTAACTTATAATACAAAGCGTATTATAGTTCAGATGTGACAGAAGTGCAAAAATACAGTACACATTAATGCAGTAGTACATTAGGAGTGAGGGCCCTGCCATTGTGAGCTTACAGTCAGGATAAAGGTGGAGATGAGAGTTTGAGAGAGCTTTGTAGGTTATGGTTAAAGGTTTAAAATAAAGTAATAATAAAATAATTTCAGAAATGTAGAAATGTAGCATTGAAGGAGTGGAATGATACCTGGTTGAGGTGAGCAGCAGGTTTTAAAATTGCTTGGAGGGATAGCAGTTGGTTGGCTGGTAGATCACAGAGGAAAATTGCCGTTGCGTAAGCCATTGAAACCGTTGTGTGTACGGCTCACGCAGCTTAGGTGATGGGCAGCAGTTTCATTCCTCCTCCAGCGTTTCATCCTCCAGCATTTTTAGGGCGTTTTTCAATGTACCTTGCTACTTAAAGTTTCAGTGTCCAGCAAAGTCCTACTATTTCCCATCAGAGAACACCTGTTTTTCCTCTTAATTTAGCCCGAAAATTCAGTATCTTTATCCGAAATGTATACGCATATGCAGGCTTGTACACATATGCGAGTCCGTCTTTTTTAGTGTTTGCCATTCTTCATCCCCTGGCCCTGGTATTTCATTACAGTCTCTTCTGCTTCAAAGTGCTTAGCATACCATGCCATGTTTGCCATGCAGTCTTCTTTTCTTCTTCCCAATGCTTACCTTTATCACGTCATGCTTGGCATGCACTCTTCTTTTCTTCTTCCTAATGCTTACCTTTATCACTTTAATGCTTGGCATGCATTCTTCTTTTCTTCTTCCTAATGCTTACCTTTATTACTTTCTTCTCTCCAGTGAAGCTCATTCTCCATTATAGTTGTATATTTGGGATGCCCACATGGATATAATGTCAACATTACTATTATTGTAAATTATATTAAATGAAATACACCACAAAGTTGTTTGAATCTTAATTTTGTCTTTTTACTTTTAATGATTAATGTATTTGTTTGAATTATAGTCAATTATAGTCAAACATATACAAAATTAAAATAAACTATGTACAATATTGTTGTTGGGGGTGGGTAAATGAAGGTGGCAGGCTCCCAGTGCCTTAAAGTGGGTGGCTCCCCATGGCTGTGGCCAGCTCATCAATTTCCCACACTAGCCCATGCACAGCAGCTGTGGACTGTAAAAGACAAAAATCCAACAATTAGTGTCTAGCCTTTGCTTCCTGCAACTCTGTTGAAAAAGGCATGTTAGTAAATAGTCACTTGTCCTAAAACTTATTAGGCTGGTGGGGGATTTGGGATTGCCATCCTTCGTACCAGGACCTGCATTACCTCTTGGTCCGAGGACCAGAAGAAAACAAAATCAATTGTTAGTGAATGTGTTAGAGCTGTTAATTTGCTTGTGTAGTGTGTGGGACATCATCTACCTTCTTCATCCTCTTACTGGGGCATCCCAACCTCTACCTCCCCTCACTGTTCACCCTCGTGGCCCTATTGGTGATCTAGAATCAAATATCAACAAAGACAATATTATTACACACATGTGTGAGTGTTTAGCCTGTGTCTCCTGTGTGTGTTGTTCATACCTGACTCATCATGGCCACTCTCTTGGGACTCCTTGTCCCAGATTTGGGCCTCCAGATGGTGAGGACGTTGGCATCTGTCCGCCAACACATCCACGTCTACCATATCTTGCCAGCATTGGCCGGACTCGTCGCCTCTGGGTGGGCCGCACTCTTTGGAGGAACTAGAAGAGAATTGCATTGTTTTAAACACAGGCCTGCCTAATGTCATTGTAGTAATGAATGTTTAGGCAATCATTATCATTTACTTGGGAACAGTATTCTGAAAAACTTCCTCTCCTCGGGCTTCTTCTTCCTTTTCAGGTTCGACCAATGCTGGATGATCTTTGTGTATGTGTAGGTGGTGTTGGTCTCCTCCTCCAGCGTAGCTGCTATGTGAAGTGGCAACATCCTCCTGGCATATATGTCAGGTCGGTGCACACATACAGTGTACAGGAACATCGGGGGGGGGTTCACAATGTGAGTCCCTGAATCCCAAATCAGGATGCCGTTAGGGAATGCTTTTTTTTAAAGAGGAACAACTAATTTATTTGAGTTTTGGCTATATCCCAAGGCAACCCAGCTATGAGCTTAGCTGTACACCCAGCCACATTCTTACTCCCTCTGCCCTGTGTGCTCATGCCGGCAAACATTCAAGTCTGCTAGGTGGGCAGGACGCACAGAGTCGGTATGCCATGGCCAAGCCATATATGCGCTGTAGGATTGGGAAAGAAATTAGTGTAAAGGGACGTTGGGGGGGTAATCCCAAATCAGGACGCCATTCGGTTTGGGATGGGTTCGGTTCAGTTTAGGTCCACTTTAAGCCAGAGACTGGTAGCACTTTTTCCCAGGGGAATATGCTCAAACAACACCATTGTAATTGCAGTGTATTTAAATGAAATTTCCACTGAAAAATAAATGGTAAGATAACTTTGCAGGCAAATCTGTAGATGGCAGAAGCAATAAATTACTGATATTTTAGGATGAGTTCATTTAGAATCATTAATATAAAAGATGTGAGCGGTAAATGAAGATTGCAAATGCGTTCGCGATGAGCCATTGTTCTCTCAATCTGAGTCATCTGGTGCCAAAGCTGTAATAACTCCCTACAGCCCTGTAACTTCCATTCTAGACAGGTGTCTGCTTCACACCGTCCAAATGCTGCTGGGATTCCGTATCCAACTTCCAGTTAATTTGGGACATTTGGAGCCTCAGATGCATAGAAAATCGCACCATACTCTGACTGGCGGGCGAATAATGTTCTGCAAACTGCATTTGTTATCATCAACAAACTCACAGAAGATCGGAATTTGTATTTCTCTAAATCACCCCCATTAAACTGAATTGGGATTGGTTTCTTTGGATCACTAGACTTTGTAAATACAGTACAAAGCACAAACAACAATTCACACAATTGTCTCTGGCTATGTGACCCATAATTCTGAAGTCAAATATGGCTTATCCACAACTTCAGAACAATGAGTGTACAGTATAAACCGATATAATATTTATTCAATCCATATATAACAAACAGTTAAAACATTTAAGAATCGCCAGGGTGCCAAAGCAGCCCTATATGTTCTGGCTAATCAGTCATAGTATTCATAAGCAGCCAACATCAACAATATGCTGTAAATATACCTGCGTAGGCCAGCAGAGAACACTCAGCAGTGACTAATTATACTGCAACAATATAGCTCCCTATAAAACAGCAAGAAGAACATATATGTTATATGATAATCAATAACTAACCATAAAATATGATGTATAATACAAATTCCTTAAGAAAGCAGCATTGCTGTGGCAGGCATTGGAGGCATGATCTATATTTCTTTTATGAGAGTACTTCAATTGGTTGTATGTTTGAGATAAGGAGATTGAACACAAGGGTTGATTCAGCACTGTGAGTAGTTTTAGTTTACTCATGATTATAGAGAGAAAAATATTTTTTCTTTTGATTTTTTTTCTCTCAGTGCAATTCAGCATCATATTTAGCTGTGAAAAAGCATTTTCTCTATAAAAAAAACGTGAGTAAATAAATTACTGACAATGCTAAATCAAGCTAAAGAATAAGTTCAAAAACGTTAGGAATCTGCGCATATAAAATCAGTTAATACATAGGATTAAGATGACACAACACTGGAAAAAAGAGAAATTTATTGATAGCGCCAACGAGTGCCACATTGGCCGCTAAGGAAAAGCTCTGACAGCATCCCAGCCGAAACGCTGCAGACATGCCAATGGCGCTACTGCTGTTTAGTGTTTCTGGCTAAGTGGCGTAGCGTTTTGCATTCTAACTTTGATCAAAGTATTGTCTGATGGGCGCTAATCAAGTGGACTCCCTGTGTTAAGTAGTGCAATGTGTATTGGCAGAGACACTCTTACCCAAAATGATATGGTCGGGTACAGTGGCTAGTGGTGCCGCCGCATAACATATGTCAATGAAAGCCAGCACTCCTCATTACCAGATTTGCTTGTATTGTGCACGTCAGGCGGGATTTTGGCGACCTTTAGAGGTCAAGTAGTAGTGGAATGTGTTAATCTGCTTGACTTTGTTCTTGTGTGTCCCTGATGAAGGGGTATCAATACCCTGAAATGTTGGACATATGGATGCATATTGGCGCACTAGTGGATGGAATTTGATTACTGCACGTATATATTTTTTGACATGTGTTAAATAGTGCCTGTGCTTTTCAATGCTGCTAGTTGTTTATAGGCATTTCACAGCATTGTTCTCTACTACAACCACACACAATACAGCTCAGACTCTTGTTTTTTTTTTGTTTTATTGTAATGTTTTTTTAAGATTGTGAAAGACATTTAGATATTTCATTCACTTTATGGTGCCTAGAAGCCGAGAAAAAAATGTCAGTTTTTTAAATCAGTTTCCCCTTTGCTCATTTTCCCTGTCTATGGCTTGCATAACTCTATTGGGGTGATTTCTGAAGTGTTATTTACCATCTATTGATTGGGACTAGTATGTAATTTTTAAATGTTTATATTCAACTTTTTAGGTATGCTTTAGCTGGGTCTCTATATCTCTTTGCTGTTGCTAATGCAGCAATCCTATCCCAGTCTCTGTCACTTACCTCAAAAAAGGAATTAATCATTTGTGCCCACCTGGCAAAGCCAGTCTCTGTGTCTTCAGCAGGCTGCTCAGCCAATCAGCGTACTTGGTTTCAGCTGAGCCTACTGTGAATCGGACGACCTGCATGACCACATTTGGGTCTGAATCGGGTGACCACAGTTAACACGCAGTCAACACACATAAGGCCAATTCTGGGTGCCCCCCTGAGAAGAACAACACACAGGAAATTGAAATTCCTATGCGCTGTTGCTCTTTAAGAGAAAAATAGGACAGTGATAAAATTAAGAGGAGAAATAAAGCAAGGGGGCCAGACAGGGGTCCAGTCAAAGTCCAGTGGTGTTGGCTTTTCTAGGGGGAAACAATACAGTTCAGGGTCAAGGAGAATGTCTGAAGGATCATAAGAAGGTGATACTGCTCAATTGGAATAGAAAGGGTCATGAAGAACAAAGAGGGGACAGTGATGAGGACAGATGTGATTTTGGATTTTTTGGATTATCCAGGTGGAGACTTTCAGCTTAGGTCCCCTGCAATCATGCAATACATTTTTTTCATGTAAGCCTCTTACATAAAGAATCCTATAAGTTGACCTATACCCTAAATCAAAGCATGTGCCAAATGTACAGGCTTTACAGCAGCTTTCCTGATGACAGCATCCCTTCCATCCTGCCCGTTTCCCATCTGAGATACCAATGTCTGATTTACAGTCTCTTTCTTCAGAGGTAGCACCTGAGAGTAATAAAATGTGTGCTGCTCCTGCACTGTCCTGCTGTTACATTGTAAAAAGCCAGAATGTTCCTTGCTGTGTAATGCAAACAGACAGGCAGGGGGCTGCTGTTACATTGTAAAAAGCCAGAATGTTCCTTGCTGTGTAATGCAAACAGACAGGCAGGGGGTTGCTGTTACATTGTAAAAAGCCAGAATGTTCCTTGCTGTGTAATGCAAACAGACAGGCAGGGGGCTGCTGTTACATTGTAAAAAGCCAGAATGTTCTTTGCTGTGCAATGCAAACAGACAGGCAGGAGGCTGCTGTTACATTGTAAAAAGCCAGAATGTTCCTTGCTGTGTAATGCAAACAGTCAGGCAGGGGGCTGCTGTTACATTGTAAAAAGCCAGAATGTTTCTTGCTGTGTAATGCAAACAGACAGGCAGGGGGTTGCTGTTATATTGTAAAAAGCCAGAATGTTCCTTGCTGTGTAATGCAAACAGACAGGCAGGGGGCTGCTGTTACAATGTAGAATTATATAAACCCTGCTGTGCTACATGTATAGCAACCAACCACCCTTCTTTTACAGTGTAAACAGCTTCACAGCTGTGATGTGTGAGTGATCTCTCCATGCTCTGCTGTGATGGCAAGATCACTCTTATAGAGGGTACCATATAGAGGGTTAGTACCCTCCAATAAGTTACAATACTGCCCTGCACATCCTATTAGAGAAGTGTCAGCATGTGTCTGCGCCCTACCAGCTTGTTATGTTACAACTGCCAGTATATCTGTAGAGGAGCCAGCAGGGTGGGAGGAAGGCTGTTTCCAGATCACTTGTGAAGCCAGTGCATTAGGCACAGGCTTTTGCAGAGAGCATAGGTCCACTTTAATTATATATATATCTATATTCCTCCTCCCCGACCTGCCTACTTCATCATCTCATCTGGGTGAGCATTGGTTTATGTAACAGGATTGCTTCAAACAAATGGCGCTTGCACATGACTGGATGCCTCCACTGAACAAGCTCTCTTTATCTAGAATGAGAAATCTTGTCTTTAAATCACCCACAGAGCATCCACAGATTCGTGACATGTTGCATCTTGCAGTTATTGCTACAGCAGAACTATAGATGATACCCCGATGGGCAAAACGTGAGGACATCTTATTTAACAGCCAACTGAAACATCCAATGTCACTTTGTTGTCAATGACACAGCTTGTTCCCATCGCTTATTTCTTCCCTTTAATAAAGAAATTACTGTGAGCATGTTGGCATTGTATGAAGATGGCCTCCTGTGATGACCCGCGCTGTGTGAGCCACCTGAGCCCAACCGATGCAGGACTATGATTAGCACAGCGCCAAAATAAACATGTCAGTGACAATGCCCAGTAGGGACCAGCTTTCCCTCTTATATGCACTGCATCCTGCTCCTTGCAAGAGGGGTTATTGCGTGATATAACCACAGCTCAGCTCAGGCTCATACAGCCATCATTAACTAGCACAGCGGAGGGAGCGTGTCCCTTCATTTCCAGAAGGAGGCTTTGTTATTTCAACCTTTATATGTTGTTCAAACAAAGCTGCCGCCACTGTGACAAAGATAAAGCCTTAACTAAATGTGACTGAACCCTGGTGCAGACATTAAGTAGGGTCCCCAGCATTGCTCATTCACTAACCTTCTTCTGGTAACATTCCACCCTTAGCATGCAATCTTTAGTAAATAAGATACAATTCGATTATGAACCACTGAATCAGTTGATAGGAATGATGCGTCCCTCCTGTACATGATACCATGTGCGCACAAGTCAGATAAATCAGCTGGAGGAGCAAAAATGGTTGGGCCCCCCTGACCTCATGGCTCTAAATGCAGATACCCACCAGGCTACCATAAAAATACATAATTGGCACGTACCTGCCAGCCTACAGGCTTAATTCCACAAACCCCTGCAGGCTCTGCTTTTTTGGTTTCATAGTTGTGTTTGGTATTTCCAGATACTAGTGTGTCCACATTATTCACAGCAGAGGTTATAGAATATGATCAGAATTGGTTCTATGTAGGTGATCTGGGGGTGACACCATCAGGTGTCCATTACTGTATATGTCTCCACTTTTTAGCTTTTAATGATGGCCTATTAAAACAAATGCTTCATTAGAACCTGTTGATACTGTAGGTCTCTAGGCAGGTTTATGACTCCCGTGTATTGGTGTGCCTATACTAAAGAGCTGATTTGGACATAGACATTTTGGATCTTCCTAAAATGAGGCTGGCATTGTGTACATTACTTACTCATTCTCCCCACAGAGTTGGTGTTGGCCATATCGTATTATGAACTGAGGAACCTCAGTTAAATAAATATCCCTTTAATTCAGGTGGAAGTCTCTAAACTTCTCTAAGCAATCATACACTGAGAGGAGGCTGCCTGAGTGACGATGGCCCCCACACATTGCCTTGCAAACTTGTGCCCCAGGAGCAAAGAACGCACCTCATTCCTGCTCCTCTTTCAGGATCTGGTACCACAAGACCACCAGTAGCCAATCATGCCCCACTGACAAGCCATTGCTGGTAGCCGATAGATGTGATCCTGGATAAGGTGAGTATTTGTGCTCCTGGGACATAAATTTACGTGAGTCTATGCAGGCAACATGTTAACAGTCAGAAGTCAAAAACAGAATCCACAAAGTGGGCAGCAAGAGGCATAGTCCATTATCCAGGCATGAGGTTGGCAACGGTCAGGCAGTCAGAACAAAGATTCTCCACAAACAAGAACAGTGGCTTGGCCAGAGGAATCCAATGAAGACCTTATGGCACCATCTTGGCACCTTGGCTTCTTATTTAAAGGCCTATGTGCATGGGCTGTGCAGATTGACACTTTATATTGACCCTATAGTTATTAAATGACAAACACACTATCTAATGGTCTAACCATCAAAGGTTGACACAAGTCCCATTCCCCATAGAGACCCTCAGCCAGAACAATACCCCTTAATCTACTGTATGTGACACAAGAAAACTTTGGAATGATTCTGTATAGAAAAAAATGTGCGGCTCCGGGTGCCTTCATTGCATTTGCCTAGTGTAACGTTAGTATTAAGGTCAGCTTTAATTGTCACAGCAGTAGTAGGTTCGGTTAACTCAGTTACAATCCAACACATGTCATGGTGTCAACTCTCTTAAGCAAAGTCACAGCACACAGGTATGGTAACTGAGGGTAAGCATTAAGGGGACCAAAGCATGGGGAGCTGACAAGGTTGTATCTCAGCAAACAGACATAGGAATGTAATGGTTAAATAGTCTTGTGTCCTTCAGGCAGGACACGGGGACACTCGCTTGTCAGCACGTTTCAGCATAGGGTTAACTAGACTTGTGTCCATCAGCACAGAACACAGGTACACTTACTTGTCAGTCCATTTCAGGGTTAAACAGCCTTGTCTTTCCCAGGCCTTTTTCAGAGGGGCATTCAGATGGCCACCACCCCACTTTGAACTGAGCACCCCTCGTAGTTGAGACCGTCTATGGGGTATCCCAGACTGGGACGCGGGATTGCCCAACATCAGCAGAGGGGCCACTGGGCTGTCAGCATGTACCACACACAGGGAGCCTCTACCCTATAGCATCTGTGCACGGACCGTTCCCCAACATAATGGGTTCCTCCTCACACAACAGTCATTGTCACTTCAAACACCAGGACCCCTATGGGTTCTCTCTCTCGAGCCATGGTCCTCTCATCTCTGCATGGACTCCCCACACCTTAGTCTTCTCAATCAACTCAGCGCAGCTCTATTTCACTACAGCCTCGTCCTCTTACTCGCTTCCAACTGCATCCGGTCCTCGTCTCTGTAGTATCTTCTTACGCCAGAGGCTACACCAATCTTCCCCTTAGCATGATTATGGATGATTTCCCTGTCTATCCCTCTGCCTTCAGCTTATTAAATATCTGTTCTCTTACAATGCAGCTTGAGGCCCTCCAAAAAGCTCCCAACCAATCTCAGCAGGTAAAGGTAAGGAGAAAGTTTACCATCCAATAATGGACACATTTTGGTTGATTGATTTTCTTACTTGCAACCTACCATATGTGGCATTGCATCTTGTTCAACTAAAATGTGCATTTACATTGAACATTTGAGCAAATATTCAAGAAAAATCTATAAACCTTAAAGTGAACCAAACCTCGGAATTTTCACTATCCCGGGTTTTTGGTCCGTCCCCCTCGGGCACCCCGGTTTGGACTGCCACGCTGTGGGAAACCCCGCTGTTTGCTGACTATACTCCCCTCTCCTCAATCCAATAGCGCATATTAATGTGCGGGTGGAGAAGCTGAAGGCAATTTCCTTTTGTTCCCCAAATGTATAATATGCCACCTGTCTCCCACTAAGGGGACACTCCGAGCTATCATTCTGAGCTTCAATACAATTCTGCTATACCCCCATCTAGTGATCAAAGTGGGAATAGCAACACCATTTTCACATTAATGAAAAATTCCCCAACTCAGTTTTTGAGCAAGTTTTTTTGAGCACATAAATGTGTGAGCGTGTGTATACTACCACACTAGGTCAGGGCCATTTTACCTTGAGAAGGTTAGAAGAAAGTATTAAGCTTAATCAAAGAGGGTGACTATTTCATTTAGCCCAGGGCAACATGAACTCCACTCCTCCCTTTGCCCTGGTTTAACACCAATGTGATTGTACCTGCGTTATTATGTGCACAGTTGTTTTTCAAGCTGAGCCTTTGAAAGGCCCTTGTGTGCAGAGGTGGGTAGTTCTGACATGTTTAAGTTCTGTTCCAGGAATCCAGCTCTGTGTTTATCTTCTGTGACAATCGTACTGTGTAAAGCCGTATATTGTGGCTTTAATTGGATCAGCGGTGTTTAGGATCCAGAGGCGAGCCCCTGTCACATTAATTGGTCACGACTGCTCATCTGATTAATCCGGAGCAGGGAGCAGACTGAGTGTCATTGTGCATGGAGGTGGGTCATTAATCCCGCTGAAATATGGGCCCACGGTTACATGACGTGTCAGATATTGTAGAGGAATGGACGTCAGCTATGATTTCATACAGACAAGGGCAATATGGGAGTTAATTGGGCGGCTTGCACAGTGGAGAGAAACAGCAGCAGGAGACAGAGACCCAGTCACACTCATTTTTACATGGCAGAGCCACAGCAGTTTGCAGGCTGCTATAACCAGTCGCAATCAATCAGAAATTAGTGCTCATTGTTCTGACTGCTCTATTAATTAGAACTAATTTGCAGATTTATTGTAAGACGTTTTTGCTCTATTTTTAAAGGTAAGGAGAGAGTTATCGCCTTTTACCATCCAATAATGGACATGGACAAATTTTGGTTGATTGATTTTCTTACTTGCAACCTACCATACGTGGCATTGCATCTTGTTCGACTAAAATGTGCATTTACATTGAAAATTTGAGCAAATATTCAAGAAAAATCTATAAGTGGACCAAAACCCAGAATTTTCACTATCCCGGGTTTTGGTCCATATTCCTTGGGCACCCCGGTTTGGAGTACCCCACTGTGGGAAACCCCGCTGTTTGCTGACTATACTCACTTCTCCTCGGTCCAACAGCGCATCCACAGAGCTTCTCCAGCCAAGTATATTTACGTGCGACTGGAGAAGCTGAAGGGAATTCTCAGCCACAAACAATTGTGGCGTGGCATCACTTGCATCCTTCGGCTGTGCGCGGACAGTTGCGGAGGGTGTGGCTAAGAGGGGATGCGAGTGATGCTGCTGCCAGCCACGCATTGCTCTATGGGCTCCTTGGAATGGTATGAATTATGGATGGACCAGGGGGTTTCACACAACAGGGTCTCTCAGTTCAGGTTTCCCCGGGGAGAGGAATCAGCCGCCCCCTAGAGTCTCATAGACTCCAAGGCCGCTTTTGGTTAACTTTAATTCTGTTAATGTAAGAAATTCAGCACTAAGAAGTTCAGAGAGAAATGTTGATGTTCTCTCTAAGAAGAAAAAAAGGAGAAAGCCAATTTAGAGAGAGGCCTGTTAGGCTTGATACAGTAGTCTCATTCTGGGTACAAAGAGATGATTTGCATTGCTCTGCCTACTGTTAAAATTCATGGGTAAATCCTGTTATTCTTGGCCTGTATGTACCAGGTAAAGAATACTTTCTGTTTTAGGAAAGTACTCTTTACCTTGATCCCTTAGGTGGCTTGCTCCTCTGTTTTAGTGGGCCACCGGAGTCAGTTCTACTGGTGGGTCCCAGGCATCCCAGTCCGACACTGTTCCCTGCTTCTTTGTATAGGTCCACCTTTAAAAAACAGGACATGGACGTGGATATGAATAAAAAAATTCAGGTTGTGGGCCACAGAAAAGGGTCTGAACCCCAGCAACAACAGCAGCTCACCAGCTCTTCTGCAAAGCAAGCACACAAACAATGCCTGGACAGTCCATTTAAGGAGGTGTGTATGCTGCACATGTGTGTAGCTATTTCCTGTCCCCAGTCAGATGGAGCTCTCCCGGAAAAGTTGAGTATCATTCTAATGCAGGACTTACTGATGGTGTGAGAGAGTAGGTGAGGTTGGCTAAATGTCCCTGAGAACCAGGAGGTCCCTTGTCACGGAGTTGTCAATGAGGGTGTAGGCCGGGGACATCCTGATTGGGGATGCCCCGCTGTGTGAACACGCCAGTTCATCCAGTTAAACTCTCCCTGGTTCAATGGAGCAGATGCTCAGCCAATGAGAGCCATTTACTATGTTTACATCTTTTGGCAAACGGCTCTCACTGACTATCCATGGCCGTGTGTGGGCTCCCGTCCCAGCCTATGTGAATCTCATTGGACGGAGCCCGCACATGCACTATTGGACTGGGGACAGGTGAGTGTGTACAGGCACCCTCGGGGGTCTCACACAGTGAGTCATCCCGATTCAAAAGGCCCCGGGGGAAAGCCAGTGGCCAACCCTGGAATATTTAAGATTCCAGGGCACCTGCTGGTGGGTTTTGTTCTGCTTTAGTGTTAGAAACCTGGTGGCCTTGGATGGTCTCTGTGAGAACATTATTTTATTTGGATTCAGTAGCCGGTTCCATGGCTATGCTGCTGTGTGTGTGTGGGGGGGGGGGGGGGGGCTGGCATTCTGGATATGTGAAATGTCTCAAGAATGCTAACTGCAGGGCAGGAAATCATCGTTCATCTTTCACATCATAGTAGTGAAATGAGAAAAGGTGAGCGGTGCCATTGTGACCCATGTAGGACTAGGATACCTCCCAAGTGTCCCTGATTTGGAGTCCATGTCCCCCTGTCCCCAGGGCCGTATTTGGTGTTCATGGTGCCCTAGGCACTTTAAGTACTTGTGCCCCCTCCATTTAAAAAAAACTGTGTAGGGGGAAAATGGGCTAGATGCAGAGAATGTGTGAGGAGGAGGGCACAAAGGGGGGAATGCAGAGAAGCCGACAAGCATGTTCCATCTTTTACTGCATTCTGACATACAGGAGTCACATGACCACACCAGTGGAGGGGAGATGCTCTGGCCTGTGTTCAACCCATTGCACCCCCCTTCAAACAAATATACCCTATGTCCTTCTGTGGCTGGGGGTGCTTGTTAGGAAGCATTAATGTTCTGGCTATGGGATTTTTTATTTATTTTCATTACTACTGTAGTAAGGGCAGTGACCTCCCCCCTTCCAGGTTGCCACCCTAGGCACGTGCCTAGGGTTGCCTGATGGTAAATACAGCCCTGCCTGTCCCTCGTTGTTCTCATTTGTCCTTCTTTGAGGTGTAACATGCAGACCTGCAGCAATAAATGATCCATTTGCCTATTTAAAGTGTTTATATTGTTGTAACTGTTACAACCTCCTATCCATCCCTCAATGAGGGTGTGTGGCCTAATTTAACAAATGCCTGGGGCCCACCAGTAGGACTCACTCGAGGGCCCACCCCACATTTAGATGCAAGTGTTACTGGCTTATATTCAGGGCCCATGCACAGAAACATTATGTCAAACTGTATTGTCCCTGTGTGTGCACTTGGAATGCCACAAACAACATATACATGGTTCAGTTTTTGGTGATGAAGGCCCCCAAAGAAACTCCTGGGAATTTCCTGGTAACCCCGTGGGGCTAGTCTGATTGTAATTAGTGTTGCCACCCAGCCAGTATTTCTGGCGCTGGGCCGATACCAGTAATTTATTTTTACCGCCCATCTTATTCGGTGGTACTTTGAATGGGGTGGCGGGGGAAGCCAAGGCCAGGGGTGACGCCCCAACCAGTCCATCATTGTAAAGCCTTGCCGGTTAAAGTGTGCTGTATGCGCATTTGACGCTCCTCCCAAGTACCTCCTCCTCTCCCTCCTCTCTCCTCGGCCTGTCGTCACCGTGATGTCATCTGTGACATCAGCCATGCCCCGCCCCCTGTGCCCTTCCTAACTCTTCTGCCTTATCTGTCTGCTTCGAACTCTGCATTGATTGAAGACCATGCCCCCAGAAGTCCACGTCCCCACAAGACCGGTATTTTTTGCAGCAAAAGGTAGGAACCCTAATTGTGAGCGGTCTGATTGTTTTAATAAACAGGGCTTCTCATTGAAGCAGAGAGGCTTTAAACCAGTTACAGGCTTCATGAAGATTACACTACCATACAAACAATACACAAAGCCTGTGGAAACAAAATCTTCATTTCTTTCTGGTTATGAAGAAAAGGCAAATGTTTCCTGAAAGAGGAAATCTTCTACAAGTTAATTACTAAGGCGACAGTTAGGATCGGAGAAGAATAGGAATTTCTTCTTGGCTTGATTGAAAGTGAGAGCTCTTCTAGGTAAAAATTTGCATGAAGAGGTTGCAGTGCCGAACTTGCTAATCAGCCTGGCAAGCAGAGAGTCTGATTGTCTAACCTGTAAGGAAACTCTGCAGTGAACAGCAAATAAGATCATTGGTGTGTACATTTAGGGCCTGACTAAAGGGGCTTAAGCCCTAGGGCCTCCACCACTTGAGGGCCACCACTCAGCTCTGACTGGCCCACTGGGGATCAGCAGAGGCTACTACTTTTAAAGAGAAAACAATTGTGATGGGGTGGGTCCTGCACAGGGCCGGCGACAGCACTGGGCGTACCGGGGCAGGTGCCGGGGCCCCTGAACCTTGGGAGGGCCCACTTGATTCCCTCTACCCTGGGCAGCCCCTATGCATGACACAGGGCTGTGCAGTAACCAGGACTAAGGACTGTCAGACAGGAGCAGATTGGCAAGCCTATCAGTCCTTCTATTGTTTCTTTCCCTCTATTTCTTTCTTTCTTTTCATCTATTCTTCGTTTCCTTTTTTCATCTGTTCTTTCTCCAATACCTTTTCTTTTGTTCTTCTTCTTTCCTTTTATTACTTCTCTCAGTCCTTTTCTTTCTTTCTTTAATCTGTTCTTTCTGCCATCTCTTTTCTTTCTTTCTTCTATTATTTTTTTGTAATTTCTTCTGTGATTCCTTCTCCTTTTCTGTGATTCCTTCTATTCTGTCTGTCATTCCTTCTATTCTGTCTGTCATTCCTTCTATTCTTTCTGTCATTCCTTCTATTTTTCTGTCAGTCCTTCTATTCTTTCTGTCATTCATTCTATTCTTTCTGCCATTCCTTCTATTCTTTCTGTCATTCCTTCTATTCTTTCTGTCATTCATTCTATTCTTTCTGTCATTTCTTCTATTCTTTGTCATTCATTCTATTCTTTCTGTCATTCCTTCTCTTTTTCTGTCAGTCCTTCTATTCTGTCTGTCATTCCTTCTCTTTTTCTGTTAGTCCTTCTATTCTTTCTGTCATTCCTTCTATTCTTTCTGTCATTCCTTCTATTCTTTCTGTCATTCCTTCTATTCTTTGTCATTCCTTCTATTCTTTCTGTCATTCCTTCTATTCTTTCTGTCATTCCTTCTATTCTTTGTCATTCATTCTATTCTTTCTGTCATTCCTTCTCTTTTTCTGTCAGTCCTTCTATTCTTTCTTTCTTGATTTTTTCTCATTCAGTTTAGTTTTTGTTTTGGTCATTCATTCTTTCATTGTTTCTGTCATTCATTCTATGCTTTTGTTCTTTCTTTGTTTCTGTCCGTTTAATTTTGTAGAATTAATAATTTATTTCCATCTATTCTCTCTGTTTTTTCCGGTGGGGTGAGGGGTCATTTTGCATAACTAGAACTTGAATGACAGGCCAGTCACCCAATCCCTGGAGCTTACCTGTGAATGGGCAGTTCTAAAGGTGAGCTGCTAGGTAATTTTATTTCTTTATATTAGCTATGGAGTGAGGTGCAGGTTAGTTTGAATGGGATATACGTTATATTTTAGGAGTTGCAAAATATGAGCAGCCTATGTGGTAATCAAGGGATCCAAGGAGAATTCATTTTAGTGCCTGACCAGAAAAATCTAAAAACAATTTGACTAACCTCCTATTTATAGTTTATTTTGTGGCATGTGAAAGAAGTGGCAAGCTGTTCTGGGAATGAAATAATCAGTGTGGGAGGCCCTATGTGGGCCCACCCTTCAGTCTCATCTAAGTATTAAGCAACAAACATGTCCAACAGTTAGAAAAACAGAGGTTTAGTCGCATATATCTGCAGATACATGAAGCCACACCGCCCCGCCAAGGATCTCTGTGTTTAGTGTGGTCCCTACTCTATATATATGAGCCCCATAATAAATAGGGCCTCCCACACTAATTATTTAATTCCCAGAGCAGCTTGCCATTTCTTTCAGTTAATTTGTGGCATCCCAAATCCATGCGCTTGCTACTATTTGGAATAACGTTTCTGTGTATGTGCCCTAAAAATCAGTCTGTAATATTCGCAAGAAAAGGAGCTGTCCAGGCATTACTTGTGTGTACAATGTGGGACTTGATCTCAGAAACATATAAATTCCTGACCTGGATGAAGAGGCTGCAGGGGAGAAAAGGCGAGTATTCATTTTTATTCAGCCTTCACAGTCCCTTTAAGTGTAGGATGGGCCCCCAAAGTCAGTTCTACCAATGGACACAAGACACCCCAGTCCAAAAGTTACCTTTTTAAGCTGCATATTTGACTTTGGGAAAACTTTGGAAGCCATTTACAATAAATAAATAGTTTTTAGTGATGAATTTGCCCTCCAGCCAGGATGCTAAATATGTTTTTCATTTAAAAGGCAGAGTTATTTTTCAAACGTCTGACTGTTCTGCCTAGATAACAAGCCGCCATCAATATTGCTGTGCTGTCAAGGCCTTCTGTCATGCGCAGGCACCCGCACTCCCCGGAAACAAACTTCCCTCCCCGCACTGTCACGGCCGCTCTATCACATTGCTGCAGCGAGCCTTATTCTTTGAATTCCACAAGAGCGTTGTGACTAATCCATTTGGCTCATCATAATTAGAAAACCTTGTCCTGCTGCCGGGCTTGCGGAGATCCCTAATAGAAGAGCTGGACATGGTACCTATAATATATTCGGGCCAACACTGATGGTAGACTTCATGGTTTTGGATTGTGCAGCCTTAAAGCAGAGCTACACCCTACTTAAATTGAAGAGTAATGTACGGGCATCACCTGGGATTGCTCCTCACCCAGCGGCAAAATTTTACTACGTAAGTGGAAGGGAAGACCACAGAGACCAGAAGTGCAGGTGGCAGTGGAACCTGAAGGCATCAGGGAATGAGTTAAATGAGGACCCAGAACTCAGATAAGCAGCAGATGACTGAAGGCAGCAGCAGAGTGAAGACCAGTAGTAACAGTGGGGACAGATGAGAAAGCAGATGAAGGCAGCAGCAGATGGGAACCTGGTGAAGACCAGTAGTAACAGTGGGGACAGAAGAGAAAGCAGATGAAGGCAGCAGCAGATGGGAACCTGGTGAAGACCAGTAGTAACAGTGGGGACAGAAGAGAAAGCAGATGAAGGCAGCAGCAGATGGGAACCTGGTGAAGACCAGTAGTAACAGTGGGGACAGAAGAGAAAGCAGATGAAGGCAGCAGCAGATGGGAACCTGGTGAAGACCAGTAGTAACAGTGGGGACAGATGAGAAAGCAGATGAAGGCAGCAGCAGATGGGAACCTGGTGAAGACCAGTAGTAACAGTGGGGACAGATGAGAAAGCAGATGAAGGCAGCAGCAGATGGGAACCTGGTGAAGACCAGTAGTAACAGTGGGGACAGATGAGAAAGCAGATGAAGGCAGCAGCCGATGGGAACCTGGTGAAGACCAGTAGCAACAGTGGGGACAGAAGAGAAAGCAGATGAAGGCAGCAGCAGATGGGAACCTGGTGAAGACCAGTAGTAACAGTGGGGACAGATGAGAAAGCAGATGAAGGCAGCAGCCGATGGGAACCTGGTGAAGACCAGTAGTAACAGTGGGGACAGAAGAGAAAGCAGATGAAGGCAGCAGCAGATGGGAACCTAGTGAAGACCAGTAGTAACAGTGGGGACAGAAGAGAAAGCAGATGAAGGCAGCAGCAGATGGGAACCTGGTGAAGACCAGTAGTAACAGTGGGGACAGATGAGAAAGCAGATGAAGGCAGCAGCCGATGGGAACCTGGTGAAGACCAGTAGTAACAGTGGGGACAGAAGAGAAAGCAGATGAAGGCAGCAGCAGATGGGAACCTAGTGAAGACCAGTAGTAACAGTGGGGACAGAAGAGAAAGCAGATGAAGGCAGCAGCAGATGGGAACCTGGTGAAGACCAGTAGTAACAGTGGGGACAGATGAGAAAGCAGATGAAGGCAGCAGCAGATGGGAACCTGGTGAAGACCAGTAGTAACAGTGGGGACAGAAGAGAAAGCAGATGAAGGCAGCAGCAGATGGGAACCTGGTGAAGACCAGTAGTAACAGTGGGGACAGATGAGAAAGCAGATGAAGGCAGCAGCAGATGGGAACCTGGTGAAGACCAGTAGTAACAGTGGGGACAGATGAGAAAGCAGATGAAGGCAGCAGCAGATGGGAACCTGGTGAATACCAGAAGTAACAGTGGGGACAGAAGAGAAAGCAGATGAAGGCAGCAGCAGATGGGAACCTGGTGAAGACCAGTAGTAACAGTGGGGACAGATGAGAAAGCAGATGAAGGCAGCAGCAGATGGGAACCTGGTGAAGACCAGTAGTAACAGTGGGGGCAGAAGAGAAAGCAGATGAAGGCAGCAGCAGATGGGAACCTGGTGAAGACCAGTAGCAACAGTGGGGACAGAAGAGAAAGCAGATGAAGGCAGCAGCAGATGGGAACCTGGTGAAGACCAGTAGTAACAGTGGGGACAGATGAGAAAGCAGATGAAGGCAGCAGCAGATGGGAACCTGGTGAAGACCAGTAGTAACAGTGGGGGCAGAAGAGAAAGCAGATGAAGGCAGCAGCAGATGGGAACCTGGTGAAGACCAGTAGCAACAGTGGGGACAGAAGAGAAAGCAGATGAAGGCAGCAGCAGATGGGAACCTGGTGAAGACCAGTAGTAACAGTGGGGACAGATGAGAAAGCAGATGAAGGCAGCAGCAGATGGGAACCTGGTGAAGACCAGTAGTAACAGTGGGGGCAGAAGAGAAAGCAGATGAAGGCAGCAGCAGATGGGAACCTGGTGAAGACCAGTAGCAACAGTGGGGACAGAAGAGAAAGCAGATGAAGGCAGCAGCAGATGGGAACCTGGTGAAGACCAGTAGTAACAGTGGGGACAGATGAGAAAGCAGATGAAGGCAGCAGCAGATGGGAACCTGGTGAAGACCAGTAGTAACAGTGGGGACAGATGAGAAAGCAGATGAAGGCAGCAGCAGATGGGAACCTGGTGAAGACCAGTAGTAACAGTGGGGGCAGAAGAGAAAGCAGATGAAGGCAGCAGCAGATGGGAACCTGGTGAAGACCAGTAGCAACAGTGGGGACAGAAGAGAAAGCAGATGAAGGCAGCAGCAGATGGGAACCTGGTGAAGACCAGTAGTAACAGTGGGGACAGATGAGAAAGCAGATGAAGGCAGCAGCAGATGGGAACCTGGTGAAGACCAGTAGTAACAGTGGGGACAGAAGAGAAAGCAGATGAAGGCAGCAGCAGATGGGAACCTGGTGAAGACCAGTAGTAACAGTGGGGACAGATGAGAAAGCAGATGAAGGCAGCAGCAGATGGGAACCTGGTGAAGACCAGTAGTAACAGTGGGGGCAGAAGAGAAAGCAGATGAAGGCAGCAGCAGATGGGAACCTGGTGAAGACCAGTAGCAACAGTGGGGACAGAAGAGAAAGCAGATGAAGGCAGCAGCAGATGGGAACCTGGTGAAGACCAGTAGTAACAGTGGGGACAGAAGAGAAAGCAGATGAAGGCAGCAGCAGATGGGAACCTGGTGAAGACCAGTAGCAACAGTGGGGACAGAAAAGAAAGCAGATGAAGGCAGCAGCAGATGGGAACCTGGTGAAGACCAGTAGCAACAGTGGGGACAGAAGAGAAAGCAGATGAAGGCAGCAGCAGATGGGAACCTGGTGAAGACCAGTAGTAACAGTGGGGACAGATGAGAAAGCAGATGAAGGCAGCAGCAGATGGGAACCTGGTGAAGACCAGTAGTAACAGTGGGGACAGATGAGAAAGCAGATGAAGGCAGCAGCAGATGGGAACCTGGTGAAGACCAGTAGCAACAGTGGGGACAGAAGAGAAAGCAGAGGAGAATCAGCAGAGGTCGGTGGTAGCAGCAGAGGAGTAAAAGGGGCCTGGAAGTGACCAGCCGCAGCAGGCACAGAGGAGAAGGCATCAGCAAGAACCCAGAAGAACCTGGCAGCAGGGAATCAGTGGATGCCAGTGGCAGAGGATGCACCAGCAGTAAAAGAGGTAGAGGGCAGGGCAGCAGTAAAGAATGTAATATACAAAAAAGCCCCTAGATGTCATCCGTGCTGGGAGGTATAAAAGATAGGTTCGCCCAGACATGTGCTCAGTTTTCATGAGACAAGGCCACAGTAGTTGTGACGGAGAGCTGAGAAGCCCAGAGTAGGAAGTAAGCACCGGGAGAGTGCGAGGAGGACCCAGACTCCAGGCAAGCAAAATAGGCCCCTCCGCATTCACGTTATGGTGCCTGAGGAGATAACCGCTGCATGACGCCTTCCTACATAGATCAGCTGTCCTCTACCTGGCTGGGAGGGAAGGCTATTTAACCTGGACCACTCCTGGACCACTCCTGTTCGGCCCAAGGGGGGGAACCCTGAACCAGTCAGCCCAGACGGGTGATTGGAGGGAAGAAAGTGACCACTTGCCCGAGTTGGGGCGGCAACCGTAGGACTTTGGGGTTGATTCAGAGCCCAGGTTTTTTTAGAGCTTGCTACCAAATGAATGAAAAATCAAGATGAATCAGACGAGAGGGAAAAATGGACGGGAATTTTCACTCAAAAAAATGGCAAAAAGGGGGCTCTGAATCAACCCTTTTGTGTTGTTACACTATGCGTTTCGTGCTCTCATGCAAGGGGGACGTATGGATAACAATTGAAGTGTTTCCTCCGCTTTAGAAGTTCTCTGTTAAATCTGTTATTTAATTATCCTGAAATAAAAAATATACTGTGCTTTTCATGAAACCTGGCTTTACTGTGGTTACCGCATCATCATCCCTATTAGGGGACCCGTGAATTACAAATTGGGCAGGTGTGGCAGTGGCAAGAAGTTTCCTTTCCCCCATCGGGGACATGTGGATTACAAGGAGGAACTCCACAGTCACCTTAAACTACACGTGCTCAACCTGTGGCCCTCAGAGCCACCTTCTGTGGCCCCTGACCTGCTGTGGGGGAACTGACGTGTAAAAGTAGTTAAATAGGGGTACAGTAAGGATGGATGATTGCACGGAGAGTGTATATAGGAGGGGCACATTGGCAAACAGAGGTGACAGCAGTGGCTTTAAGGAACATGGTGACATTGATTGCACAACACCTCCTCTCAGAAAAATATTTGACACAATCATTTGGTAGAATAGTTTCTTCTATAATAAGTATATGCTTAGCATTAGTAGTAGCTTAGATGGGTTGAGTATTGGAAACAGGGTCAAGATGTAGGACTGATGGGGAAGGGCTTTAAATAAAAGACGCATGTATTCAGAAATAAAAAACATCTGAGCCAATTCATTGTGGCCCCCAACCAGGTTCCAAATCATTTACATGGCCCATAGTCATCAAGAAGTTGAGCACCCTTGCCTTATACTGAATGTGTGCAGTAAAGGGTCAATAGAAAGAAGAAGAGGCACACATTGCCGATAAAACAAAAACATGGAGGTTCTTTAAAGACCAATATGGGGCAGAGATAGAGATTACTGATCTAGGGGTAAATCTGATGCAGGTTTTCGCCTCCTTTCAATCACATTCCCAAGCCTTGCTTAGGTTGCCTGGAGCACCTTGCTAAATATTTATGGAAAGATCCAACTCAATTAGCTAATCACACCTTCACCTCCTGGTTTTATTTCACGTAATGCTCAGGTCACCTTCAGCAATGTTAGCTTTTTGTTATTTTCTTCTTCCAATTTTCATTTCATTCATAATTTATGGAGCTCCTGAAGCTCGCAAGGGGGGTTACTCATTGTTCTTAATTCTGCGAAATATGAATATGAATGTGCTGAGGAGAGACAAAGCAGAAACGGGCTGCCATTTGTAGCAGGAGGAGCTTGTTTCAACAGTGCTAGAAAGGTTCCGCATATGGATGGCCATGTGTCTGCTATGTAAATGTTTATACAATGTATGGGAGGGAATCAGAACATATAGGTTCCGGTTAGAACTATTTGTTCTGGTTGTGTACAGCAGCTCACAAGTCTCTCTTTGATCATGTGCCAGCTTGTTCAGTGCACACATGCGTGTTCATAGAGAGCTTTCAATGTGCGAACATCAGTGTCCAGTGCATGTTCTCTAATTCCATCTAAGCTGGAATTGGGAAAGCTGGAATCCTTGTGTCTAAGCTGGTATTCGCCCTAATCCTCTCATGTCACGCAGGCGGATGTCATGTCACGCATGTCAGGGCCCTTTAGGTAAGAAAGCTTGTGTGCTGACAACAAAAGAGCAGGAAGTCTTGGGGACTGACATAACCAGTAGTGATAGGCAGACCCCAACTAGTTCCCAAACCCGAACAGGGACTTCAGCCAGAAGTCCGTGTTCAAGTTTGGCGTCTGGGCCATACACGAAAAAGCTGGTTGATGGGCTGCTTACTTTTCCAAAGGGTGCAGAAGCAGGAAGCACCTGAGCCCCACGATCCTCTTCCTGTCAGTGGTGGGGGCCATGGAAAAATGGCACTGCCAGCTGGCACTAGGAGTGTCCTCACTCATGGGGAGCTGAGGCCATTTTTCTGTGGTCCTGGCTGGGGACCATTTCAAACGCAGCTGCCACCACAGACCGGACGCGGTTCGGGGCTCTGGTAAGGGTTTACAGCAGCATGCTTCCTGTTGCACACTCTTCAGCAGGGAGTCTGGGTCCCCTTTATTTCCTTGGTAGGAACTCTAGAGAAGGCTTTAGACTTTGGGCTGCAGGGCTGAGTTTTGGGTCCTGGGTAGTAGGTTCCAGAGCCAGCTATATCTCAGGCAATGGAACCCTGGTTACCTGCAGTTGGTGTCTCGCCTCGCTCCTGGCCACTTACCGTCTCAG
The DNA here is from genome assembly GCA_027917425.1 of Gastrophryne carolinensis. NCBI lineage: Eukaryota > Metazoa > Chordata > Amphibia > Anura > Microhylidae > Gastrophryne > Gastrophryne carolinensis. Next base: position 211,608,754 of record CM051235.1, read on the forward strand.
CATACCAGTAACATAGAAGAAGCAGTGTACAGGAGAAGTAACCAGCCAGGAACAGTGTTGGAACCGGCAGCAAGGGCTAAGCCAAACCAGCTACAGAGGACCTGAGAGAAGCTTACAGGGAAGGTCCACTTTCAAGGACTGGAGAGCATGAGACTCTTTCTTGCACCTTGTGGAGGTGGCCTCAGTATAGAGCACTCCCATTGTCTTCAATGGCCACCTCAATACACAGGGAGCTTCTGGAAACTTTTAGAAGCTGGAGTTGAACATTAATCAAATAATTGTAACTTATTTTAGGAGAGGGGGCTGGCTGTGTGTGTCACAGCAACCCACATCCCATAAGTGCCACATTGGACAACTCAGGGCCCAGAAGAATCCAGTGCGAGCACATTCATCCTATAGGTGTGGTTGTAGATACATGAAAAAAATGCTTGCCCTAAGACCTTTGTGAAAGTGTTTAAAGCAAATCTATTACAAAAAAATGGCCAATGCGGCTGCTTTCACCTCCACCACCCCAATGCCAGGGTCACTAGAAGCTCAGGAGCGGATCATTAAAAACTTTATACTGAATACAAAACCTTAACATCAGGTACAAGACATAAAGGAACCAAACAGATACAAGCAAGATAACAAACAGAACTAAACCTGAAATCAGGTACGGTCAGAGCCTCCAGAGTCTCTAGGAGGGAACACAGCAGATCACAGAGTGTCTCAGGAACATACAAACAAAATCTTGCTGCCCTGAGCATTGGGCCCAGCCCCTTTTTATAGGGCTGCACCAGGAGTTGATAAGGGGGCCAAGGAGCGCTATTAACCCCAGCTGGCAGTTTCAAACTGCGGTCCATGACACCCAAATCATGGTTTTAATCTGCTTTAATCCTCCTTGAAATGCAGAAGAGAACTGCAGTAGCTGAATCTATTGCCCTAAATGTTCCCCAGCAGCCAACTGAGAAACCAGTTGCTGTTAGCAGCCACTTGGATCATGGGAGTGAATCACCAGTTAAAAATTTCTTGAGATCCACCCATATCTGAAGCTCTGGAAATCGTGATTAGGAAGAAAGCCCCAAATAGGAAAGCCATAGCCCAGGACATAGCTTCACTGGAAATCTCCTCCAGTAAAGCCATGCCCTGGGGTATAAATACCCTTCCCTTCTGCGGGGAGTGATCAGAGCCTGGCAGAGTGCCAGCCTGAAGGAGGGGGAACCCTTATCTTCCTTCCTTCCTAACTGCAGCAGAGCAGTCATTTTGAGCCGACGAGGGACACGGCCCTGGATGAAGAAGGTGGAGATAAGTAAATATGAGCTTTGCTGCTGACATTTTTGATCACCTAGAATGAAGTGCAGGTTGTGACAGGTGCTACAAGCACAATAATATTGATCTTATAATCTTACATGCCCTTATGCATAGTAAATTCTTTTCTGGTGAGAGGACACACCCAGTGCTGTATTTAGCATTAGGCAACCCTAGGCACGTGCCTAGGGTGGCAACCTGGAAGGGGGGGGGGGCACTGCCCTTACTACTGTAGTAAAGAAAATAAATTAAAAATCCCATAGCCAGAACATTAATGCCTCCTAACACCCCCCCCCCCCAGCCACAGAAGAATGCAGAGTGTATTTGTGTGAAGGGGGCGGGGCAATGGGTCGAACACAGTCCAGAGCATCTCCCCTCCATTGGTGTGGTCATGTGACTCCTGTATGTCAGAATGCCGAAAAAGATGGAACATGCTTGTCTGCTTCTCTGCATGTCCTCCTTTGTGCCCTAATCCACACACATTCTCTGCATCTAGCCCATTGCACCCTTTCCCTCTACACACTTTTTTTTATATGGACAGTGACCTAACTTAAAAAAAAGGGGCGCAAACACTTAAAGTGCCTAGGGCACCATGAACACCAAATAGGGCACCCACTGCCAGGGAGGAAAGCTTACATACACAAACTCAAATTCTGTTTTTCTTAGGCATGATTTTGTTGTTTTTCTTAAAAAATGGCTTTTTGTCCAGACTGGTCATGCAGCCTGGACAATGTCTTTAAAGCAGAACTCTAAAGCGTGCACTCTCCATAGTAAACAATGAAAGCCGCCTGCAGAATTACGTCTCATTGGACGAGACCCCGCCCACACGCCGTTGCAGTGTGAGTTTTTATGGGTGGCCTGGGGGGTTTCACACAGTGGAGCATCCCGATTTGGGACTGTATAGAGCTAGAGCACACATGCTCAACTTGCAGCCTGGGTGCCCTGGGGGGTTTCACACATCCCGATTCTGCATGCTCCAGAGAAAAGCCAGCTGCCAGCCCTGGAATCTTTTAGATTCCAAGCAGTCCGCTGCTGGGTATTGTTCTGCTTTAATAGCTGAATGGCAGATAGTCAATTCTATATTAGGGCTTTTGTTGTTTTTGTTCTGAAGAGCATTTAGGCCACCACTTGACAGGTTTATGGTAGATAATCTGTAGACTTTATAGCTGGATCACGATAAAGCATCAGAGATGGTTTCATTAGGTCATTCAGATAAACATGCACAATCTTGAAGGCCTCTTGAGGTGGCTTTTATCGTTCATAGTGGTAGGGGTTGTATATCCTCAGTATTGTACTTGACATTTAGCTGTGAGAACCTGTTTGTTGGGGGATGAAGAAACTGAGCTGTTCACTTAAGACTAAAATATTTTTAAAGGGATTGCCAAGGCAATAATATAAACCATATCATTATATAGCCCTAAAGCTGCTAATGTATTTGCCTGGACAGTCCTGTAAAACAGAACAAAGCCTGTGATTTTCCTGGATTGGGATGCCCCACTGTGAGAAACCCCCACCATCGCCACATTCAGACTCATCTCTTTCTGGTCCAAAGGCACCAATAATACCAATAATCATATCAGCCCAACCGTCATCAGTCTGCTACAAACCAATGGTCGCTAAAGCCTTCCCCACACATGCAGTAAAGTGTCTTAAGAAGAAATATTTCCTCAGATGCCTTGCACATACAATCTATTGTGTGAGACATTAGCCAACACACAGTAAGATGTATAAATTATAACATAATTTAATTCACCAGTACAGTAAATATCCTTCACTAACCCAATATGTCCCCGACGTTTCCCTAGATCGCCTTAAATGTTACAGGCAGTTATTACATAATAAGTTAAAAGTTAGTTACAGTACAATAAATGTTATAATGGAGAGATAGATATCACAGGTAGATACTTAGACATTATGCTTCAGGTAGGAGGGTCCGTCTATTGACTGAATACCCCTGCAACCAGCCTACTAATCTACTAACAGCAGGGGGCGTGGCCTGCATTCCCAGCCTCCTGGGTGTGTCTGCATTGTACTGCCTACAATCCGCCTCTATGAGATTAGATACATATTATATAAAGTAATATATTCCCACAATATGCATGTTATCATATTGTAACTAAGAAATTCATGATCCCCATTCATTTATTAGTTAAATGCTAGATATATATCCTCTAGATCCCGATAATAAGTAGATTACCATTCTCTGGCCAATACATATATGCCATGTTTAATATCATATGAAAGGTCTTATAATCATGTACAAGACTCTCATTAATATAGCCATAACTGCCATATTTCAGGAGTTACATCCCTCTTCATAAATATCATCCAATGCATGTGTATCCAATGTCTAGGTGAGGAGAGCCGGGGCCCAACCTAATTAGGAATCAAGAGGAAATGACGTACAGCTCAGAGCACACCTCAGCTATTGAGCATACTTGCTAGCCAGCTAAGTGTAAATATACAGCTCATTACCATGCAGCCCAGTCTATAGTATTCCTGGGACATGGCCTGTTTACTATTAGGATCTTTCAGGATGTGAGGAATATTGGTATCAGCCTGAAACTATAATTTCAGTCATCCTTTAACATTTAGCATTAGAGGAAAGCCAGTTGACGTGCTTTGCTAGCATGTGGGGATTGTTACATGTGAATGTAGGGGTGTAGTGGAAGACATACAAGTAGCTTGTGGAGACAGTGGGGATCCTGATTGTTGTAGAAAATCTTCATTATACTATTCCAAATGAAAATATTCTGAACCTATTAAATGTGACCTGTGACCAGGTTCCAAATCATTTAAGTGGCCTGCGCTCAAAAGGTTGAGCACCCCTGAGCTAGAGTAATTAGCTGTAGCTATGGGGGATCTCTCTAAAAGGTGGTGAGATCATACGGGAGGAAAGTTCTTCACCACCTCTAGAGCTTTTTCCTGCCATTATTTAGCGGACAAAGGTTTTTTTGGTTTGAGAACTGTTCTGCCCAATGAATCAGGCTGTTTTGTTTTTTTATAAACTTGAAGCAGATGCATACAAGTCTATAGGGGAAACAATCTGCCAAATTATTTGGCAGAAGTTTAATTTTTATTGTTTTTTTAATACATGTGCCCACTCCACAAGTAGCGAAGAAGGTTAAAAAAATGCACCCATACCATGCACATTTTAATAAACCAGATGTAAACTATACTTACCTATGGTGGGTCCTTTCATGCCAGTAGATGCTGTCAAAGTGACTACCCTGGCGTCATCTGAAGCACAGGGGGGACAAAGGTCATTCACCCTTACTCCTTCGTATCCCACCAGGGAGAATGCTGTGCTGTTGGGGAGGGAGCATTTTATGCACCAAAGAAGTGGCCTCTGGTGACAACTCAGCATGTAATGTAAATGTGATGGGGCCCCAATGCAAACATTAAATGGGACCCCTTTCAAGGCTGTCTTTTAACTCAACTGGATGTAGCTAGACAACTAAGGACTGAAACAGCAGAGACAAATTTTTCTCTAAATGATGCCAAGTGAGTAAAATATGATAAATAAAGTGGTGAAGCAACACTGATGTGCCTCCCCCAAGCTTCTGGGTCTTGGTGCGGTGGAGGAGCATAGAGAACACTGGAGCTGTATCAAAGGGTTGTATCAAGTGCTGATTGTTTTTATCTCCCTGTTCAGGTACACATTAACTTTCACCCACCTTATCCCCCATAGAAACAGCGTAAAATTAGCCATTCCAAAGCCTCTCAAAAATCTCAGATTAATTTCTAGTAACAGGGGTGCACCAGACAATACCACTAAATAAATATAACTATATACATGTGCTCACTCACATAAACCAGACAAGACTGAAGTGGACGTGTCCAAATACACACCTTTCTTCAAAAAGGAGCACCAATATCAATACAAAAAGTCTTTATTGTGAAAAAGGAGATGCATTAAAATACACAAAAAACACACTGGACAATTAAAATCACATGAATGACCCCATGGTCATTATAATATATAAGAATAAGAAACCCCCTAAGGGGCACAATACATCTAAAGACCCTATGCGCACTATTTATGTCCTATTTCAATTAATTGTTTTTTATGCCGGCATAAAAAATATATATAACCCTCAAAGTGTACAACCAATATCTACTAAATATAAACCATGAAAAAAGTGCTACCTAGACTCTTATGCATATACGTGTCAGCTCATAACAACAGTATTTCATATGTGCAAATAAATAAAATAACCTAGATTCCACAGAAAAGACTAACCCAATTCAAACAGTTATAATAAGTAAATGGAAGCAATAAAGATACACTCAAAGTGCACGTGTGCGTGCTAAATGACACCGGCAAACCTGAATATTCAAAAGTAATGCATAGCACATAGAGTCAGCATCACAGGGCCATCATGAATAAATCACCGCGCCCGCGCTCCCATGCCGCTTCAAGGTGAGGGTCCGAAAAATCTCAGATTACATGTAAATACCTTATGTATTCTAAGAGAAGCTGCTTTATTTGCGGATCTTTGGATCATGGCTGAGCTGGGAAGGGCATGTTATGGTGCAGCTTTATGAAGCATGCTCTTCTGTGGTCAGTGACAACTGTGGTACCACTGAGAGCACCAAGGGTGTTGGCAGCGGATTGTATACGGCACTCTTCTTGCCTGCAGGAACAATGGCTGTTTATTCAGCAACAATCCGGAACAAAAATGAGAACATCAGCAACACATCTCAACATGGAGCAAAGGAAGCCACTGCTTTCTGTTAGCAGGTTAAACACACTATGCATACAGTCACATGGTATGCCTAGGACTTCCTGTTTTTCTTTTAACTAATGTTATCAATAGCTTAACAAACAGACAGTCATATACAGGATGTAGTTGTTGTTAGTCCCATTGCGTTCTCAATTCCTCAAACTTTGCTCTTGATAGTGGCTTTGTCAGCTGACATGTATTCTGCTGAAGATAATGCAACTGTTTTCCGCTGGACCAAGAAACTGGGGTTTCTCCCACCTTGAAGAAGTAACCACTTATTGATTTCCTATCAAATGAATCCTTGTCTACATAATGTCTTGAGTCAGATCTCCTAATGCAGATATCTTAGGATTTAGTCTTTGAATTTCTTTAAGATATTGTAACAGCCTCTTAATTGCATTCCAGACTCTTTGTCATGGCTTGCTTACTGGGCAAGAAGAAGTTGCTATGTACAGTACTAGTAGTGCCCCCATTGCTTGTGGGTAACTCTTATTGCTGGGTAGCATATCTTCTTCTCCTTTTAACTTCAAGTAGGATCGATTCATTGATGTTGACACACCTTTGACCTTTAACATTCCAAACACGTTTAGGGCTTTGGAACTTTAGATTTCAGAACTTTGGTTGAGAAAACTCCCATCTTCCTCTCTCTGGATTTGAATTCCCAAATAACATGTCACATTTCCGAGGCTTCACTTAGTTTTGCAATTTCTCTTCCCTCTTGGTGGGCAATGATTACATCATTAACTCCATCTCTTCATCTGCGGCTTTAATTCACTTCTGCTTCTCAGGCAGACAGGCAGCGTTGCATCTGCTACCAAGACTGTGGCTCTGGCTCAGAAAGTGTTCTGGCCATATAAGAAATGCGCTTTCTGGAGGACTTGGTTCTTCTGTACCATCCCTGGTGGTTTCAGAGCTTATCCAGATCTGCTTTCCTTTTCAGCATTTGGAGCTTGTGACTGGGATTCTTGTTCTTTTTGCTTAGGCTGAATTACAGGATGTAGTTGTTGCATTAAAGCTGTTCATACAAAGGGACAGAGTGGCTGTTAGACCACTTTTTTACATGGTCCTAAAGTAATGAAACTTGGCAAACTTTGGAGCCCTGATACAAGTTCTATATTAATCAGGGGCATCAAGGAGCTGCTCTCTACCTTATTATTGGCGTTGGGCTTACAGGCTTGCCATCTACTGTAGGTAGTGGCCCACGGATGAGTTAGGCTGAATTTCAGATACATCTATCTGGCTGCTCTTGTCTTTGACACGCATAGATAGTAGAAATGTTCAGAGGAAACAACAAACTGTAGAGAGAGAAAGCAACTGCATCATAATCCCTCTCCTGCGATACAAGTTGGCCGGGCAGTTAATTTAGCACGTTCTAGACCGATGAGCAAAGCAATTATGCCGCGGCTGACCTCTGCAGGTGCATTGCTTTAAAGCTGTCAGACGCTAATCTGAAAGCACTTATTTAACTACAAATTACCGCAGCTTCCCATGCCGATTATAATAATGTGTGTTTAAACCCAATATCCAGGCGCTGATCCTGCGCTTCTGAGCAGAAAGTAAAACGAGATGTGTGATTGCGTTGCATTGACCCTGGAGTAAGGGACAATGCGTCACTGTCAACCCCGCATAAAGAAACCTGCAGCGTCACAACCTGTTCTAGCATCAATCTGCTGCCTTTCTCCGCCTAATAGCGCTTCTGTTTGCATTGATGCTGTACAATTAATCTGTGCCCTTTTTCCACCCACACTAGCCTCTTAGCTTCACAGTCCTTGCGTTGGAGGAAATTGACGTTTATGGACATTCACCGAGCCATGGTGACAGCTGCCTTGGAAGACACTTTACATACTATTCCAGCGTGCATGCACCCAATCTCCAATGTGACAGGATTTCCCTTGACACCTACCCCTTCCAGCCCTACAGTCAGCTATACCCATCCTATGCAGGCTGCAGCACCTCCTAATGGGAGAAAGAGGTGGGGGGAGAGTGTAGGGCTAAAGCTAAAGCTTTCTCATAGCTGTGTTAACACCTTTCCAGTGCTGCCTGCAGCTGTCTCTTTCATTTAATGCTGGCAGAGAAGTCCCTACCTGTCGGTCCACACAACAGCCATCTTGGTACTCCTGTACCAGGCCTGCCATCAGGAATTTTAGAGCTCTAGAAATGTATTAAAATCTAGATATACGTGTCTCTCCATCAACAACCAATCCCCCCCCCCCCCCACCACCAATATAGTACCCATCTAATTAGTTATACATGCTCAAATACACACACATCCCTGGCTAAGATCTGTCTTGTCTTGTCACTCACAACAATCAGACTACAGGTTACACACAAAAATTCTGTGCCCACTTCTGCAATGTTAGATATTTTTTTTAAGGTAAAAAAAAAAAAATTTGTGCAGAATTGATATTACAGGTCTGATATTAATGTATTCATATTACAAAATGTTTTGAAAAACTTGTTTTTTTTTTTTCCAAAAATATGGTTGTTTGGGGGTTAAAAAACTACTTTTAACCCATCGGCGCCAGCGCTCTGGGGTTTAAACAAGCATTTCACAGTGCGAGAATTTTTGGAGCGTGATTTGTTAATGAATATGCTGGGAGCCGTTCGCTATGGCCATTCGCTGTCATGCGCTCCCATACAGCGCGTAACCTGTCAAACAGCGACTCCTCACCCCGTATTCAACATTACCGCACACCGACTGAGTCGCTGTCAGCAGCCGAACAACGGCCAAGCACAGCGAATACTAGCGGGCGCTGTGAAAATAACACTACTGTCGCTCATCTGTCGCTACCTGGCACTATTAATGAATCGGCCTCATAGTGTTTCTGTATTTTCCAAAGGCGTTTTTGATACTGTCCCTCATCGACACCTATTGGAGAATTTTAAGTCTTTAAGGTTAGAAAATAAAGTTTGTAACTGGATTGAAAATGGACAATGAAGGACCATGTGCAAAGAATTGTGGGTAATAATACTTACTCCGAATGATCCCCGGATGTTAGCAGCGTATCCCAAGGTTCAGTGCTGGGCCCACTGTTATTCAGCTTGTTTATAATTGATATAGAATATGGAATTAATGGCACTGTCTCTATTTTAACAGATGATACCAAGAAATGTTGCACAGTGCAATCTATTGAAGATCGCCCCACAATCACTAATGTTCAGTGTGTGGAGGGGGTTTGCTATAGTGAATTCCACTCAACAAAGTGTAATCACTATCACAGTGCTCTTCAAAACACTGCAGGCAAGGCTTTTACCGGGGGATGTGATTGCTCTGCAAATGCCAAGTGCAAATGTGAAAGCACCCTTAGATTACCCTGGGCAGCGTTTCACAGGCGATTGCAGGGCGATCATAAATGGCCCACAATCGCAGTGGTCTGACAGGAGCCAGAAAAGACACCCTGATTATGGAAAGGGTGCAGAGGAGAGCCACCAAATGAATAAGGGGAATGGAGGATCTTAGTTATGAGGAAATAGTACAGGTATTAAATGTATTAAGTCTTGAGAGGAGGGGAAAGCTATTTCATGTAAAATCCTTTCAAAAGACAAGGGGCACTTTCTCTATCTGGAGAAAAAAAGATTCTGACGCTTGTTACAGTCTTAGGCCCTTATTTAAGAAGGGATAGCGTCAGGTAGTGGCTGGTTAATGACAGGTAGCGACAGGTAGCGACTGGTGAACGCCGGACACGGCACGCAATTACACATTTATCAAGCAGAATCTGTTAAGCGACTGGGATAGCGCCATGTAACGTCTGATTCATCATTTTCACAGCCTCAGCGAACAGCGCCAGCGTTCAGCCTTGTACAGCGCCAGGTATGACCTCTCGCTACCTGGCGCTCTCCCATACATTTCAATGGACGATCCTTTTCTTCTCTTTAAATAATTCTGTGACCTCTTCTGGCATTGAAATAGCAGTTTTTTCATAATTTTTTCATTTTTTATCTATTTCTTCAGAAATGACATTACAGGTCTGGCATTAAAGTGTTCATGTTACAATGTTGTTACAATGTAATTCCATATGTTTTTACTTTGTTACTAGTTGATAGATGCTGGAAAACAGACTTTAAACACACCGCCTCCTGCGCTCTGGGCTTCAAACAAATATTTTTCAGCGCCAAAGATTTGTGGGGCTGTTTTTTTGCTGAATATGGTGTGAGTCGGTCGCTATGAGCAGTCGCTAACATGCGCTCCCATACAGCGCTGTACTGGTCAAATAGCGACTCCTCACAATGTATTCAACATTACTGAACAGCGACTGAGTCGCTATAAAGTAGCAACCCACGGCCGAGCACTGCGACTACTAGCGGGCGCTCTGAAAATGCCTCGCTAATGATGAATCAGCCTGCCCATAACAGCTTCAAAGAAAGTAGATACTTTTATTTTTTAGAAGGAAATAACATACAGAGCCTCATTTATCAAGCATCTGCGCCAATGTTTTAGCCTCAGCTGCACTAAATGCACAATTTAAGAAGCCAAAAACAGTATATGCGGATGCATCCACCAGCCAGCATCCACATTATCACTTTATTATCGCCATTTTGTATGCAGTGACAGGCACACTTGTAAAAGCTGCCACGGTTTATAGAGCCACTGTAGGTTAAGATCTCATAGACCATTATGGGCAGAAATGTATTGAAGTGTTTTTTGCTTATAAATAATAGTTATACACATTTATTTGTACAGAACTTGCAGTACCATTCTGAAAATGTAGCAGTGCCAAAATATAAAAAGATGCGGTTGCACCAAGGTGCATGCATATGCCATCAAAATGTTGCTAAATGGCACAAACATATGCCCTTCATAAATTAGGCTCTAACTGTTTCTGTTAGCGGTTATCTATAAATAACTAAAATGTATTTTTTTCACCCCCTCCCTTGCTTGAACTTGATGAAAATATGTATTTTATCAACTGTATTAACTAGGTAACTGCGTAACATTTAGGCCGGTCATGTGGGGGCAGGCTCCCTTGTTAAAGAGGAGCATTGGACCAAAAATGGGGCTAATTTCCCCTCCCCCCATGGGCCCCTGCTTACCTTTTGGAAGTCGCTGCTGCCTGCTGATGCCTGCGATATCCGGCTGCTCACCCTGCTGTCAGCTTAGATGTTTCAGTCTTAGACCCTTATTCATCAAGCGATAGCGCCAGGTAGTGTCTGACGCTACAGTCGCTCATCTGTCGCTACCTGGCGCTATTAATGAATCGGCCTCCCCGCTGTGCTTGTCAATGTCCCACGGCGATCTTGCAGCTCAGATAATTCTTGCGGGATTTCGGGTGGCCCCATTGCATCCCACTGCGCAGGCGTAAGATCGGGGGCCCGCACGCAGTGCCTGATGGGATACAAGATGACACCGCCCATCGGACGGTCACCTGGAAACCGAGGGACCTAGATGATGGATCCCTTGGCAAGGTGAGTAAATAATGCCCTAAGGTAAAACCGGAGGGGGGCAGCAGATTTTAATCTCCCCCGATGTTCCTCTTTAAATGTCAGGTGTAAACAATTATATCTCCTGGATGGCTAAGCTAAATATTAGAGATGAGCGAACTTTTGAAAAATTCGATTCGACTGATTCGCCGAATTTTACGTCAAAAATCGTTTCGACCCGAATTTATTCGCGACGAATCGCTATTAAAAACGGCTATTTCTGAGCCTCCTAGAGCCTCAATAGGGTTGTAAACCATTCTGCCTTGCTGTAACACGCACAGGATGCGTGCTGGGTTAGTTAAATAATACTTTGAATAAATATCACATGCAGATCAGAGGCATCGCTAATAGAATCGCAGAGCGGCACAATTGCAGAGAGTTGAAGTGGCATCACTATGAGGGGCAGGAGCCCAAACATTGCTTTAAAGAGACGCTGGAGTTGACAGCAGCAGGAGCCCAAAAATTGGATGAATCACACCCTGGAGTTGCAAGCAGCCGCAGCAGGAGCCCAAACATTACTTTAAAGAGACACTGGGGTTGGCTTCAGGAGCCCAAAAATTGGATGAATCACACCCTGGAGTTGCCAGCAGCAGCAGCAGCAGCCCAAATATTACTTTAAAGAGACCCTGGGGTTGGCTTCAGGAGCCCAAAAATTGAATGAATCACACCCTGGAGTTGGCAGCAGCAGCAGCAGGAGCCAAAACATTACTTTAAAGAGACACTGGAGTTGGCTTCAGGAGCCCAAAAATTGGATGATTCACACCCTGGAATTGGCAGCAGCAGCAGGAGCCCAAACATTACTTTAAAGAGACACTGGAGTTGGCTTCAGGAGCCCAAAAATTGGATTAATCACACCCTGGAGTTGGCAGCAGCAGCAGCAGCAGGAGCCCAAATATTACTTTAAAGAGACACTGGGGTTGGCTTCAGGAGCCCAAAAATTGGATGAATCACACCCTGGAGTTGGCAGGAGTTGGCAGCAGCAGCAACAGGAGCCCAAACATTACTTTAAATAGACACTGGAGTTGGCTTCAGGAGCCCAAAAATTGGATGATTCACACCCTGGAGTTGGCAGCAGCAGCAGCAGCCCAAATATTACTTTAAAGAGACCCTGGGGTTGGCTTCAGGAGCCCAAAAATTGGATGAATCACACCCTGGAGTTGGCAGCAGCAGCAGCAGGAGCCAAAACATTACTTTGAAGAGACACTGGGGTTGGCTTCAGTAGCCCAAAAATTGGATGAATCACACCCTGGAGTTGGCAGCAGCAGCAGCCGGAGCCCAAATATTACTTTAAAGAGACCCTGGGGTTGGCTTTAGGAGGCCAAAAATTGGATGAATCACACCCTGGAGTTGGCAGCAGCAGCAGCAGGAGCCCAAACATTACTTTAAAGAGACCCTGGGGTTGGCTTCAGGAGCCCAAAAATTGGATGAATCACACCCTGGAGTTGGCAGCAGCAGCAGCAGCCCAAACATTACTTTAAAGAGACCCTGGGGTTGGCTTCAGGAGCCCAAAAATTGGATGAATCACACCCTGGAGTTGGCAGCAGCAGCAGGAGCCCAAACATTACTTTAAAGAGACACTGGAGTTGGCTTCAGGAGCCCAAAAATTGGATGAATCACACCCTGGAGTTGGCAGCAGCAGCAGCAGGAGCCCAAATATTACTTTAAAGAGACACTGGAGTTGGCTTCAGGAGCCCAAAAATTGGATGATTCACACCCTGGAGTTGGTAGCAGCAGCAGCAGGAGCCCAAATATTACTTTAAAGAGACACTGGAGTTGGCTTCAGGAGCCCAAAAATTGGATGATTCACACCCTGGAGTTGGCAGCAGCAGCAGCAGGAGCCCAAACATTACTTTAAAGAGACCCTGGGGTTGGCTTCAGGAGCCCAAAAATTGGATGAATCACACCCTGGAGTTGGCAGCAGCAGCAGGAGCCCAAACATTACTTTAAAGAGACCCTGGGGTTGGCTTCAGGAGCCCAAAAATTGGATGAATCACACCCTGGAGTTGGCAGCAACAGCAGCAGCAGGAGCCCAAACAATACTTTAAAGAGACACTGGAGTTGGCTTCAGGAGCCCAAAAATTGGATGAATCACACCCTGGAGTTGGCAGCAGCAGCAGGAGCCCAAATATTACTTTAAAGAGACACTGGAGTTGGCTTCAGGAGCCCAAAAATTGGATGAATCACACCCTGGAGTTGGCAGCAGCAGCAGCAGGAGCCCAAATATTACTTTAAAGAGACACTGGGGTTGGCTTCAGGAGCCCAAAAATTGGATGAATCACACCCTGGAGTTGGCAGCAGCAGCAGCAGGAGCCCAAATATTACTTTAAAGAGACACTGGGGTTGGCTTCAGGAGCCCAAAAATTGGATGAATCACACCCTGGAGTTGGCAGGAGTTGGCAGCAGCAGCAGCAGCAACAGGAGCCCAAACATTACTTTAAAGAGACACTGGAGTTGGCTTCAGGAGCCCAAAAATTGGATGAATCACACCCTGGAGTTGGCAGCAGCAGCAGCAGGAGCCCAAACATTACTTTAAAGAGACCCTGGGGTTGGCTTCAGGAGCCCAAAAATTGGATGAATCACACCCTGGAGTTGGCAGCAGCAGCAGCAGCAGGAGCCCAAACATTACTTTAAAGAGACACTGGAGTTGGCTTCAGGAGCCCAAAAATTGGATGAATCACACCCTGGAGTCGGCAGCAGCAGCAGCAGGAGCCCAAATATTACTTTAAAGAGACACTGGAGTTGGCTTCAGGAGCCCAAAAATTGGATGATTCACACCCTGGAGTTGGCAGCAGCAGGAGCCCAAATATTACTTTAAAGAGACACTGGAGTTGGCTTCAGGAGCCCAAAAATTGGATGATTCACACCCTGGAGTTGGCAGCAGCAGCAGGAGCCAAACATTACTTTAAAGAGACCCTGGGGTTGGCTTCAGGAGCCCAAAAATTGGATGAATCACACCCTGGAGTTGGCAGCAGCAGCAGCAGCAGGAGCCCAAACATTACTTTAAAGAGACCCTGGGGTTGGCTTCAGGAGCCCAAAAATTGGATGAATCACACCCTGGAGTTGGCAGCAGCAGCAGGAGCCCAAACATTACTTTAAAGAGACACTGGAGTTGGCTTCAGGAGCCCAAAAATTGGATGAATCACACCCTGGAGTTGGCAGCAGCAGCAGCAGGGGCCCAAATATTACTTTAAAGAGACACTGGAGTTGGCTTCAGGAGCCCACAAATTGGATGAATCACACCCTGGAGTTGGCAGCAGCAGCAGCAGGAGCCCAAATATTACTTTAAAGAGACACTGGGGTTGGCTTCAGGAGCCCAAAAATTGGATGAATCACACCCTGGAGTTGGCAGCAGCAGCAGGAGCCCAAACATTACTTTAAAGAGACCCTGGGGTTGGCTTCAGGAGCCCAAAAATTGGATGAATCACACCCTGGAGTTGGCAGGAGTTGGCAGCAGCAGCAGCAGCAGCAACAGGAGCCCAAACATTACTTTAAAGAGACACTGGAGTTGGCTTCAGGAGCCCAAAAATTGGATGAATCACACCCTGGAGTTGGCAGCAGCAGCAGCAGGAGCCCAAATATTACTTTAAAGAGACCCTGGGGTTGGCTTCAGGAGCCCAAAAATTGGATGAATCACACCCTGGAGTTGGCAGCAGCAGGAGCCCAAAAATTGGCCTAAAGACATAAATATGTTTTGCACCATTTGGAAAGTGTAAAACGTGGCACCATGCTGAATCTAGTCGCATGCATCAGGCATTGGTGGGTGGAAATCCTGGCTGATCCATCCCTGATTCATTTTGACAAAGGTGAGTCTCTCCACATTTTTAGTTGACAGACGAGTTCTCCTCGCCGTAACTATGGCCCCCGCCGCACTAAACACCCGCTCAGATGGCACGCTACTTGCCGGGCAGGACAGCTTTTCCAGGGCAAACTCTGCTAGTTGCGGCCACAAATCAAGTTTGGCTGCCCAGAAGTCCAGCGGATCCTCAAGGTGTGTTGGCATGGTCATGTCAAAGTATGACATGACCTGCTGGTTCAGGTCCTGCTCCAGGTCTTCCTGCTGCTCATGAGTAGCCTCACTATGCGGGTGTAGAAAGCTACTCATTAGCGACTGAGGACTGAGGCTGCTGCTGATGGAGCTGCTGCTGCTGCTCCTGCCAACCCCCCCAGCGGCCATGGTAGTGGAAAGTGAGTGCAGAGGTCCCCTCAAGTCAGACCTGCGAGAGTATGGACCATGGCGCAGATAGGCATCGGCCAACTGCCTACGTAGAATGTCTTTGTAGTAGTTCAGTTTGTCCTCCCTCTCGGTGGGTTTAAAAAATGCCCCCATTTTGTGCCGGAAGCGAGGGTCCAATAAGGTGGACATAATAATTGGATGATTCACACCCTGGAGTTGGTAGCAGCAGCAGCAGGAGCCCAAATATTACTTTAAAGAGACACTGGAGTTGGCTTCAGGAGCCCAAAAATTGGATGATTCACACCCTGGAGTTGGCAGCAGCAGCAGCAGGAGCCCAAACATTACTTTAAAGAGACCCTGGGGTTGGCTTCAGGAGCCCAAAAATTGGATGAATCACACCCTGGAGTTGGCAGCAGCAGCAGGAGCCCAAACATTACTTTAAAGAGACCCTGGGGTTGGCTTCAGGAGCCCAAAAATTGGATGAATCACACCCTGGAGTTGGCAGCAACAGCAGCAGCAGGAGCCCAAACAATACTTTAAAGAGACACTGGAGTTGGCTTCAGGAGCCCAAAAATTGGATGAATCACACCCTGGAGTTGGCAGCAGCAGCAGGAGCCCAAATATTACTTTAAAGAGACACTGGAGTTGGCTTCAGGAGCCCAAAAATTGGATGAATCACACCCTGGAGTTGGCAGCAGCAGCAGCAGGAGCCCAAATATTACTTTAAAGAGACACTGGGGTTGGCTTCAGGAGCCCAAAAATTGGATGAATCACACCCTGGAGTTGGCAGCAGCAGCAGCAGGAGCCCAAATATTACTTTAAAGAGACACTGGGGTTGGCTTCAGGAGCCCAAAAATTGGATGAATCACACCCTGGAGTTGGCAGGAGTTGGCAGCAGCAGCAGCAGCAACAGGAGCCCAAACATTACTTTAAAGAGACACTGGAGTTGGCTTCAGGAGCCCAAAAATTGGATGAATCACACCCTGGAGTTGGCAGCAGCAGCAGCAGGAGCCCAAACATTACTTTAAAGAGACCCTGGGGTTGGCTTCAGGAGCCCAAAAATTGGATGAATCACACCCTGGAGTTGGCAGCAGCAGCAGCAGCAGGAGCCCAAACATTACTTTAAAGAGACACTGGAGTTGGCTTCAGGAGCCCAAAAATTGGATGAATCACACCCTGGAGTCGGCAGCAGCAGCAGCAGGAGCCCAAATATTACTTTAAAGAGACACTGGAGTTGGCTTCAGGAGCCCAAAAATTGGATGATTCACACCCTGGAGTTGGCAGCAGCAGGAGCCCAAATATTACTTTAAAGAGACACTGGAGTTGGCTTCAGGAGCCCAAAAATTGGATGATTCACACCCTGGAGTTGGCAGCAGCAGCAGGAGCCAAACATTACTTTAAAGAGACCCTGGGGTTGGCTTCAGGAGCCCAAAAATTGGATGAATCACACCCTGGAGTTGGCAGCAGCAGCAGCAGCAGGAGCCCAAACATTACTTTAAAGAGACCCTGGGGTTGGCTTCAGGAGCCCAAAAATTGGATGAATCACACCCTGGAGTTGGCAGCAGCAGCAGGAGCCCAAACATTACTTTAAAGAGACACTGGAGTTGGCTTCAGGAGCCCAAAAATTGGATGAATCACACCCTGGAGTTGGCAGCAGCAGCAGCAGGGGCCCAAATATTACTTTAAAGAGACACTGGAGTTGGCTTCAGGAGCCCACAAATTGGATGAATCACACCCTGGAGTTGGCAGCAGCAGCAGCAGGAGCCCAAATATTACTTTAAAGAGACACTGGGGTTGGCTTCAGGAGCCCAAAAATTGGATGAATCACACCCTGGAGTTGGCAGCAGCAGCAGGAGCCCAAACATTACTTTAAAGAGACCCTGGGGTTGGCTTCAGGAGCCCAAAAATTGGATGAATCACACCCTGGAGTTGGCAGGAGTTGGCAGCAGCAGCAGCAGCAGCAACAGGAGCCCAAACATTACTTTAAAGAGACACTGGAGTTGGCTTCAGGAGCCCAAAAATTGGATGAATCACACCCTGGAGTTGGCAGCAGCAGCAGCAGGAGCCCAAATATTACTTTAAAGAGACCCTGGGGTTGGCTTCAGGAGCCCAAAAATTGGATGAATCACACCCTGGAGTTGGCAGCAGCAGGAGCCCAAAAATTGGCCTAAAGACATAAATATGTTTTGCACCATTTGGAAAGTGTAAAACGTGGCACCATGCTGAATCTAGTCGCATGCATCAGGCATTGGTGGGTGGAAATCCTGGCTGATCCATCCCTGATTCATTTTGACAAAGGTGAGTCTCTCCACATTTTTAGTTGACAGACGAGTTCTCCTCGCCGTAACTATGGCCCCCGCCGCACTAAACACCCGCTCAGATGGCACGCTACTTGCCGGGCAGGACAGCTTTTCCAGGGCAAACTCTGCTAGTTGCGGCCACAAATCAAGTTTGGCTGCCCAGAAGTCCAGCGGATCCTCAAGGTGTGTTGGCATGGTCATGTCAAAGTATGACATGACCTGCTGGTTCAGGTCCTGCTCCAGGTCTTCCTGCTGCTCATGAGTAGCCTCACTATGCGGGTGTAGAAAGCTACTCATTAGCGACTGAGGACTGAGGCTGCTGCTGATGGAGCTGCTGCTGCTGCTCCTGCCAACCCCCCCAGCGGCCATGGTAGTGGAAAGTGAGTGCAGAGGTCCCCTCAAGTCAGACCTGCGAGAGTATGGACCATGGCGCAGATAGGCATCGGCCAACTGCCTACGTAGAATGTCTTTGTAGTAGTTCAGTTTGTCCTCCCTCTCGGTGGGTTTAAAAAATGCCCCCATTTTGTGCCGGAAGCGAGGGTCCAATAAGGTGGACAGCCAGAAGTCATCCCGCCGACAGATGGAAACAATTCTGGGGTCACTACGCAAGCACGTGAGCATGCTTCGTGCCATTTGCGCAAGTGACTCGGATGGACTACCTGTCTCCATCTCCACTGCATACTGCCACGGTGTGCCCGGGTCCTCTGTATCGCCTTCCTCAAAAACCTCTAGCTCCTCTGGCTGCTCCTTCTCCTCCTCTCCTGTCCGCTGACTAGATAAACCAGCCATTTCGCCAAGCCTAAACTGTGTTTCGCTGGGCAACTCCTCCTCCTCCTCTTCCTCCTCCTCCTCCAGTTCAGCTCCAACGGGGTTCATGTGGCCGTAAGATGTAAACGCCATGTCTCCAGTGCCCTGACCAGCCATGGTTTCCAACATATTCTGTAGTACATGAAGCAGTGGAATCACGTCATTCATCCCGTAATCCTGCCGACTGACAAATAAAGTGGCTTCCTCAAAGGGCCTGAGCAAACGGCAGGTGTCACGTATGAGCTGCCACTGGTTGACATTGAAGTTACACAGGGGAGTCCCCCTATCTGCTTGGATCATCAGGAAATCCGTGATGGCTTTTCTCTGTTCATATAATCGGTCCAACATGTGAAGGGTGGAATTCCAACGGGTGGAAACATCACAAATCAGACTATGTTGGGGGATACCATTCTGACGCTGTAGCTCAAGAAGGGGGTGATTGGCGGTGTATGAGTGGCTGAAGTGCATGCAAAGTTTCCTTGAAGTTGTTAGGATGTCTTGCAGATGGGGGGAACACTTCAGAAACCGCTTGACAACCAGATTGAAGACGTGAGCCATGCAGGGGGCATGGGTCAGGCTTCCTTGGCGCAGCGCAGACAAAATGTTCTTCCCATTGTCGGTAACCATGATTCCCATTTTAAGTTTTCTTGGAGTAAGCCATGTTTGGATTTCCTGATGAATACATTTAAGCAGTTCCTCCCCTGTGTGACTCCGTTCGCCAAGACAAACCATGTGAAGCACTGCGTGACACCTCCGTGCCCTGCACACATGGTAGACTGGAGGGGCACTGAGACTTGAGCCTACAGTGGAGGGTGAGGAGATGGCGGAGGATGAGGAGGCCGAGTCGCACGGTGTCACAGGCCCAACGGGCAGGGAGCGCGGAGGCCGTAGCGGCGTGACCTGTCCAAGTTGCTGCTGCTGCTGCAAAGGGACCACATTCACCCAGTGGGCCGTAAACGACATGTACTGTCCCTGACCGTAGTTACAGCTCCAGATGTCAGCGCTGCCATGCACTTTGCTACACACCGACAGGCTCAAGGACTGGCCCACCTTCTGTTCAACAAAAGTGTGCAGCGCTGGTACTGCCTTCTTGGCAAAGAAATGACGGCTTGGGACTCTCCACCTCGGCTCGGCACAAGCCATCAGTTCTCTGAAAGGTGCAGATTCCACCACCTGAAAAGGGAGCGACTGCAGCACCAGCAACTTGGACAGGAGCACATTCAGCTTCTGCGCCGTAGGATGAGTGGGCGCATACTGCTGTCTCTTGGACATGGCTTCGCTGATGGATTGCTGGCGGGATGCATGACTTGGAGGAGGAGGAGGAGGAGCAGGAGCGACAGAGGATGGGTATGACGCACAGCTGCCTTCGGCTGAGGTGCTGGAGCCTTGGCTGGCAGAAATTGGGAGCGGCATGCCACTTGTTGAGGAAGCAGACTGGACCACCCCTTGGGAGCCTCGGTTCTCCCAGGTCGCTTTATGGTGACACATCATATGTTGACGCAGGGCCGTGGTGCCAACATTTGGACCCTGGCCACGCTTCACCTTTTGCCTACATATCTTGCATGTGGCCATGTTACCCTCCTGCGGATGCTTCAGGAAAAACTGCCACATTGCCGAGTAGCTACTTTTCCCACCCCCTGGCCTCACTGATTCACTGCTGCTGTTGCCAACTCCAGGAACCCCTGCTCCACTACCTCCCGATAAGGTAGACTGCCGCACAGCAGGTGCTCTACCCCGGCCCCGGCCCCGGCCGGCTCCAGCCTTTGGAATTGTGCCCCCATGCTGACTGCTACCACCTTGCTGCCTCAGCTGCTGACTCCGGGGCAACCTGCGCCCCTCTTCTCCTGATGATGACGATGAAGCCCCTTCATCACCCGGCTCCCAAGTGCGATCGCTTCATCGTCACCATCATTATCACCGAGTTGTGGCTGTACGTCACTGATGTTCGTGGATTCGTCAACAGTGTCTGGCGCAGGATCTGGAACGCTCGCAGCACCCACGACACTGTCCACATCACTATTTGTCTGCCTAGCTAAAGGAGCCACCTCCATTTCTTGGCTGGGCAGTAGCTGCTGACTGTCCTCTATCTGATCGTCCTCCTCACTAAAGAGTGGAGCTGAACCCAAAGCATAGGATACGTCGCTGGGGGAGGGAACGGCGTAGGACAGAGGCAATGGGAGGACAGGGACTGCTCTCGGGGCATGCCAACTCAGGGTTGTGTCAGAGGAACCTACCGACCCTAGACTGGGGGTCTCAGACGTAAGTTGTGATGATGTTGTTGATGAGCGCGTCAACCAATCTACCACGGCAGATGTGTTACTGGTGGAGACCCGACCGCTAGCAGATACTGGCAGATTAGGTCTCTCAGCGTGACTCCTGCTGCTACTGGCCCCCAGTCTGCTGCAAGCTCTGCCTGCGGAATCTTGGCCTCTGCCACTCCTCTTTTCACTTCCAGGCACTTGTCTGCCCGACATAGTCTAACTGGCGTGGTAGTAGGTGATATTTTAAGAACCCCTAGGCAGCGGTGGGTCTATATGAAACAGAATATAATGCACACCAAAAGTGAGCAGTAACACTCAGCCTCCAACAGGCCTGCCTAGTGTAAATAAGAGAGCTGCTTAGTGTAAATAAAGAGGGGTATGCTATGTTACAGAATGGGATGCCCCAACAGCCAGCAGTGCACCTGGCAGCAGTAAGACTATGCACAGCAAAAGTGTCTTTATCAGGCCTAATTTCTATGAGAATAAGTGCAAATGGTTATTATGGTATTAAATAGAGGCTGGTGTAGTCACAGAATGGGATGCCACAAAAACCAGAGAGCAGGCACAGCAAAAGTGTCTTTATCAGGCCTAATTTCTATGAGAATAAGTGCAAATGGTTATTATGGTATTAAATAGAGGCTGGTGTAGTCACAGAATGGGATGCCACAAAAACCAGAGAGCATGCACAGCAAAAGTGTCTTTATCAGGCCTAATTTCTATGAGAATAAGTGCAAATGGTTATTATGGTATTAAATAGAGGCTGGTGTAGTCACAGAATGGGATGCCACAAAAACCAGAGAGCATGCACAGCAAAAGTGTCTTTATCAGGCCTAATTTCTATGAGAATAAGTGCAAATGGTTATTATGGTATTAAATAGAGGCTGGTGTAGTCACAGAATGGGATGCCACAAAAACCAGAGAGCATGCACAGCA
This sequence comes from Gastrophryne carolinensis, assembly GCA_027917425.1. Classification (NCBI taxonomy): domain Eukaryota; kingdom Metazoa; phylum Chordata; class Amphibia; order Anura; family Microhylidae; genus Gastrophryne; species Gastrophryne carolinensis. The sequence goes on from CM051235.1 coordinate 211,630,661, forward strand.
AAAGTGTCTTTATCAGGCCTAATTTCTATGAGAATAAGTGCAAATGGTTATTATGGTAAATAGAGGCTGGTGTAGTCACAGAATGGGATGCCCCAACAGGAGTGCACCTGGCAGGCAGCAGTAAGACTATGCACAGCAAAAGTGTCTTTATCAGGCCTAATTTCAATTAGAATAAGTGCAAATGGTTATGGTCTTAAATAGAGGCTGGTGTAGTCACAGAATGGGATGCCCCAAAAACCAGCAGTGCACCTGGGACCAGTAGTGCTATGCACAGCAAAAGTGTCTTTATCAGGCCTAATTTCAATTAGAATAAGTGCAAATGGTTATGGTCTTAAATAGAGGCTGGTGTAGTCACAGAATGGGATGCCCCAAAAACCAGCAGTGCACCTGGCAGGCAGCAGTAAGTCTATGCACGGCAAAAGTGTCTTTATCAGGCCTAATTTCAATTATAATAAGTGCAAAGTTATGGTCTTAAATAGAGGCTGGTGTAGTCACAGAATGTGATGCCCCAAAAACCAGCAGTGCACCTGGGACCAGTAGTGCTATGCACAGCAAAAGTGTCTTTATCAGGCCTAATTTCAATTAGAATAAGTGCAAATGGTTATGGTCTTAAATAGAGGCTGGTGTAGTCACAGAATGGGATGCCCCAAAAACCAGCAGTGCACCTGGCAGGCAGTAGTAAGTCTATGCACAGCAAAAGTGTCTTTATCAGGCCTAATTTCTATTAGAATAAGTGCAAATGGTTATGGTCTTAAATAGAGGCTGGTGTAGTCACAGAATGGGATGCCTCACAGCAGACTTAAGATCAGTTCAGTATATATGCACAGTTAGTTAGTATAAGCAGCCTGAAAACGCTAACAAAGCCAGTCAGCCAGCCAGTAACACTCAGGCTGGATGAAAAAAAAAAAAATCTCCCTGTGACTGCCTCCGATTTTTCCTAACTTTCCCTGTTTTGACTACAATAATAACTAATATATATATATATGTTCAGCCTGTCTCGGCTAAAAAAGGCAAACAAATATATATATGTTATTATTAACTGGCCAGTCGTAACGCAAAAAGATTGTAGTTCCTTAGATTATTTCAAAGAATCACTGAGACAAATGGTAATAAAGACTAAGAGGCCGATTCATTAATAGTGGCTTGTAGCGACAGTTGAGCGACTGTAGCGGCATTTTCAGAGCGCCCGCTAGTAGTCGCTGTGCTTGGCCGTTGTTCAGTAGTTGATAGCGACTCAGTCGGTTTCCCGTAATGTTGAATATTGGGTGAGGAGTCGCTATTTGACCAGTTTCGCGCTGTATGGGAGCGCATGATAGCGACTGGCCCTAGCGACCGGCTTCCACCATATTCATTAAAGAATCACGCTCAAAAAATTCTTGCGCTGTAAAATACATGTTTAAACCCCAGAGCGCTGGAGGCGATGTGTTAAAAGTATTTTTTTAACCCCCAAACCATCATATTTTTGGAAACCAAAAAAACAAGTTTTTTAAATAATTTAGTAATTTGTAAAATGGCAGAAGTGGTCACAGAATTCTTCACATTTAAAAAAAAAAAAAAAAAATTATAACAATGAATTAATAATATTTAAAGATTTTTCCATTGAAATGCATTGGAGAGTGCCAGGTAGCGAGAGGTCATACCTGTCGCTGTTCAAGATCGGACGCTGGCGCTGTGGGCTGAGGCTGGAATATTGATGAATGAGTCGCTATATGGCACTATCTCAGTCGCTAAGCAGGATTGCCTTGATAAATGTGTGATTGTGGTGGGGAGCCGGCGTTCTCGTAGCGGGGCCCGTCATTACCGGCCGCTCACCAGTCGCTACCTGTCGCTATTCCTTCATAAATAAGGGCCTTATTCATGAAGGGATAGCGTCAGGTAGTGCCTTGTAAATGACAGGTAGCGACAGCTAGCGTCAGGTGAACACCGGACACGGCACGCAATTACACATTTATCAAGCAGATTCTGTTGAGCAACCGGGATAACGCCATGTAGCGTCTGATTCATCATTATCCCAGCCTCAGTGTACAGCACCGGCGTTCAGCCTTGCAGAGCGCCACATCTTACCTCTCACTACCTGTCACTCTCCCATACATTTCAAATAATGTTGTGACCTCTTCTGGCCTAGAAAAAGCCATTTTTGAAAATATTTTTCATTTTTTATAAATTTATGCAGAAATGACATTACAGGTCTGGCATTAATGTGTTCATGTCACAATGCTATAACAATGTCATTCCATATTTTTTCGCTTTGTAACTGGTGGATACATGTTCAAAAACAGCCTTTAATCACACAGCCTCCGGCGCTCTGGGCTACAGCGAAGCATTTTTGAGCGCCGGCGGTGTGTGAGGCAGTTTTTTTGATGAATATGGTGTGAGTCGGTCGCACTGACCAGTCGCTACCATTCACTCCCATACGGCGCTGTACTGCTCATATAGCGACTCCCCACAACGTATTCAACAATGCTGCACAGCGACTGAGGCTCTCTGAACTAGCGACCCACGCCGAGCACAGCGACTACTAGCTCTTCTGTCGCTACCTGCCGCTAGTAATGAAGCAGCCTGTTATTTTGGAGTACAAAATACAAGATACAATCAAATCTTACAAAAACAAGAAGGTACAACACACTAGGATGAAGATTTATATGTCAGGCATATGTATATATAAACAGTGGTTAATGCTGGGTGACATGGAGCCTAGTACAGAATAGGAAAGAAAGGTTTTCATTAATAGGTTAGCCTCTTTTGTACCTGTCAAGAATAATGAATGACAACCAAGGAAACAAAATGACATCAATATGATCTGTTAAATATTGGAACCTCAATCATATTCCACCACACTTAAAGTGGACCCAAAACATGTCTGCTGTGGGTTCTGGTAATTATTGATTTCAGAGGCTATTTTCAAATCGAGATGTTTTTAACCAGATTATTATTAAAGGACAAATTGTAATGTAAGGAGTGCGGACCTTCTACTTCTCTGCTCATATTTATAGATTATAACTGAGCAATGCCAATATTTTTCTGTTATCCACCATAGGGTATATTTTACATAACATTTAACAATATAACTTTTTCATAAAGCCGTTGTTTACAATGGAAAGCACACCTCAAATAGGGATGCCCTAGCCATGGGGGATAATATTACCCTATGGGCTGTTTTTACTTTAGGCCCACTGTATGATAATGCATAGTGGTAGTGGTTGAAAAGCCTGCTTCCATGATAGAGTGCAGACAAAATGCAATCAAAAAGTATCAAATTTAGTACGAGTTTTATCACAATGAAATGTCTGCTCCATCCGCATCTAGATAACCGGTTTGTGCTAATCTCTGGAAACTCACTAAGAATTAGAAACAGCTCTTTGTGATGGAAGTCGCCACGCCATGGTGTCCCCATCTGCTGTAGCAAAAGACGCCGGCCAAATGGAAAGCAATTGTGGAGCTCAATGGAATGTGTCAGCATGCGGCTGTGTGGAAGATTCTCTGCTGCAGATACAGATGACAGCCGGCACCCGCTCCAATGAGGCGGATATTAGCGCTCAGGCGACCCATTGTTATCAGCCTTTAAATACACTTTCAACACATGTTATCTATCTATCTATCTCAAATCTACCTGTCTTTCTATCCCTCACAAATCTATCTATCTCCAATATCTATCTATCTATCTATCTATCTATCTATCTATCTATCTATCTATCTATCTATCTATCTATCCCTCTCATATCTATCTCCAATATCTATCTATCTATCTATCTATCTATCTATCTATCTATCTATCTATCTATCTATCTATCTATCCCTCTCATATCTATCTATCTATCTATCTATCTATCTATCTATCTATCTCCAATATCTATCTATCTTTCTATCTATCCCTCTCATATCTATCTATCTATCTATCTATCTATCTATCTATCTATCTATCTATCTATCCCTCTCATATCTATCTATCTATCTATCTATCTATCTATCTATCTATCTATCTATCTCCAATATCTATCTATCTTTCTATCTATCCCTCTCATATCTATCTATCTATCTATCTATCTATCTATCTATCTATCTATCTATCTCAGATCTACCTGTCTTTCTATCCCTCACAAATCTATCTATCTACAGTATCTATCTGTCTATCTATCTATCTATCTATCTATCTATCTATCTATCTACAATATCTATCTATCTATCTATCTATCTATCTATCTATCTATCTATCTATGCCAAATGTACCTGACTTTCTATCCCTCACAAATCTATCTATCTCCAATATCTATCTATCTATCTATCTATCTATCTATCTATCTATCTATCTATCTATCTTTCTCAAATCTACCTGTCGTTCTATCCCTTTCAATTGCCAAAGCAAAAGGGAATAACAGATGGGGGAGGGGGGGTAAGGGGGGGGGTGTTGGGTTATAGGGGCAGGATTGGGGGTATAATAAAGTGGTGGTGGGAGTTGGAGAAGTATAGGGGGCAGTAGGGGGTTGGGGTGGGATTAAGGGGCAGTATAGGGGTTTGAAATCAATAATATTCTAATTGTCCATTTTAGTGGGGGCAGTGGCAGTATAGAGGTGGGGTATAGGGGCAGTATAGGGGTATAACAGTCCATGGTGTCTCATATTCCTCTCAGTTGGTGGCAGGTGGAGGGTGGGCTCCTTTTCCCCCAGTAGGATGTGATGTTTCTTCTCATCTATCTATCTATGTATCTATGTATCTATGTATCTATCTATCTATCTATCTATCTATCTATCTATCTATCTATTTACCCCAAATCTATCTATTAATCCACCCAGATCTATTTATCTTTTTTCTATCTATGTATCTACCTAGTCCAGATCGACATATCTGTCTATCTATTTCAGATCTATCTTTTGATTCCTTCCACATCTACTTTTCTAGCTATCTTCTATCATTTATGACTGGCAGTCCGCTTTAATAAATTGATAGCTATTTTCATAAGTACAATTAAACAATCAGTTTAATTCAATTACTAGAACTTCCTCCACCAGAGTATGTAAAGCATATAAAGAGAACATTGGAGTGAAGGCACACTGGGCAGCAGTATGCAGTTGCGGACTGGGGCCAAAAATGGGCCCTGGACTTTACCTGCCCCTGGCCGGCCCAGGACATCCTTGCTGCCCCCCCCAACCATGATGCCAGAGTTATAGCATTAGGGGCTGGGGTTCCCTGGCTTGTGGGTATAGTGGGGCTGTGTACAGGGGGCTTAGAGGGAGACTAAGGGGGCGGGGATTGAATGAGGGTGTTAAAAGCAGCAGCCCATTGTCCCGGGTCTCCCTATGGCAAGTCCACCCCTGGCAGTATGGATAATATTTGTTCAAGGAAAAGTATTGGACAGCTCTTATTTACCACCCACACTAACCTCACAGTTCTATATACTCAAAAACTCTTGAGCTACATTTATAATATACTACACAACTTTTGTATGTGTGCCGCTATTTTACAGTTAAAAAATCAGAAGGTCATAGAAAAACATGCGCAATGTGAAGTATATAAACGTTTTTGACAATACACTGGAGTGAGGTAAACATGTGTGGTAAGTGAATCTTTTCTAGGGGCTTCCTCTCATTTCCTTTGTATTGCATTTGTGGGGTAGAATTGATAAAGGAACACACCACACCACACCAGATAAATAAAAACCAATTTAGAATTTACTAGTTCATTTATCTTTAGACCAAACAATCTTTGTGGAAAATAACAGTCCTGTTATTACTGAATAAAATGGTGCTGTTTCTTTAAATATTTTCCGGATATTTCTTTCTTCAACTGGGCCTCAAAACTCTCCAGAATAGGAAAGAAAGGTTTTCATTAATGGGTTAGCCTCTTTTGTTACCAAGGGCGTCCTTCAACCGCGCTGAGTCCCTTTCTTTGCGGAAGGCTTCACACAGTGAATAACACACAAAAAATAAGTCTTTCCACCCCTCACACAGTTCAGCAGTGAGGTAAATAAGGAGAGTGTTAGTTTCAACCAAAAACCTCACTGTGGCCCTATAATTTATGCGGGCTCAGAAACACATACAGACACAGAAGTGCTCCCTTTGACCCACCTCACGGACTCTGCTCCCTCAGAGCTGTGCTGTGCCTTTTATAGCCTGCAGGAATGACTGCACCAGCCTCTCTCTCATGGCTGGCCCCGCCCACCCACACACATAAGAATTTTCCAGAACCCCCCCAACCAGCAGGGCCCCTCCCCCAAGATGGCGTGTTAATGCACCGGTGCATGTGCAGCTTACTCCACTGCCGCCAGCTGTCTGCCCCTTTTCAAAATGAAGAGAGCAGCGGCACGCGAGCAGTGAGTCACCGCACCTCCGGCGCCCACACAAATCACCTCAGAGGGCGGAGAAGAATTCCGGAACCCGGCCGGCAGAGGTTTGTTATATGTCAGTTACACATTTTTATCACACTGTATAGAGCAGGGGTACACAACATTTTTTGGTCTTACGGCCTCATTGCCTTATTGTTCTACTTCAAGGGGTCGATAAACATGACCAAAACTGAGAGTAAAGCCAAATAGTGTTTCTCTTTCCTATATACCCATTACCTCTCTTTTTCTTACAAAAGATATTTTGGCTGGAGTTAGGAGCCGTAGTGATGCCCTCTGGCTGCTGATCATGGAGAGGAAACAGAGACAGAGACACCCCATGGGTGTTTGATATACTAGAACAGTGACAATCTCACACTAACAAGCTCCATCTTCCACTTGGGCCTGAAAGATAAGACTGTCAGAGCCGCAGTAAATGAAACAGTCCAGGAGATTGATGGTATATGCTTGTGTCAATCCATCTTCTGCAGATCGGTGGAAGGTGCTCAGTCTGAGCCATAACCCGGAATAAGAGACACCGCTAATAACATCTTACAGGATATTAAATTGTATTATAGTTACAAGACGATTATTTAATAATGTCATTAATTTTAATTGTAGCATCGTTCTCACCACACTACTACACAGGGGAGGTTTCAGAGCGCTGGAGCTCCGCAGAACTGAAGGTGAGTTCCTGTTATTTTGTTTTCTCTGGGTTTAGTAACCCCTTAAAGAGGAACATTGCAGGTGTTGGAGAGTTAATAAAAAACTCCCAAACCTGGGTTGCTCAGCCCCCCTTCCCCTCCGGTTTCACAATTTACAACATTAAACAGTCGCATCGCACTCCAGCACCCCTCGGTCCCGCGTCGTCTTCGTCGGGCAGCACCATCTTTCCATTCCGTCATGCACTGCGCCGCCCCTCAGATCTTGCGCATGCGCAGTGTCACTGCATAGGCTGCAATGACACTCATGACAATGGCAATGACAGCACATGGTGTGTGGGGTCTAGGCTGTATTGCAAGGTCTTTTACCCTTCCACCCCATGGCTTGCACTTGAGAGGTTTAGGACAACCTTAGGTAAGCCTGCTCCCTTTTTATCTCTTGCATTGTATGTCCTAAATGGGCTCTCAGAGATTAGAGTTAGGACTGCACCCCACAGAGGCACTTTGGCGTAGTGGTGCAGCTTAAGCATACTTCTGCAGATGTGTGTGATCGAGTCCTCTGTTTTTAACCAAGTTTAGAGACAGATTATAGGCTGGCCTGCAAGCTAACAGGTTTGAGTGCTGTGGCTCCTTTAAGACTTTTGTATCCTAATTGCCCTGCTAACGTGCACCTCCCAGGTTAGTTATAAAATGGTCTGAGCGGCTGCCACCCCCCCTTTGTTTCTTTTGAATTTGTGCAAGCACATGGTGTGTGGGGTCTAGGCTGTATTGCAAGGTCTTTGACCCTTCCACCCCATGACTTGCACTTGAGAGGTTTAGGGCAACCTCAGGTAAGCATGCTCCCAATTTATCGATTGCACTGTATGTCCCAAATGGGACCCTCAGAGATTAGAGTTAGGACTGCACCCCATAGAGGCACCTTGGCGTAGTGGTGCAGCTTAAGCATACTTCTGCAGATGTGTGTGATCGAGTCCTCTGTTTTTAACCAAGTTTAGAGGCAGGCTGGCCTGCAAGCTAACAGGGTTGAGTGCTGTGGCTCCTTTTAGACTTCTGCAATGACACTCGGCGCAGAGGAGCACGAGGTGGCGTGCGAGAGGATGGCTAAGCCCACTGTAATCAGTCAGCGACGGCTAATGTGGGAGTGGGGTGGAAAGGGGCCAGGAATGCTGCTGCATGTTGGCATTTTAGATAACTCTAACATCCAAAAGACAGTGAAGGATGGAGGAGGGATGTTTAGAGAGAAACATCAGAAAAGGTCTGATGTTCCGCTTTAAGTCTTGCTAGCAGATATGCGTGTGTTCTTATTCTTGCTGCCTGAGGACCCACTTAGACTAATCAAAATCTACCCCTACAGTGTAAAATGATTTGCTTATTGTTCCGGTAGCGGCGGGTAGACATGCGGCGTGGAAGGTAAAGAGGCTTATGCCTTTTAATAAAAGATAATGGCTAATTTCATCTCGCCTCCTGGCGCACATTGATCGGCGCGGCGTATCTGTAGAGGCATTGCCTGGCCTGGGGTCGGGTATAAATCTGGTGGTTGCATAAATAAGCTGTACCTGTCGTCTCCTCCAGCTGTTCTGGTAATCTCACTATTTCGCTGTCACTCATCTTATTATACGAGGCTATAAACGAGCAGCATTATTCCATCCTGGAGACGTTTCATTTTTTTAAATGTGAAATCAGCCTCTCGGTGGAAGTAGATTAGACGGGTTTAATTTTCAAAACTCTAAAAGAGCGCTGACATATAAACACATTAGGAGGGTCTATGATCGCCACGTTGCTCCCAACAAATCTCATAACCTGACAAGTGCACTTTGCTTTTTATGTTTGCTTCCATCATCTGTCAATCAAACTGATCATCACAAAATATTCTTAAAGCAAACAGTAAGTGCTGCAAAAGTGCTGCTATATAACAATTGCAGGGGAAATTACTAAAAAGTACAGACTGTTATAAAGCCATTGACTCCCTGGCTGAGTGGCTCAAGGGTATAAATCCCATCATAGACAACATTTTCCTGAAACCTGTGCGATCTGCCCATATATCATACCTCCCAAGTGTCCCTGATTTGGAGGGACTGTCCCTCTTTTGAGTCCATGTGTCCCTGCCCTGCCCCACGTTGTTCCTATCTGTCCCTCTTTGAGGTGTAAGATGCAGGTCTGCAGCAATAAATGATTCATTTGCCTATTTATAGTCTTTATATTGTTTTAACTGTTACAAAGTATCTCCTATCCATCCCTCAATGAGGGGGCGTGGCCTAATTTAACATATGTCCCTGTTTCCCACCCGGAAAAGTTGAGAGGTATGCATATTTGTGGTGGTTTTAAAGAGATGCTAGTTAAAGGGACAGTACAGGCAAAGGGTTAAATTAATCTGTTTTCTGCACATCTCACAATCATGTGGAGCCCATTTCTGACTTTCTGAGGATCTTCAGCTGAAGGAACATCACAAATCATGCTTCAGGAGTGTAATCGGGCCTAAATGTCCCTGTATTCACAATACAATAAACAGCACATAATCTCCTATAGTCCCCTACATCTGAATGGCACAATGCCGGTAGTTTGAATCTTATCTTCATTTGCTATCATGTATCTGCCATCCCCGCGGCCCAGATTCCAGCGCTCCACCTTTCACATTTGTCATGATGATGCGGTCTGGATCTCTGGTGGAGGTATGTTTCAAACCCCCAGAATATCGACAATCAGCTGCGTGGGACCATAGGTACCACCAAGTATGTACTGTTGTTTGTCTGTTACTTGTGTTTGCCTAAAGAGTCACTTTCAAGTGACCCTGTCACATAAGTCTGGAGGGTGCCTGAACTAGGCAGCAGGGTGAGGCATGGGCCACTCCACATACTGCAATTAGAAGTCCGGACCCCACACAGCACTGTGCAAGCCTAACCTCACTGGCTGCTGAAGGTTGCATGGGGTTTGCAACGCTACGTGGGAACACGATTACCAGGGTAGGGGTTGGATTGCCAGCACCAACAAGATGCCCCCCCACTGCCTAGCTAACAAAATTGCCCAGATGCCCCACTTTAGGTGCTGCAGTCCCACTTTGAGGCACTTTGTCCCTCTGAAAACCCTGGAGACATCTAAATGTCCCACTTTGCTGACGTAGGAAAGACTGTCCCACTGAATGCAGAATGCTGGATGTCTGATCAGTTTACAACTGCTCTGACTCTTTGGCTGGATGGCAGTAGGGGAATGCATGGACTTCATCACCATCTTTCATGGAATCGAAGATCCCTAGAGCATGTGACCAGGGGCAGGTCTACACCTACTTACTCACATATGTAATAAAATGCTGTGGATAATTGTTGGCAGTGGCCTGTAAAAAGGCAGTGTAGTCACTGGCTGAAATGAGGGATGCCACTCACTCTTTGTAATGGAGGAATGCAAATCACTGGTTGTAATGGAGGGATGCCCCTCAATGGCTGTAATGGAGGGATGCCCCTTACACACTGTGATGAGGGAAGCCGCTTACTGTCTGTAATATGGGATGCCTCCTCACTGGTTGTAATGAGGGATAACCCTCGCTGGCAGTAATAAGGGATGCCCCACTTTGGTTGTAATTAGGGATGCCCCTCACTGGCTGTAATGAGGGATGCCTCTCACTGGCTGTAATGAAGGATGCCCCTCACTGGCTGTAATGAAGGATTCCCCTCACTGGCTGTAATGAGGGATGCCCCTCACTGGCTGTAATGAAGGATTCCCCTCACTGGCTGTAATGAGGGATGCCTCTCACTGGCTGTAATGAGGGATGTCCCTCACTGGCTGTAATGGGGGATGCCCCTCACTGGCTGTAATGAGGGATGCCTCTCACTGGCTGTAATGAAGGATGCCCCTCACTGGCTGTAATGAAGGATGCCCCTCACTGGCTGTAATGAAGGATGCCCCTCTCTGGCTGTAATGAGGGATGCCTCTCACTGGCTGAAATGAAGGATGCCCCTCACTGGCTGTAATGAAGGATGCCCCTCACTGGCTGTAATGAAGGATGCCCCTCTCTGGCTGTAATGAGGGATGCCTCTCACTGGCTGTAATGAGGGATGCCCCTCACTGGCTGTAATGAGGGATGCCCCTCACTGGCTGTAATGAAGGATTCCCCTCACTGGCTGTAATGAGGGATGCCCCTCACTGGCTGTAATGAAGGATTCCCCTCACTGGCTGTAATGAGGGATGCCTCTCACTGGCTGTAATGAGGGATGTCCCTCACTGGCTGTAATGGGGGATGCCCCTCACTGGCTGTAATGAGGGATGCCTCTCACTGGCTGTAATGAAGGATGCCCCTCACTGGCTGTAATGAAGGATGCCCCTCACTGGCTGTAATGAAGGATGCCCCTCACTGGCTGTAATGAAGGATGCCCCTCTCTGGCTGTAATGAGGGATGCCTCTCACTGGCTGTAATGAAGGATGCCCCTCACTGGCTGTAATGAAGGATGCCCCTCACTGGCTGTAATGAAGGATGCCCCTCTCTGGCTGTAATGAGGGATGCCTCTCACTGGCTGTAATGAGGGATGCCCCTCACTGGCTGTAATGAGGGATGCCCCTCACTGCCGGTAATGAGGGATGCCCCTCACTGCCTGTAATGAAGGATGCCCCTCACTGCCTGTAATGAGGGATGCCCCTCACTGGCTGTAATGAAGGATGCCCCTCTCTGGCTGTAATGAGGGATGCCCCTCACTGGCTGTAATGAAGGATGCCCCTCTCTGGCTGTAATGAGGGATGCCTCTCACTGGCTGTAATGAGGGATGCCTCTCACTGGCTGTAATGAGGGATGTCCCTCACTGGCTGTAATGAGGGATGCCCCTCACTGGCTGTAATGAGGGATGCCCCTCACTGCCTGTAATGAGGGATGTCCCTCACTGGCTGTAATGAAGGATGCCCCTCACTGGCTGTAATGAGGGATGCCTCTCACTGGCTGTAATGAAGGATGCCCCTCACTGCCTGTAATGAGGGATGCCCCTCACGGCCTGTAATGAAGGATGCCCCTCACTGCCTGTAATGAAGGATGCCCCTCACTGCCTGTAATGGAGGAATGCCGCTCACTGACTACAATCCTGGGACCGACAATCCTGTCCCAGCTCTGCTGAGCTGATTGGGGGCAAGATGGTAAAAAACAATGTCGTAGGCTGATTCTGTAAGCCTCGATATATCTGACATTTCTGCTTCATTTTAAAAAAGGAAAACAGTTTAGGACAGTGCTAAATATTGCCTAAAGCTATGGTGTAACAATTACATTTGCCTGCAGTATCACTTTAATCATAAGGTTCAGCAAAACTCTCACATTTTTTAAAGGACAATTGTAGGGAATATTAAGGTTACTCTTACTTTTCCACACCAAATAACCCCAATTAAGATAAACATTTTTAACATTTATACAAGTCCATTAAGAAATGTATACACTACCATCCAAGATAACATTGTCAACAGGCGATTTGACACAAAGGCTGTCAGTGAGCCATGGTCATGTGTGGACACCACAGGATTTGATCTTTAGATTCAGTAAGCTTTAAGTTTCTCATCAAATCCATATTGTATGTATATTAATACATGAGATATATCTCTGTTTGGAAGCAGAGCTCCGGGATAGAAAGCATCTGCATCCCTTGTCTCCCTGCAGGTTGTCGCACGCTCCCATCTCCAGCTTATGTGAATGGCTGGGCACCAGAGCATTTCTCAGCTGCAAGATGCAAGGGATGCGGGCCACGCATGCTCCATGGGATCACGGTTGATGTAAGTATAGTGGTGAGGTCTAACACAGCAGGGAAACCCAAATCTGGCAACCCAAAACTCTGTTCTGCCTCTGACATTCTCTTGTCCTCCTCCTTGGTCACCTACTCACACTCCCACCTTCAAGACTTCTCCCGTCCTCCCCACTTCTCTGGAATGTACTGCCTCACTCAATCCGTCAATCTCCGAACCATCAAAAGTGCCCTCAAAACTCACCTCTCCAGAAAAGCATATAACCTGGCTTAAGCAATCCGTATACCTGCCACCCAACTCAAGCTCTACCACTTGTGATCTCGCCTCCTTGTGTCCCCATCCTTTAGACTCTAAGCTCACAAAGGCAGGGCTTTCTTTTCTATTGTCTCCTGTGCTCACAACACTTGGTTTTAACCTCATAGTATCTAGTTTGTATTGTTCCCTGTACTATATGTTTTACCTTGTCTGTAATTATACAGAAGATGATGACGCTATATAAATAAACAATAACAAATATATAATAAACTGCAGGGCTGGCGGATTCTCTTTAAAGTGGACCAATCACAACCATTGGCTCCATGACTTTCACTTATCATGTAACATGCTTGTGGGTGGTGAGAGGAAATGGGTTAGGTGTAAGGTCCTCTTTTTGGTGACCTGGAACCTGAGATACCATTAACCCACACCTTCTGCCCCTTGAGAGGCTGCCATTCAACAGACAAGTACCTTTATATTGCAGTTCTAGGAAACCTGGAAACAGCAGCACACATACGTTCCGGCTGCACCTCCTCCAATAGTAGGTGTAAAGTGCTGCAATGTACAGCAATGGGAGTGTTTTAGTTCCCCAGGTACCAGATCCCCCCCCCCCCCAGGACATAGTTGGCAGCTGCTGGGATTCCATCGTGTGTGACCCTAGGATTGTCAGACCTCTTACCTCATGTAACACTCCCCAACCCGCGTGTACAGGCGCCCATATATTAATATTTTTTAAAAAAATATTCCAGCCAGTCTGATGGTGGGCATTCCAGACACTGATTTTTATATAGCTGCATCCCAACAACACCCTTGCAACCCGCAGCCACAGCTATGTGGTTTTCCTGTTATTTTTTAAAGTGGTCCACTATGACTTGTTATGGGGCCCTGTGAAACCTATATATGCCCCTGTTCCAATCATCAAGCGATTATTGAGAAATATTCGATCACCCAAAACGTTGCGACAGCCGACCGCAGCAGGCCTTTCCGCAAAGCTGTTATCACTAAATTGTGTCCGCTTTTGACATTTCTCGCTCAGTAATCGCTTGGTGTAAACGGGCCGTTAGAACGAAGAACTGCCAGGGACGAAAGGTAAGTATGTATTTTTTTGTGTGTGTTTTGCCTGAACTATCCCTTTAGGTGAATTCAAAATGTGTGTACCACAATCAATACTGTATTGTATGAAAAACCTGTTATGCCATTACAAAGTAATAGAAATGTAATGAATCTTTGGCAACATGTGACTGAATCTTTTCAAGCATGAAGTTGAGCTAAAATGTAAGGTGAGGTTTGAACTCTAATGAGGCGCTTGCTGAGGATATTAATATGCTAAAGTCGGGCTCAGCTGTTAATCCTAAAGTCACAATGTTGCTGTAAGCAATCTGCAGCATGCCAGGCCTATATATTATATAGTAGTTAGTAGTTTAGTTTCCTTTTCTGCGACTAATGGTCGTTTCAAAATGCTTTGCAATTTATTTAACACCCTTGTGTCACAAATACAGTCTTTTTGCCCCATAAGATGCACCTACCCATAGGACTCACCACACTAGAGTGGCATTCTTCCCCCCAATTCCCCATAGGCATTCCCACCTCCCATTCCCATAGGCAGTGTGGCATTCCCCCCTCCCATTCTCATAGGCAGTGTGGCATCCCCCTTTCCATTCCAATAGGCAGTGTGGCATCCCCTTCCCCCATTCCCCATAGGCAGTGTGGCTTCTCCCCTCCCATTCCCATAAACAGTGTGGCAGCCCCCCTTTTCATTACCATAAGCAGTGCGGCACCCCCCCCATTCCTATAGGCAGTGTGGCACTCCCCCTCCCATTTTCATAGTCATGTAAATTCCCTTTTCCATTCCCATAGGCAGTGTGGCATCCCCTTCCCCCATTCCCCATAGGCAGTGTGGCTTCTCCCCTCCCATTCCCATAAACAGTGTGGCAGCCCCCCTTTTCATTACCATAAGCAGTGCGGCACCCCCCCATTCCTATAGGCAGTGTGGCACTCCCCCTCCCATTTTTATAGTCGTGTAAATTCCCTTTTCCATTCCCATAGGCAGTGTGGCATCCCCTTCCCCCATTCCCCATAGGCAGTGTGGCATCCCCCCTCCCATTCCCATAAGCAGTGTGGCAGCCCCCTTTTCATTACCATAAGCAGTGCGGCACCCCCCCCCCCATTCCTATAGGCAGTGTGGCACCCCCCCTCCCATTTTCATAGGCAGTGTGGCATCCCCCTTTCCATTCCCATAGGCAGTGTGGCATCCCCTTCCCCCATTCCCCATAGGCAGTGTGGCTTCTCCCCTCCCATTCCCATAAACAGTGTGGCAGCCCCCCTTTTCATTACCATAAGCAGTGCGGCACCCCCCCATTCCTATAGGCAGTGTGGCACTGCCCCTCCCATTTTCATAGTCGTGTAAATTCCCTTTTCCATTCCCATAGGCAGTGTGGCATCCCCTTCCCCCATTCCCCATAGGCAGTGTGGCATCCCCCCTCCCATTCCCATAAGCAGTGTGGCAGCCCCCTTTTCATTACCATAAGCAGTGCGGCACCCCCCCCCCATTCCTATAGGCAGTGTGGCACCCCCCCTCCCATTTTCATAGGCAGTGTGGCATCCCCCTTTCCATTCTCATAGGCAGTGTGGCATCCCCCTTTCCATTCCAATAGGCAGTGTGGCATCCCCTTCCCCCATTCCCCATAGGCAGTGTGGCTTCTCCCCTCCCATACCCATAAACAGTGTGGCAGCCCCCCTTTTCATTACCATAAGCAGTGCGGCACCCCCCATTCCTATAGGCAGTGTGGCACTCCCCCTCCCATTTTCATAGTCGTGTAAATTCCCTTTTCCATTCCCATAGGCAGTGTGGCATCCCCTTCCCCCATTCCCCATAGGCAGTGTGGCATCCCCCCTCCCATTCCCATAAGCAGTGTGGCAGCCCCCTTTTCATTACCATAAGCAGTGCGGCACCCCCCCCCCATTCCTATAGGCAGTGTGGCACCCCCCCTCCCATTTTCATAGGCAGTGTGGCATCCCCCTTTCCATTCCCATAGGCAGTGTGGCATCCCCTTCCCCTATTCCCCATAGGCAGTGTGGCTTCCCCCCTCCCATTCCCATAAGCAGTGTGGCAGCCCCCCTTCTCATTACCATAGGCAGTGTGGCATTCATCCCCCTCCCATTCCCCATAGGAAGTGTTGCTTTTCCCCCTTCCATTCCCCATAGTAAGTGTGGCATTCCCCTCTTTCATTCCCCATATTAAGTGTGGCATTTCCCCTTCCATTTCCCATAGGAGGTGTAAAAAGAAAATAAAAAAGTAAACTCACCTTTCCATTGTACATGCACTGCTGGCCAGGCCACCACAGCAGCGGGAGGCCAGAAGATGGAAGAGTGGTGGACAGGCAGGGCAACTAATCCCTGCCTGCTGCCTCCATCGCTCACACTGTCTCCACCATCCTCGCTGTATCTGCCAGTCATTTCCACGGTGCCTGCACATACAGAGCAAACACCCAGCTCCATACAGCGGGTGGGCATGGCTGATGTGCGAGCGTACGGGCCTGGGTGTTCGCTCTGTGTGTGCAGGCGGCGGGAAGAAGAAGCGGTGGCAGATACAGCGAGGACAGCACAAGCGGCAGAGGCAGTGGGCAGGGATCAGTTGCCCTGCCCACCCACCTTCTGCTCCTCCATCTTTTTGCCCTCCCGTGGCTATAGCGGCCTGGCCAGTAGTGTAGGAATGATGGAAAGGTGAGTTTCCATTTTTTCACATTCCCTGATAAGATGCCCCAACATTTTCCCCCCACTTTTGGGAAAAGGTAAGTGCATCTTATAGGGTGAAAAATAAAGTAACATGTGTCTTGAATAAAGGTGGAGTAAGACTGGGATAAAGCCCCTTACAGAAGCAAAGTGGTGCTATGCAAAGTTGTCCACAGTGACATTAGGGTCGCCTTGTGTACACATCATCAGATGATAACTACAGTTAGTGTAAAGCCATGACACATAGACAAGTATTTAAGTAGAAGTCCAGGGCGTTGCCATCTGGAGGAGAAAGCACAGAACATCTTCCCCTGACAACAGAGACGTTGGCCTTGATTCACTAAGAGTTGAAAAAAATTCTCATGGTAGTAAAAAATTCAATTCATGAGAAAAAAGCCTGAGAATGTCACTGTTACTGAATCACCAGATAGAAGTACAATGAATGTCAATGGCACTTTTGTACTCCTGAAAAAAGTATTAATCTTTTTTTACCCCTTTTTATCTGTAGTAAAAAGTGCCATTGACTTTCATTGTCTTCTTATCCGGTGATTCACTAACAGTGAAAATCTCAGGCTTTTTCTTTATTGCATGGCACGACCCGCTTCGGTATTCATATCAGTTGGGTTATTCCGTCACAAGGTGGCACAGTGGTACTGCAGAAAAGCTGTGGCTTGTCCCGGCTTCCTATAAAAACGGGCTTAACCATAGAGTTCCCCAGTGTTTCCTCTGCAGTGGACTGCGAAGTTAGCAGATGGCACTCTCTCTTGCGCAGGTGAGCGGGACAACCAAGCCTGCGGCACTGCAAGTCTATTTCCATCCATTTCTGGACCCTCACTGCCTCCCATCCTCGGCTGACAGATCGGGTGAAGGTAGAAGAGCACTAGGGTCAAGTGCTCCTGGAGCTCAGCTCCAAGCCGCAGACCTTGTAACACAAAGGGTAGCCGGTCATAGGCTATATGGTGAGCCTAATAGGGATGCAGAGTTTCTGTCCTGGCTTCTGAGTGGGTGAGTAGTTTGGGGACTGTGTCCTCTCTTTTTCCTTTGGGTCCCTCCCCGCACCCCCCTCCCTCCCTGACCATGGCTGCTCGCCGCTTCTTCTCTCTCTCTCTCTCCCCCCCCCCCCCCCCCAACGAGTAGTTATATCTGTAGCATTTTTACGTTTTGGTGTGTTTTCTGGTGTTTTTAGCTGCCGCGCCGCTTTGTACTGCTTTCCGCGGCTGTGGGCGCTATAACCTGAGGTGATTTTGCTTTGTCATGGCGCCGGCCGGGTCACGTGAGCACCGTTTTTCATGCTCTTCGGGGGGGGGGGGGGGCGGGGCCGGGTGATGGCGCGAATCTCGTTGTTCACCTCGCGGCCCGCCCCTCGAAGTACCTCTGCCGGCACCATTTTGGACAAGCTGCGCGTCTGGATTTCTCCCTTCCTGGCTGCAGCGCTGCTTCCTCCGGTGGGTCGCCTTATACAGCAGTCTGTGCCTGTGTGACCCCGCTGTGTCTTTGGTCCATGAGTCCCCCTTGGGTTTTTTTTTATTGAATCAGGGTGTATTTGCTGCGGGATGCTCATGTGTGTTCTTACTTATGTCTTTCAGGCGGGATACCATTGGGTTATGGTTTCTCCCGGCTCCACTCCCTCCTCCCTCTCATTCCCCCTTTATTAACTTCTGGGGGCATCCCGTGGGAGGGCATCCCAGGTGGCTTCTGTATTAAGCCTGTACCCACTGCTGGCCTATTGCGCCTGTGTTAATCACCATATGGAGGCTTCTGGGGATAGCGCGCTTCGGGGCCCTCCGGGGCAAGCCCGGCTGTGTTCCATGTGTGGGGTATCCCCTGTGAGTAACAGTGTCACGGTGTGCGTGCCGTGCGCTGAAAGTGTCCTTGCGCTTCAAGCTGGTTTGCCTGCTTCGCTTCCCAGCTCTGCGCCTCGCTCAGCTCCACGCGGCTCCCCCGCTCCTGCAATTGGGCCCAGTGAGGGGAATGTTGGCAGGGAGTCACATTCTGATTTGGCTCGGCGGGTGGCTAACATTGAAAAGAAGCTTGCCAGGACTGTTCCTAGGAAGGCCTCTGGCAAGAAGAGACACCTGGACCCCAGGCCTGCTCCCCTTACTGAGATGTATGGGGGGATTGATGAGCTTGGTGACTGTCACCCCCTTGAGATGGGGGAGCTCTCCCAGGACTCTGACTCCTCTGGGAACCAGCAGGAGGGTTGCGATAGTGACCCTGGGTCTGCGTCCGGAGAGGAATCATGGTACCCTGAGGACACTGATAATCTGCTGTCACATACTTTTGAAATTTTGCACATTGCTTCCCCTGATGTAGCTAAAAGAAAGCAGGGGGAGCTTTTTCACCCTGGTAAACAGCATCTAGAGTTCCCTGAGCAGGAACATTTTAGCACCTTGGTGCTTAAAGAATGGGAACATCCTAACAAGTTGCCTGCGGTGCCCAAGGGTTTGGATAAAAGGTATCCCTTTCCTGCTGATCTTGTTAAGAGGTGGTCATTTCCCCCTGAAGTGGACGCTCCCGTGCTAGGCTTGTCCAATACTTCGATCATGCCTTCCCTTGACACTACCACTCTGAGGGACGGTGAGGACCGGCGCATGGATCAAGTGGTCTGCCATGCTTTTACCTGTGTGGGGGCTGGCTTGCGCCCCGTATGTGCTGCCGGCACTACTGCTATTGCCCTTCAGAAACTGCTTAAGCCTCTCCTTGATGACACAACAGCTGGTAGTGTGGAGGAGGAATATAGGACTCTCTTACTTTGCACTGATTTTGTGGCCTTTATCCATACTGCTATGAATGATGCTGTGCGGCTGTGTGGAAGGACCTCTGCGCTCTTGGTGGCTATGCGCTGCTCTGTCTGGTTGCGCCAGTGGGCAGCTGACACTGCGGCTAAGAAAGCTCTCACTGGCCTCCCCTTCGTGGGGCTGCGGCTGTTTGGAGAACGTCTTGATGTTCTAGCCAAGGACGGGAGGCTGCCTCAGCGTAGGAGGCAGTCTCGGCACTTTCGGGGGTCCTCTGCCCCCCTCCCTTCCTTTCGCATTCCCAGAGGGGGCCGTGGCTCCCTCCTCTCCAGTGGTCGCAGAGATTCTTGGGGCCGTGGCAGAACCTGTGGTCGTCCCTATCTCTCCTGGAATCCTAAGTCCAAACCCTCTCCCAAGCCCCCTCAGGCATGAAGGGGCGCCCTCACCCATCCAGGTGGGGGGACGGCTTCGGCTCTTTGCTTACGTCTGGAGGGTTCACGTCTCAGACCGGTGGATTCAGGAGGTAGTGTCCTCCGGTTACAAGATAGAGTTTGCAGCCTGGCTCCCCCAAGATTCATCAGATCCCGGATGTCTTTAAACCCCCTGTCCGCTCATGGATTGCTTTTGGCTGTTCATTGCCTGTTAGAGTCCGGAGTCATTTGTTTGGTGCCTCATCAAGAAAGAGGTCAGGGATACTATTCCAATCTTTTCACAGTCCCCAAAAAAGACGGCTCTCTGGGGCCCATTCTGGATCTGAAGGGCCTCAACAAATTTGTCAAATTCAAACATATTCGCATGGAGACGCTGCGCTCTGCTTTCAGTACCCTTCGCCCAGGCGACCTTATGACCACTGTAGACATCAAGGATGCTTATCTTCATGTGCCTATCTTCCCAGGTCATCAGAGATTCCTAAGGTTCGAGCTGCAGGGTCAGCATTAGCAGTTTGTGGCTCTACCCTTCGGTATCACCTCGGCACCTCGGGTGTTCACCAAGATGCTGGAGGGAGTGATGGCTCTGCTAAGGAACCAGGGCATCCGCATCATTACTTACCTGGACGACATCCTGATTGTGGCCGAGTCTTTTCCTCAGGTCGAGCGGGACACTCAAATGGTGACATACACTCTGGAGTCTTTCGGCTGGGTGATCAACTATCCCAAGTCTTCTCTGTCTCCGTCATTGGTGAGGATCTTTCTGGGCATGCTGGATACCTCTCAGATCAAGGTGTTCCTTCCTCAGCAGAAGGTGGAAGGTCTTCAGCTGCAGGCTCAGGCTCTGCTGTCGTGTCCTCATCCCTCCATCCATCAGGGGATGCAGTTGGTGGGCCTGATGGTGTCCTGCTTCGAGGCAGTCCCCTTTGCTCAGTTTCACATGAGACCTCTCCAGTTGCACCTCTTGTCAGTTTGGGAACGGGACCCTGTGTCCCTGGATCAGGAATTTGTTCTGTCTCCCCTGGCCAGATGGTCTCTCTCTCGTGGTGGCTGGACTCAAGGAACCTTCTGGGGGGCAGGTCCTTCCTGCCCCCGTGCTGGGAAACGGTCACCACGGATGCCAGTCTGACTGGCTGGGGAGGCTTCTGGAAGTCCCTGAGGTTCCAGGGTCGGTGGGGCCCACAGGAGGCCCATGCTTTCATCAACGTCCTGGAACTGAGGGCGATCAGGTTGGTTCTTTCTCGCCTATCCACTCACCTCCGGGGTCGGGCTGTTCAGATTCGCTCAGACAACTAGACGACGGTTGCCTACATCAACCATCAAGGAAGTGTCCCTGATTCTGTCTTGGGCGGAACAGCATGTTCCCTACATTTCAGCGGTTTACATCCCAGGGGTGGAGAACCAGGTGGCTGACTCCCTGAGCAGGGGGACGTCTCATCTGGGAGAGTGGTCTCTCAACAACCAGGTGTTTCTCTCCCTCTGTCACCGCTGGGGTCAGCCGGACGTGGACCTGTTTGCGTCCCATCACAATCACAAACTCCCAGATTTGTCTCTCTGTCTCAGGATCCTCTGGCCTTCGCCACGGATGCCTTGACAATACCTTGGACTGAGTTTCAGCTTCTCTATGTGTTCCCTCCGTTTCCTCTCCTGGGCAGGGTCATGCGCAAGATAGCCCAGGAGCAGGTACCAGCCATCCTGGTGGCCCCTTGTTGGCCAAGAAGAGTTTGGTTCGCAGATGTTGTGCGGTTGGCAGTAGACCGGCATGTCTTGCCCAAGGATCAAGATCTTCTCACCCAGGGGAAGCTACGCCATCCCAATTTACAAACTCTGGCTTTAATGGCTTGGCTGCTGAAACCTCCATATTGATGGAAAAGGGGTTGCCTGCTTCTGTTGTTGATACCATGATTCGGGCTAGGAAGAAGTCCTCGTCCTTTATTTATAACAGGGTCTGGCATGCTTACATTGCCTGGTGTGAGTCCAAGTCTCTTGTCTGTCGGGTGTTTTCTATTCCCAGGATTCTGAAATTCTTACAACATGGTTTGGATCAGGGTCTTCAACTTAGTACCCTAAAAGGCCATGTTTTAGCTCTGGCAAAGATCTTTTGCCAATCACCGGTTGGTTAAAACCCTTTTTTCAGGTTGTTTCTCATGTGCGTCCACTCCGTAAGTCTTTGCTACCAGTCTGGGATTTGAATCTGGTGTTGTCTGCCCTGCAAGGGCCTCCCTTTGAGCCTATCCGTGATGCTTCCTTGTCTATTCTGACTCTTAAGGTAGCCTTTCTGGTGGCTATCACTTCTGTAAGACAAATTTCTGAACTAGTGGCACTTTCCATCAAACCTCCTTATTTTGAGAGGCATCAGGATAAGGTGGTGTTTCGGCTCAGGTCGGACTTCCTGCCAAAGGTTGTGTCTGCTTTTCATCTTAATCAGGACATTATTGTCTTGCCTTCATTGTGTCCTAATCCTGCTAATTCCAAGGAGCGGACTCTGCATTCCCTAGATGTGGTCCGGGCTCTGAAGTTTTATTTGGTCGCCACTGAGCCTTTCAGGAAGTCTGATGCTCTTTTTGTTCTCACTTCTGGACCTAGAAAGTGTTTGCCTCCGGCTAAATCCACTATCAGCAAGTGGAATCCGTCAGGCGGTGGTTCAAGCCTATTCTGCTAAGGGGAAGGAACCTCCCTTTAGGATTACTGCTCATTCCATTCGTGCTATTGGTGCCTCTTGGGCTTTTCAGCACCAAGCTTCTGTTGAACAAGTTTGCAAGGTCGCTACTTGGTCTTCTGTTCATACTTTTTCTAAGTTTTACAAGGTTGATGTTAAGGCCTCAGCGGATGCTGCTTTTGGACGCAAGGTGCTTCAGGCCGTAGTGACTTGAACTACTGACCGTTACTCTTTGGGGATCCCACCCTACTCTGGACACTGCTTTTGGATGTCCCAACTGTTATGAATACCGAAGCGGGCCGTGCCATGCAATAAAGAAAAAAGCAATTCTGTGAATACTCACCTGTAGAATTGTTTTTGTTCTTGCATGGCACAGCCCGCTTCGCCCCACCCTTGTTATCGTTGTTCTTGGTTGCCTCTTTATGGTGATTGTTCCAAGTCAATTGGGGTCTTTTACCTTTTTCACATTTTTTACTTATTCTCTCCCGGCTTCTTGTCTCACTGCTTGTGTACGCTGGGGAACTCTATGGTCTATGGTTAAGCCCCTTTTTATAGGGAGCGGGACAAGCCACAGCTTTTCTGCAGTACCACTGCGCCACCTTGTGGCGGAATAACCCAACTGTTATGAATACCGAAGCAGGTCCTTGCCATGCAAGAACAAAAACAATTCTACAGGTGAGTACTTACAGAATTGCTTTTTTTCTCATGAATTGAATTTTTTACTACCATGAGAGTTTTTTTCAACTCTTTGTGAATCAAGGCCATAGTGTGGAATGCCGCTTTGTGTCTCTCTCTGTGGTATCTGCAGAGGCCCGGGAGAGCAACGCTGGACCACGGGCGACGTAAGGGAGAGCTTGGGGGGTGAGTTACACCTACACTGGACTTCTACAGTCTACAATCTATAGTATGTGAGGATGAAACCTCAACATGTATGCCTAAAGTTAAACCCACACCCAAAAAAACAAAGTAGAGCACTTTTTGTACCTAATCTAAAGAATGATTCAGCACCAGAAATGATTTGCAGTAATACAGTGCCATTGACTTCTCATCTTCTACCAGGGATGATTCAGCACCCGATATAAAAAGAGCACTTCTATTTCATTTTCATCTAATGTGCACTTTTTTGTACCTGGTGCCAAATCCAAGCTCCGGATTTAGGCCCTCTTTAAGTGGTCATTTCTTTTAATGAAAGAGATATAACCAGCTTGTCTGACTTATATTAATTCACATCTGCTTTATTTTTGGACTTTGGCTTTTGTGAATTGATTAGGGAGTGATATTCCAGGAATAATCCGCTGCGGCCTGTCGCCATTTCATGTACATTGTGCGGGTTAATTTGGTGAGCTCACGCCGGGAACGTCGACAATTGCAGCCGCGAGCCTTTCAAGGAGGGGAGGGGGTTTGCTTTGCACACATACAGACGGGAAACATTATTTTTGCTGCAGTGCAGAGAAGAGAAAGTTCGAGCTATTCACTGAGCAGAGGGATTTCTATTTAATGTCTGTTTACAGGAGCTGCTCGGCAGGTGTTTTCCCAGTGTACCTGTCAGGAAAGGAGTTCGGCTACACAGCTAATATGGAGTCAAGGCAGTGAAGATGCTGCACATTTTAATTTGCGGTTGTCCTCAGTGAGTTATACAGATATAGCAATCGTTATCCCACACATCCCAGCTCAGCCCATTGTGATATCTCACAAAGAAGCAATTGAAAAGCATTTAAAGTATAGAACTAGAAATGGATATTTTTGCTTTTTTGAATAGCCCTGGAACACATTATTTTTTTCTGTCCTGCTCTGTAAGTTGTTAATTATTGGTTTTAGATGAAATCCGTGGAAGGCAGTTTTTTAAAATATTTGACCCTGAGTTCCTAGGCACAGACATGGACACTGATCTGAGCTGCAGGCTGGCCCCCTTTAGAGCAGTAAAATGCCCAGTACCCATATACAAGTTATGTCTAGCCTGTCCTGATTGGCGGCCTTGTACCCCCACTGATCCTTCATGGAGGATTGGAGGAAAGTAGAGCCAGGTGATTCCCTGTCCTAAGCGCATTCTGATTTGGGATGCCCAACAAAATTTAAGGCTACAGAATACCAAAGATTGTGCTACATACTCAGTGGAAGGACAGGCCGCAGAACTCAATACGTTTTACACTGTGGGAGTAGGACAGAACAGCTGTTGGGGACATACTGTAGGGTGAATTTTTTTTTGCTTACCTGGACGGATCCTTTAACATCCCAGTCAGGTTGGGGGGGGGGGGGGCAGGGATGGGAACAGTGGGGGTGTATGTCAACAGACTTAGGTCCAAATTAATATTATTTACTGGTAATATAATACTATGTTATGGATGTTCCTGTATGTAAAAACAGACACTTGTTTTTTTTTTCTTCTCCCAGTTTTTTCAGGATTTATTTGGTAACCCCTATTTGTGTCTGTCTTGCAGGCTCTTCGGGGATCTCAGAAGCTGGTCCTCACTGTGCTGTCTTCAGGCCGGGTCCCTGGGGGCCATGTTTCAAGTCACATATACACATGGGTGGATCCACAAGGACACAGCGTCTCTCCTCCAGGAGGAACACCATACCTGCACAGCCCCTCTGCAGGGCTCCCGGACAAGGAGAAGAGAAGCCACCTGCAGCTGCTACAGGAAGGGGATGAGAAGAAGGTGTGGGGGTAACGCTGTACTGTGTGTGCTAACTGTATGGAGATGTGCACACTGTTATCTAATAGACAGTATCTGATATATGATTATGTTATATATAAATATATATTATATATATATATACATATATATATATCTATATATATATATATATATATATATATATATATATCAGCATCTTATGTACAGTACATAGGATGCAGTATATATATCAGTATATATATATCATTATCTGATGTCTGATGAGACAGTTTATGGTGTATGGTTTACCGGTATATTGCAACTGTTCCATGCGCACCGTTCCTTGCCTTGTTTGTCTCTTTCTTCCGGACTTTCTATCAAACTGATGGACAGATAGGAGAGTTTCATGGTCATAGCAGGGAAAAAAGCAAAGAACCCTTCACTATTTTCTATATTTAATCTAAAATTACATCAGATTGTACACAAGTAAAAGTAAGATGTACATAAGCACCCAAATCAAACCAATATTAGACTTGTTCACTTTTTTATTGGGGAAAATGATCCAATATCACATATCTATGAGTGGCAAAAGTATGTAAACCTTTAATATTGAAAGTGACATTAGAGTCAAGAGTTTTCATTCTATTGGATGGCAATCGGAGTTGAGTGGGTGACCTTATTGATAAAAGTCATTTTTTTCACAAAAGTGGAAGTATATAATGACATGAACAAAGGAAAATTCTGTGGACCTCAGAAGCTGAGTTGTTGATGGTCATCAGGCTGGAAAAGGTTACAAAACCATCTCTAAAGAGTTTGGAATCTATCAATCAGCAGCCCAACAAAGATGACACCAAGAACAAGGCAGACTGCAAGGTTATAAATGAACCCAAGAAAACATATAAACAACAAGGCCTTTTTGACATTAGCTTACGTTCATGCTTTCACCATCAGGAGGACATTGGATAACAATGGTGTGCATGGCAGGATTGCAAGGGGGAAGAATATTGCTGCCCACCTGCAGTTTTCTAAAAGATCACCCGGACAAGCCAGAAGGCAGTTGGATCAATAATTTGTGCCTGGATCCAAAGATCAAGAGATTTGTTATGTAAATAAGAAGCGTAATAATAGGATAAATGATTATACCACATCATTCCAGCATAAAATCCTATGAACATAGGGGTGATAGAATCGTGGTTTGGACATGTTTTGCCGCATCTAAGCCATGATGATTTTCCATCATTGATAGAGCTATGAATCCTGAAGTGTACCAGCAAATTGTAAAGGAAAACAGCAAGACATATCTCTTTGAGTAAAAAGTCAAGATAACATAGCTTATGCAACAACACAACCAGTTCTGAAATTGCCAAGTCAAAGTCCTGACCTTAATCCAAAAATGTTGAAGAATGACCTGGAGAAAACAGTTCATGGGAGGAAACCGATCAACATAACAAACGAGTTAAAGATGTTGTATATGGAGGAATAGGCTAAAATTCGGTTGATGTGCTGGACTATCCAACAGGCAATGTGTGGATGCCCTTATTGTTTCCCAGCGGGTTGCACCATGTGCTGCGGTTGTTCTCTTCGTCTACTGTACCTTAAGAGCTGCTGTAGTTTTAGCTTTACTAAGGACTTTGCTATGATCACTTACTGTTCCCGTCTATGACTCATAGTAACATAGTAACTTGGCAATAAAACCTGGTGTACAGTAGCTCACAAAATCCAAAATCAAAAACTTTTCCCAAAAAGTGTTTTATAATTTATATGTGATGGCTGGGCCACTAGATTGAACGGGGCCCCAAGGAAACCAGATTTACTCAGTATTCAGGATAAATAGGAAACTAAGGTTCAAACAAGTGACCCAGCCATCACATTATGGGTTGTGGGGGGCCCAGGGGCAACGACACATGTATAAACTCTGGGCTCTCCTCTAACCTATATGTGACGGGAGTTCCACTTGTCTGCGTCGAGCTCCTGCCTGGAAGCCATCATAAATAGGTTGCAGGAAGTTCCCTCTCTGTGGCCAGAAACCTTGGATCCTATACTGGTGTCTTGGCTGTCCTGCCCTGATGGCGAGTTTACTGATGGCCGTTTAGAAGGCACAACTGTAGTCAGGGCTGGATTTAAACTAAGCATAGTCCTGAGCAATAGTAAACGCAGGGTAGTGTATTCCTTATCCAGCAATGTTACATTAATGCATCCCTGTTCCTCAGACACCCCTCACCTAGCTACATTACATTTTCCTATCCCCAACTTAAACACTGCACGGCTCACCAGGGCTGTACACAGGGTGCAACACCAGGTGAAACAGGAGGCATTGGAGGGGATGGAGCTCTAAGCAGTTGCCCAGGTTGCCATCCACCAAACCTGGTCCTGCCTGCAGTGGTGGAATATAAAGGCACAAGGCTGCAATAGATGGAACAATAGGCACTTTTCAGCAGAAGTATCATGCATTATTCTTGTGAGACTGCAGAGGTAAATTAATGGGGACTGAAAGAGACAAGTGCTGAACAGAGCAATGTCAGCCAGAGAACTGAAGAGGTCCAACATCCAGAAGACCACAATCACACCACAGTGCTTCTCACCCACACCAATGTACTGTAAGTCAACGTAAGTCAACATAAGAAATGGGGACTGCATATTCTATATATAGCAGCCTTGCCGTCTTGTCACTTCAACAGCGCCCTTGTCTAGGGCACCACTAATTTGCAACAGGTGTAAGGTTTTTCAGTTTGTTATAGCTTTACTATTACATTTACAGAGCTGAGAAGCCACAACGACAACCCGACTTTCCCCATTTCTATTGCTGCAACCCAAACAGAAACCCAACTTTTCCCCCACCATGCCCTTTGGAAGTGATACTGCACTGCAAAGTGCGCTGGATTTTGATGCTCATCATCTTATATGTGGTTTTGGCAGGGGAATTCTAGTACATTGGGTTATTTGATGAATAACATATATATTTATCATTGCTTGCTGATAGTTTTCTGCCACTTTCATGTTGTGATTCTAAGTTGTTTTAATGGATTTATAGTATCCAATGAAGAATTTATATTTTTGTATATTTCTATTATACGATTTTGGTCTGTGATAGACCGAAGTTAACATTATGTCATAGGAGGCAGCTTCCAATTATAGGAGTTTATTAATGTAGAAAGGGCCAGTGTGTTTTGTGTTACTCATTGTGAGTTAAAGTCAACTTACCTATACACTCTAAATTCCAAACCCTAATCTATAACCTGTACCCTGTACTCAAACCTTACTACAACCCAGAACTGCAACTTGAAAGCCATATCTATTTCATCTGATATTTAACTGTAATAAGGTATTTGCAGTAGCCCAAACTAGCATGGCGCGATTTTGTTCCAGGTGAGTGAATTTTTATGTAAATGTAAAAGGGGACTGTAAACCCAATGGCAATAATAAGACAGCAAGCAGCTTACCTAATGCCTGTCCCATGTGCCCCTCCTCCATTTCCTGCAGACCTGGGTAGAAGATATAGCAAGGGCCCAGTGTTTGCAAGAGTTTGCCCTTCTTTCAGTTTCATTCCTCCATGACCAATTTGCCACTCTGTCCCACAGTGTTTTCAGCGTAACCAAGCATGGCAAATCACAATGGCCCCACAATTGTCTCTGACCACAGCAGTGCACGTTTATGACTCATAAAGCTGTGCCATGACATGTCTTTTCCACTCAGCCATAACCCAGACCCTGCTAAGAATGCATAAGGCTGCAATCGAGCAATAAATAAAAATTCATCTGTCCTGCTTCAGATTGTCTGACTTACCTAATATCCCTGTTCGTCGAATGGCCATTGACGTGTGGAAAAAGAAATCATCCACAAAAAGCACTTGGAGTACACAGCACAAGCGATTTCATGAATGATCGCTCTAACGAACAATCAACAAACAATTCTCCCGCACATTTGTCCGCACTCTTAATAAACGGTCGATTTATCTGTTCATGGAAATTGGTCTCTAAAGAGATAAACAGGTAAGTGGGATTATTTAGATTTAGCCTAGATAGAAAATGCACATTTCTGAGGCGTGAAAAGGCCACCTTTGGATCTTATTAATCTGTTCTCTGCCGAAGAATTATTGCCCATTACCACGAACATAAATTGACGGTTCGTTTCGCCAGTGCATAACCATAACAGTCATATTCGTTCAAACGACTTGCGTTTAGGCACAAAAGATTTGTTGGCTAATTGTATGTTAGAGCGATTGCTCAAGCTGCGCATTGTACATCCTACTTGTGGAAGATTTGGAAGGTTTCTACATGTCTTCGGCCATGCATTTTTATGCAGTTGAGCTTCGCTTCTGTCTGGGGACCCATGGTAGGTATGCGTAACATAAGATAAGGTGTCATTCAAACAATCGAGAACAAGAATGCTTCATATGTTATTAATACCTAAAACATTTACTTCCATGCATCAAAAAATCTATTGACTGTGGATAGTTTACTTACTGATGTAAGACATCAATATATAATTATAGTTAAAGTTATCAATAAATAAATAAGCTGTAACAGGACTAGGGGCTGGGGGCTGTGTGGCTCTCCCAAAAATACCCAATACCACTCCTACCCCAACCAACACCGAGCCATCCTGCAACCCTCCATGTAAATATACACAGGAAACTAGACCTTTTGTGCTGAAAAGCCCAGAAAAAGCAAAAATTGCGCATTTCCAATCAGTCCCCCAGCAAATTTAAGCCCCACGACTGGCCACTGTGGTCATGTGGTTGCTGGCGGCCTTCCCTGTGGAACTGTCCCCTAGCAATAGCATGACCGTGGCAGTCAATTGCGTGGCTCGATTTCGCCAGGGTAAGCTATTTATAAGGTAACATTTTTACATTACATACACGTGACAGGCTCTGTAAATTAATACGAATATATATATATTGACCCCTCACACACCTGAACTCACCAAGCACCAGTCAATTAATATTGCCAATGTAGGTTCTTTAGAGGCTTGACAACCCAAAGGGGAGATGGACAACAATAAATATTTTAAATATGATTGAGCACACATAGATATAATACAATTAAAATCTACACAAGGATATTAGGCAGCTCATAAAAGTCATGAACGCTTAAAAATAGTTCAGCACAGAGGATGGCAGTATCAATAGCATACAGGCACATAATCAACACAGAGTAGGTTAATACATGAGCACAGGGTACCACCTGATCCTATGTGGAGGACCACAGTTTAGATTATTATGTATAACACTATTACCAGACACAGCCTATACTCAGAAAATGATATGCAGAGGAACACCGTTAGTACATTATACAGAGCATCAGTCATACCTGTATGGGAAAGAAAGAACAGGTTGATAGCAGACCATAACCCCTCAAACCAAGATCACCCCTCATACAGACCACAAATAGTTACCTCTGAACAGTCTTGTCATCTGTACTGCCCTGGTAACCTATGTCTCAGGGTTCCTTCTCCTAAGGCCCTCTCTCTCTAAGGCTCTCTTACTCATCAGTTATACTGCGACATTACTTTGATGTCCAGACTTGTCCTCCCAGTTTCTCTAGCCTTGTGAAAACCCACTCTGCAGAGAAACCTTGGGATTTTCCCAGACACTGAAGCTGGTCTTGCCTAAAACTGTGCTGACTCTACTCAGCTTTCCAAGAATCTGCTCCCAAATTTGCTCTGCTTGATTCGACTGAAACTACATTTATTGTTTAGCTTTAAAATGCTGCTATTAGCTAATTCAACTACAATTTTTGGCCCAGCTGCTCCTTGTCCAGGCGGTGGAATTTCACTCTCCTGGGTATTGTTCCTCTCAGATGGGGCATCCCTATTTGGCCAATTGCGACTCCGGCTGCATCCCCCGCTCAGTCTCTAGACATTCAGAAAAGCCTGGCTTGGGTGTGCACACAGCTAGAGGTGAGGCGGGATGCTTCCACAGTGAGCAGTGGTGAGGGCTTCGGGAACAAGTGAGAAAAACAGGGGTTTCACACAGCAGGGCATCCCAATTTGGGATGTTCCAAAGAGTGGAATTCGAACGGCTATGGAGTCTTTAAAGTGGACCAACACCCACGGGTGATCGGCCCGGGAATCTATAAGATTCCCGGGCCGATCACCCCCCACCCCGCGGGACATCCGAGATCGGGATGTCCCGCGGGGTGAAACCCCCCCCAAACACCCCAACTCACCTACCTTATCTTCGGCGGCGGCCGGCCGCCGCCTCCCTCGCGCCCCTGTAGGCGTGCGCGCCTCCGCGCCGGCCGTCTGCGAATGGCCGGCGCGGGGGCGCGCGTGTCAAAAGTGACGCGAGGGAGACGGCGGCGGTCGCCGCCGCTTAGACGTTCCAGTTCTCCCCTTGTACGTCGGCGCTGGGAGCGGGGAGAGGTGAGTTTTTCGGGGGGTTCGGGGGGGTTTCACACAGCGGGGCACCCCGATCGGGGGTGCCCCACCGAAGTGGACCAAGACCCAGGATAGTCAAAATCCTGGCTGTTGGTCCACTTTAAGCCTTTTTAAAAAGATTCCATTTAAACAGATTCCATCTAAACTATTTGCTATATTTCGTCAGCAGATATCTTTTTTCCCATATTGTTTAAAACCTGTGGCCTGCTTAATAAATACCCTAAGTATTTTTCCTTTAATCGGGATCACCCGGCAAAGTAATTATCATAGGTGTTTGTGACTGATTTAGGAGAGCCAGAAAGCCCTGAGACACAGTACCATCCACTATTTTAATTGAAAAACATAAAAACTACATCTATATGACTCTTAAATCCCATTTGCATAATAATTTTTCCTAAGTCATTAGGGACGTTTGGATCATATAGGTTTTAGCTCATATGGGATATTTTGTTATTTTAGGGATACAATGTTTGGTCCTTGTAGGGTTTTATATGAAAACAACAACTGAAATTTGTATTACTCTTGTCTTCAGGTGAACCTGCTCCTTGGAGAGGGGCGCTCACTCGGCCTGCTTATCCGTGGAGGTGCTGAGTATTCCTTGGGCATCTACATCACTGGGGTGGATAATGGATCAGAAGCCGAGAGTGCTGGACTAAAGGTAAAAATGCTTTTATCTTGTATTGCATTAAACTTTTTCTGCATTGTATCTATTGGGCAGTTAAGTGCAGTAACCTAAAACAACCAATCACATTCTACCGAGTCACTTTAATCGCTGCGGCTTAGTGGAAATCAATCACATTATTAATTGGTTTAAAACATTAACCTTTTAAGGTAAAACCACAGACAGGTAGAGATCTAATTAGAAGCTAAATGTATTCAGGATCTGTCTTGCATGAAGTGACAAATTGTAGCTCATTGTAATCGATAAATCTGCATAGACCTCGTTCACTTCAAGGTGACTGCAGACCAAGAAAATGCTCCTTAGATGAACAGCGAATCACTTACAAACAATGCTGTTTGGTAACTGATAAGTGACAAAACATGACCCTCCTACTGGATCTTCCAGAGGAGTGAAATATGATGCATTATTTACTGGTTTGTTATTGACTGGTGTTAGGCCAGATCCAGATAGGGGAAGAAATGTGAGGGCACCCATTTAGAAAGTTTCATTGACCCTTCTTCAGGTTAAAAAAAGATGTGATCCACAACCTAATGTCCAGAGTATATATATTGCACACACAGGTCTGGGGGGTGATACCAGGGATGTGGGTCTGGAGTGGATCTTCTTGGGCCCTTAGACGTCTTGTAGGGCTTGTATGAAATAGGGGTTCTGACAGGTTCTACACAGACCAGTCCCTTAAAAGGGTTCCAGTTACTCCAACTGTTCCAGCAGTTTAATTCGAGTACACTTCTCTCTAGATGTATTCCAAATGAACAAAAACTGTACAGTCCACACCCAGCACACCAGGTTTCAGTTTCATTTCCATGGTTACAAAGTGACCCAGGTCAGTCTGGTCCACTTTTACAGGTACCCAGATCTTGGCTTCCTACTGAGGTTCCAGTGTCTGCTGTGTGGTCTAGTCTAATATTTTGGGCTTCCAACCCCTTGATTGCTTCCTCTCAGTGTCTTGTTTCCACTACAGCAACAAATAAATCTGGATCCTAACTTATATAACTTCTGATCCTGCTCCCCAACAAATTTCACCTTTTCCAGTGAATCCCCTGGCAATGTAAACTATGAGGAGCAAGAGCTGCCACATCCCCAGCATCTCTGGCCCGAGGCATGCACCAGTGCCCGGTGCCAAAGGACTGGGTAAAAGTGAGTTTTTACTGGGCCACCTGGGGAGTTTTACATGCAATCTGTTTGAAGATCTTTAATATGCACTGCAAACAGCACAAAACCTGGTATTTTTCTAAAATCACAGGTTTTGTGCCACCCCACACCAATTTCCTACTCAATGGGTATGGGGCCACATTATGACAGTCTTGGTGGGGCATCCAGATTTCTGGAGCACCCCCCCATGAATAGACCTTGCAATCCTTACCTGAACCTTGATCCACCAGTGAAAT
Source organism: Gastrophryne carolinensis (assembly GCA_027917425.1). Taxonomy (NCBI): domain Eukaryota; kingdom Metazoa; phylum Chordata; class Amphibia; order Anura; family Microhylidae; genus Gastrophryne; species Gastrophryne carolinensis. Next base: position 211,664,214 of record CM051235.1, read on the forward strand.
GCTGCCCTGTGATTGAAGTGTGTACAGGGGATACCAAAGGAGGCCCACACATGGAATTGCCAACTCAAGGCAGGTAATAGATGAACCAGGGGATTGCAAACAGTTGGGCATCCCAAATTGGCCTCTGGAGAGAACTTTTACAAGCCCTCATCGTCTTCTTTACTATAGGGCAATGATGAGTGGGTTTTGGTCTGCTTTAATAAAACAAAATTCACTCACCTGGACCCAATGCTGAATCCAAGCAGTATGTATTTGGCAGCTGGTGCAGATGAATACTTCTGTCACTGTGATTAGATGGCGAGACCCACAGTCTGGAGCAGCACAGAATAGAAGCTGGGACAGCAGTGTTCCTGGCATGGGATCAGGCTCACCATGGGGTCCAGGTGACTTAATATTATGCTCTGATCTGCTGCCAACAAATCTGTAACCTACTCTGAACTACTGCCAACGGATCTGTACCCCCAATCTGGTCCATTACTGACTGATCTATACTCCAAATCAATCTACCGACCAATATATACTCCACTATACTGGTATACCTAAGGTATATTTTAATATTTATAATGAAATTTCACATTCTTCCTTGACACTTCTTCTAGGTGGGAGATCAGATCCTCGATGTTAATAGCATCAGCTTTCTCTCCATTCCTCACGATGAGGCTGTTAGACTTCTTCGCTCGTCCAAACATCTCATGATGACGGTGAAAGATGTGGGACGGATCCCCCAGGCACGCATCATAGTGGATGAGACACAGTGGCTTAGCAGCACGTACACAGGGGATCCTCCCACAAATACAGCGTAAGTAGTCCTCTTGTACCCTCTTGTAGAGACAACACCCGCCAGTTAGGGAGGTTTTGTGTATGGTTCCATTACTGAATCTTTTCATGAAGCTATTTTGCTTAATTGTTATACCTCTTGTTATACCACAATGATCACAAAGGGAAGTCTATCCATAAAGACAGGTAAAAAGCTCAGCAGGAACTATGAGTGCACCTAAGTGTCAACATCACTGAAATCTGTTACTATGTACTTGAAACACATTTGCCCAATTGACACTTGTGGCTTTGAATGTCTGTGTTAGATTAATTTCCTATCTGGCCACCATGGACAGAAAAAAGTATTTAATGTGCCATAATGTTAGCCTCAGAATGTAAATTATCTTACTGAAATTGTAGATTATTTTGAGCATGTATTTATAATGATTTAACTGGTTGCAACTCTCCTTATACTGTACAATGTATGAATCTTGCCATTACATTGTTAAATTCTGCCCAGCTTCCTGCTGAGTTACATTGTAACAGCTAGGTGCAGATTTGCTGTTTTACAATGTAACAAGGGCAGTCACCTGCATTGTATAGCAACCAAGCCTCTGCTATTACAATATAATCAATTCATAGCTGACTCACAGCTTTCTGGGACATATGAGTGATCTCTCCATCACGCTGTTGTGATGGGGAGATCACTCTGAAGAATGCCATATCAGTATTTCGCAGCACAAACTTCATAGACGGTGGCGGATCAAACAGAGCAGAGTACCTTGGTTTTCCATCAATGACTCAGTTGTCCCAATGTCTGGAGATCCCATTCCTGGGATCTCCACTTGGATAGGTTATGCTCTCCAGCTACACTATACTATATACTATACTATATATATAGTAGAGGATTTCAGAATAGCTGTGAGTGGTTCCTGACTAAGAGGGCATGCATTCCGATTTCAGTTAGGTTATGTGTTAGGAAACATTAACAACAAACCTGAGGGTTATTGACTTTTTGACATAAGCATAAGCCTTGTCTAGTAAAAAAAACAAAACATCTGTTACACTAAATTACATCGCAGGATGTTAATAATAATGAATTAAAAATACTCCTAATAACAGAGCAGAATAAGCCATTGATCGAAGTTCAAAATCAATTGGCAGGTATTTTATGCCCTGGAGGTCTCTGTTGAAACTCTCTGGAGACATAATCCACGCATGGTGGTAAACAGGTCATGATAGTAAAAGTCCCTCTCCATAGGGGGTGTGCTCATTGCATTCCTTCACGGCTTTACTATCATCCTAAACCTTGCTTTGCAACCTTAAATAAATGAATTAAACCAATCACTGCCTTGGAGTATAGGAAACCAGTCATCTGCCACTTCATAGAACACAAGCCAAAAAACAGATCAGAGCAGAATACCCTATTTCAAGATCGCTTAGCATGCCTCTTGTGTGCTGGAGGTGTCTTAGCTTGCTGCTGAGTCCCATTTCTCTGTCAGCTTTTTTACGGTACATGATAAGTGATGGCTGAACCCAACCCTTAAGAGCAGCCCATCAACCTGTTTAAGCTAATGTTGAGTGTCCCCCAGCAGGAAGCGGCTGTATTTACACTTACCTGAGCCCTGCAATCCGGTCATTCATAACATTCCAGTTGCATAATGTGTTCGGAAACCTTAGAACACATTCATGGTTGTATGGTTATGGCTTTTGACAGTTGCTACATAGCTGAATCTTGCCTTGAAGAATGAGAAAGAAACCAATTATCTGTCACTTAAAAATACATCATGGGTTATAAGCCAATAAACTGCCCCAAAAAGACATTGGTTGAAGTCCATGATAAGCTGGCCCATCACTTGTATGCTGGATGTGCTACATGTTGTTCCTGACTTTTCAGCTGTACGTTGTCTCTGTTTAAAGTCCAAGATCAACTGACAGGTCTCTTGTATGTTGGAGGTGCCAAATGTTGTTTTCAACTTCAGCCATCTCCAGCTACGTGATCCCGACAAAGATGAGTTGAGTAGTTGAACTGGTGCTAGTCTATGCCTTGGTAGACAGTGTACAAGTCGAGAATGAAAATAAAAGGACATTTACCAGAATTTTCTAGAAGTTTCCAGGGTCTTTGTTGTCCTGTTGTCTGTTGTTTAGTAAAAAAAACAAATCATCTGTTACACTACATTACATAGCAGGATGTTAATAATAATTAATTAATAATATGCCTAAAAACAGAGCAGAATAAGCTATTGATCGACGTCCAAGATCAATTGGCAGGTATTTTATGTCCTGGAGGTGCCAAGGGTTGAGTCTCTGTTGACACTCTCTGGGGACATAATCCTGAAAAATATGAGTTGCATAGTACATTTCAGAACAATTCACGTTGCTTCCCGGACATAAGACAAAAGACAAGCTAAATAAACATAGCTGAATAAGCCATTGATCCTAGATTAATTGACTGTTCACTTGCGAGGTGCCACAGGTTGTTTCCAACTCTCTGTGAGCCTTCTCTGGGTACACAATCCTGAAAACCATGAACTAAATAGTGAATTTCAGGGTCCAGAATAGTGACAGGAAAGTAGCCAAGACAAACATTAGCATTATTATTGTGTCATATGTCAGGAAGCATTACATCCCTAAAATGAGGGTTATGCCTTTATGATAGAAATAGTCCAGACCAGGCCTATCTGCGGGCTACAGTACATCCATAAATTAACAGGTTGCTATGAGCCTACACTGTTCATAACTTCATTCTGGGGTTGCTGACAGCCAGAAATGGGAAAACTAGCCATCCATCTATCAGCCATAATGTAACAAAGGGATGAATGCAGGTACATGCTTCCTCTATGTTGCGGGCATGAAGAGAAAATGGCCTTCTCCTTCCTGTGCTTCCTTACCGTAGCAGAAAGGGGGAGGCAATTATAAGGCCATGCAGTACTACCTAAAGAGGAACAACACAAACACTTTGAAAGTCGTCTTTCTCTTTATATGAATTACCCCTCAGACCTCAAATTAGGGGTTCCTTGGGCATGAGACCCTACCCCCACTTACCTTCTACTCACTCCCGTGCTGTAAATCTCTCACTGGCAGCACCAAAATGAGAAGCTGATCCAGCAGGTATGTGCAGCCCAAGTAGGGCATGCTCCCATTGAGATTGGTGATCACCTTCATACACAAGGAACATCTGTGTATGGAGGCATCCATTTATCTCATTGGAAGCACCCTTTACTGAGGTCGCACCCACCTGGCGTGCCGGTTCTCCATTCAGCTGCAGATGAGAAATGTGGCTCAGGAGCGGGTGAAAGGTAGGTGAGGTGTCTCATGCCCGATGGCACCTCTAATTGGAAGCCAAGTGGGAAAGTCCTCAAAAGTGGATTTTCTTATTAAATCATGTCATTTTATGAATAGAACACTTGTCTTGGAAAAAAAAACAATCATCTGTCACATAACAATACATCTCAGAAATAAGATTCTCTTGCAGTCACGCTCAAATTTCTCTTCAAGCCATCATGTAGCTGGAGCAGTAGCTGAATGCAGATAATGGCGAGCATCCCCCCACTGCAACAGCTACAGTCCCATCGAGATCCAACAACAGCAGGCCCTAGCGGACATCTTTTGCCTTTTACTATTTTGTTACTGAACAGAGCACATTGACTGAAAGGCTTCTCTTGAGTTCTTTGAAAACACAAAGCTGAACAGCTTGTCCTGGGGAATTTATTCTTCTGTTTGAAATAACAAGTAAAATCTAATGTCACTTGGAGAGCTATTACCAATGTAATGCTAAATGAATTGCAAACAAGCACATTTATTACACTGCCAGATACTGGCACCCGTGGGAAGGCGTGCTTTACTTCGAAGCCTTAGATAGACATCACAGTTAACCAGCAATCTTAACGGCATCTTGTTTTGCAGTTAGTTATATGGTTATGTAAATTTGTATGTTTCAGTTGATGCTTTTCTGCGGGAAATTGTTTCAAATAATCAGGTTTTAATCTGTTTTATGTATCTGTTTACCTATAACTGTTTATAGATGCAGTTTATCTTTTTTAGTTTAAAAATAAAACAGTGGCTTCAAGGGTTACTTATTGGCAACATAAGCGGCAGGCTGTTTTAAGGTGCAATAATGGGGGTGGTGCTGTGGAGCGCAACACTTTTGATTAATTCAGACGAGCAACATACGACAAAGTCCCCAATAGCAAAACCACATTGTCTACACGTGTTTTGTGTGTTTCGGGTCACTGTGCTGTCTTATTTCGATCCTTATCAACTTTTTATTGTTTCCCATTTTACCCCACCTAAGTGATATTACAAGTAGTAGCTCCCTATTTGTTGACTGTGGGCTTCCTCCTTCCACCATCACCATTTGAGAGGCTGGTATTTCGTATAGCTGAAGAGGATCACCTCCTACAAATTAGACCCCATCCAATTTGCATACAGAGCTGATCGATCTTCAGAGGACACTGTGGACACGGGCCCACAGGTTGTGTTGGAAAACACTTGGAAAGGCCAGACCTTTATGCCATTCTCCTCTTTGTGGACAGACCTAGTGGTTATAAAGATGGGTCTTGGCCACTGTAAATAGACCCTAAGTTTCATTAGCAATAGAAGCAAAAAGGTGAAACTAGGCCTTTTCTCTAAAAAGGGGAGCCTTATTTATCAAGTGAGAGCATCAGTCAGTGCCACTCAGCACCAAAGTTTAGCCTCAGTGGCACTAATGTAATTTGATTATTTTCTTGCAAAATCTTTCATCATGGCTTACTCTTGTTATCAATGTGTAACTTAGGTGCACAACAATTGAAACACAGCCTAAACGCACTTTAAAGTTTTTCCCTATGTTCACAGTTAATGAAATCCTGTAACTGTAACGAAGTTCCGCTGACCAGCGCCTGTTAAATTGAATTAATGAATAGATACAGCGTAGTGCAGTGCCTAAATGTTGGTGGTACAGAGTGGCGTTGACTGGCTCTGTTATAATAAGCATAAGGGTCCAACAGGCACCGACATAGACCAGCCAATACCTAGTGCACCAAGCTACGCTGATTATTTTGCCCCTTGTGAATTGCAATTTCATTTTGTAAAAATATCAGCACCAAAATATAAATATAGGCAGGCACTCCTCAGTGAACCCATATGAAAGCAAAATTACGCTAAATAGCGCACCTCTCAAATAAAGCTCTAAGTATAAGCAACATTCCTATTTATTTTATATGAACCCAGTCTTTCTAAGTAACTTCTATGTCAGCTCAAGACGACCATTTTGTCCAAAAAACTGCAAGCAGCATTATACAATGCAACAATTATTATTTTCTGCTATGCTTCTATTTTGCCTTTTGGTATGAAGGATCTATTAAAATGGACCAACACCCAGGGGGGATCGGCCCGGGAATTTATAATATTGAAACCCCCCAGGACACCCAGAAACCTTACCTTATCCCCGTTCCAACGGCGCATGCGTGGGCCGCGGCCGCATCTCGCGCTTCCCTCTAGCAGGGCGCGCACGTTTGTGAATGGCCGGCGCAGGCGTGCTCCCTGTTAGAAGGAAGCGCGAGACGCGGCCTCCAGCGCGCTCAGGGCCGCTGTGGTTGTCCGTCACTTGTCCGTACATACCACAGCGGCTCTGAGCGCTCTGATTGGATGAGCGCTCGCGTAGGAGCGGGGTGAGGTGAGTTATTTAGGGCAATCGGGGGGGTTTCACGCACCGGGGCCCCCAATCGGGGTGTCCCGCGGAAGTGGACCAAAACCCAGGATAGTGAAAATCCTGGGTGTTGGTCCACTTTAAGAGTGAAATGGTTTGGCTGCAAAGAATAGTTAAAGCAGCAGAAAGGATCTTTGCTGTCTCCTTCTAGTCATTTCAGTCCCTGTTTGAGAAGAAAGCTAGAGCTCTCTGGTGTGCAAACAACTTCCTTTCTGACTTCCCAACTCAGTAAGCAGCCAAGTAAAATTATTTTGAAATATAAGTGAAATAAGTGATTCTATTTTATTCTACTGTATTTTCTTGTCTCACCGTGTTGTTTGGCCATTTCACCCTGCCCTCTCTTCTGTGTTCCCTGTAGCAAATGGTATTAATTGCCCAAGGAAGTCGGGACATGTACACCCCAATTTTATTAGCTCTGCCAGAAGAATCAGTCTTCTTGTCCCTAACGTGTCAGTAATAGCAATAGTATCTCTTGTGCTAGTTCTTGCCCTATCTGCCCCTGTTTTTTCCCAGTCTTATAATCTTAAACAGGACCTTCACCCTAAATAACAGTCTATCTTGTATGTTTCCCCCACCCTGTACATACAGATTGCTCACATTAAAAATAATCCTACTTGCATCTACTGCATGTTATGAGCCTTTAAACATCCAAGGTGGCGGCACATGGAGTCTCAGGCTGCCTGAAGACAGGAAGTGTCTTCTGACTATGCTGCTCTGCATTCTGGGATTGCTGTCTTTTTCCTGACCCCAGCTCTGCTCTGTCTGTGCAAAGCATAGCTATTGCCCGTCCCCAGCAATATGATGCTTCTGCGGCAAGATGGTGGCGCCCGTATCCTGGAGTCCTGAGCAGAGTTGCAGCCCAGAGGGGGAAAAAATAAGTTAGCGACTAAAAACGTAAAATATATTAATTTTAAATGCACAGGAATCGTTTTTTAAAGGTTTGGGCTTTTCATTAAATTATGCTGAAGGTCCGGTTTAATATTGACTCTTCCATAAAGAGATTAGTTCTACCCCTGCCTTAAAAATGTTTTAGGACTCTTCATGGTGCTCATGCTCTTCACAATTGGTAGTAGATGCACCTAAACCTTTAATCTACTTGTATAATCCAAGGGACTACTATAATGTCAATGAACCTATCCTAAGTGCAGAAGACTACTAAGACTGGGGTGCTCAAGACTTGATCTGTGTACCCCACAGAAGGCTGGTATTTATTTTCACATCACAGGAGATTGGCAACAGCAACTTGTATACCCTACATCCACAATGTAAATTAAGATCAAACATCGAATATGGAGTCTAAAGGCTTCTACACACTTTGTTCTAATCTCTCAAAAAGGGCTAAAGATCGTGGATTTGATAAATTTAGTTTGATGTAATTTATCAAAAGGGGTAAAGAATATAACAATTGATCCAATTTTAGCTAATTGAGGACTAAAAGGAATTGGATTGCTTGTTATATATTCTTTAGTCATTTTCGATTGATTCAAATAAATGTAATTATATCAAATGAATGAAAAACCAATGCACGTGCAGCCATTCAATTTGATGCTTTTTTGGCTTTGTCCTTGAGCCATTTATTTAAGAGCATTGTAACTCCAAGCATGGCTGTATCAAAATACTTTGTTCTCTCAACAGGATTTTGGGAAATTCCTCAACTGAAACCAACACAAAGGTGAGCTTATTGGGAAGAATTTTAAAACCAGTGTTTATGTTTTGGACTTGGGATGACAGCTGAAAAATTCTAAGTAAGATGATGCATGAGTGGTGTTAAAACTTAGGCAACCATCCTTCCACAAGACACATAAAGGGAAAGTCCACTTTTGATGGCATTCTTGAAAGTGTACATTCTTCTGTGCCAAAAATGCTGAGCTGATGTAGTATTTTTTTTTGTTATGTTAGCAAATGTGTGTTTTATGGAAGCAGTTTTCATATACATCATATTTTATATACATTCATATTCACGCAATCCGTTGCTGTTGCCAACTGTTCACCAAGTTTGTATATCAACATCTACAAGAAGAGAGAAGTGAGTTCTGTACACACATAACACTGTTGCGATGGCCGCTGCTGAGGTGAGGTAGCTCACTCAATCTTAAACATGTCCAGTTCTGTGAATACAGGACTCACATCTCTCTTGTTGGTGTACAGTCATCAAAAGCAACAGATTGTAGATAGTGAAAATTGCTTCCATAAGGGAAATACCGGAAAAAAATTACACAAGCTCAGCACCTCGAGGACATCCTTTTGGCACAAAAAATATACACTTTAAAAACATTAAAAATTACATTGAAAGTGAACTTTACCTTTAACAGTTGATGTGCTATTTTTTTTTCTCTTTTGTCTTTTTGTTTTGACTAATTATACATCTAATGCCATTATATATATATATAGTTTTTTTTTTTTAAGTTCATGTTTGAACACACTGTAGGGGCTTAGTAATTGCTAACTAAGATTCCTTGAATGTTCTAAAAGTCTTAAATAGTTCCAAAATCCATCATGGAACCTGCTGAGTGACCAGATCAGTCCCCCAATCTGTGGAGCAGGGCAGTCACCCTTCTGATTATATCGGGTGACTGCCCTGTGTCTAAAGTTTATGGCTGCTGTGCCGAGCAATCCAACCCCTCGCACCCCCCACCCCCGGCATCAAGATAGGTGCAGTCATTTGGTGAGTTGGTTTATATTTTTAATTATTTTATTTTTAAAATCGGGCTTTGCACAGGGGAAGGGAGGGTTGACTGGGAAGTTACTAAAAGCTTAGACTTCCTTTTTAAGAGTTCGCCAAAGTGGAACTCCCTCTTTAAATGCATTTGATTTCAGTTTACCTATATAAATCGGGGTGAAACTAATTTTCCCCAAGGGCCGCATCAGCATTCTGGTTGCCTTCAAAGTTACAGTAATTATAAACACAAAACATAACACAACCATTCAAATTTATGTTTACATACACAGATTTGTTTTGCCCAGATGCAGATGCAATTTGGTCCAGGATGACCACAAAAGTATTTTGCCCAGGACAGATGCAGATGCTGAATTATTTTGTCCAGGCCAGCCCTGCAATAATTTTTTCCCATCTCACCTGACAATAGCTAACATTGACCCCTGCACCAGATGTAGCATCCTCCACCGTGGCAGTAAGTTGGGTGGGTTAGGGAGGCCCCTTTGTGTGGTGAGAGTTGGTTGCACAGATACACAGGACAGTTGTGGACAATAGAACGTTAAAAATGTACACAACAGCCATTTTTTAGGCACCACACCTGAGGGCAGACTTAGAGGCAGTACTACGTTCCAACGAGGAACTCAGCATACCAGAGCAGCACCACACAGGAGAAGACATGTTGCCAGTCTCAGAAGCCTTGAGGTGATTGGACTGGATACAAGGGGTACCACCCAGCTAGCACCTGTCAGAGGGCCACATAAAAAGGCTTGGAGGGCTGCATCCGGCCCCCAGGCCTTGAGTTTGACACATGTGGTATAAATAATAACAATTATATATTTTAATCTCCATTGTTCCAGACATGTCACAGTTGAACTAGCGTATTATGTCTCATGCTATGTTTTATCATGTCTTCCTTCAGCTTCACTGCGCATACAATTATGGCCAGTGAAGTTGAAGGATGACATGATGTTACATAGCATGTGACGTTTTCCTTTGCCGCTAATTACCCTCCAGATCTTACTCCTTTTCCACTGCCATGAATTGTCCTCTCGTCCTCAACGCCTTCTCCACTGGCGCTGAACAGTCCATATCAGCTGCTATCATCCTCTGGCCCTTTCTACCTTCTAAACTGTCATTTATTGCCATCCAACCTTTCCATTGCTGCTGAGTGGCCTTTGATCCCGAGGCCAGCTGTGAGCAGGTCTGTACATGGAATACCCTGCCCACCATAAAATCAGCCCCATGCTGCCCCATTCAAACTTGAGTGGGCCCCTGAGGAAACCTGGGATCCTGTCGGTATGGTTAGTGCAGGCTTCGCCCTGTCTCTGACACATTCTGCTGTTATCAGTGCTAAAAATTAAAATCTATAAATATACTGTTCTCCATTTTCTAGCTAACTGCCTTTTGAACGAAGTCCTGCTCTATTCTACCCATGGACTATACTCTCTATATCGCCATCTTGTGATCAAAGTGCAAAACTATACCTAATGAATGAAGTTCTATCTAATTTTATGCGTACACACCTAGCAGTACAGACTAACTAAAATGGATCTAAACGTTCCCAGTTATAACTATCAGTTACTAACTGTCACTACCTCACGAACCCGCCACTTTTTAGAATTGCTTGGATACAGCTTTAAAGGAATGCATTACAGATCCTGGAATTAAAAGCACTGCAGCAAGTTAATTGGCAGGCTGCGGCTGTCCTTTCAAGGCACTCGAAATTAGCCAGTTGGCTTGGTAGAGAGATAAATACCCAGCGGTTCTATGGCACAGATTTCGATCACATTGTCTTCTGAATGGGACATTAAATAGATGAGTTTGGAGAATGTCCCTGTGATTCCATCACTCGCAAGCTGGCGCCTGTTTGCCACAACTCCTTGGCGCATCGTTCCAAAGATGTTTTCATTTAAAGTTTCAGTATGTAACTAATATTGTCCGTTTATAGCTGCTGGTAATATCGCTTTGGAAATGTACATGCTTGTTCAACTGTGACATGCCTGGAACAATATGAATTTACATATACAATTGTTATTATTTATACAGTTACACTGAACTCAAGAGACACGTTTTTGGAGGAAGAGGAAGTCCAAGCTTTTAGTACCCACCCAGTCAACCCTCCATTTTCTTGTGCTAAGCCTGATTTGGGCATTAAAAAAATAAACCAGCTTACATGATCGCAGCAATCCTCCAATGAGGAGACAGGGGACGCAGCTCTGCACAGCACCCATGAGCCAAAGCTTGAGTGACAGGGCAGTGACCTGATATAGGCAGAGCCCAGATTGGGTAACTGACCTGTCACTCAAGGTCATAGCTTAAGCTTCTGTGCAGAGTGCTATAGAATGTTTGGACTTCCTCTTTAAAGTGGAACAAAACCCATGATTTTGACTTTCCTGGGTTTAGCTCTGTGCCCCTGATGTGCCCTGCTGTGTGAACCCCCCCAAAGCCAGAAAAAAACTCACCTCCACAAGATTCAATGGCACATGCATTGGCTCTCATCCAGTGAAAGGTGCCTGAAATGACTGCGTCATTTGGCAGGCAGCTCTGATTTATTAGAATAGAGAGCCCGCACTTCCGCATCCCCAGTCGCGCACACACTTCTGCCTCTGGGGGGGGGGACGCAGGGAATGTGTCAGCGTCTGGTAAATTACACATATTGGACAGCTCACACTTCCCGCACATGCGCCATTGGAGTGGAGAAAGGTGAGTTTTTACAGGCAACCTGTGGGGTTTCACACAGCGTTTCGCGATGCCCCAGAGAAAATCCAGCAGCCGGCCCTGGAATCTTTTATATTCCAGCCCGGCCGCTGCTGGGTTTTGTTCCGCTTCTAAGAGGACCAAAACCTACACTCCAATCGGGGTCGAGCTCCTGGATGAAGGGGCTTGAGCGGATCAGAGATCACTGATTGGACGAGCGGCCGCACATGCGTCGTAGAACCGGAAGAGGTGAGTTTGTTCAGGTGATCCAGGGAGGGGGTTTCACACAATGGGACACCACCTGATCGTGGTGCCCTGGGGGCAAGGACCAAAACCCAGGATAGTCAAAATCCTGGGTTTTGGTCCACATTAAGTCACCATGTAACCACCTATGTAGCCAGCTCCACCATAAGTCAACATAGGGACATATCCATAGCAAGTGGTGGTATATTTTGGATACCTAACAATATATTATATTGTGTCTGTATCTTATGCAGCCTGTATTCTACAGAGCGCCTGCTGGATCGCAGGTCACGCTTAGCAGTCTAGGCAACCAGTCTCTGGTCTCCCTAGAAGAGAAAGCGCGTCTCCTTCTGACTGAGACTGAGAGAAGCACCATGAACTACTACCTCCAGCAGTACAAGGACCTCCACATTCCTGTGCAAGCATTCATACTGGCTATGTTTGAGCTTCTCAACACTCAAGCCAAGGTAACTGGAGATGTTATGCTTGCACACTGTGGTTATACAGTATATACAGTATATACAGTATGACAACTCCTGGATATTGTGTGTTATTCTTGAATAGTTTGCAATCCTGTCAGAGCTGCGGCCTCAGATCTTCCCTCATGATCTGGCTGTCTTCGACAACATGGTCTTGAAGCGAGAAATTGAGTCTATGAAATCTCGGCATCGATCGGGAGACACCATCTCTGTCTTGTCCCACAGCCCAAGCACCTCATCCACGGACAGCCACCAAACAGTCAGCACTGCCAGCACGTCTAACACTGCCAGGGTAAGGAGCCACAATGCAACTGACTCTTATCAATGTCACTGGCATTAAACTGGTATGGTATGGTGGCAGCACTCACCAATTTATAAGTAACACGGGTAATGTACATGAGCAGGACAATTAGACAATCTAACAGTAGCCATACTACTCAACCCTGTTAGCCAATAACTAGTCTTATAATTTGTCTAAAATCTAAAATCTAGTTAAATAAGTCTTGGTTGGTAGACATCTGCACATGTATGTTGAAGCTGCATCACTGCGCTTTGGCTCCTCTTTGTACATGCAGTCTTAACTCAAGCCACAGGGTTGCGGGCCACAGCTTAAACTGGTATTGCTTGAGAACCAAAAAAACATAGGGAATACATAATCTTTTAGCCAAGAGCAGTCCAACAAGTCATTGGTTTAGGCCACAGTACCACTTTTCATTTTCCAATCATATCCCCCAGTACCCCCTGGGCAGTGCGTGTGGGTTGTCATTCACTTAAAGCGGACCAAAACTCGCATTTTTAACTAGCACCCCCTGAATTGCTCCCCCCATGAAGAGCACCTTTTGCCATTTGTTAGTCTTCCTGCTTCACTCTACTCCCAGATAATGGCGCCTGTTTTAGCTGTAAAGCTCCGCCTCCTTCATTCATTGCCATTGTTGTGTGTGGTAATGATGTCATTGCCACACCTATGTTATGACTGATCATCTGTCATCTTACACTGAGGGGCATGACAATTCAAAAAGGCACTATTGATTTAGGTCCTAGTGTGGTGAACATCTATAGCTAGTAGACCAGCAAAGCAGAGAATTATTGCTTCTATTTTTATATACACGTTTAGGATGTGGCCCAGACAGGGTTGCCTTTAGATCCTTTGGGGGGCCCAAACAACCAACCTTTAGGGGCTTTTACTTACCCATCTGTTATGATGTTGATGCCACCAGGGGTGTATATAGTTTTCACAAGACCCCACAGAAAAAGACCTAGTGGCCCCCCTCATGCTGTAACTGGGGAGGTGGTCACATACTGGGTCTCCTCACCCGGGGGGGGGGGGGCGGGGCTGGAACCACAGTGCAAAGAGGTGAGGCTTTTTTGTTGTGGAGATGCTCTGTGCTGTGGAGCTGCTGTCTGGGAAGCACATGGAATGTTTCACTTGGCACACTCCCTCTGTCTTTATGCTGCCGAGCCTGGCCTTCCTCCTGCCACTGGCATAAAGACAATGGAGGCAGCTGATAACAGTATTGCAACCTCTGTTGGGTCCCCCTTTTTGCCATTGCCATGGTAGCAGCTGCCGCCCCTGCCTCTTAGGTTCCTATGCCATTGGATTCCACCTAAACAATTAATGGTGAACAATCATAACGTCAACATCAAATTTTAACAACCTGCGCCTAATCTGATATCTTTCAAGTACTCCTCCTTTCCCTTATTCCTTAATTCATCCATGACCACATTCCACATATACTTGCAAGGCTGCCCCTGTGCCTCAGCGCTCCCAGTGTGAGCAAGCCCGGCAAGCATTGCCACCTGTTGGGGACACTCACGTTGGCAGCTCTGAGGGACAAGGGCTGATGTGCAATCACATTTGGTGGTGGTCATGGTGGAATAGAAGGGAAATAATGGGCACATTTTGGAGCTCTGTTACAGCATCCACAACCCCCTGCAGGATTGGAGGAGAGGCACTTGGGACAGGATTCAGATGAGCTCCTTGCTGCCTTATTGCCATTGCCTCGACTGCCCCATTAATGATCTGATGTATAGACCCTGCGCTGTTTCCTGATATTAGGCAGCTACTACCACATGGAAGGGAAAGGTAAGTGGGGAATATACCCTTCCTTTAGGGCACAGGCAAGGTTGTACTTGCATCCTGTGACTGCATCACTGTATCCAGTTTTCATGACATCTCCTTTAACAGCCAATCTCTTGCAAGGCTGGTTTAAGAACAGGGGTCATTGTTATTTGTTATCAAGAGCAATTGAAAAATGTGGGTCATTTTTAATATATGGCATTTATGCAAGATTTAACTTTGTATCCCCTTTGTAGGAACGTCTCTTGTGGCTGCTGGATGTTATGGAGGTCTGTATGTTTTACTATACTTATTCATAGTTCATAGTTTTCATTGAAATTGCTGGATCATAGCTAAAAATCACATGCACAAAAGAAATAATGAATTGTACTGACCCTTAACCCTTTCATGGCCAGCCTACCTAGAGATTTTGTCACCGTTAGTTGCCAAGAAATTTTAAGCATTTTGCTCTATATGTTTAACTGTGAATTTTGCAGGAATTTCCTGGGATATCCAGGAAAATTATATATATATATATATATATATATATATATATATATATATTCAGAATATATATATTCAGAATATATATATTCAGCGGAGCTGGGGCTTTACCGTGATTTTTTTTGGTAATTTTGTCAGTGCTTTCCTAATATTTGTGGGTGAAATCTGGAGGGAAAAATAAAACATCTATTTTTTTTAAGTTTTGTAGCATGTTTTAACATAGAAAATGTAAGTTTTTTTTTAGAAAACCATATTGCTTGTAAAAGCCCCATTCCTCTCGATTACAATGATACCACATATGTGTCGGTAGACACTTATTCCTGCCCAGGAGACCTCAAACTGAAAAGAGAGCTTTATTAGATTTTCGAATAAAGTACAACTACTATGCACACTATCAAGGGTTAAACTCTTGAAATGTTTCTAAAAATACAGGGTTGGGTCTCCCCTCCCAAGGATAACCAGGTCGGCTGGAAGATCAGGGCTCGGAGGCAGATCGGCTGGCCCCCGGCCTTAAAGGCTACCAGCCCACATAGCCCACATGGGCAACGGGCTCCTCTGCACCCCCGCCCATTGGGAATGCAGGTAATTGGGAAGGGGAGTTGGCAAGTCACTCGCCCCTCCTGCCCTTTGAACTGGTTTAGGGGTCTAAGTTACAAAACACACACACACACGTGCTTTATTTATTTATTTTAAACTAATACTTACTAGTAAGTGAGTGGTGGAAGCTGGGAGCAGGGCAGAAAATCTGTGTCCTCTGCTCCGCTCCCTGCTATGGCTGCCACTCGCTCGTTATGATTTACCATATTTTTCACTACATAAGTCACGCATCTTATGGAGTGAGTATGGAAAAAAACAACTTACATTACCAATGCTCCTGAGCTGCTGATGGGGCACCCACAGCTCTGACTCAGGCGGAGGGGGATTTTGCATGCTGCCTGTAATGGGGGGATTGAGGGATTCTGCACACCGCCTGCTTTTGGGTTCTGGGAGGGATATTGTAGCACACCATTTGGTTCAGAATATTTTTTTCTTCCTCTAAATCCTAGGTACATCAAAATACAGTACTTTAGTGAGCCCAAGGTACTCCAGTCTGGCACTGGATGCCTTGCTCCTTAATTACTTCTAGAAAACCCTTCCAGGATCCCCACAGCTACAGCATTCTGCTCTTTGACTAGTTGGGTGTGCCAAGAAAGTGTGGGTGCGTGCCAGGCAAATCCAGTTAGCTGCTGATGGTCAAGTGGACCACAATAGCAGCCCGAGAGCATGGTCTGGGTGAGGAATGAATCTCAATGTTGATCATTAAGCAGTATCTCAAATCACAATTCCAAAGGGGAAAGGGTATCTAGCAGACCTAGTCTTCTTCAACTTGGTGGTAGAAGACAGCAGCAATGTGGCCCCTAGTTGGACATGTTCTCCATGTGCACCCACTGTCAAGGAATACTGTACCTCATACCACTTTTTTCACATTTTTACTTCTTTCCTGTGGTTTTTATGTCTTGTGTCTTACTGACTTGTGTCTCTTTCATTAGCTTCCTCTGTTCCTCACCTACCTTTCCTGTTTTCACTCAGCTTCTGACATTACAAAGACATTTCTATGTAAGACAAGCAGCTGCTTATGTTTATCAGCATAAATCTAGGAAAATGCTTTCCTGCATTAATCAAACCATTTTAAAGTTTACGTGTAGATTTCATGCTGTACGGCTTTGCATTTCAAAATGGTAATCTGCAGATGTTTGTTTAAAGCTCAGGTATAAACCAGAGGAGGGCTGATCACTATTGTTTGAGAGGCTCAGAAATAGCTGCCAGTAATAAGTAGGGTTTATACCTAAAAACAATAAAACTAAATATACAATTTAGATTTAAAGAAACAATGGTCTGTGCACTGTATCTTTACATAAGCACATAAAAAATATGAATATCCTCATGTGAGAGCTTACAAAACGTCCCTGCTAATGAGCTCTGTCTCACAGCGGTTCAAGTTAAAAGGAGATTCCATGCAAAGGGTTACATTAGCTTTTGATTAGCTTTCCGCTCATCCCATGCTGACTGTAAGGGCTGCACCTCTCATTTAACAGCACTCTGCATTTCCTGATAAGCCCTACTGAACTTGCTCGATTTAGCTGACGTTGTCAAACAGTCCCCTCAATAAATGACACTTGCCAGGAACCTTTATAGCCTTTAACAGAATGGGGATGACTCATGCATGCATGAGGACTTCCAACTGTAGGGAGACTGTTTGTCAGGGCTTTTCAAGAAGTATAGGCTGAATAAATAAAATTAAAATAAATAAACACCTCTTCTGTATTCCTTATAATGTTTAAATAGAAAGGCCCCCTTAGGGTGCTTCTTTACTCCTCATCAGTGACCAAACATAAAAAGTACAACTAACCCTCACACCTGAGATTGCTTTGAAGTGGACCAACACCCAGGATTTAGACTATCCTGGGTTTTGGTCCACTTCCCCGGGGCACCCCGATCGGTATGTGAAACCCCCCAGATCGCTAGCTTCAACTCACCTCACCCTGCTCCTACAACGCATGTGCGGCCGCTCGTCCAATCAGCGTGCTCGGAGCCGCTGAGGTATGCGCGTCAGAGAGACGTCTTAGCTCAGCGGCTCCGAGCACGCTGACGGCCGCATCTCGCGCTTCCCTCTAACAGGGAACACAAATGGCCGACGCAGGCACGCGTCCTGCTAGAGAGAAGTGCGAGATGCGGCCCGCGCATGCGCTGTTGGACCGGGATTCAGGTGAGGTTTGCGGGCGTCCTGGGGGGTTTTCACACAGCGGGGCACCCCGATTTTGGATGCCCTGCAGGGAGGGATTGGATCCTGCTGGGTGTTGGCCCACTTTAACAGAACATAATGTATCATCATGTTCCTGCTACCTGGACCAGTCATGGTTGCTTGTGAGCCCTTCTCCTCAGCAGTGTAATCATGCTGGTCACACTTCCACATCACAAGCATCTGTTGTTTCCACATCTGGAGCCTGGTTTGACAGTTTTATCCCTATTTAGATAGAATATCATTCAGGTTATGGGGCCCAGGAACTGTCCATGGAAGCTGTTTAAAGTGGACCAACACCCAGGATTTTGACTATCCTGGGTCTTGGTCCACTTCGGTGGGGCACCCCCGATCGGGGTGCCCCGCTATGTGAAACCCCCCCTAACCCCCCAAAAAACTCACCTCTCCCCGCTCCCAGCGCCGACGTACAAGCCAGGTCCAGGAACGTCTAAGCGGCTGCCGCCGCCGCCGCCGCCTCCCGCGCGTCCCTTTTGGCGGGCGCGCGCACGCCTACAGGGGCGCGAGGGAGGCGGCGGCGGCCGGCCGCCGCCGAAGATCAGGTAAGGTTTTTCGGGGGTTTTGGGGGGGTTACACCCCGCGGGACATCCCGATCTCGGATGTCCCGCGGGGTGGGGGGTGATCGGCCCGGGAATCTTATAGATTCCCGGGCCGATCACCCGTGGGTGTTGGTCCACTTTAAGGCAGAAGACCTAATGCAGCAACTCAGTTCTAGAGAGGTTCATGGTACCCAGGGCAACCAAACTAACCTCACCTACCACCTTATGTTATGATATAGCCCTGCACTAGAGAGATACTTTTCCAAACAGGGCTTTGGAAGGAAGCAATTGTACTCTAATAGAGGGCGTGTCTAAATGAGATGTGCAGCTGTTTTCCCAGTCATACATCCATGTCAGATTTTGGCCTTCCTAGAATACTTTAACAGATGCTCCAAGGGTGATAGTTAATGGGATCTGAATTATTTTTTCACTTTTAGCCCTAAGTTTGCGTGCAGGAAGTAAGCTTGGACCTCTTCATTACCTGCTACCCCTAATTCAACTTCACAATAGGAATGGTGTCTTAAAAGTGATACTGCAGACAACGGTAATTGTTACACCATTATGTCAGACTACATTTGGCACTGTCCTAAACTGTTTTCTGTTTTTAAATTGAAGCAGAATTGGGTTTACAGGTTCAGCCAATGACATTCTCTTTTTCATCCTGTCCCCCGATCAGCTCAGCAGAACGGAACAGGATTGCTGGTCCCTCCCTCCCCCCCCCCCCCCCCGCCTCTCCCTCCGCCTCCTCCGCCTCCTCCTCCAGATGCATCATCTCGGCCATTTCTTCTTCAATTTAAAAACGGAAAACAGTTTAGGATAGTGCCAAATGTAGCCCAACGCAATGGTGTAACAATTACCTTTGCCTGCAGTAGCACTTTAACTCCTCTTTGTGGTTGGTGGTGTATACAAGGGCAGGCCGCAATGGGTACTCTTTACTCACTGCTGGAGAACACAAGACGGTTGCAACTAAACAGCAGTTGGTTCCACACAACATGGAGCATTAAGTCCCTTCTAGTAGAACGCACTGGACTCTCTCCCGCTAGAGCTAGGTGTCTAGGGCTTTGGCTAAATCCTGGACCCTTTGAGGCCTCCCCCAATTAAACTTTCCTGCTCTTAAACTGGTCCCCTCTGCCTTTCTTCTGCTCCAGCTTTCAAAACCAATCCTGAACAGGAAACTCTAAAATCATATTGATTTAGTTTCACCCATGTCCTCCTTTGTAACTTTTTAGTCACATGCAACACATGGCCCAGGCTGAAACAGAACCAACCATTTAAGACCTACTCCTGTTTGAAAGACCTACTCCATTGAAACTCTGGACTCAAATGGAAATTCTGGACTTAAATGCATCCGTATTACTGTTTTAACTTTTGCTCTACCTCTGCCTGTCATCTAGTGTCTATTTTACTTCTCAACACTATTCACAGCGGAATGGTGAGGTTTACGATGCTAATCTCCTCACCGGCATCACCAGACTAAATAGAGCTTATACCCACCTATTACAGTTTCTAACTGACACTAGCTTACTACCAGACCAGCCCATAACCCTAGCAATTGCCCCAGTGTTACCAGTTCTTTGCAGTGCATGAGTAGATCTTTACCATTCCCCTAAGTTCATGGCATATTGTCAGACATTCCTAAGGTTTGCAAGCAAAGCCCCCAATCCCCTGTCACAACATACATGGAGAGAATCTGGCATGAAGAGGATGTGTATGAATCCAGTAGTGTGCCCTGTGACCAGTTCCCAATGGGAGTACTGGTCTGCTGTCAATAAGAAAAAGTTGTCTTGGGAAGTCAATCCAGGAGGTGAGCTGTGATGAATTTGCAGGTTCTTTCAGTTGAGCCTCTGATGGTGAGGCATAGTCTTCAGCCGCAGTGAAGTCCATTGAGAGGCTGAATTGGGAATGTACAGTCAGGGTTAGTCAGAAGCAGACTGGGAATCAAGCATTGAGGAGCACAAATAGAAGGAGTATCATGCAGAACAGTCAGGATGGTCAGTGAGATGTAAGCTGAGACAAAGCAAGTAGTCATACGAAAGCCAAAATCACATCAGGGTAGATTTTCAGGTGGGTTGGTCACAACGGGTACAGGTCATGTTCCAAGAAAAGTAGGAAAGCCTTTTAAATTAGCGTTGGTGCCAGTGTTGTGCACATGGAAGTGTTCAAGCACCACAACACTGTATGGTTGAGACCTGCAGTACACATACCCCAGAGGGTACATGTTAGTGTTCAGGGGGACACAAACAGGGGGTGTCTGACTGGTCTGGTATATTATTTTGACAGTGAAACATTTTCCCTTTCACTTTAAAAGTACTACAAGGCATGTGACCTACTTATTTTTGTACAATTTAAAATTGATCATCCCCTTGGGGGTACTTGGTTGGAACTTGTCAATAGGCAGTACTTGGCTTAAAAAAGTTGAGAACTACTACACTAGAATGCAGCACAATGCGCATGTACGTGCTTTCTAATATGCATGGGCGAGATTGATGCAACACTTGTGAGTTTGTGATTGTGATGTATTGAAAGCATCCATTTGCCAATGACCTGGGATGTTGGTGTGAAGCTGTTTCTGCTGTCATACAGAAGAATAACTAGCTGTGATGGGGGGGGGGGGGTGCCTTCATGATATCCCGCAAATAATGATATATACAAAGATGACTGTCTATAGTCAAAGTATTTCTACAGCATTAATTAGTCTGTCTTCCCATGTTCCTTCCTCCAGCCTGGTCCAAGCAGCTGTCTGTGTTTCAGATAGCCCTGGGCGTGTCAACTCCAGACCAGACATTGGGCTTTCCATACTGTAAGTCGCTCAATCCGCTCTAATTGTTGAGAAGGAAACTTGGAAAGCCCAGCATCTAACACAGTGTACTAGAGTGTAACAGCCATTGAACAGAAATGTGGTTGTGGAGTCTTCTGCAAAGAGAATGGGGCACTTGATCACTGATGGGCTGGGCAACTGCCCTGAGCAGCGATAAGTGGTAGGCTTTATATTTGCCACATAGTAGGGTACATATTAATAAAAAGAAAAAACTAAATTTTTACCAAAATGCATCTGTATCTGTGTCCAGAAAAAGCATTTAAACCCATCCCCTATTGTCTTCTGCTATCACAAAGGGAGCAATGCATATGAAATAGAGTCCAATAGAAAGCTAACCTATTATTATTGTGCTTTAAAAGCAATGGCAAGCTGCCTGCATCCACAATCTGGTTCCAGGCCGTTATCTTTACTGAGCTGAAGATTAGATCATAAAAAGGCTTTCTTTTACTATTGATTCCTCTGGCTTACAGATTGGATTTCTTTTATTACACCTTCTGTAACACCTTGATTTTCTCACTGTTGACTTAAAGTTTGTGTGGGTGTTTCAGAGTTGTGTGACACTGATCAATTATCCTGAATGCAAGAATCAAGTCTGCCGCTGATGTTTGCCAAAATACAGGGTCATTACCTTTACAAAACTTCTGTGAGACACACGACTCTAAATAGTAAGTTCATTTCAAAGAGTCATGAAGTTCACAAGGACAATATTCTTGATTAAAAAACTTTCCTCAAAATACCCCAAAAATAAGGACTCATTATTTGTTTTAAAATAGGGCATACATACATTGTGAATCAAAGTTGACAGAATATTACAAGAAAGTGATCTTTTTACAGTGTTCATATGTTGATTAGCAGTTGATTTGAGAAGGCCAATGTTATATCTATGCTCAAGGGGGGGGGGGGGGTAGAGCCAGTAACTACAGGCCAGTTAGATTAACATCTGCAGTGGTAAAACTAATGGAAACGCTCCTGAACAAGTGGATAATTACCCACCTAAAAATCAACAACCTTTTGAACTCCCAAACACCACACCCTCCCTCCCCCTCTCTTCATTGGTTCCCTTGTCTGGAGGGGAGGAATGAGGGGAGGCAACTATTCAGAAGGCTGGTAATGAGTCATCTGCCACCTCCCTCAGGGAAGCGGGCTGGCCGCAGATGGACAGACGGGCCGCCACACATGGGGATAATTCACCCCAAGTCCACTTGCCAGACCACTCGCCAGACATTTGATCA
The DNA here is from genome assembly GCA_027917425.1 of Gastrophryne carolinensis. Taxonomy (NCBI): domain Eukaryota; kingdom Metazoa; phylum Chordata; class Amphibia; order Anura; family Microhylidae; genus Gastrophryne; species Gastrophryne carolinensis. The sequence goes on from CM051235.1 coordinate 211,686,680, forward strand.
TTCAAATACTTGGCTTACCTAGGTAGAGGAAAAGGCACGTTAGTATTTGGCTCATGGTCTTCTATTTCTAACAAACTTATCGTTGGAAATTAGAGGGTTCAACGTTAATCAACATTAGGACCTTGATATAGTAAACTTGCCCTAAAATATCTCAGGAAAATAAGGACTGTTTCCAGATTTATATAGAAATAAGGCATGAGATAAAATAGCATGTGGGAGGAATTTAGAGCATAATACTTTATACATCTAAAACGTTGCACTAGAGTTATGTGACTACTTTTTACATTTGCTTTTTAAAGTAACTGTTTAGTAAATTACATTAGTGTTACATTCAGTGTGTCTGCTTATGGAGTAAAAGCTTTAGGAGTAAATATACAACATGTACTTAAAAGCAACCTGTAATGTTCTCTTTTGTTTGTATCGGTTCTTATCTCAACGTATGCCTTATTCTAAAATAAAGCTTAGCCCTTATTTCTATCAGATATTTTAGGGAAAGTTCAATGACTCAGATATTAAAAGCCTACGAATCAAAAAATCTACTACAATAAATCAGCATTAAAGCTTGAGAGATAAATAATAACTCAATAACTTAGTCCCCATGAAATTCTACTTTTTTAAGTCATCACTGGGACTCATTATGTTCCATTTCTACTTGCTTAGCAGTAGGACCAACTACTAAGGTTCTGCCTCTAATAATTTAGGTTTGGGGCTTATAGGGCTATTCCTTTAGTTACTATGCATTGGTGATTACATTCTGCTTTGAATTATGATCCTGAGGTTAGTTAACTTAAAGCAGAAAAACAGCATGGCACAGTTGGATAAAAAACCTCCCCAAAACGTACTTGCCCCATCTGTGTGCATGATACAGAAGCATTGTCAGCATTTACATATTCTCCTGCATTCGCTCAAAGCTGAAACGCCTCCTCACAGTTTTCCTAGTGCTAGCGGCCATTTTGGAGCTTCCTTTCTCAGCATCTTAACACATGCTGCTGCCTGGATTCGACTGACATAACTGACAATGCACAGTAACAGGAAACCCAGCAGCACTTCCTATTTTCAGGCAGCCTGCAAAATTAATTTACCACCACAGGATTTAGAAAAAATAATTTTTATGTGCAGCAATCTAAATTGCCAAAGAGTGGGATGCATATGAGCACTATTTGTTGTGTTGGTCTAGTTCACGTCATTTTTGACTGTTGGTCTGCTTTAAGTTAGTTAGTTAAGTTGATTCTGTATTGGTGCCTTTGAAAATCCAATTGTGAAAAAATGCCAGAACTGAGGTTTATGAAAGTCTGCTTCTTAAACTTTTGGATTGCAACTAATTATATTCTATTTCCAATAACTCATCTGCATTTAATTATTCAACATTAGGTGTCAAAAAACTCTACTCTACTCTACTTTCAATCAAGTTAAAACGAATGTCCAGTTTCTATATTACTTTGGATTCATCAGGTTTCATTAATTTAGCACTGGAACTTATTGTAGTCTACTTCTAATAACTCAACCTTTGGGCTCATGGGGGGGTTATGCTTCTAGTTACTATGAAATACACCTTTTAGGAATCTGGCCTTTTAGGAACTCTCTTTCTAATAACATAAAATTTTGGTAATATGGTTCCTCCTTTAATAGAACTGGGACTTATACTATAACTTGGAGGCCGATTCATTAATAGCGGCAGGTAGCGACAGTTGAGCCACTGTAGCGGCATTTTCAGAGCGCCTGCTAGTAGTCGCTGTGCTTGGCCGCTGTTCGGTAGTTGACAGCGACTCAGTCGGTGTGCAGTAATGTTGAATATTGGGTGAGGAGTCGCTATTTGACAGGTTCCGCGCTGTATGGGAGCGCATGATAGCGACTGACCATAGCGAACGGCTCCCAGCATATTCATTAACAAATCACGCTCCAAAAATTCTCGCGCTGTGAAATGCATGTTTAAACCCCAGAGCGCTGGCGGCGATGGGTTAAAAGTAGTTTTTTAACCCCCAAACAACCTTATTTTTGGAAACCAAAAAAACAAGTTTTTAATTACATTTTGTAATATGAATACATTAATATCAGACCTGTAATATCAATTCTGCACAAAGTAATTTTTTTTTTTTTTTTTACCCTTAAAAAAAAAATTCTAACATGGCAGAAGTGGTCACAGAATTTTTCACATTTAAAAAAAAAAAAAAAAAACATTAATATGAATTAATTATGAATATTTAAAGATTGTTCCATTGAAATGCATTGGAGAGCGCCAGGTAGCGAGAGGTCCTACCTGTCGCTGTTCGAGGTCGGACGCTGGCGCTGTGGGCTGAGGCTGGAATAATGATGAATGAGTCGCTATCTGGCGCTATCTCAGTTGCTAAGCAGGATTGCCTTGATAAATGTGTGATTGTGGTGGGGAGCCGGCGTTCTCGTGGCGGGGCCCATCATTACCGGCCGCTCACCAGTCGCTACCTGTCGCTATCCCTTGTTAGATAAGGGCCTTAGTGACGTGGTCAACAAGATTCTGCTTTAAATATGTTTAAATTTAGGTTTATGAACTTCTATTGTAATTACACAATATTGTTTTTTTAAAACTTCAATAGAATTCTAGCTTATGGTTAACTGGATCTGAAAAATAGATGAATAAATGAAACCTGGGGTACACTATTTCCCCAGGGATCAAAAAAAGGGAGCACAACCAATGAAGAAAATCTAACAATATTTATTCAAAAATTACAAGCACAACAAACTTTTAAAACCAACATGTAAGACACATTAAAAATACCCATGCTAACCCTAATATCCCTCTTTCCTCAAAGTAACCCACATAATACAAGGCATCGGCCAATATAGATATGTTATAAATCAATCCCCACTATAAGTTCAAGAAACAATAAAGAATATATAATAACAATTCACCCAAGCAAGAAGCAGTTGTGAAACGGCGAAGCGCAGGTGCTTTCCCCGGCTGCCCTTGACTTTCCTCCCCCGGCTGTGGCCTCTCTATTTTGCCTGATAGCTGAGTATCTCCTCACTAATTTTGTCACTTTAATTAATTTTTGTTTACTCTTGGTGTTTATTTCTTCTGTGTCACCTGTTATTATTTGGCACTATGCACTTTATAAACTATCCAATTGTTGAGACATGTTGGATTGTTTAGATATGCTGTATTGTCTTGATATTATGCACAATTGTTTTGTGCACCTGGGATAATATTCTACACTATATATGTTTATTGTTTCATGGTAAAGGAACTTATACCATTTCATTTGATCTAATAGGGATTGTGTTTTTTTTTTTTGGTTATTTGTTGTTTTTTGTGCCGGCACAAAGAATATTTAAGGTGTATAGGTTCAGGTATTGATTTTTTTCTGTGCATATATTATTGATTTTCTATTGTGTATACATTTTTGATTATCAATCACGGCTCTTTTCTTCTTTTTTTAGGGACATTGATTGTTATTTTATATTCTTTATTGTTTCTTGAACTTATAGTGGGGATTGATTTATAACATATCTATATTGGCCGATGCCTTGTATTATGCAGGTTACTTTGAGGAAAGAGGGATATTAGGGTTAGCATGGGAATTTTTAATGTGTCTTACATGTTGGTTTTAAAAGTTTGTTGTGCTTGTAATTTTTGAATAAATATTGTTAGATTTTCTTCATTGGTTGTGCTCCCTTTTTTTGATCCCTGGGGAAATAGTGTACCCCAGGTTTCATATATTCATCTAGTTGAGTGTTATTGGTGAGCACGCCATTACCGCTTGTTCATTAGTGGTGCACCACATATATGCAAATTGGATCTCAAAAATACATAATACATATTTTAGTGTAATGAACCTGCAGTAAGTTCAGAAAAAAACTTTGTTAAAGGAGTTTGTTTTTCCGAATGATTTATTCCTGAGTTGCCACAGATGAAGGAAATAATTGCTATTGCAGATTAGTTCTCACGCCCGGCTTTGTTTGCCTTCTACCGGGAATGCCAGTTTCATATGATAGAAAGACTCCAGGGTGCACTATTCCATATAACACTAAGCAGTGACATCAATAACATACAACACTAAACTAAATGAAATGAGAGCCAATAAATCTGTCTAGGCAGTTTAATACGTTTGCTGTGAAAGTCGCATTAGCTGGGTGTTTTATATTGAATTTATGTGGTCATCTGACACCTCTTAAATATGAGGGAGGAGGTTATTTTACACTGTGATATATTCTCTTTTAAATGGGGGTAATTAGCAGATCTTTAGTTTGCTCTGTTACAGTCTTCTGATTACTTACATTAGTTGGTGGTTTACAGTAGGGGCATACTATAGCATCTCCCATGATGCCGTGCAACATATTTGTGCAGTCTGTATCCATGTTTTCCTTTCGAGAAATCAAATGTATTGTCAATGTATTGTAATTATCAATGTACTGAAAGGTATTATCTATTGATTGCTGGGGGGGTGTCATATATTTATTGCTAGATGGAAGTCATGCATTACTTAGTGGGTGTCATGTATTTTTTTGCTATCTGAATGCCCTCTGCAGGCTTAATTATGTATGTGTAATGATAGAGTGGCTAAAAAAAAGTTTTCCCCAAAACAGCTTCCCAAGTCTCTCTGCCAATTGGGGCATATAAATCAATGCATTCCTCTCTATACTTATACATAAGCCTGCAGAGGCCTCTCCATCCTATAGAGATAAAATAAAGATAACATAGTTGTAACATTTCATGAATTCTAACAAATTACTATATTGTTAATTGCTAATTGTGTACTCCTCCTTGACCAAAAATTCTCCTCCAAGTTGCTGGAAGTAGTATTTCTGCTCTTCGCAGAAAAAGTTTAAAGCAACCTTTGCCCCTTAACCTCTTTCCTATCCTTTTCTTTTTGACTAGTTACCCTATCCTGCATCAGTGGCAGCTGCTGTCCAGACTGTGAATGACTCACTAATCAGTCAGTCACCATCGGTGCGTCAACTTTGGAAGCCAGAATCGCTGCTCCTATATGCAGCATTGTGTAGTAGAGTTGTTTGATTTGTTATACCCCCAAATTAGGCTTAGCACTGGGGAGGGTTGAGAGGGGGTACATTTTTTTTTTTAATACTTTTAGGCTGGAGTTCCTCTTTAAGGCTTTAAAGCTTTAAATGACTTAAACTAGACCAACACAACAAACAGTGCTCATATGCATCCCTCCACATGGCAATTTAGATTGCTGCACATAATTTTAAAAGCAAGATGGTAGCTTGTGCATTTGCAGGCCATATGCAAACAGGAAGTGCTGAGCGTCCTGTTACTGTTCATTGTCAGTTATGTCAGTTAAATCTAGACAGCAGAATGGCTGAGATGCTGGGAGAGGAAGCTCCAAAATTGCCACTACCTTTCTTTTCCAACTGTGCCAGGCTGTTGGTCCGGTTTAAAGCAAAACTGTGTTGGATGCCAAAACCATTGAGATCCTGAAGCCTAAATGTATAGGTAACTGAATAATCAATTCCAATAACAATATAAGATGATGTATGGGAGAGTCGTTAAAAGCTAAGCCAGAGGTCAACAGTAAGACAATCAATTCTGTCATCAATCAATGGGTTTGGCGAACTCAAATTCAAAGCTCATACAAAGGTCATTCAAACAGCAAAGTTCAGCAAATCCCAGATATCAACCAGAATCATTCAATTAGTGTTATTTTTCTCTGGTCCTAAATTAAGCACTTTTTCAGGATACAGTTAAAGGAGCACTATCATGAAAAATGGCCCAATGATAAAAATCCATATAAATATGCTGGATGGCAGGAGGAGAGGTCACTTATGCACCCAGCATCAAGAATTATCCAACCAGGCTTGGTTTTTTTAATGGAAGGAAGTGGAAATCAGGCGTGACACACACTAATTCCTGATACACTAAACCTGTCCCCCCTGGATTTTATTCCTACCAGGAAAAGAAATGCACAAGCTTGGTGGGAGTTTTATTCAGTCTGGGTGTATAAGTGACATTTGCTGGGGTGTTTATATGGATTTTTTATATTAGTCAATTCCGCGATAGTGCATCTTTAATCTCTATAGTAAAATGAAGGCACTGTATAGACTCGTTTTCAAAGAGGACAGGAATCCTCTTTTTAACCTCCCTCAAGGGGCATTACAATTCGGGATGCGCCACTGGAATCGCCAAATACTCATCTCAATCCTTGATGCCATGATGCATAAGTGGGCCTCCGGTACCATCCTTGGCACTGGGTGCCAAGAGAGAACTTGAACATGCATCTGCCTGACAGCCTTTCAAGTCTTCCTGGCGTAGAGTTTGCACACAAGTGATGATGCTGCACCATTGGATTGTGGGCTCAGGTATGTATGGGGACCCTGGGGGGATTTCACACTGTGGGGCATCTCAAATATCCCTAGGGCAAGCTTTAAGCTGGCCCTAGAGTCATTTAGTCCTCTTTAACACCCACTCCACCTGCATTTTCCCATAGATAATGTCAGTGCTAAGTGTAGGAGTAGAGAACTTATTGAAGGAATAGCCTTGGCAGACACCTATGTAAAAAACATCCACAAACTTTACTCATAGACTTAGAAGCAGAGGCCTGGGGAAGTATAACCCTTAAAAGCTGCATCAACAGCATTCTGGGGACTTTATTAAAGCGGACCAAAACCCAGGATTTTGACCATCCCAATTTCACACTAGGGATAGGGGATCGCCCGCTCAGGCCGGCCAAAGGGGGATTGTGTCCTCTTTAAACCTTCATCCTTAGTAAAGAACTTATTTACAACAATCCCATCCACTTAAAATGACAGCAAATAAACAAAATCATATAACATCCTATTCATTCTATACATATGAAAACGGAGCCACACATTCCGTGGTTCTTACCGACATTTTTGTGGGACCCTTCTTGCTGCTGGTGATATGTTTTCAATCGTGTTTTCACTGGGCTCATACTGTTTGGGTGGCTTCTTCCCTTGTTTCTGACATTTTCACATATTGGGTTTGATTCAACAAGCAAAAAAAAAAATTGCGGTGGTAGGAAAATCGAATCACATGTGAAAAATGGAAGTAACTTCGAGTGATTCATCAAATCTGACTAATCAAATTCGTCCAGTCGAATAGGCTTGGAAATGCAGGTGAAACATTTACATTTCCATGTGGAAATGGCTTTAGTAAGTGAAAATTTCCTGGAAAATTATCTCAAATTTTCCTGCTGAAAATCGTAAATCTCTGAAAATGTCTCTGATACTGAGAGGTCTTTACCAGAAATGGTGCATTTGTTTTATATATTTCACACAGCTGCAGAATAATCAGGTGACGTCCCCATGTAATATATCTCTGTGAATTTGTGACAGCTGTTTTTTTAATGCAATATTTGTGCAACTAGTCACTTTGTTATAGGATAACAATCATCCATGTAATGCTAAATACTATATTTTTCGCCCTAGGATTTGGAGGAAAACATTTTCTAAACCAAATGTTGTGCTAAAACACTCCATTACAGGCAGTGTGGCATTCCTCCTCCAGTTTCCCATAGGTAGTGTGACATTCCCCCCTTCTCATAGGCCTTCCCCCATCCCCTTATTCAAGGTGGCATTTCCCCCCTCCCATTCTCCACAGGCAGTGTGGCACCCCTCCCCATTCTCCACAGGCAGTGTGGCACCCCCTCCCCATTCTCCATAGGCAGTGTGGCACCCCCTCCCCATTCTCCACAGGCAGTGTGGCACCCCTCCCCATTCTCCATAGGCAGTGTGGCACCCCTCCCCATTCTCCACAGGCAGTGTGGCATCCCTCCCCATTCTCCATAGGCAGTGTGGCACCCCCTCCCCATTCTCCACAGGCAGTGTGGCACCCCTCCCCATTCTCCATAGGCAGTGTGGCATCCTTCCACCCCATTTCCTTAGGCATTGTGGCATCCCCCCTCTCCCATTCCCTATATAGGCAATGTGGCATTCCCCCCCATCCCCTTATTCAGTGTGGCATTCCCCTCTCCCTTTCCCATAAGCAATGTTGCAGAATCACCCAACCCGCAAACTGTAAATAGCTTTATTCCACACAGCAGTAAAAGGATTACTTGCAAACTGTTCAACAGTCTCTCGCACGCCCCCCTCTTGGGACTGGACAGAGTGTACCGGATATGTAAATTCTGGTGTGGCACCAGCAGGCTGCCATAGTGTGAGGTCACTATGAGGGGAGAGCTCACCTCACCACTCTGGAAACAAGACCCTGGGTCCCCCTCTTTTCACTCTGCACACAGCGGCTTGTCAATTTATCGGGGTGCTTGCAAGGCGTGGGCCAATACAAAGCCAAGTTACTGTCACTGGGGAGCCACTCCCACACCCCAGTCACTCTCCAAGCTATAGGCCCCGCATTTTACCTCAGTGGAAAATGTGCACCTCAGGTGTATAGCGGCAACAGCAGACTGGGGCCTGGAGGTAGTTCTCCAGGAAACATCTCCAGGGGCACCTCTCATTGTTAGGGCATGTTGGGGCATACTTTGCTTAATCCAGCCACAGCAGCTGCCCTCCTCGTGGCTTGGTTCTATCTCAGGGCCTCCCACTCCTCCCTTTTATATGGCCCTACCCCCTGGCCGTAATCCCGCATGATCGTGTGGGTTCTGGCCAGCTAAGGTCTCTTAGCCACAACCAAGATGGAGGTGGTCCTATTTATTACACAGTCACTTCTGCTGTGGCTGCAAAGATGGCATCCGACGCTCTGTTCATGCTCCAGTACTCCTATTCAAGTGAATAGGTTGGTGAGGCCACAAATAGGGAGGAAGAAGCCACTATGCAGCAGATCAAAGATGGCGGCGCCCAGCACTGGAAAAGCTAGCAAGCAGCACTTGGCTACTGGGCGAGGTAAGCTGTTATGTATGTTGTAACCCCCTGCCCTGTCTCAGCACCAGGGAAGGGTGGCAGGGTCCGGGGATACTTAGGGAGACTGGGCTTTCACTTTACTTCATTGCATGTGTACAGTAATGACCTGATTTACAGTGTGCTGTATGTGATGAGACTTCACCTGGCAGTGAACTGCAACCAGGGCTATAATTGTAGAGGCGAACGACGGGACAACGGACTTTTTGCTGGCATTGCAATGCGCCCAATTTGGTTTTAAAAATTGAAGACATCTTGCTGAAAACACACTTTTAAAGCTTATGTCAGCATGGTATGGGTTTCAAAATATATTTGCTGTCTCAGGAGTGTCTTGGTTGTTTAAAAAACTTTATATAATGTTTAAAAAAATTTAAAAAGTAATTATTTGTTGTTCTTTAAATACTGGTGAGCTATCTGACAGCTATCAAGCTCAAAATTTAAATGACCTAAATATAATCTTGGCAAAAAAAAAGAACATTGCTCAAAGCTGGAGAACTGAACAGGTATTTGCTTGCATTCAGCCAACTGTGCTGATCTAGAAGTAAATGCAGCAAACATGTGCGTAGTCGCTCAATTTTGCTACATTTTGTTTGGTAAATGAGGCAAACTCACATAAACCCAGCAAATGAGCAGAAAAGCTGTTAATAAATCACCTTGTACAGGCATCATGAGTCAATCATGATGTTTAGAAAAGACTAAACCTGCACTTTAAAATGCACAGGGACATGCACATTAGGGAGTTTATTATTATTATATTACTATAATTAATAAAAGTAACATAGTATGTAAGGCTGAATAAAGATTCCCATCTAGTTCAGACTGTTTATCTCCTTCCAGTGGTCTAGTAGCCATAGCTAGAAATGTTATTACATGCCAGGAAGCCATCCAGTCCTTTTTTGAACATTTTTACTGTATCCTTCATTACTACCTCCTCTGGCAGTGAGTTCCATAGTCTCACTGCTCTTACAGAGAAGAATCCCCTCCTATGTCGGCAGAGAAACTTTCCTCTAACCTTAGTGGATGCCCTCGGGTTATGGTTACACTCCGGGGTATAAATAGATTGTGGGACAGATCTTTGTATTGACCCTGGATATATTTATACATAGTTATTACCCCTCAGGCGTCTCTTTTCCAAACTAAATAAACCTAACTTTGACAATCTTTTAGGTTACTCTAGTCCCCGCACTTCTTTTATTAACTTAGTTGCCCTCTTTTGAACGGGCTGCAATTCTGATATGTCCTTCTTAAGCACTGGTGCCCAGAACTGTACACAGTATTCCATATGGGGTCTGACCAGTGACTTGTACAGGGGTAAAATGATGCTCTGGTCATGAGCACCTATGCCCCTCTTGATCATGTTTGCTTTGGCAGCAGCTGCCTGCCATTGATTACTACAGTTAAGCTTATTGTTAACTAACACCCCTAGCATTTCTTTATTTAGTGTGTAATCATGGCGCAGATTTCTCTTTCCCATGTGCATAACTTTACATTTATCTGTGTTAAACTTAATTTGTCATTTAACTGTCCAAACTTCCAATTTATCCAAATCTGTCTGCTGTCCTCATTTGTGTTAATTACTTTACACGGCTTAGTATCATCTGCAGAGATTGAGACTTTACTGTTTAATCCACCAAATTTCAGTAATATATATATTGAAGAGAACTGGTCCCAGAACTGACCCTTGTGGTACACCGCTAGTAACGGTGACCCAATCCTAGTGTGTACCATTGATAACCAAACCTCTACTTCCGATCATTAAGTCAATTTCTCACCCGTCTGCACACGTTTTCCCCCAGTCCAAGCATTCTCATCTTTTGTACCAGTCTTTTATGTGGCACAGTATCAAATGCTTTAGAAAAGTCAAGATATATGATATCCAATGACTCCCCTTGATCCAATCTTGAACTTATCGCCTAATAAAAGCTGATTAGGTTTGTCTGGCAGGAGCGATTCCTCATAAATCCATGATGACATGGAGTAATAAGGTCATTTTCCCCCAGATACTCCAGGATAATATCCCTTAAGAAACCTTCAAAGAGCTTGCCCACCACAGATGTTAAACCTACTGGTCTGTAGTTCCCAGGTTCCCCCCTAGACCCCTTTTTGAATACTGGCACCACATTTGTTACGCGCCAATTCTTTGGAACAGCCCCTGTAATTACCGAATATTAGATATAACGGCTTGTCTATTACTGTGCATAACTTCCTTAAAACATAGGGATGTATGCCATCTGGTCCCGGGGATTTATCGATTTTTATCTGCTTGAGACGGTGCTGCACTTCTTCCTTGGTTAGACCAGTGACATTTTATAGTTTCGGTTATTGCCCTGCATTTCACCTGGTATGTCACATTCTTTTGTGAATATAGAAGTAATGAAGATGTTTAGTAAATTTGCTTTCTCCTCATTCCCCTCTATAGGTGTCCCCTCCTTGCTTAGGGGGGGCCCACATTTGGGGTTAGTTTTACTCTCTTTAGCAACCAGTCTTTCTGTCTCCAGCTTTGCTGCCCTTATCTGTTGTTTACATCATTTATTTTCTTCTTTATGGTTTTTTAACGCTTCCACTGTCCCTTCCTGCTTTAAACGTTTAAATGCCTTTTTTTGTTGTTTATTGTCCCCCTAACCTTGTTGTTTTCCACATCGGCTTACGCATGGTGTTAACCGTTTTATTCCTGTAAGGTATATATCTATCACAATGAAAATTGAGGATTTCTTTGAAAGTATCCCATTTACTGTCCATGTTTTTGTTTTTAAGGATATTTTCCCAGTCAATGCAGTTTAGGGCATCTCTAAGCTGGTCAAACCTTGCATTTTTAAAGTTCCGTGTTTTTTTGGCTCCATGATAAGGCACCCTATTAATGATATTATGATCACTGTTTCTTTGTCTGGTACATTAGTTAGTATTAGGTCCAATATGGCTTTCCCCCTTGTTGGAGCTTGTACTAATTGGGAAAGGTAGCCATCTTTTGTTTTAGATAAAAAACGATTACGAGATCCACAGGTTTCAACATCCTATATAGTCTATATCTGAGTAATTAAAGTCCCCTATAATCACTTCCTCATCTAATTAACAGCTATAGCTATTTGCCTTAGCATCATGTTTTCTGTGGATTCGGATGTATCTGGAGGTTTGTAGCAAACCCCCATCAGTATTTTATTTTTGTTTCTCCCTCCATGTATTTCGACCCATACAGACTTCACATGGTCATTTCCCTTACATATATCCTCCCGCAGAGCAGGCTGTAGAGAGGATTTTACAATTAAGCAGACTCCACCACCTTTGCATTTTTACGGTCCCTCCTAAACACACAGTATCCCTGTAAATTTACTGCCCAGTCATAGCTTTCATCCAGCCAGGTCTCTGTTACCCTCACTATGTCATATTGTTCTTCTGTTATTATCAGTTCTAGTTCATCCATTTTATTTGTCAAGCTTCTAGCATTTGCAAGCAAAATGCTTATGGTAATTTTCTATATTGCCCTTATTTCTGCTAGATGTGCTCACCCCTCCCCCCTCTCCACCCCCAGTTTCATGTCTACACTCACTGTCACTATATTTCCTAACTTCCCCTTTATAACTGCATGTACCCTCCCCTCAGTGCTTAGTTCAAACACTCCTCCAACCTTTTAGCCATCCTCTCCCCCAGCCCAACCCTGCCAAAGAAAAGGTAGTCCACTGGCCCAGTTCTCTAAGAACCCAAACCCCTCCTTTTTACTACAATTTTTGAGCCACCTTTTTACCACCCTAATCTCCTGTTGCCTCTCTGGTGTTGCTCTTGGTACTGGTAGTATTTCTGAGAATACTACAGTTGAGGTCATTGCCTTAAGCTTGCAGCCTAAGTCCCTGAAATCATTTTTAAGGACCTTCCACCTACTTCTTCCTATGTCATTTGTGCCAATATGCACTATAACCTCTGGGTTCACGCCAGCCCCTCCAAATAATCATTCAGCCTGCTCCACAACATGCCGTACTCTTGCCCCAGGAATGCAACACACTGTTCGGGATCCTGGTCTTTGTGACAGATTGCCCTTTCAGTGGTGTTGTCTTGCTGAAGTTGTGCCACCCCTGAGCTAACATCCTCCAACCGGGCAAGCTGGTTGGGGGGTGACTGCTCAGGACTAGACTCCCTGTAACTTTTACCCCATACACTGTCTGCTAACTGTTATCCAGCTAGCTGCCTCATTATCCTGCTTTTCCTGCCCTCCCTCCCTTGATCCAGAGAGTGCCAGCTTAGTGAGATCCAGACTCTTTTCCGTGACAAAAATGTCTCTCAGTGTTGCCAACTGCTTCTTTAGAACATCAGCGATGACTTCCAAATGTGCATTTCGCACACATCCGAAACATAAGTATGCACCCTTGACCGGTTGTTCAAACAGTGCATACATAGCACAAGATGTACACTGGACAGCATTGTTAGGCATGGAGCACATTGTATCAATTTGTTGGAGCACAAATCCCTTTATTACAGCTTCGCCACTTCTGTTCGTAATTTCTGCTTTTAACTCCTGCTTTAACTCACCACTTACCAAGCAGCACTTACACAGCCAGCCTTCAGAGCCAGCTCCAAGAGTTGTGGCTCCACTTATATATCACCTGCTTCAATTAGGCCTCAGCAAGAATCCAGGAGAGAGAGATCCAGGAGAGATTTTTTTGTTTACATTTCTGCCAGCATTAACACACACTGATTGACAAAAATAATAAATAATATTAATTAATTTTCTTTATTTTCTTAGGATAATGTTTAATTTGATTGTTATTTAGCAATAAGATAGAGAACTGAGAAGTCTGTTTAAGAAAGACAGTGTATGTGTTTAAAGTGGACCAAAACCCACAATTTTGACTATCCTGGGTATCGGCCTTTGCCCTCCTCGGGCGTCCCGATTGGGGGTGCCCTGCTGTGTGAAACCTCCCAGGTCGCCCAATCTCACTCACTTGTCCTATGGCGCATGCGCAGCCTCTCGACCAGTCAGCATGCTCTGAACCGCTTCTGCCCCTTCGTCCTAGAGCTCCACTTACTTTAGAGTTCTACCCTTAAGTAGTCTCCAGCCCCATCTAGGAATGTCTATTATTTAGGCGCTTTCCCTTGAATTTCTAGTTCTTCACCTTTCACCTAATTCTATTTTTACTAAGCACTATTCTGTTCTCTGCTGCAATCTTGTCTATAAATTCTATCACTATGACTATAAACTTAAAAGCATTAAGCACTATGGAACAAGGTCTCTCTCCCAGTCTGGCTGATGTGTAAATGTTTAAACCTTCTGAACTGTATTAGCAATTTTATCGGCCCACCACCCGCTCTGTTGATAGATGAACAGCAGGGCATAGGATCATGGGTGTGGGTGTTGGTGCTCAAGGCATCTCGATTTAAAGTTTACCTTGGAGTGAATTCAGCTGGACCAAGAGTCTTTTAGACCAGTGTTCCCTAACCCTTCCCGGTACATCTGTGTGGAGATCCACAAAACATAGCCTGTTGATGGAGAGGGTTGGGGACCCGTTTTGGACTCTAGGTTTGCTCTTACACAAAAGTCCAGCCTGTGGTGCCGCTTCATTGCTAGTGGCAGGTAACAACTATTGTTATATTACAATTTTTGTACTTATGCCAACTCTTTTACTATCCCCAGAATGGAGCAGACCCTGAGGGGAGTGCAGACTCAAGCAGCCTCAGCAGATCAACCTTACCCGATGTCTCGCTGGTGAGTATTACTGGTGATTGCCTGGATCATTTCAGGGATTGACGGCCAATGAAGTGAGCTGGTGCTGTATTTTTTCTATTAAGCCTCTTTAATAACACATTTGTCAAAGTCACCACAAACACAGGTAATGCTGCTGATAGCTTTGCAATGAACCTGCTTTATCTTCACTTAGCTATGACGGATGGTTCCAAATATAGCACCAGCACATCCAAAATGATTCCGTCTATCCCGAGGGCCTATTGTACAGCTCCGCAAATTAAAAGTGATGCATTTTGTATGATCCACCCATTAATCTGGGCAGCTTCTGGACAGGTCAATAGACTTCTCGAAAGGATCTTATACAACAGCTCACCGTCATAGTGGTGAAACATTTTGAAGTCTACATGGAGGCATAACGAGTTTTATGCTTTTTAACTGCTGATTAACATGATAATTAGACGTTTCATTGTCAAATGAAACATGTACCCGGTTGCCATGCTCTGAAATGGAAAGCTATTTACATTTTGATTGATTTCTTAGGCTGTGAAATGTCATGCCTGGGAGCCTGATAAAAATATGTCCTCTTTCTATTATATCTAAGATAATTTACTGTGTCATTAGCAGGTTTGAAATGTGATTATGTAGAGAATTGAATTGACTGCGCAGAATAATTTATTCTGACTTGTTTTCTATATATCTAAAGGATATATTTAGTGATAAGTCAACTTTGTTCGGGTTATTTTTAAAGAAGTTTCACCAATCATTTAAATGGCTTCTCAAATCATTATGGTAATCATAATACATTGGGAAAGCCATTCAGATAACTAGTTAAGTGTCTTTAAGAAAAACATAGCCAGACCTGTCTAGACCATTACGTGAATGCAGATGAAGAAATTGCAAACTTCAGAAGTGAAGATTTAACCCATAAGCCCCTAATGTAATTTAATTTTTTTGAGATTGCTGAGTGGCTGCATTTGGAGAATTTAGAGCGATTCCGTCCCCTGCTTATCTGAATGGCTAGGGACAGGAACGCGTCACAGCTAAAGGGAAGTCAGAGATTTGGCAAACGGTGAAGACAATTTCTTGGGAGCCGCATGTATAGGTTAGTTTATCGGCAAACCTGGGGGTTTCACACAGCGGGGTATGCCAATTTAGGATGCCCCGGAGCAGGCTAGCAGTCGGCTCTGGAGTCTAAGGCCGAGGCGGCTTTTGTGCAACATTAAGGCCCTTGTTCATTACTAGATTTATACTGTATTTAACTGGTTCATGATAAACTTGTTTTTATCACATAGGTTCTACTTCTATAAATGTTAATTTAAATAAGAATTTACTCAAATTTTCTGAGCGACTGGCCTTGATTCAATAAGAGTTGAAAGTTGTAATACAAATTGGCCACATTAAAAATCATCCTGCCAGCATCTACTGCATTTTCTGAATTTTTAAACATCCAAGATGGCGGCCCATGGAGTCCCAGGAGTCTGCAGACAGGAGGTGTCCTCTGATTGTGGGATTGCTGTCCCTTTCCTTACCCCAGCTCTGCTCTGCCTGTGCAAAGCACAGCTATAATCCGCCCCCTGTACTCCACCCCTCCTCCTCTCCTCAGCATGTGAGGCTTCTGAGGCAAGATAGCGGCACCCCTATCCTAGAGTCCTAGAGTTGCAGCACAGTGGGGGAAAGAATAATTAATAACTAAAAATTTAAAATATATACATTTTAGATGCTGGAGAATAGTTTTTTAAGGGTCTTGACTTTTTAATAATTGATGCTGAAGGTCCAGTTTCATGAGAAAAAAAGCATGAAAATGTCACTGTTGCTGAATCGCCAGCTAGGGAGACAATGAAAGTCGATGGTACTTTTTACTTTTTTTTACTATATTAAAACTTGCCATTGACTTTCATTGTCTCTATATCTGGTGATTCAATAACAGCATTCTCATGCTTTTTTCTCTGGTATGATTATTTTTGCTATCGGCTGTACAATATCTGTCTCTTTCTATCTTTTCTACTCGTGCACAATCACTTTGTCTTTTCACATCTATGCTGAAGTTTTGGATACCTATTTCAAAGAGAAAATCGAAAACATCTGGCAAGAAATTGGCTCTCAGCCACCAAGTGTCATTGATCCTCTTCCCTACTGCAAGTCACCTAGCTCACTTGCATATTCAACCCAGTCTCTCTCCCCGCTCTTGCTCGACTAACCAGATTTTTTAACCTCTCTCTTCTGGCATCTTCCCTTCCGCCTTCAAACATTCTGTCATGATTCTTCTACTTACAAAACTACCCTTGACCCATCCAGCACAACGAATTACAGACCTGTCTCTAATTTTCCCTAAAAAATTCTGGAGTGCTGGGTCTTATCCGCTACCTCTCAGACAACTTCCTCCTTGACCCATTGCAATCTGGATTCCGCATTCTACACTAAACAGAAGTCACAAATGACCTCTAAACACTAAACAGAAGTCACAAATGCAATGGTGACTACTCACTGCCCATTCTGCATGATCTCTCAGCATCATTCAACACAGTGGACCAAAATGTCCACTTACTACTACTTAGCATGCTCCGATCTATTGGTTCCTTCCTTTTTCGGTGCTCCTTCAGTGTATCTTTTGCTGGCTCTACCTCCTCTACTTTCCCTCTTACTATTGGTTTTCTCAGGATTCATTACTAGGACCTCTCCTCTTTTCTCTCTACACAGACTCTATCGGAGAGTCTATCAATAGATTTGACCTTCAGTACCATCTATATGTTGATGACACCCAACTATATACTTCAGCCCTCGACCTCACCCTGGCCGTACAGCAGAACACCAATGACATTCTGTCTGCTGTCTCTAACGTTATGTCCTCATTTTGTCTGAAACTAAATCTTTCAAAAACAGGACTACTTGTGTTCTCACCATCTACTAACTTACCTCAACCTGACATTTCCCTTTCAGTTCACCATTATAACTCCAAAGCAGGACCACACACTTGACTCCAATCTATCATTCACCCCCTATATTCAATCGCTTTCCCGCTCCTGCCGCCTGAACCTCAGAAACACCTCTAGAATCT
The DNA here is from genome assembly GCA_027917425.1 of Gastrophryne carolinensis. Taxonomy (NCBI): domain Eukaryota; kingdom Metazoa; phylum Chordata; class Amphibia; order Anura; family Microhylidae; genus Gastrophryne; species Gastrophryne carolinensis. The sequence continues at coordinate 211,704,211 of CM051235.1, forward strand.
GCCCCTTTCTTACAGTAGAAACAGCAAAACTTATTGCTGCCCTGATCTATTCTTGTCTTGATTATTGTCTCTCACTACTAACTGGTTCCCCCTTTCTAAACTCTCTCCTCTCCAATCCATCCTGAATGCCGCAGCTTGGCTCATCTATCTTTCTAACCACTATTCTGATGCCTCCACCCTCTGCCAGTCATTGCACTGGCTGCCCATACAGTATAGGATTCCGTTTAAATCGCTCATTCTCTCTGACAAAGTACTTCATGGTGCTGTAGCTCCCTCCATGTCTTCCCTAATCTCTGTCTACTGCCCTACCCCCACCCTGCAAATGATCTACAACTTACTACCTTAGTCCAAACCCACTCCTGCCTACAAGACTTTTCCCAATAGTCTCTACTCCCAACAATTAGATGACAATGATTCAAAACATCAATAGCTCTATAGAAATGGCTCTATAGAAAGCTATTCACAGCGTTTGCAGGGTGATTGCTAAGCATTTGGAATCACATTGTTATGGCCCAGCTACGCAGTGGTGTGAACCCTGCCTTTTGGATGAGTTTGTTGTGGATAAAAAGTATTTTTAATATATTGTCATCTGTCATCTGATATATATCTGATACATACATACGCAGGTTAAATAAAAAGTAATGGTACAAAAAAAACACCAACAGTTGCTGTAATGCTGGTGGATTTATGTACACACCCCTTCTTGATGTGTTACTTTAGGCCAAACCAATTAGAAATTAATGTAAATCTGCTCTAAGCAAACTTTTTTGGTGCTTTTAGGATGATGTTAATTCACTCTTAGAGGAACCTCCATCATTACGGTCAGCTCCTCGGCCCACAGATGAACTGTCTGCCGTTCTTCGAAAGCAAAATGGGGAGCGGACACAGCGCCCTTCCTCTGGATCTTCTCAATCTGGGCTCTTCTTTACTGCTCCTCCTCATCCTAGTCCACCACTGCCACCGCTCAAATCACCCTCAACTCCAAGCCCTCCTCTTCCTCCTCTCACTACTCCACCTAACTCACCTCATTCTCACAATTTAAACCAGGCACTATATGCCACTGTCTCTACCAAAGCTCAGACTTCTCTACGACCTGCAGCCCAGCTGGCTCTGGTCACGCAGGTACCTCTACCCCCTTTTCCAAGAGTCCAGTCACCCACTCTGTTAAAGCCCCTGTTGGAAAACTCTCCTCGGCCCTCATCACCCTCACAGCCAGAATCATCGGAAACACAAGCCTCACAACATTTCGTCATGGTGGAAGTCCACCGGCCCAATAGTGAACCTGACGTCAATGAGGTTCGAGCTATACCACAATCTCGAGGTAAGCCTTAGACATTTTACAATGATTTGTTATACACCGTGGAGTCACATTATTATGAGCACCTAACACGTTAGCATTGAGTAGCTCATGAAGAAAGCTACATGCCATGAGCTGGCTTGGTGGGTATATAAGGTCGGTGTGTGACACATATCCCTTGTTGCTATTATGGGTAAATGGGAAGATTTATCAGAGCTGCGAAAAGGGATGATTATTAGCTTTTGGACCAAGAGTGGCAGCTATTTCTGAGCAGTCTGGGAACTGTTTAAGACTGATGTGAGTGGTGAATGCTACCGTGGAGCAGCTAACCATCAAAATCAGACATGTGTCTAAAACTGCAGTTCAGCGAACCTGACTGTGTGAGCTCCAAAGAAGATATATAGTTATTGAACCTTGGTAGCATCAGTTCAGCCTTGGTTGCAGGGCTCAATTACCATTGTAATATCAGAATTGGACTTCGGCTGATCGGCAAAGAGTTGCTTTCTCCAATGACGTTAAGTTTTGTGCTTCATGGAACAGTTTAACTTCTGTATGTCAGGGACTCTGTTGGTGGCAGCAGTATAGCCTGAGGAATGTATTTCTGGAACTTCCTGGGCCCAGTCATTCCCAGGTGACTGTCTTCCCTGGGGTGGATCGGTTTGCTCGGCATATAATGTGCAGAGCGAGACAATGTGACATAGCTAGAAATGGTTGGAAGAGCATGACCAATACTTACAAGTACTAACCTGGCCCTGGTAGTATTGTGCCTAGAGCACCCATTTATTGAGGGTGCTGGCATCACTGCTACAGAAATAAAATGCTTGTTCTTGCCGTATTATTGCCCCTGGCGAGTGCCCCCTTGCACCTTCTCCTCTGTCCACAGACACAAATATACGCACTACTTTTAAACCATTGTGCCCCTTTCCTCTCCCCATACACACACACACACTTGCTTTGCATTTAACCAGCCAGGGGTGTTCATGTGTGGGGTTGGGGTTTTTTTCATGTGCGGACCAAAACAAAAGGGGGATCTTGCACTATAAGTGTGCCTAGTGAAGCATAAACACCAAATACAGCCCTGCCACCCCCCCCCCCCCCCCCCGCAAGCCTGGGTTTTGGGCTTTTTCATTATTGAGATCCTTGCCACATTTGATCGCCAGTAGCCAGTCACTGTGCAAACGCCAGCTAATGTTCACACGGGGTGTCTGTACATATGGGGGGTCTGAAACCAGCTTTCAAGTGGTGTATGCGGGGGGCATTAGCAAAGAGGATGCCCCCTCATTCTGCAATCGACTGTCATGGATTGCTTCAAATAACACAATGTCTCCAGTAAAGGAAAGAAACTTAGGCTCCCTAGTAGGATCACAGACAGCAAATAAAACATTATAGTGGCTGTAATGGGTAGTCATGCCCAAGGAAGCAGCCTTGTCACCGGAGAGGGGCAGGTTCAGTTTCTGGCCTGGCAAACATACAGTTTGGACTTTAAAGCGTACCTGTAGCAAGAAAAAAAAATTAAACTGACAAACCCAAACATCAGTGCAAAAGTGCAACACAAGGGAAAATGTTTTGCTGCTGTTCTGCAGAAGAGAGAGCAGAATTGTGTGTTTCATTGTGGCAGCAATTTGGGGGTGAACAGTTTTCTTCTTCTCTGTTGAGGTTACCTGTTACTGATTCAACCAATACGCTTGTATCCAAATGGGAACAGATTTCTCTAACCATACAATATTCCAAATTCATTGTAAAGCATTCCCATAATACTGGAGGGTTTTGACCCTGCAATTTTACTTGCTTTATGATCCCAAACCTTTTTTATTGCCAGAGTCACATTTAGCCCAGATGCATGGTCATGGGGCAACATTCAACTTGAATACATTGTAGAACCATATGACCCTTGAAGAACAGAATAAAATGATGGTTCATGGTATATGTGGACCCCTTCAGTACCAAGTGAACATGCAAATGCCCTCTCATCCCCAAATTCATATGTCCCCAAAATAAAGTATGCAGCATAAGTGAATCCCCTTTGCCCACAAACATTATTATGAAGAGTGAGCATGAATCCCCCCTATAAAATACTTGACTCCCCAGCTCCAAAGAGGTTAAATGGCAGAACTAGGCAGGTGGAGAGTGCTGGCCTACCTGCCTCTGCAGCCTCCAGGACCTTAATTTTTTAGCTACTGTCCTCTGTATTGTTCCTGGGATGTGACAGGAGCTTGGAGAGAAGCATTGAAAGCTAGCAAGACTGGCAACTCTGCATTAATTCCATGCATGACACTAACCATGCCCATCCCTGGATGCCATGTACCCCCCCCCCCCCCCTTTCCCAGCTTTAGTAGTGGGCTAGACCTCTGCAAGCTTTCTGGTCTAGATGACAGTTGGCGAAACACGCAGCATGGGTTCACAGTCCACATGTGGCTCCCGAGCTCCAGGTTGAGGATCAGTGGGCCAAAGCCCTTTAGCAGAATACTTTGCTTGGCCTTTATTTTATGCATAAGATTATTTCATGCAAAGAAAACATAACTTTTCCTTCATGATCATGACTATGTGAGCCCCGGCCGACCAGTTTCAAATAGTCTATCATGGGCAAGCTAAATACAAAGTTATGGAAATAGCCCCATCTTGTGGTTTTACTAAATAGATGCATACATTACTAGTATTGGGCATTTCTATGTATTAGCGCTATGATTTCCTTAGTTTGGCATAGCCCTGTATAGCATGCACAGCATGTTATACTACAGCTGTTTTGTATTCTGTATACTCACGCTCGGAAGAAATTCCATAATTATGTTTATTTCTATATACTCTGTGCTGATTCCCTGAGCTCAGGCCTCCTTTCTTTGGCACAGTCAGGCTCACTACTGTAAAGCACAGTGGGAGGGTTACAAAGCATGGTGTTAGATCCGCAGTTTGCTTTTTTTTGTTATATGTAAATGCATGTTAAGTAAAGCACATTATTTTACAGTGTGCATATTTTATTGTTTACTGAGCTTACAAAGAGAAATCATATTTTATTAATTAAAAAAAGATATATACTATGATCTATTTTGCTTTCTTATAGCTCTGAGAAATATCATATATATATATATATATATATATATATATATATATATATATATATATATATATGAAAAGTCACTGCACGCACATTTAAACACCTATTTTTCTTTGTTTTTACTTTTCTATCTAGTGGTGTGAGCTTTGCTATGTCTCTATGACTAAGGGGTCGATTCAGAGAATTCACACTATTTTTTCAGAAGAGAAAAATGACAATGACTTTCATTGTCTACCTTGGGGCTGATTCAGAGCCAGGTGACAATTTACACCCGGTAGACAATAATGGGTCAATGGCAGTTTTTTTCTCCCAAATAGGGAGTGAGAATTCTCACCTGGCTCTGAATCGACCCCTCTGAATGTCTGACAAATTAGAAAAATACATTAGTTAGTAAATAAAGTAAATAAAGTATTTTGGCTACATGTTACAGCTATGCTAAATCCATTAATTTCAATGCATTTAACATACACAAATGACTTGACTGGTCATACTGCATTGTTATGAATTGTTTAGCTTTAAAAACCTATTTATTTTGTCTATATGTAATTTAATAAACAAAATTGCTTTTTTTTAACATTGGTAATATATCTTAAGGATGTCCCTTTCTATATTTCCTTTATTCAGCTGTCTTGCCCATCTCCCCGCCAGCCTCTCTGTCCCAACTCTCTGACAGTGGGCAGACACTCAGCGAGGACAGTGGAGTGGACGCCGGAGAAGTCGGTGGAGGCAGCAAGGACAGCAGCCCCCAGCCACAAAAATCTAAAGGAACAGAGACTACTACAAAACCAGTAAGTGGAATTAATGTGTTTCTTTGTCTCCCTCTAAATTACTCTGTGCCAAGGGCTAAACAATATGGATTTCAGAAAATCAGCATTTTGGGGGGCTTATGCAGAAGAAATAAAAATATCAAGTTTGACCCGTAGATCAGACTTCTGCTGTCTAGAAATCCAGCACTTACCCACCGCTGCCAAATGGAAATAGTATGGAAAACACTCTTGCACAATGCTCAAGCACAATAAGTGAATGCAGTGATATATGTGGATGGAGAAAGTGTCTTCATCATAAAGCAGACCTCCAGTCAATAAAAGGAAGTTTAGTAAATTGATCCCCTAAACCCCCTCTTCTGATGATTGTGGTATAAGCTGATTGAGAGGGCTTAACCCCATGCAGATGTTGTGGCATAGCATGAGGATTCAGTGGCATAAGCTGATTGATAGGGCTTAACCTCATGCAGATGTTGTGGAATAGTATGAGGATTCTGCACTCCTGAACTACATTGGAGTGACCATATTGCTGACAGTTCTATTTACACATGAGCATGAGGGAGAGAGCTGTTCCAGCAGCAGCCCACGCCAAACACAAGCTAACATGTCTAACATGCCACACACAAACACACACGCACTGAATAAACATTTGCTGGGGGAATTCTGTGTGTAAGAGAGGGAAGTTGTTACAATAGATCTATAGGTTCTGCAGCCGGAAAGCATTGAAACAGTTGTTTACAATGTTGATAAAATGTTTTAAAGAGCCCTTGCAGTGCAGCTCTGGAATCTCAAGGACTCCAGGTGTTGCTGCTAGGCAACCCCTGGGGTCACCATTAACTCACCTTTACTAACAGCTCACGCAATGCTAAATTTGCCGGCGGCTGCATCCCTGGCTTCCCTGCAGCTGTGCGCGCTCTTGCGTCCAGCCATGCAGATAAACCAGGAGTGCGCACTCCACAGGGAAACCAGGGATGTGGCCAGCCAGCTGGAGCATGTCATATGACAATCTTGAGATCAGCCAATTGGCAATCTCTAAATTGCAAGGTGGGCATGGCCTCGGTGGTGGAAAAACCTGTATTTTTTATCCGGCCCACTGTCGTGCCGTGAGCATCACCTGAGGTACCTGTGCAGGGAGGACGACAGTAGGTCACAAGTGGGTTCGTCAGTAGGTCATGGTAGGAATGGAAATGGACACTGTTTGCGATGGTATATATAGTATTTTAGGGACAGATAGTGTTGGGGACAGGTATGGGAGAGGGGTTGGAGGGAGATTTGGGAGGGGGGGGTTGTTTGAAGAGGACTGAGTGAATTCTTGCAAAGTGTCTGGATGAAGTAGGTGCTCATTTAGGCCATAAGCAGTGCTGCCCACCTGGAATTTTCCCTCTGTTCTCTGAAGTCAGCACACCCCTGGATCTCAGGAAGAACACTCTTTTTATGAAGTGTTCTGTCATTTGATGCTGAATGCAGTTCCTGAGGTTTGTTCGGTAACAAATCCTCTGCCATTCATTATCATTCTTCAACTTGTAGTCTTACATGTGGAAAGCTCTCCACACTTTAGTTCCAGCAGGTTAATTAATTAGCGTTCAGTTATTCCTTTGTGATTGAGGAAGGGTAATTAGCGTTAGATTATTATTAGGTTATTAGAGGGAGTTAATTAATTCTAGATTAATATGCTGGGTAAAAGATTGGCGTTTTAATTAATATTAACATACATGTTTAATCTGGTAAGTTCTAATTACATTGTTTTTTAATTGCAATTGATTTACTAAAGTCATTTACTAACTCTGTTTACTGGGGTAGCTTTAATAATTAATTGTTAATTCTAGTTTAATTGCTTTTATTAGCTTTTAAGGCAAATTGTTCAAAGCAATGGAAGAGAATAGTATGACCATAAGAAATCTAAAGTTTATATATTTGTTTAATGACCCTTTACTTGTGCCATGTTTAACAAAGCATGCACATATTTGGGTCCGCACTAATCAGACAAATTAGCAAAATATAACTGTCACGCCACCTTACCACTCACCATATGGATTGCTAGTATGAACCAAATTTAAACCAGACCAAAACCCTGGTAATTGGGCTAAAGTGTCCCCAATATTGACTATATCATCATTTTTAGCTGTAAATGCTTATTGGATCGAAGCATATTGAGTGAGGTGTATTGAGGGAGGGTGTAGCTTAAGGAGAGCAAGACCCTATTTCGAGGTTTGGGCAACATGGCAGCACTCTTGAAATTGCTAAGATACTGGGACAGATCAGTAGCAAGTAAAAAGTATCAAATAGTTTGTAGAAAATATTTAAAAAAATTGCAAAACCCTTGTTGAGAAAAAAAATTAATTCCCAAATGTTGGAGAGGAATGAAATTTGAAGGGACCTGAAAGCTATTATCCTCCAGAGCCTCCCTGCAGTCTCCAGAATTGCAAGGTGTTTAGTACTCAGAGATTTGGCACTTGACCACCACTGAACAAGACACATATGTTAAAGCCACTGGTGGGGGTCCTGGCTAAAATACTAGCCTGCCTCCGAGGCATTCAAAATCAGGTTGCCCCGCTACTGTAAACCCCCGGCGTCACTGGTAAACTCAGCTTTTGCGGCAGCTCCCACAACACTGTCTGAGCCGGAAACCGCATCCCCGACTTCCCTGTAGCTGAGGCACGCTCTTGCATCCAGACATTTATGGTCTGATGAAGGTGACCCTTGAAGGATCAGATGGATGGGAGTTGGGGTACTGTTATGGGCTGCCATTATTAAGCTGGTAAAAAACCCATTGTTTACAAAATGGGTGTTGTTCCCGGCACAGGGAGCCATCCTGATTGCCAAAGTGCCCCTGTGCAGTGAGTTAAACGGAAGAAATCCTACCTTTATTCTCGGGCAGTGGAGACTTCAGGGCTGGTTGCTTTGAACAACCATAAATGACTTAAATAACAGTGTACTGGTAATATTTTTATTAGGATTTTGTCATCTTTAAAGTCCCTGTACAGGCAAACACACATGTCAGTAGTTTAAATCTTACCTGCATCTGCGATCTTTTACCCCCTCCCCTCAGGTCATTTACAATGACTGGCCACACCCACTCTGTATACTACAATGGAGGGGGCATGCCAGCCCTAGGCATGCCCCATAGATTGAAATGAATAGAGCGGATGTGGCCAGTCACCGATACCAGGAAGAAGCGAGGAGGCAACAATGTGACCACGGGTTGTGGTCCGGTGTGGGAATGTCATGGTCTGGATCTCTGGGGGAGAGATGTTTCCACCCCTTAGAATATCGCTGATCTGCGTGGAACTATACGTGAGTATGTATTCTTTGTTGTGTTTAGCTGTACAGTCCCTAAAACCCCAATATATGTTTTTTCAGGCTGTATGTAATTATTAGGCAGAGCCTACTAAGCCTCATATAAGCCTTATATACTAAGCTGAAACATTATAGGGAGAGAAAATAACATCTCATCAGCACATGCAATGTATACATATTCTTAGTATACAGTACGTCCTGCTCCAGATAAGAATCATTACACTTGGGTATTACTCCGCCAGATGGCGCTGGACTGCAGAGACAGCGAAATTGGCTCCTCCCGGCCCCTCAAATACTCGGGACCTCCCACAAATCCCCAGAATTTCTCTGCTGTCTGGACTGCGAAGGACAAGAAGATGGCTCTCTCTTCTCGCAGGTGAGCAGGGCTATTAGAATGCGGCCCTGTAGGACTATTCCCACCCGTTCCATTATTACTGTGCCTCCAAGCCTTGGCTGCGCTGGTCCGGGTGATGGTAGGCAGCACCGCTGCCAGGTGCTTAGGAGCGCTGCTCCACCGCAATCCCCCACCAAAGGGTAGGCGGTATAGGCATATGGTGAGCCTCTATGGGATGCCCCTCCCGCCCTATTGCCCCTTGCCCCTGTCTATCGGTGGGCCCTATGTTAAGTGGCCGCTGTCCTTCCTCGCTCTCCCTTGTAGCCCTCGGGGGGTGTTTATGCCTTGGTGCATTCACTGTATTATGCCTTTCTGGTTGGTGTCAGTCCCCGTGCTGACTTGGTTGCACTAGTTGCGTTTTTTAATATGCCGCCGCGCGCGCTTTCACTGTGCTCCGCGGTTGGCGGCGGCATTACCTCAGGCGCTGGTGCGCTGTTATTGGCTGCTTGTCACGTGTGCTGCTTTGCGCTCTTCGGGGGCGGGGCCCGCGGTTGGTGCGTTCCGCGTCACTGTCTCCGCGACCCGCCCCTCGAGGTATACCCGGCACCATTTTGTCTCTGGATTCGGCTGCTGCGTGGCTGGCATCTACCTACCGTGGTGCGTGAGTGCGCATGTCATTATACTTACGGGGTTCTCTTCGCTTATGTCTTTCAGACGGGTCGAACTCTATTGGTTTCTCCAGGCCTTACTCCCTCTATTTAGTTATTAAACTTGTGAGGCCTAGTGTTTAAAATTACTCCCACTTCCCTGGCGGGCTATTGGGGCATCCCAGGTTGCTTTTATAGCGTGAATCCCTTATCGGCCTATTGTGCCGCTATAATCACCATATGGAGGCGTCTCAGGATAATGTGCTCGGGGTTCCTTCGGGACAAGCCCGGCTGTGTGTAGCTTATGGGGTGTCCCCTACTAGTGCTGACAATGTGCGGGTCTATGTACCTTGTGCCCAGCAGGTGTTTGCACTGCAGCCTGGTTTACCAGTAGCTGGGCCTGCACCTCGTATGGGGTCACCTACTCCCCCAAGCTTAAATTTGACTCCCTTTGAGTTGCATACCAGTGGGGATTCTCAGCCTGATGTGTCTTCCAGACTGGCTGATGTTGAGAAGTTGCTTGCTAATACCCTAGCGCGTAAGACCTAAGAAACGGCACTTGACGCTTGATGTCACTCTTTTCTCTATGGAGGCTGATGAGTTTTTGGAACTGTCTGGTTATACCCCTTTGGAAGAAGGGGAGCTGTTCTCTGACTCGGAGTCATCTGATGAGAGGCCCAGGGGTCATGATGATTCTGGTTCTGACCCCTGGGCCCCAGATGATACTGATAGGCTGTTGGCTCAGATTTTAGAGGTACTGTCTATCTCTCCCCCGGCTGCGGCCCCCAGGCAGCAGGGGGAATTGTTTCATACTGCAAAGCCTCATTTAGAGTTTCCTTAGCAAGCCCATTTTAATAATCTCGTGCTCAAGGAATGGGAGCTTTCCAGCAGGCTTCCCGGAGTCCCTAAGAGTTGGGATAAGAGGTATCCCTTTCCTGCTGATGTGGTAAAGCGTTGGTCAGTCCCTCCAGAGGTGGATGCCCCGGTCCTAGGGTTGTCTAACACCTCTGTCATGCATTCCCCTGACTCTACTTTGCTGCGGGATGGTGAGGACTGGCGTATTGATCAGCTGGCGTCCCACACCTTTGCCTGTGTGGAGACGGCGCTGCGCCTGGTCTGTGCCTCTGCCATTACGGCTATGGCTATTAGGACCTTGCTTAGGAGTGTCCTAGATGATGCTCCTGATGATGTGTCTAGTGAGGAGTTTAATGCATTCTCTCGTTGCTGCCTTGGATGACACCATTAGGATGTGTGGCAGAACCTATGCCCTTGTGGTGGCTATACGCCGCTCGGTTTGGCTGCGCCAGTGGGCTGCTGACAACGCTACCAAGAAGGCTCTCACTGGTTTTCCCTTCAAAGGACTATGCCTGTTTGGGGACCGCCTGAACCTGTCTGATAAGGGAGGCAGGTTACCCCAGCGCAGGTGGCAGTCTCGGCCCTTTCGGGGACAGGGCTCCTTTTCTTCCCCCTACCGTGGTGCCAGACAGGGGAGGGGGGTCCCCCTTACCGGGGCCCGAGGAGATTTCTGGGGTAGGGGCAGAGGACATGGATGCCCTGGCTCCTCCTGGGGCTCCAAGCTTAAGTCTTCTCCCAAGCCTCCTCAGGCCGAAAGGGGCGCCCTCACCCATTCGGGTGGGGGGACGGCTTCAGCATTTTGCTCACGTCTGGAGGCTTCATGTCTCAGACCGGTGGATTCAGGAGGTAGCGTCCTTCGGTTTCAAGATAGAGTTTGCTGCCTGGCCGCCCCCAAGATTCATCAGATCCCGGATCTCTCAGGACCCTATGTCAGCTCAAGCTCTAGTTCTGGCGGGGCAAAGCCTTCTGGAGCTGGGGGTCATCTGTCAGGTCCCCTTACGAGAAAGGGGCAAGGGGTTCTATTCCAACCTTTTCACCGTGCCCAAAAGGGATGGATCAGTCAGGCCCATCCTGGACTTGAAAATCCTCAACAAATTTGTCAGGTGCAGGCAAAACGTGGTCAGGTGCGTTTCGCATGGAAACTTTGCGCTCTGCCATCAGTTCCCTGCGTCCAGGGGACTTCATGACCTCTGTGGACATCAAGGATGCTTACCTTCATGTACCTGTTTTTCCAGGTCATCAAAGGTTCCTCAGGTTCGCTCTGGAGGATCAGCACTACCAATTTGTGGCATTGCCCTTCGGTCTCACTTCAGCTCCCAGAGTGTTCACCAAGGTGCTGGCAGGGGTGATGTCTCTGCTAAGGTCTCAGGGCATTCGCGTGCTGCCCTACTTGGACGACATTCTCATCACTTCTCAGTCCCTCCAACAGGCAGAGCTGGATACTCAGCTGGTGGTGTCCACTCTGAAGTCATTTGGCTGGGTGATCAACCATCCCAAATCTTCCCTGTCTCCCTCCTTGGTGACACCCTTCCTGGGAATGAATCTGGATACAGTTCAGGCAAGGATTATTCTTCCTCAGCAGAAGGTGGACAGTCTGCTAGCGCAGGTTCAGTTCCTGCTATCTTGCCCTCATCCCTCCATCAGGCAGGGAATGCAGCTGGTGGGCCTGATGGTGTCAAGCTTCGAGGAGGTCCCTTATGCCCAGTTTCACATGAGGCCTCTGCAACTCCACCTCTTGTCAGTATGGGACAAGGATCCTGCGTCCCTGGACCAGGTCCTTGTGCTGTCCCCTCTAGTCAGGCGGTCCCTCTCGTGGTGGCTGGACTCCAGGAACCTGTTGGTGGGCAGATCTTTTCTGGCCCCCTGCTGGGAGACGGTCACCATGGATGCTAGTCTGACAGGTTGGGGGGGTTTCTGGAAGTCCCTGCAGTTCCAAGGGCGGTGGGGCCCTCAGGAGGCCCACACACCCATCAACATTCTGGAACTGAGGGTGATCAGGTTGGTTCTGGCTCACTTGACCCATCACCTTCGGGGCCGGCCTGTTCAGGTAGGCTCGGACAACCAGACGGCGGTTGCCTACATCAATCATCAGGGAGGGACCTGGAGCAAGGGGGCCCTCAAAGAAGTGTCTCTGATACTGGCCTGGGCGGAGGACAATGTTTCCTACATATCAGCTGTGTACATTCCGGGGGTGGAGAATCTGCAGGCAGACTCTCTGAGCAGGGGGAACTCTCGCCTGGGAGAATGGTCCCTCTGCGACAGGGTGTTTCAATCTCTGTGTCACCGTTGGGGCCAACCAGATGTGGATCTGTTTGCATCCCGTCACAATCACAAGTTCCCGGCCTTTGTCTCCCTGTCCCAGGATCCTCTGGCCTTGGCCACGGATGCTCTAGCAATGTCATGGCAGGACTTTCAGCTCCTGTATGTCTTTCCTCCATTCCCCCTGTTGGGCAGGGTTCTGCGCAAGATTGCTCAGGAGAGGGTGCCAGCTATCCTGGTGGCCCCCAGGTGGCCAAAAAGAGTGTGGTTCGCAGATGTGGTGCAACTGGTAGTAGATCAGTACGTTCTGCCCAGGGTGCCAGACCTGCTCACTCAGGGTCACTTACGCCATCCCAATTTACAAACTCTGGCTTTGACGGCCTGGCTGCTGAAACCTCCATCTTGATGGAGAGAGGGCTGTCTGCCTCTGTTGTTGATACCATGATAAAGGCTAGAAAGAAGTCTTCTTCTTCCATTTACTATAGGGTTTGGCGTGCCTACATTGACTGGTGTGAGTCTAAGTCTCTTCCCTGTCGTGTGTTCTCTATTCCCAGGATCCTGGAGTTCCTGCAGCATGGGTTGGAGCTGGGGCTCCAACTCAGTACTCTGAAGGGTCATGTCTCTGCCCTAGCTGTTTTCTTTCAGAGGTCCTTTGCCCAGCATTCTCTGATCAGGATTTTTTTTCCAGGGGGTTACTCATGTGCGTCCCCCACATAAGCCTATGTTGCCTGTTTGGGATTTGAACTTGGTCTTGCAGGGTGCTCCCTTTGAACCTGTGCAGGAGGCTGCCCTGGCCATTCTTACTCTCAAGGTTGTCTTTTTGGTGGCTATCACTTCTGTTAGGCGTGTGTCTGAGTTGACGGCGCTTTCCATCCAGCCCCCCTACTTTGAGAGACACCACGACAAGGTGGTGTTTCGCTTCAAGCCAGATTTTCTGCCTAAGGTCGTGTCTGCCTTTCATTTGAATCAGGACATTGTTCTTCCTTCCTTGTGCCCTAATCCTAGTAACGCTAAGGAGAGGGTCTTGCATTCCTTGGATGTGGTTAGGTGTCTGAAGTACTATCTGGTGGCTACTGCTCCATTCAGAAAAACTGATGCTCTTTTTGTGGTCCTAGGAAGGGTCTGGCTCCTGCTAAATCAACTATCAGCGAATGGATCCGTCAGGCTGTGATTCAGGCCTACTCTGCTAAGGGGAAGAATCCTCCCTTCCGCCTTACTGCTCTTTCTACTCGTGCTATAGGTGCATCTTGGGCTTTTCGGCTCCAGGCTTCTGTTGAACAAGTTTGCAAGGCCGCTAATTGGTCTTCTGTTCATACCTTTTCAAAGTTTTACAAGATTGATGATAGGGCCTCAGCTGATGCTGCTTTTGGCCGCAAGGTTCTGCAGGCGGCAGTGGTCTGACCTGTCTGTTGTTACCATTGGGGATCCCACCCTACTTTATGGACACTGCTATTGGATGTCCCAAGAGTAATGATTCTTATCTGGAGCAGGACGTACTGTATACTAAGAATAATACAATTCTGTGATTACTCACCTGTGGAATTGTTATTATGAGTATACAGTACGCCCTGCTCCATCCCACCCTTGGATTTGCATTATCCTGGATCCCCTGTATGGTGATTGTTACCATTGTTATAGTTACTAGTTGGTTCTGTTTTATTTCTCCCGGCTTCTCGTTAACTGCTTTTCAATGTTGGGGATTTGTGGGAGGTCCTGGGTATTTGAGGGACCGGGAGGAGCCAATTTCGCTGTCTCTGCAGTCCAGCGCCATCTGGCGGAGTAATACCCAAGTGTAATGATTCTTATCTAGAGCAGGACGTACTGTATACTCATAATAACAATTCTACAGGTGAGTAATCACAGAATTGTATTTTTTAAAACCACAACTTACAATGTTTAATGTGACCAGTGTTATGTGGTATTTACTATGAGCTGTCGTGGGCCAACATACAGATAGATTTATTTCCAGCTATTAAGTACATACACATACAAAGAATGCTTTTTGGCAAGGAGATACACATTCAGAGAGCAACACAATTCACAAGTAACAGTTTTTCCATTTACATAAAATTGAAACACAAAGTGAGGAAACCATTAGGTAATGACACACTCCAGATATAGCACGCATAACAGTAAAAATGATCTACCAGCCTAGTAGCATATTGTAGCAAGTTGTTTACATGCATGAAAATGGGGTTGCCGCTTCCCTTATCTCAGGTCCTTGTTTAGAGCCTTAATGGCCAAGAGAACAAAAAAAACCTTGCACTTTTATTAATAAATTGCTCTTCCAAAGATGGTAAGGAGGAACCAATTATTCGTTTTGGCATTTCTGGTAATTTTCCATAGCCTCAGCTTGTCCTTTATGGTAGCACCTCCATACCATACTGTGACGGATGAGGTCAGGATCGAACCAATAGCCATATTGTAAACGTTTTTTTACTGTCAGGCCCCCTTGGGACACCTGCATTCTGTTGAGTCCTCCACCCCCAATCTTTGCTGGTACTTTGTCCACCCCCCCCCCCCCGGGACGCTGAATACGCGTCATCAGACACGGTTGCCCCAGAACTTAGATATCACAAAGGATGCAGACTTACAAGGTGAAAGTGTACGAACCAGGGACCAGACTGGGTGATGTCGAGCTGGCCGGAGTCATACACTGGAAGACAGTCCTCACTATACGTGGCACCAAGGGGAGTAGCAAGAGAAGGGTTGAGGGTCAAGCTAAGGGTTAAAGCAGGGTGATCAGAGAGTTTGTGGTACAGAGGATGAGACGGGTTTGAGGTCAGGCAGGCAGGCAGGCATCAGTCCACGCAGTGATCAAATGAATGGTCAGACAAAGCAAGTCGGTAATGGAAAACTATACACTAGCAGAGGAACTATAACACCCAGCAGCACTCTATTATGGGCAATGAGACAGTAAACTGGGAAACCCCAAATAGAACTTGGGTGCACGGGATTGGAGGATCTTTCTCGAAAACCATTCCTCCAAGGCCAACAAATTGGAGGAACGGCCAGAGAGAGACGATGCTTTGGGATTTTTACCATAGTTGCTGAAAAACGGCAAAAACTTTGTCGATTCACTGGGCGCATTATTGAACGCAAATTAAGCAAATTCGATCAATTCGGACCATTGATCTTGGCAATCAGACAAAAAGCAACACAAATATTGCTCCAGTGACTGGTTCAGCCCCTCCATCTGACATTAGATTGGGGGTGATAGGCTGATGACAACGACACTTTTTTTCCCAATCGCTCAAAGAACTACCACCAGAATCGCAAAATGAATTGGTATGCCATGGAGGCGAAACTGTTTTATGTTTAAATGGAGAGAAAAAGAGCGCCCAGTGAGCCTGCCGTGAATTGAGTCTCTTGTCAGATTAAATATATTCAAGATTATTATGGTCAGTATACACAGTAATACGGTTCAAAGAGCCTACCAACCAATGCCTTAATTCCTCAAAAGCCAGTTTCACCCCTAACAGTTCACAGTTCCCCACATTGTAATTCTGCTCAGCTGGACAAAATTTACGTGAAAAGTTAGCACAAGGATGTCATCTTTCTGGGGAGCAGGAATATCGCGAGAGGACAGCCCCCCCCCCCCCCCCCATTTCTGAGGCATCAACTTCAACAAGGAATGAGCGTTTATCTTAGTACTGGGGCTGAGGTGGAGACCTCCTTTAAGGTCTGGAAGGCCTTCACCACAGGTGGGCCAAAATTCCACTCTTCTGGGTTAAATCTGTTAGAGAGGCCACTATAGAAGAGAGTCCCCTGATGAAACTCCTGTATAAGTTGTCAAAGCCTAGGAATCTCTGCAAGGCTTTTAGGTTTCTAGGCTGTTCCCACTCCAAAACTGCAGACACCTTGGAGGGATCCATAACCAGACCCTGATTGGAGAGCAGATATCCCAGGAAAGATACTTCATTGACCTCAAGCACACACTTTTGCGAAAAGCATTTGTTCAGACCACGGTAATCTATACAAGGGTGTAACCCCCCATCTTTCTTTTCAACAAAAAGTAGCCCACCCCAGCTGGCAAGATGGAGGGTGGATAAAGCCCTTATCCAACTTCTGCTAAATATACTCCTGCATCGCTAACTGCTCTGGCCGGGTCAAATTGTAAATCTTACCCCTGAGGGGCATGGTACCCGGCAGCAGCTCAATGGGACAATCGTAGGTCCTGTGAGAAGGACGCGAATCAGCCGACTTTTCAGAGAACATGTCCGCCCAATCAGCATATGGCAGAGGTAGCCCATCAAGGGAGACATTAGTCGTCTTAAGGGCTGTACAAAAACAGTGACTGAGACTTAATGGGCCATCAAGTCCCCGGTCACCCAGCTGATAATGGGATTCTGGGTCTTCGGCCAAGAGAACCCCAGAACTACGAGCCTGGACAACCTAAGACTAAAAATTCTAGGTTCTCTGAATGGGAGAACCCCACAATTTATTTTACCAAAGGGGCCTTAGTGGAGACCAAGGATAGGTTCATTATTAACCACCAAAACGTGAAGGGGGTTTTTCAAGGGTATTAATGGAATTAGTGGAATTAATGGCAACAGGAAACTTATCAAAAAAGTTGCTAGCTGCCCCACTATCGATAAAGGTGGTGTTAGATTTCCTGGAGGGTTCCTATATGATCATAGCAGGAAACAGCAATTTATTAATATGGGGAAAAGATACTTGGCCACCCAAGCGAGTTCCCTCAACCTCATCTAGGTGCTGAAGTTTTCCGCCGGTGATTTCTTATTCAGGCAGGTTCTTGCATGGTGCCCTATATTGCCACAATAAAGACACAGACCCTGGGTACAATGTCACATCTTTTCAGCCTGGGAGAGCCAGGTCGTGCCGAGTTGCATGGGGAGGAGTCCGCAGCACCGCCGGAGGGCATAATACTCTTGCGGGGATGCGGAGGGAGGGGGAGTGATGCAGTGCCGCTCGGAACTGTTTGAGCTACCATTGCTCGGGCAGGCACTGCCTGAGCCGGCACCTGGGGCTGGCATGTGGCCCGGGACACAGCCGGCCTGGCGCGCCACTCTGAGGCACCGCTGGAGTGAGGCAGAGGTGAGTAGCTCATTGTGACATATACCATACCTTTAAAATTGCTGCAAGAAATATAACCTTTGCTGGACTTTTCAAAGTACCATTTCAACGGTTTTCAAAATATTCAGAATTAGATTTTTCGTTCTACAACAAGATCCAAGAGTCTCCACTTGCATCCTGTAGACAGCTTAAATGTTGTTACTAATGAGGTCTACTACTGTGGTATCATCTGCAAATTTGATGATCTTGAAGTCGTTTGTATTAAGTAAAAAAAGGAGTGGTGACAATACACACCCCTGGGGACACCAATGTTTCTGATGCTAGCTTAAATATCCACAAATAGCATTCTGGCATCTGATATGGGTTGGTCAGTTTGTTTTAAGGTGCCAGATTGACCGCATCTCTCTATGCCTCTCTATGCCCAAACTGGGCGTTACCTTGGCACAGGCTAGCTAGCCAGCCGCTGGATTTATCTCCAAAAATCTGCACACTTGGTGACAGTTGGGAGGCAGCAGACAATTTGCTAATAGGACAATGCTTCTAGCTTTTGAAAGTGACAGGTTGCCTTTGGATTTTTATTTTGCCCCATTTTTATGCAGCAGTGTATTTTGTCAGTTAATGGAGACAGTTGCTCCTGTTTATCACAGCTTTGCATTTGTAACAAGACTGACAGATGTCAGATTCCCAAGATCCTTTGTGTCTTCATGTTTCTTATTTTTTCCCTGTGCTGTCCGCTAATCCCTTTTATCCGCTCAATTCACTAATCCCTTCACCTGGTTTGTAATGAGAACTGACAGGCTGTCTTTTTTGTAGCCAGGCCTGCTCGAGCCGTCTGCCGCCTTAGTACGAGTCATGAAAACTGCCCCGACGCTAGGCATCGCAATCGAAGGCGGCGCCAAGACACGCCAGCCCTTGCCACGCATTGTAACTATACAGGTACATCAATTACATAAATTACAGTTAGCTTCTGCACTTTACTGGAGAACTTCTCCACCTCATTTGCTGTATTATTAAACGTTTATAAAATGTTTCTACTTCAACATACTATTAATAAAGCAAGCACAATACCTCACCTACCCTGTCAGTCATCAGTAAGCCCTGCATTAAAGATACTCACCTTTTCCTAGCAGAGCACCAGCACCATCCCACAGGGGAGAAGAAAAAGGCAGGGGCATAACTGTAGGGGGTGCAGGGCTTGTGACCACAGCAGGGCCCAGGAGGTCAGGGGCCCCATCATTGTTGCTCATTCACCTTATTTATTATATTTGCTCTCAATTTCATCATTTAGAGCACACATGTCAAACTCTGGCCCACAGAGTGGCTTAGCAGATCTGGCCTGCAGTGTCATCAGATTTGGACACAAGCCCTGTCCCCTCCTTTCTGCGCTGTTATCTATGAGTGGTAGGGCTGGAGCGGTCGCAGGCACTACCTTAAACTAGGACCAGGTGCACAGCCACAAACTTGCTTCCCAGTGCCACTTAATCCCCGAGGGGCTAGTTAACAAGCCCGCCGAGCGGCCAGATTGCAGCCTGGCAACTGGCGAGATTGCGGGATGAGGTTCTGATTTAAAGCCCTGACCCTATGATGATGTAGTAGGGAAGTACTTCCCCCAGTGGTTGGCAATAT
Organism: Gastrophryne carolinensis; assembly: GCA_027917425.1. NCBI lineage: Eukaryota > Metazoa > Chordata > Amphibia > Anura > Microhylidae > Gastrophryne > Gastrophryne carolinensis. The sequence continues at coordinate 211,723,379 of CM051235.1, forward strand.
GGCTCTTACAGTAACCTTTTTCCTATCATTTTAACTAATTTGGTTACAACTAGACAACTAAAGACAGAAAGAGCTGAGACAAATGATGCTTCTTTTTTCTGTACATAATGCAATGAGAGCACAAATATAAAAAATAAGGCGGAGAAACAATAATGATGGGGCCCCCTGACCCTATGGGTCCCTGTGTGGTCGTAACTTCTGCACCCCCTATAGTGACCCTCCTGCGTCTCTCTCTATGTAGGAAGACACTAAGCCGGCTCAGCCCACCAGTGACTGTGAACCCTATCCCATCCAGTCATCAGGGGTGAACCTAGTCTCTGCCTGAGGCAAACTAGAGAATGGCGCCTCCTTCCGGGGAATGCCACAGCCACTGAGCCACAAATTATTGACTGCAAAAACACCACAGCATACAGCAGTGAATGGAGGGAGGTGTGGTAGCTCATCCTGACTGACGGTGGGGGCATCGCCACAACAAAGGGAGACATAAAGAGAAGTCCGACGAGCAGAGTAGCTCTGCATATGGTGCCAGACGTCGAGGGGCGTGGATTCCGCCTTTCAGGTAAGCCTTGCTGCCCCGGACTAGGATCGATGGTCTGTGTGGGAGAAAAGGTGAGTATAGCTTTTCTCTGCCTTAAAATTATCTTTCAGTACTTCAGTACCCATTCGGGTGATTTGGCGATTAGGTGATGTCAGGCACCACGCAATACAGGGATGATTGTGTATACCAGAACCAGGATGTCCTGACCCTATAAAAGGAAAGTACACTTTCTTGGACTCTCCTATGAGATCAAAGACCGAGAGTAATTTTGCAGCACAAGGCTCCCCTGCGTGCCATCGGTACTGCAATAGAGGCCCCCAGAGCTGCAGCTGCAGGAAAGATGGGGAGCCTTGTATTGCAATGGCACTTCTGGTCTAGGGTCTGAATGGCAAGCCCTCCAAAGTGGATTTTCCCTTTAAGTACTGAAAAGCTGGACTGGTATGCTATGCTGCAGATGAGAACCTTTCCATCAGACTCCAGGAGTGCAATAGATTCCACAGGAGCAGCAGCAAGTAAGTTGGGGAGCCAATACTTCTACTCTGATGTCTGATACAAAAGCCTGATGCAAAAGTTGGGTACTGAAGAACTGAACTGGTGCAATATGCTGTAGGGGTGGTCAAAAGCGAGTCACTCAGAGATGGATAAAATGAACTTGTCAGATGTAACAAGACATAACAGAGACATGCACAATGCACCCGTACTCGCCGGCTCCTTTTTCTTCCTCTTCGCCCTTGTGCTTGGTACAGAAGTACATTTCCTCAGCATGTGCTCTTTCTGCCTAGTTTATTTTAGGAGTGTGCTCACTCTAGTGTTTATTGAGTGCCATTACATTTGTTGTCATGCTGCACACCAAACAGTAAGGCTGGTTTAATAGCAGCACGGAGCGCTCGCGCTTTTGGGCAAGCGCCCCATATGCATCTGTGAAAAGCTGCCCCTAGTGATCTATGGCCACTTTCACATGTCAATCAGGCGTTTGTGGAGTGCTCAGAGCACTCAGCAAAAGCCCTGCCTGCAGTGTGTTGAGGGCACAGCGCTCACGATCTCCCACCATGTGAGTGGACATCGCTAGCGCTGGACACCCGACACACAGCGATTACAGGTCACTCGCCCAAAGGCGCAAGAGATTTGCAGTTGGAATATTGTGTAACCAGCCTAAAGACACACTTCTGCAACAAACAAATAACCCTGTGATAGAATTATGTACTGTTCCACCTTAAAGTGGACACAACCCAGGATAGTCAAAAGTTTTGACTATCCTGGGTTATGTTCCTTTCCCCGGGGACACCCCGATCGGGTGTGCCCCGGTGTGTGAAACCCCCCAGATCGCAGCAACTCACCTTATTCCAGTCCCATGGCGCATCAAAGAGCCGCATCCTCTGCCTCCCTCTAACAGGGAGCGTGCCCACGCCGGTCATTCACAAATCTCTGGTGCGGGCACACGCACTGCTACAGGGAAGCGGAGGATGCTGCTCTTAGACGCGCCATGGGACCAGGATAAGGTGAGTTGGCTGCAGCTATCTTGGGGGTTTCACACAGAGGGAGGGGGGGGGGGGAGAGGACCAAAACCCAGGATAGTCAAAATCCTGGGTTTTGGTCCACTTTAAGGTATATAGGAAAGCATACTTGAGTGGGCCACTAACAGAGCGTGAAAGAGACATGGGAAGGGTGATTGATAATGTTGGTTAACTTATATTTGTATGTGCACTCAAACTAGGGTACAGTGAGGAGTGTATTTTAGCCTGGGCTTTAAGAGACATAATAACGTTTATTGATCTACTATTCTGTCTGTTTTGTTTCCAGCGAGGGGGCTCGGCGCACAATTGCAGTAAGTTACGGGTGGGTCAGGTTATCCTTGAAGTGAATGGAATCTCCCTACAAGATAAAGAACACCGGGATGCTGCCAGGATCATCGCTGAAGCCTTTAAGACCAAAGAGAAGGATTATATTGATTTTCTGGTCACAGAGTTTAATGTGGCGCTATAATGGTGGTCTATAGCGGCTGCACCTGCTTGAAACCCGGCCAGGGGTCAGTGCCACGAGAAACAAGTACCACGTGCTACTGTGTATACCATGTAGCTGCCATCTGTGCGTGCTCTTGCTACATACATGCTCCCACCATCAGCCTTGTGGCTTATGTACTTCCTGTTTGTAGGTATGGTGTAATGTTGGAACTGGGTTTGGAAAATGCAAAGGTCAGTAGAAATAAAGACCTTTGTGATGGATGCTATGAGATGGGAGGCTGGACAACCTGACAGTTCTGACTCCATGTCTGAGGAAGCGGCAGGTAACTGCTAAGTCTAGCAATACACATATAGGAAGAATACACACACCCTTTTTCTGAGGAAGTCAAAGGGGGTTGCAGGTTTAAACTTTAACCTCAATACATAACATAAAATGTTATTCTGTTGACTCTGTAGACAGGTATTGTAAAGCATGCTTCAAAACAGGGGTTCCAGAAGTGTCCTCAAGGGCCACCAAATAAGCCAGGTTTTACTGATCTCTACACAAAAATAAAGGTATAGACGTGACTATGTGGAGATCCACTAAACATGGCCTGTTGGTGGCTTTCAAGGAGGGGATTGGAATGTAACATTTTTGAGACGGGTGTTAGAGCATACACCATGTGACCATCACTGGGAATCAACAGTATTGTCCATTCACAATAAGTATTTGACAACGGGGAGCTCATTCAACCACTTTGCCTCTCAGGGACTTCAGAATATTGTCTGCTAGAGTTCCCGGGTCTCCTTTGCTATACAGCCTTGCTTGTCCCCCAAGTGTTCTAAAGTCCAAACCAAGTCAAAAAGCTCACAGAAGGGTAAGAACCAGTGTAATTTTATTGTTTCTGTCTATAACCCCATTCTTTCTATCATGCTGATGCATGGTTCTACCCCTTCCTTTAAGACATTTTGCATCAGGGTTTAAAGCAGGGCAAAACTTATTGATCCCAGCCTTGTAATTGAAAAGGTCGAAGTTGGAGTCTGTAGTCAAGAGAAAAATGGGTCTTGGAGCTTTGCCTTGGCTTAGCCTCAAGCGCTAACTTCTCTCAGAACCCAGAAGGGGTGGGGAGCGTGCACATCAGACATGCTGCAGGAATCCTGCACGTGCACTGAGGTGGGATATTGATTCTGGTGTTTTTTTAGGACAGGACAGGTAGGCATCCCAAATCAGGTGCCATTGGGTGGGGGGCCAAAACCTGGGGGGGGGAGGGGCAAAGTCGCAGGTTTTGGTCTACTTTGAGGCAAATATGATTCAAATTTGTGAGCGCAATGGAATTCCAGCTTGGTATGCTGATTACATTTTAAAGGGACAGTCCAGGCAATGTATATTCCTCCATGTGCCTCTCTTTCCTTTCAGTTCAGTTTCTCCCTGTTTGAGCGAGTCCAGTAGGTGCAACCACTGTGACTTGCCAGGCTTGCTCACACTGGGAGTGCTGAGGCACAAGGGCAGCCATGGGACCACATTGGGAGGTGGTCATGGAAGACTGAAATGGTAAGGAGGGGGAAACTGTGGAAACCTGCTACAGCATCAACTGTTCTCTGCAGGAAATAGAGGAAAGGCTCATGGTACAAGCTTCAGGTGAGCTCCTTGCTGCCTTATTACTGCGATTGATTGGACTGTCCCATTACCCACCACAGATGTACTAACCTCCCTTTAACCATGGAGTTGCCAGTATCCTTGAAACAAAGTGGTAGGGCATCTCGATGACTTTACATCAACTCTGGAGAAGCATCTGATCGAGAATGGTGGATCATTAAGTCATTGAAAAGCAAGCATAGCTGTGGACACCTTATGGAGCTCTTTAGCCACAATTTCAATTCAGGTTTAGTTTAAACCCACATGCTGGGCATATAGTTTATGTTACCTATATATTCCATATACATGACTACTTCTCTGTGCCACCTTCCTAAGCTGCTGGTAAAGAACAAGGGACCTAGGTCAGGGGTCCCCAACCAGTAGTACACAAACCTCTGATGGTACGGGATCCTGTCAGTTGGTAGACGGCAAGGGCTGCAGACTGATCTATAGCCCAAATGATCTGCCATCTGTGGCACCACCAATCCAAAAGGTTGATAAAAACTATTTATTTACATTTTTGTGTATTTTAAATGACCATTTTGGGTATCTTTAACACGTTTTACGTTTTAAGTGACTAAGGACCCCTGCAAATCAGCCTGGGGTACTTGCGTTAATTAAAAAATAGATAGTGGTTCAAACCCTCAGGAGAAGGGTTTGAACCATTCTCCACTGCCTGTTGGTGCACATTTTTTTTTATTTTCTCAGAGATAACAGCTGAGAGATCCTTTTTTACCTGAGTTTCAGTTCCCTCTATGGAGATTTGTTTGCCCTGCAAGGGTCTTAAAGTGTACCTAAACACTCTAAACAAAAATTCAACTGTATACCCTCCCCTGACACTCTGAAAATAACGTTTACCCATTCTGATATGCTGTAGTCTGCCATTATCCAGCTCCTGTTGTCTAGGGCTGGCAGTGAGGTCTGGGTTTAACAGCAACCCCCTAGATGGTTTAGCAGAATTAGCCAGAGAATATCTCTGATTAGAGTAGGGTATTTAGAGTAGGGTTATTAGGGTAATGGGGGCAAGTTTAGGGGATGTAGGTATGCTTTAAAGTGAACTAGATTTAAAAAGTTAGGACTATAGCCTAGAGGATATACTTGGCTCCTTCTAGGGCTGCTGGGACTCTCTGCTACAGACCATGCCACAGACTAACAGACAGGACCACGTGGTCAAGGTTGGTCATGATAAATATTTGAAAAAGCATGGTGCTCCAGCGGAGTGCCTAGTGGTGTGAATTGCAACCTGCGTCTCGGTAAGCTTTTTATTTTTAACGGACAAGAAAGTGCAATAAAAATGTTTTTCCCCCAAAAAATGCCTGTAAAAGCATTTTAAAAGATAAGCTACATCATTTTTCCAATTATTTAGGATCATAGAAACAACAGGGCCCTATGTGGTATGCAGAAAAAAATGCCAAATTATTCTGCCTAGCCCATAGGGTGCTGTTATTTCCACACTTAAAAAAAATACTCTTACCTCGTTGGAAAGATGATGTTCCTTCAAAAATGCCCCATCGCAGGTACGGGTGAAATTTTGGGGAAAATGGACTAAAACATTTTATTACACCTACTAAGCTGAGATGGAGGTTACTGTCACACCACAAGGCTCACTGGTGATGCACCCTGCTTTACCAAGCAATTAGCATGACCCTCATTGACTGGAGTATTCCACCCAGTTCAAATCAACAGTTGGGAAGTCAGAGCATGAGCAATGGAAGGAGGAGAGTGGAGCTGAGGGTTGCAGTGCAGTATAAAGAACCAGGACACAGACAACAACGCAATGCTGATTATATGCTAAACCAATAGAAACTAGTGGAGAGCTTCTGTAACCTTATAGATTAAGACATCAGTGACCCATCTCCACATCACTGCTTGGTGCCTATACCCAACAGCCCATTATGAAGGAGAACATTCCTTACTCCATCTTGCTACCGTGTGTGAGTGATGTGCAGCCCAGATTGTGACCATTCATGTACACTCTATGTAATTACAGAGCTTGTCACTTTAATTTTTCAATAAACCTTGTATGAGAGACCCTCTGTGCAGAGACTCTTTGTAATGTGCATTTACTGATAGAGATTAGTAGAATATTGTAAGGTAAGTCTGTGCGCTGATTGGCTGGAGAGATGTGTCACTGATACATCTGTGATGCACTTAGCAGATGATTGATTTGATTAGAAACAAATGAATCGCTGTAACCAAGGCTGGCCTTATATAACATGCCATACAGCAGGGACATGGAAAAGTGGGGTTGACACTGGCCAAAGAGACGGGGAAAACACAAACTAGAGCAATGAATGGAGAAAAAAAATGGAAGACGAGAGATACAGAAGAAACATGGAGGAGAAATATACAGAGATGGATAGAGCGAGAAAAAGAAAAGGAATGCAGAAGTGACTGGATTAAGAGGGAAAAGAGCGCAAAGCAGGGTAATGTGGAAAAGAAGGAAAGAATGTGTGAAATAATAAAAGAGAATGATGTATTGTGGAAATGAGAAAAAGGGATTGCGTAAAAGAGAAAACAGGAAGAAGGAACTGTGATACAGATAATGTGAAATAATGACAGAGAGAAAATAATATATATTAAACAAGAAGAGCTACTTGTAATATCTTCATGTACAGTATGTTACACCAGAGAAGGTCAAAAGAAAGGTAGATGGAAGGACGAGGCGAGAGTAATAAATGTAATGTAGAAAACAGAAGAAGATGCAAATATGCAAAAGAGGAGAAGAGAAGAATGTGGAGATGAGAGCGTGGAGGGAATGTGAAAATTGAAAAAGAGGGATATGGAAAAAGAGGAGAATGGAGGGATCACATAAAAAGACTGAGACAGTGAAAGGCTAAAGGACGGAAGAAAAAGATACCAAAAAGACAATGCTGAAAAAGGGAGAGAGAATATTAGAAACTATATGCAAAAGAGAGGCAGAGACAAGAAAATATTCAAAAGAGAAGAAGATAATGTGGAAAAGAGAGGAGGAGGGATAGTAGAGAGAGGGGATAATGTAGAGAAGTAGAAGAGAGAGAGAAGGAGATGGAAGCGGGTATAGAAATGAGAGAGGTAGGGATGATATAAAACAGAAGAAGGGAATGAAGAAGGAGAGACCGAGATTAATAGTGAAGTGAAGCAAAGAAAAAAAAACAAATCCAAAGATAGAGCGAGAGAATGGGAATGAGAAAAAGAGACCTGCTGAGCCAGCGGAGAGATGTCACTCTAAACATAGAGATTGCCCACTGCTCACTGACCCGTGCTGATGTCCAGCTGTTGGTAGACTGACTGCTAAGTCAGTCACCACAGATGCAGCAATTGATGCTGATAGAACAGGCGGCAGCATAAGTCACATAAGCCTGTTATTTTTATACCCAAATCGGGCTCAGCAACCAGCGGGGGCAACAGGGTCCTAAGCTATTTCTGTGCTATTCACCTTAGAAAGCTATCTTCTACTTGTATATGTAATATTTTCATTGATCAGAGCTTTGGGGGGCAATTCAGAGCCAGAATTCTCACTTCTGTTTTAGGAGAAAAAAACTGCCATTTACTTTCATTGTCTAACGAGTTTTCTCCCCGAAAAAGGAGTGAGAATTCACACCTGGCTCTGAATTGACCTCTTTATGTATTTAATGACTGGTTCAACATCATGATGCCTATGTGGCACAACCAGAGATCACCATCAACATTTTTATTTATATTTTGGACTCTTAGGAGAGTCAAGCATAATAGCAATATGGCAACTGCTGACCACGGGACCCAGCACAGCCTGAACACAGCGCAGAATATCTCAAGACAAGCCAGAGGCATGATGGCCTCTCACACACAAACACACAATACATGGCCTGTTATCCATGGCCTTAAAGGACTCTCATTGTAGGTCACATATGTCAGTATGTTCTAAAGCAATGGTGGTCAGCTTCCACTATATATTATTATGTATGTTTTCTTTTTTTTTTTTTTTAAATTGTAAATTTTTATTGCAGAAGCAGGGAACATGGCACAACACATTAAGCATAGATATACATCAGCTGACATACAAATTGCAATAGTTAACATATAGATTACAAGAATGAATGTCGAATGAGCTGTAGATCCACCCCGGGCATCCCCCAGCGCGCCAAACCCAACGCGTCATGGTCTAACTTACGGAGGCTGACCGCGGGGGCCAAGGAATGTGAGAGGCTAATTAACCTTGATTATAGGTCGCCGCCGTCAGCCAACCGGACCACGAGCTACCGGGGTGTCCCTCTCAGCTGACATTGTCTTATGACTAACGAACCGTACTGAAACGTGGAGTATGCATGCTCCGCTTCCATTTTTCCTTTAGAGAAGAAAAAAGAAAGATTAAGGAACTAAAGTGAAACATAAGGGGGGGAAGACAGGACGACATATTGACACAGGAGGGAGAGGGGGAAAGACGGGGGACAAGGTAGGGAGGAATGACGAAAGGAGGGGGGAGGGGAAGGAATTGGAAAGGGGGAAGGATGGGCGGCGCCCTCCCGGGATGAGGGTGACACCCCGCAGGAAGACCCTCCTCTACTCCAGCAGAAAGGCCAAGTAGTCCGCCGAAAGGACGAAACAATCCCACTCAAGCCACCTCTCTCTGTGTATATTGGCCTTCCCTTTCAGAGAAGCGGTCATCTCCTCCATTCTACTAATGTCGCCAACCCTGGCGAGCCACATGGCCGTTGTGGGAGGCGCAGACGACTTCCAACAGGACGGGATGCATGATCTGGCTGCGTTCAGGAGGGGCGCCAGGAGGGACTTGGTCCTCTTCCGGATAGAAGTGGGGGCTATCCCGAGGAGATAGCACGCTGGGTCATCACCCAGGTCTATGTCCGTCAACATCTGAACTATTTTCCTGACGTTCCTCCAGAACCCTGCCATGGCACCGCACTCCCAGAAGATGTGAATCATTGTGCCCCTGGCCCCAGAGCATCTCCAGCACAAGGGGGAGGCGGAGGGGAATATCTTCGCCAATCTAGACGGTACCAGGTACCAGCGTGAGAGGACTTTGTATGAGGCTTCTTGATATCTGCTGGACATAGACGACTTGTGGGCAACCTGTAACATGGCCTGCGTTTGCTCCTTAGTGAACTTCCTATTCAATTCCCTTTCCCATCCCTCCACAAACGGGGGCGTGTAAGAGTCCGGGGGGGTGATCAGTAAAGAATATGCATAAGACAGGGCCCCTCTGAAATGGCCCCTCCCCACACAAGATCGCTCGAAAGGGGTCGGGGGTCCCACGGCTTCCGCCACCCTGGTCAGGGATCTTTGGTAATGTGTTAGCTGCATGGTCTGCCATATATTCAGGGGGGTCAGGGAGTGTCTGGCCGCAAGGTCGTCCAGCCGAAGCCATCCCGACCCTTCGTGTAGGTGCATAACTCTGAAGCGGTCGCGTCTCACCCAGGACTGGAACGTGCCGTCTGAGAGGCCTGCCGGGAAATCCGGATGCCCCAGAACAGGGGTCATTGGTGAGGCAGATGGCAGGATGCCCAACCTTGGAAAAAACCTGCCCACAATTTTACGGGTGGGGCCTATTGTGGGGTGTTTGTTCAGGGCGGGAGTCCGATCCAGTGGAACCCAGGGGAGTCCCGAAAGGGGGATCCCCGAGGCCTCTTGCTCGATCATCGTCCACTGCTTCATAGAGGAGTGCCTACACCAATCGAGCACGCGTGTCAGGTGAGCTGCTGCGTGGTATGTCCTCCAATCCGGAAGACCCAATCCCCCCCTCCCCTTGGGGAGGGCGAGGAGGGGGGCCGCCAGTCGATGTGGTCTCCCTGCCCATACAAATCTGGAGCATAACCCCGACAATCGTCTAAAGAAAGTGTGGGGGACATCGATCGGAAGGGCCTGAAATAGATATAACACTCTTGGTAGGATGTTCATTTTAATAATGTTGGACCTGCCAAACCAAGAGAATGCACTTTTATTCCATTTCTGTAGGTCATCCTCGACCCTTCTCAGCAGTGGGGGGAAATTCAGATTGTATAGTTTTTGGGGGTGGGCCGGTATCAATGTCCCCAGGTAAGTTATAGCCTCCTTCTCCCACTTAAAAGGGACATTTTTCGAGATCTGCATCAGTCTCCTAGGGGGAATGTTAATGTTGAGAGCGGAAGATTTTTGATAGTTTATTTTATAATTAGAGACTGCTTGGAAGGCCTTGAGTTCCGCTAGGAGGATGGGGAGGGACGTTTCAGGTCGAGAGATAAAAAATATCAGGTCGTCGGCTTAAGCCGCAACCTTATGTTCTCCTCGCCCCACCACAATACCAGCAATGTCACAGTTTTTCCTCACGCAGCGAAGGAATGGCTCCAAAGTCAATATGAATATCAGGGGAGAAAGGGGGCACCCCTGGCGAGTCCCGTTGGCCAGATTGAATGGCTCGGACGCCACCCCGTTCACCACGACGGACGCCGAGGGGCATGAGTAGGAGGCCATGATCCAGCGTGTCATGTTCTCTCCCAGGCCAACCTGCCAGAGGGTGGCCGAGATAAAATCCCAGCTCACCCTATCAAAAGCCTTCTCGGCGTCCGTCGAGAGAAGCATCGTCGCCGGGCCCCCCAAGCGCGCCCGGTGAATCAGATTAATAACCCTAGTGGTGTTGTCTCTTCCCTCTCGTGTGGGGACAAAACCCACCTGATCCCAATGTATAAGGGACGGGATAAATGGGGCAAGCCTGTCCGCTAATATTTTATTGAACAGCTTAATATCGCAGTTCAGCAAGGAGATGGGCCTATAGCTACCGCACTGCGCCGGATCTTTCCCAGGCTTAGGGATGACGGTGATGTTTGCCCTTAGGGTGTCTCTAGGTGGAGGTAGGCCATCTTTTAAGGAGCCGAATGACGCGATAAATTGGGGGCAGAGGATCCCAGCAAACCCTTTGTAATAATCTAAGCTAAACCCATCTGGGCCTGGTGCCCTACCCGGCTTGGTGTTCTTTATGGCTCTCATGAATTCCTCCGATGCTATGTCCCTCTCAAGGGCCTCTACCACCTCGTGCTTTAGTCGGGGGAGTCCAGAGCCCCGGATATATCTTTCTATGTTGCTCATGGAGGGGGCCGGGCGAGTAGCCGGTAGGTTGTAGAGTCTTTCATAAAACTCTCTAAACGACCGAGCTATATCCGCCGTCAGATGGGACCCTCCGCCCCCCCGATCCTGGATGTGAGGGATGAAATTTCTGGCACGTTGTGCTTTCAGAGCTCTAGCCAGGGCCTTCCCGCATTTGTTACTGTATTCATAAAAAAAACGCCGACTTCTAATCGCCAGGCTTTTGGCTTCGGCAAGGCAGATGTCTCTGAGGGACTCCCGGAGGCGCACCAGCTTGGCGCCCAGTGCCGCATCGAGGGTACGTTTATGTTCGGCCTCCGTCTCGAAAATCTCTCGAGTCAAGAGGTCGATTTGCTTGTTCCTCTCTTTCTTGAGACGGGCCCCGTGTTTGATCAATAGACCCCGAACCACGCACTTGTGGGCCTCCCACAGAGACATCCGCGAAACCTCACTTGTGTCATTTGTTGCAAAATATTCCGAAATAGCTTTATGGATGTCTGCCTTTACCCCCGGGTCCTGTAAGAGGGAGCTATTCAACCTCCATTGGCCCCTCAAAGGAGCTGTGTCCGGGATGGAAATGGTTATGGAGATTGGGGCATGGTCCGAGACAGTTATCTGACCGATGTCCATTTCAACAATGAGGTGCAGAAACTTGTGGGGGACCAGGAACCAATCAATGCGCGAGTAGGAATTATGGGGTGACGAGAAAAATGTATAATCCCTTCCCCTGGGATTCAAAATCCGCCAGGCATCTATCAGCTGGTTCTTGAAAAGCAGTGTCCTAAGTTTTTTCAGGGATGAGAAGGGGGTGTGGGAGGACCCTCGGGTAGTGTCCAGGGCTGGGTCGAGGACCGTGTTAAAATCACCCCCCAGCAGGAGAACCCCCTCCGCAAAGTCATCCAGTTTGCTCAGGGTGGAGCGTAGGAATTTGAATTGGTTAGTGTTGGGGCAGTAGCATGTCGCCAGCGTCACTTTCAAGGAGAAGAGGGTGCCTCGGACAAACAGGAACCTTCCCTCTGGATCCTGAAGTGTTGCGAGATGGGTCCACGGCAGGGACCCTGATACTAGGACAGCTACTCCTCTAGATTTGGAGTCAGGAGAGAGGGCGTGGTATTGAGACTTATAATATCGATTGGTAAGATTGTGCGTCCTCCCCTCCTTGAGGTGGGTCTCCTGCAGGAAGGCAACCTGTGTGTGCAGGCGCCTCAGTTCCCTAAGAATTACAGATCTCTTTATAGGGGAGTTGAGCCCTTTCACATTGAGGGAAGTTTAGTCTTGAGAGGAGGCGATTGCGGGGGGACATGATTAACTTGTATAAATATATAAATGGACCATACAAAAAATATGGGGGAAAACTATTTCACGTAAAATCCTCTCTAAGGACAAGGGGGCACGGCCTTCGATTGGAAAAAAAGAAATTTAGTCTCCGGAGGCGACAATCGTTTTTTACCATAAGAACTATAAATCTATGGAATAGCCTCCCACAGAAGCTTGTTACAGCATCAACCGCTGACAGCTTCAAAAAAGGATTAGATGCTTATTTTGAAGAAAATAACATTAACAGTTACTACTAGTGGTTATCAATAAAAAAAAAAAAAATAAAGACAAAAAAATAAAATAAATAGCTTCCCCTATGAAATAAAAAATAACTTCCCCCTACCCCAACACCCTTGGTTGAACTTGATGGACATATGTCTTTTTTCAACCGTATTAACTATGTAACTATGTAACTATGTAACTATGTAACCTTTACCCTGGACATTTCAGGTCCTCCGAGCCCTCACCACTTGTGGCACTGGGGAATCACTGTTAAAGTTGGTCGCTTAAGAGAAGTCAGGCCGAGGAAAAGTGGGAAGGAAAAGGGGAGGGGGGAAGGGAAGAACGCAGAGAGCGGTGATAGGCTACAGACACACAAAAAGGAGGGGGATGGACGAGACAGACGGCAAGGGAATATATACAACTAAGTTCAATAACAAACACAAAAAAACTAAACCGGGTCAGCAGGAACCAACTAGCGCAGTGACCCGGTCGGGGAACGAATCGTTTCCCAGTAACAACTCCCTCCCAGCACCACCTAGGCAGGCAGGGGGGGGTTTGACCTAATGTGGGAGCGAGACGGGTCCGAAAGGCATGAGGGGTCCCTCCAGCCAACCCCTTCAGCATGTGGCGGGCTCACTGGGGACCTCTAAACAGCCTCCCGGGCCAGCTCATATGGCCTTACCCACCTAACACTTGCGACACCATGTTGCTAGACCAGACGCCGCCACCACCGCTGGACAGTCCCCCATCCGCCAAAAAGTTGGCGGGGGCGGGACCCCCCAAGCAGCGCGCGAGGGCGTCCACGATGTCTGTTGCATAGAAAAATACATATAAAACAGGCTATCATACACTAGAAAGGCAAAGAATAATAAACCGGAGCATGTCAAATATCAGGCAAATGAGTAAAGGATATCTATTACCCAGGCAGTCCCAACAGGTGAACAGCAGGAGTCTCCCCCCTCATGACTCATTTGTCGAAGAAGGCGGCTTCTGGACCTTCTCGTGCGTAGCGCATTAGCGGCTCTCCCCTGTCGCGGCCCCCGCGGTTGGGTGTCGCCCATAAGGGCCCGCGGGGGCAAAGGGGAGGGGTCAAGCCAGTCCTGAACCTCCACTGGGGGGGAGTCCAAGAAGGTGAACAGTTCCGGAAGGTCGGCGCGGGATCTAAGAGTGAACACTCTGATTTTTACGAACCAGCAGATGGAAGGGATAACCCCACCGGTAGGTGGCGCCGCATTCCTGGATTCTTAGGAGTAGGGGTTTCAGGCAACGACGCATCTGAAGTGTTCTTCTCGACACATCTGGGAACACCTGGATTGTTGCCCCATCGAAGTTGATTCTCTCTCTGTCCCAGGCTTGTCTCAGGATCTCCTCCTTGACTGAATAATAGTGCAGACGACAGAGCACATCGCGTGGGCGGTTGGGATCAGCTGCTCTAGGCCCTAGGGCCCTGTGAAGGCGGTCTATCACAATTTCAGTGTTAGGCGGGCGGCCCAGGATCTCGTTGAAGATCCCCACGACCGTGGGTAGTAGTTGGTCTTGACCGGTAGCTTCAGGCAGGCCCCTCACCCTGATGTTGTTGCGCCTGCTCCTATTCTCAAGGTCGTCTAGATGGAGGACCGTGGCCTGCGATATAGCTTGTTGGAGTGACAGGTTCCGTTCCAGGGCCTCAATCCTTTGTATGGTCGTGAGATGGGATTGCTCCAGGCCAGTTACTTTAGAATTCAGACCCTCCACTGAGTTTTGCAGATCAGAGATATCTTTCTTGAAGGAGTTCTCCACTCTCAGTATAAAGGATTCAAGGTCTGCCTTGGTGGGAAGGGCTTTGAGTTCAGCCCTGATGTCAGCCAGAATTGGATCGTGGAAAGACGGGGTGTGCGGGTGAGATGGAGCCCCACCGGTCGAACGATCTCCGTCCCCCTCCGGCAGCACACGCAGGGTGGTAGCTGGACCCGCACTGGTTGAGGGGCCCCAAGACGCTGTGGGGGGTCCTGACGAATTGACGGCGCCTCCTCCCTGCCGATGGTCCCCCGTGTAACCAAGCCGCAGCTCGCAGACTGGCGTGGGCGCAGTCTCAGGGACAATGGGCACCTACTTTTCTCCTCCCCCTTTCTTTTCTCGTGGCCATGTGGCCCCAGCGGAGCTGCTTCCTGAGAGCCACAGCGGGGAATTATGAGCGTCATTTTGGCCCCCAGGAGAGAACCAGTCCCCGGGGGGGCTCCGCGAGGGTCCGGCCAACGCTAGAGTCTCTGGGCTTGGCGGGGAGATTCTGGGGGGGGCAGGCTCCAAACTTTGCCGGGATGATGATGAGGAGGGGGATGCAGTCCCCCGATGTACGGAGGGGCCAGACCCCCAGGAGGTGGGCCTATCCATCCCCCGCAGCAACCGGTCATCCCCCCGCTGTCTTGGGGGCCCCGCTAATGCGACGGGGCTCTGCGCCAGCATGGGAGCTGTGATATCTCCAGGGGGGTTCATAGGGAAGCTCCCTCCCCCGCTCATCTCCCCCAGAGCAGTTACCTTGAATGGGCTCTTCTGCCCCGTGCTCCTCTGGCCAGGGTGCGACAGTTCTAGCTCCCGGGCCGCCCCCACGTCCCCAGCGCTGCTGACCTCCGCCCGCCGTCTCTCCTCCCCAGCTGGCAGGGGATCTCCGGGGACGAGCAGGCTCGCGCTGCCTGTGTCACTAGTGATGCCTGGGCAGCATCGATCAGAGCGGCGCTCCTCCTCTGCCTCCTCTTCAGCCGCTGCGGTGCCGCCGCCGCCTCTCTCGACCGGTCCCGGGAGCCGCCACTGCTCCCCCGCCGCACCTTCAGCTGAGGGGGGATCCTGGGTGCCCAACGGGAACTGGGCAGCCCCCTCCTGCACCTCGCTCGTCCGGGGTACGGGCGACGTCCTCCTCTCCTGTCCCGGGGAAGCCCCTGTGTCACTATGGGCCATGACCTCGCCGTCCTCAGCCGCCGCCATCTTGTGTGCCTCTTCTCCTCCGGCCCGCAGACGGTCAGGGGCCAGGTAAGCACTGATCTTCCTGTGAAGAGGGGGTGTCGTGTGCTTGGTCCCCCTTCTCTTCTTCGCCATAATGCCTGGCTATGAGTCTGGGTGGGTATTAGCCTTTAAAATAATATAATTAAGGGTCAGCCAGAGGGAGCTCAGAAGGTATGCGTCCTCACGCCTGCATCGCCGGCCACGCCCCCCCTATTATGTATGTTTTCTATTCATCCAGCAGCCCTCTGAAGTAAACTGCCCAGATGTAGAGCGAGGCCCCAAATACTGGTTATAAACAGTTATCACTAGGATCCCTATGAATTATTTGAAATCCCAATTCCAGCTCAAATCCTTTTATTATGGATAGAGAAAGGGTTAGCACTCACAGGTGTCCTTTTTGCAAATATAGGCACTTCATTGTGCCACCAGATTGGTTACATTCTGTTGTACATAACAATAGGAGAAAGAGGGGGCCCTATTTTATTTCTGTTACCGTATTGTGGAGATGTGGAGGCTGATTCATTACTAACGCCAGGTATCGGCAGATGAGCTTCTGTATAGCGGCGCATATAACGACCGCTAGTAGATGCTGTAAGCGGGTATCAGGCGCTTTAACAGAGCGCCTCAGTCGCTGTAGTAACTAATCTGCCCGGCATTGATGAATGTGATGTATGTTGGCTGCTTTAACAACAGTACAGTGCTGCATGGAGCGAGAGGTAGCGCCAGCTCAGTGCGTCTGGCACTCGGCGCTCCACACCATACTTGTCACGGGGACCTCGCACTCACCCGGCCTTCGGTCCCACGCCGGCTGCACTCGGTCGGCCGGAGCGCAGGCTGGGCGGCGTCTTCGGCAGACGGCGGCTCGACGGCTTCCGTCCCCGGCCGCCGCTCGGCTGTTTCCGCCGCGAGCGGCTGCTCGGGCGGCTCCGTCACTGGCGGCGTCTGGAGCGGCCGCGTCCCTGGCATCGCAGCGCGCTCCTGACGCTCGTGCGCGCGAGCATCCAGGCTTTATGCCCTCCGGCGGCGCTGCACACAGCGCGCCCGCCGGAGGCAATCAGTTCTGGGCCAATGAGCCCAAGGTTGTTTTGGGCGGAACGCCCTTCTGGTTTGAATGGGGCAATCAGCCCCAGGTTCCTAGTTACACCAATCATGTCCCTCAATCTGCTCGGCCACTTCCTATAAAGGTGTTCCTATTGCAATTGATCCTTGCCCGTGATAGCGTGCTGCTGGGTGTGAATTGGTGTCTGTTCCGTTTACGTATCTTGCCGTGTATGACCATCCTTGATTGCTGCCTGGACCGACCTTTGCCTGTTTTCCTGACCACGATTTCTGCCTGCTCCTCTGTACTGCGTATCTGTGATTCCCCGGCGTGACCTTTGGCTTGACCCGACCATTCTTCTGTCTCATCCTCCTGTACCGCGCTTCATTGGACTGATCTGCCGTGTATGACCTTTGCCCGTTTGACCTTACCCAGTCTCGTTCCTGGTTCGTTTGCCTTCCCCTGCATAAGTCTGCATCCTTTGTGCTAAGAAGTCCTGGGGGCAACCGTGTCCGGTGAGGCGTGTCCAGCGTCCCGGCAAACGGGGGCTTGTCTATAGGCGAAGCTAGCAGCGGAGATTGGGGGTTGCAGACTTAGTTGGAAGGTGGGTGTCCCACGGGACCTGACATTATCACGGGCCACAACATTATTTCCTAGATGGAAGAACTAATGCAGCAGGTGCAAGCTATGGCCACCGCCATCAACCAGCTGGCCCAGCGAGTGGCAACGCAGGAAAGTCGCCAACTACCTGCGCCACTGGATCCTGGACCTACAGTCGAGCCAAAGATTCCTCTTCCAGAGAAATTCTTCGGGGAACGGATGAACTTTAAGAACTCTTGTGAGCTCTACTTCCGTTTACGGCCCCACTCATCTGGGTCAGAAACTCAACGAGTGGGCCTAGTCATCTCACTTCTCCAGGGTGATCCCCAGACCTGGGCTTTTGGATTGGCACCTACAGATGAAGCCTTACAATCAGTTTCCTCCTTCTTTTCTGCCATGGAATTATTATATGCAGACCCTGATCGAGCTTCAACAGCAGACTCCAAGCTACGGAATCTTAGACAGGCAAAACGCTCAGCGGAGGAGTATAGCGCAGAGTTCCGTCGATGGGCCATTGATTCCAAGTGGAATGACCCAGCTTTGTGCAGCCAATTTAGAATTGGACTCTCAGAAAATATTAAAGATGTTCTAGTGAACTATCCGTTACCCAAAAGCCTTGATGAATATATGCAACTGGCAATTAGAGTGGATAGACGTCTCAGGGAAAGACGCCAAGAAAAAGGCAAGGATCAACCTTGGGGACCCCCACGCCAAGAGTCAAGCCCTAGGGGTGCTGCCGCCCCTTCTTCTATGACGTCTGAAGAACCCATGCAACTTGGCGTAACCCATCTTTCTCAGGCAGAGAAAGTTCGGCGTAGAACACAAGGCCTTTGTCTTTATTGCGGAAATCCTGGCCACTTCGCAAAAAATTGCCCAAACAAGGCTCCGGTGGCGGGAAACTACAGCGCCTAGATCCTGCTGAGGGACTTCATCTAGGCGGTCAGGTATCATTCCCTCATGTTAATCGGTTACTCCTACCAGTTATGGTCTCTTGGGGCCTTTCCAAGACTTTTGCCTCCGCTTTCATAGACAGTGGAGCGGCTGGCAATTTCTTGGATAGGTCACTTGCCTCCACCCTTAATATTCCATTGATCCCGTTAGAAAATTCCCTTCGAGTCCTGGCTGTCAATAACAAGCCCATCATGGGAGGCTTGGTCTCCTTTAAGACCCCCTTGGTGAATTTAATTGTGGGTTCTGCTCATTCTGAAGAATTAGAGTTTTTTATTATTGAGAGTCCTGTTTCTCCAATTGTATTAGGGTTCCCATGGTTAAAAACCCATAATCCGGTTATTAATTGGGAATCTGGGGATCTTGTTAAATGGAGTCCATTCTGTTATGAGCATTGTTTCTCCACATCCCTTAGGTCCTCACAGGTCATCCTTGATGGTTTACCACCAGCCTACGCAGATTGGGCAGATGTTTTCTCTGAAAAATCCGCTGACACTCTTCCCCCGCATAGGACCTATGATTGTCCCATCGATTTGCTTCCAGGTACTATGCCCCCTAGGGGGAAGATATATAATCTCACACGATCTGAAGAGCTGGCCATGAAAGATTATATTTCAGAGAACCTCAAGAAGGGATTCATCCATCCTTCTACCTCACCTGCTGGTGCAGGATTTTTCTTTGTCGAGAAGAAGGACGGCAGTTTACGCCCCTGTATTGACTACCGGGGATTAAACAAAATTACTGTAAAAAAATAGATATCCGTTACCGTTAATCAATGACCTCTTTAATCAGGTATCTGGGGCTCAGATTTTTTCCAAACTTGATCTTAGAGGGGCATATAACCTTATTCGTATACGCCAGGGGGATGAATGGAAGACAGCCTTCAATGTCAAAGATGGCCATTATGAATACTTGGTGATGCCCTTTGGCCTATGTAATGCCCCTGCAGTCTTCCAAGATTTCGTGAACGACATTTTTCGCGATTTCTTGGGTCGGTTTCTGGTGGTCTATTTAGACGACATACTCATTTTTTCCCATTCCCTGTTGGAAAACCGTCAACATGTAAAAGCGGTGTTACAAAGGTTACGGGAGAATCATCTGTATGCTAAAATCTCTAAATGTGTATTTGAAGTTTCTGAAATTCCGTTTCTAGAATATTTAATCTCTAAGCGTGGCTTGGTTATGGATCCCTCCAAAGTATCCGCGATTCTGGAGTGGGAGCAACCTAGAACCCTTAAGGCGCTTCAGAGGTTTTTAGGATTTGCAAATTTTTATAGACAATTCATAAGGGGGTTCTCATCCATTGTGGGTCCCTTAACAGATCTTACTCGGAAGGGCGCTTTTGTTGAGGAGTGGCCTCCCTCAGCAACAAGCGCCTTTCAACTATTGAAAAAGACTTTTACTTCAGCTCCTGTGTTGATCCATCCCAATACTAATCACCCGTTTCTGTTGGAGGTGGACGCCTCCGAACTTGGGGTGGGAGCAGTTCTCTCTCAGTATTCTGGTAATCCGGAGAGACTGCATCCCTGTGCGTTCTTTTCACGTAAATTTTCTCCTGCTGAACGTAATTATGATGTTGGTAATAGGGAACTATTGGGTATTAAACTGGCCTTTGAAGAATGGCGTCACTGGCTGGAAGGTTCTCTACACCCCATTACCGTATATACTGATCACAAGAATCTAGAATATTTAGAGTCCGCCAAGAGGCTTAACTCCCGTTAGGCTCGCTGGGCGCTCTTTTTCTCTCGTTTCAATTTCATTATCACCTACAAACCAGGGAAAAAGAATACCAAAGCAGACGCCTTATCTCGAAATTTCGGAGATTGTAAGGATCGATTTGATCCTGCTGAACCGATTCTGCCCTTAGGTTGTATAGTGGGCGCCCTTCTTCCTGATTTGTCTAGTTCTTTGATGCCATATCAGATTGATACTCCTCCCGGTAAACCCTCTGAATGCTTATTTGTTCCACCTCATTTACGTCTCGCCGTTTTACAGGAACTTCATGATGCCAAGTCCGCCGGTCACTTAGGGGTTCGGAAAACCTTGGCTGTCGCTAAACGCCATGTCTGGTGGCCTACCATCAGACGGGACATAACCGCCTTTGTTGAAGCATGCCCTGTATGTGCACGGGGTTAAACAACCCATGGATCTCCAGCGGGATTATTAGTACCTCTGGAGATTCCTAGCGAGCCATGGTCCCACATATCCATGGATTTCATTGTCGATCTACCTCAATCACAGGGAAATACTGTAATCTGGATGGTGGTTGACCGCTTCAGTAAAATGGCACACTTTATTCCTTTGGTAAAACTTCCGTCGGCACCAGACTTGGTGCAATTATTCATTAAGCATGTTTTCCGTCTCCATGGTATACCACAGAATATTGTTTCAGATCGGGGGGTTCAGTTTATATCCCGCTTTTGGAAAGCTTTTTGTACTCGCTTGGGCATTAAAGTTTCTCTTTCTACAGCTTATCATCCCCAGTCTAACGGACAGACCGAGCGGGTGAATCAGAGTTTAGAACAATATTTACGCTGCTTTGTGTCTGATCGTCAAGAACAGTGGGCGGAATTTATCGAATTTGCTGAATTCGCCTTTAACAATGCGCCTAGCGAGTCGACTAAGTTTTCGCCGTTTTTCTGTAACTATGGCAGGAATCCTAAGGCGTCAGCCTTCTCTGGTCCTTCCTCCAACTTGCCGGCCTTGGAGGAATGGCTACGGGAAAGGACTAAGGTGTGGTCTGAGATACAGATGAACCTTAAGAAAGCCTCTGAAAAATATAAGGTGTTCGCGGACCGACATAGATCGCGGGAACCACCATTTCAGGTAGGAGACTGGGTCTGGGTATCCACTAGAAATATTGCCCTTAGACAACCCTCGCCTAAGTTAGGCCCTAAATACATCGGTCCTTTTCCCATCACTAACAAGCTGAGCAATGTGACCTTTAAAGTCAAGTTACCTATGTCCATGAAGATTCCGTCTACCTTTCATGTTTCTTTGTTAAAATCCGCCAGAAATGTTCAGGTGTCATCTCCTCCTCCAGTCGTAATGGGAGATGAACCTGAATATGAAATTAACAGAATACTCGATGCTCGAATGGTTCGAAATTCATTACAGTATTTAATTGATTGGAAAGGTTTTGGTCCTGAGGAGAGGTGTTGGGTACCGGCTAAAGATGTTCATGCCAGAACCTTAGTCAATAGATTCCATCGTGAGAATCCTGATAAACCTGGTAAGGGTCCGGAGGCCCCTCGTGAAGGGGGGGGTAGTGTCACGGGGACCTCGCACTCACCCGGCCTTCGGTCCCACGCCGGCTGCACTCGGTCAGCCGGAGCGCAGGCTGGGCGGCGTCTTCGGCAGGCGGCGGCTCGACGGCTTCCGTCCCCGGCCGCCGCTCGGCTGTTTCCGCCGCGAGCAGCCGCTCGGCTGTTTCCGTTGCGAGCGGCTGCTCGGGCGGCTCCGTCACTGGCGGCGTCTGGAGCGGCCGCGTCCCTGGCATCGCGGCACGCTCCTGACGCTCGGCATCGTGCTCGCGCGCGCGTGCAAGCATCCAGGCTTTATGCCCTCCGGCGGCGCTGCACACAGCGCGCCCGCCGGAGGCAATCAGTTCTGGGCCAATGAGCCCAAGGTTGTTTTGGGCGGAACGCCCTTCTGGTTTGAATGGGGCAATCAGCCCCAGGTTCCTAGTTACACCAATCATGTCCCTCAATCTGCTCGGCCACTTTCTATAAAGGTGTTCCTATTGCAATTGATCCTTGCCCGTGATAGCGTGCTGCTGGGTGTGAATTGGTGTCTGTTTCGTTTACGTATCTTGCCGTGTATGACCATCCTTGATTGCTGCCTGGACCGACCTTTGCCTGTTTTCCTGACCACGATTTCTGCCTGCTCCTCTGTACTGCGTATCTGTGATTCCCCGGCGTGACCTTTGGCTTCACCCGACCATTCTTCTGTCTCATCCTCCTGTACCGCGCTTCATTGGATTGATCTGCCGTGTATGACCTTTGCCCGTTTGACTTTACCCAGTCTCGTTCCTGGTTCGTTTGCCCTCCCCTGCATAAGTCAGGCTGGGCGGCGTCTTCGGCAGGCGGCGGCTCGACGGCTTCCGTCCCCGGCCGCCGCTCGGCTGTTTCCGCCGCGAGCAGCCGCTCGGCTGTTTCCGTTGCGAGCGGCTGCTCGGGCGGCTCCGTCACTGGCGGCGTCTGGAGCGGCCGCGTCCCTGGCATCGCGGCACGCTCCTGACGCTCGGCATCGTGCTCGCGCGCGCGCGCAAGCATCCAGGCTTTATGCCCTCCGGCGGCGCTGCACACAGCGCGCCCGCCGGAGGCAATCAGTTCTGGGCCAATGAGCCCAAGGTTGTTTTGGGCGGAACGCCCTTCTGGTTTGAATGGGGCAATCAGCCCCAGGTTCCTAGTTACACCAATCATGTCCCTCAATCTGCTCGGCCACTTTCTATAAAGGTGTTCCTATTGCAATTGATCCTTGCCCGTGATAGCGTGCTGCTGGGTGTGAATTGGTGTCTGTTCCGTTTACGTATCTTGCCGTGTATGACCATCCTTGATTGCTGCCTGGACCGACCTTTGCCTGTTTTCCTGACCACGATTTCTGCCTGCTTCTCTGTACTGCGTATCTGTGATTCCCCGGCGTGACCTTTGGCTTCACCCGACCATTCTTCTGTCTCATCCTCCTGTACCGCGCTTCATTGGATTGATCTGCCGTGTATGACCTTTGCCCGTTTGACTTTACCCAGTCTCGTTCCTGGTTCGTTTGCCTTCCCCTGCATAAGTCTGCATCCTTTGTGCTAAGAAGTCCTGGGGGCAACAGTGTCCGGTGAGGCGTGTCCAGCGTCCCGGCAAACGGGGGGCTTGTCTATAGGCGAAGCTAGCAGTGGAGATTGGGGGTTGCAGACTTAGTTGGAAGGTGGGCGTCCCACGGGACCTGACAATACTTATCAAAATACTACACACACTAGCAGATTTTAATCACACAGCATCTGGCACTCTATGCTATAGCGACCAGCAAACACATTGAATGACATTGTTTTAACAATTTAGTGCCAGACCTGTAATGACAATTCTGCATAAAAATAAAAGTGTTTGCAGCCAGGAGAGGTCACACAATGATTTGAGCAAAAAAAAACTAAAATGTCAAACACAAGCAAATAAACGGCCATTGAAATGTATGAGAGAGCGACAGTGAGTGAAAGGTAATACCTGGCGCTCTGGAAGCTAGAGCACCGGCGCTCAGCAGTGTGTGTAGTCTCTGGTGTGTATGAGGAGCAGCAGTATAGTTGTATAGCAGTGAGTGTAGTCTCTGGTGTGTATGAGGAGCAGCAGTATAGTTGTATAGCAGTGAGTGTAGTCTCTGGTGTGTATGAGGGGCAGCAGTATAGTTGTATAGCAGTGAGTGTAGTCTCTGGTGTGTATGAGGAGCAGCAGTATAGTTGTATAGCAGTGAGTGTAGTCTCTGGTGTGTATGAGGAGCAGCAGTATAGTTGTATAGCAGTGTGTATAGTCTCTGGTGTGTATGAGGAGCAGCAGTATAGTTGTATAGCAGTGAGTGTAGTCTCTGGTGTGTATGACGAGCAGTAGTATAGTTGTGTAGCAGTGTGTGTAGTCTCTGGTGTGTATGACGAGCAGCAGCATAGTTGTGTAGCAAGCAGTGTGTGTAGTCTCTGGTGTGTATGACGTGCAGCAGTATAGTTGTGTAGCAGTGTGTGCAGTCTTTGGTGTGTATGACGAGCAGCAGTATAGTTGTGTAGCAGTGTGTAGTCTCTGGTGTGTATAACGAGCAGCAGTATAGTTGTGTAGCAGTGTGTAGTCTCTGGTGTGTATAACGAGCAGCAGTATAGTTGTGTAGCAGTGTGTGTAGTCTCTGGTGTGTATAACGAGCAGCAGTATAGTTGTGTAGCAGTGTGTGTAGTCTCTGGTGTGTATGAGGAGCAGCAGTATAGTTGTATAGCAGTGTGTAGTCTCTGGTGTGCATGAGGAGCAGCAGTATAGTTGTATAGCAGTGTGTAGTCTCTGGTGTGTATGAGGAGCAGCAGTATAGTTGTACAGCAGTGTGTAGTCTCTGGTGTGTATGAGGAGCAGTATAGTTGTGTAGCAGTGTGTAGCCTCTGGTGTGTATGAGGAGCAGCAGTATAGTTGTGTAGCAGTGTGTGTAGCCTCTGGTGTGTATGAGGAGCAGTAGTATAGTTGTGTAGCAGTGTGTGTAGTCTCTGGTGTGTATGAGGAGCAGCAGTATAGTTGTATAGCAGTGTGTAGTCTCTGGTGTGTATGAGGAGCAGCAGTATAGTTGTATAGCAGTGTGTAGTCTCAGATGTGTATGAGGAGCAGCAGTATAGTTGTATGGCAGTGTGTGTAGTCTCTGGTGTGTATGACGAGCAGCAGTATAGTTGTATAGCAGTGTGTAGTCTCTGGTGTGTATGAGGAGCAGCAGTATAGTTGTATAGCAGTGTGTAGTCTCAGATGTGTATGAGGAGCAGCAGTATAGTTGTATGGCAGTGTGTGTAGTCTCTGGTGTGTATGACGAGCAGCAGTATAGTTGTATAGCAGTGTGTAGTCTCTGGTGTGTATGAGGAGCAGTATAGTTGTGAAGCAGTGTGTAGCCTCTGGTGTGTATGAGCAGCAGAATAGTTGTGTAGCAGTGTGTGTAGCCTCTGGTGTGTATGAGGAGCAAAGGGGGGTGGGAGCAGCTCAATCACTATTTATACAAAATTATCAACATTATTATTCAGGGCCTGGGAACTAATTTACCGCCCAGTTTAACCCTCTCATCAACTAAATATCAAGCAACAAACATGTCTAGCTATGTGGAAAGACAGAGATTTGGTTGCATATATCTGCAGATACATGTGGAAGCCACACTGCCCCGGCAAGGCACTCTGTGTTTAGTGTGGTCCCTACTCTTAATTCTGAGTCCCCAAAGTTGGGACATGCAATGCAGACAAATATCTGAGAGCTACTCACCTGGGAAGCAGCCAGCCTCCCTTTAGAACACTTCACAGGGAGCAATCCACATTAACTGAATTCCTCCCTGCTTGTGCTCGTGGCTTCCACATGTATCTGCAGATATATGCAACCGAATCTCTGTCTTTCCACATAGCTAGACATGTTTGTTGCTTGATATTTAGTTGATGAGAGGGTTAAACTGGGCGGTAAATTAGTTCCCAGGCCCTGAATAATAATGTTGATAATTTTGTATAAATAGTGATTGAGCTGCTCCCACCCCCTTTGTTCACGTGTATGAGGAGCAGTAGTATAGTTGTGTAGCAGTGTGTGTAGTCTCTGGTGTGTATGAGGAGCAGTAGTATAGTTGTATAGCAGTGAGTGTAGTCTCTGGTGTGTATGAGGAGCAGTAGTATAGTTGTATAGCAGTGAGTGTAGTCTCTGGTGTGTATGACGAGCAGCAGTATAGTTGTATAGCAGTGTGTATAGTCTCTGGTGTGTATGAGGAGCAGCAGTATAGTTGTATAGCAGTGTGTATAGTCTCTGGTGTGTATGACGAGCAGCAGTATAGTTGTGTAGCAGTGTGTAGCCTCTGGTGTGTATGAGGAGCAGCAGTATAGTTGTGTAGCAGTGTGTAGTCTCTGGTGTGTATGAGGAGCAGTATAGTTGTGTAGCAGTGTGTGTAGTCTCTGGTGTGTATGAGGAGCAGCAGTATAGTTGTGTAGCCTCTGGTGTGTATGAGGAGCAGCAGTATAGTTGTGTAGCAGTGTGTGTAGCCTCTGGTGTGTATGAGGAGCAGCAGTATAGTTGTGTAGCAGTGTGTAGTCTCTGGTGTGTATGAGGAGCAGTAGTATAGTTGTGTAGCAGTGTGTGTAGTCTCTGGTGTGTATGAGGAGCAGCAGTATAGTTGTGTAGCAGTGTGTAGCCTCTGGTGTGTATGAGGAGCAGCAGTATAGTTGTGTAGCAGTGTGTGTAGTCTCTGGTGTGTATGAGGAGCAGCAGTATAGTTGTGTAGCAGTGTGTGTAGTCTCTGGTGTGTATGAGGAGCAGCAGTATAGTTGTGTAGCAGTGTGTAGCCTCTGGTGTGTATGAGGAGCAGTATAGTTGTGTAGCAGTGTGTAGTCTCTGGTGTGTATGAGGAGCAGTATAGTTGTGTAGCAGTGTGTAGTCTCTGGTGTGTATGAGGAGCAGCAGTATAGTTGTGTAGCAGTGTGTAGTCTCTGGTGTGTATGAGGAGCAGTATAGTTGTGTAGCAGTGTGTAGCCTCTGGTGTGTATGAGCAGCAGTATAGTTGTATAGCAGTGTGTATAGTCTCTGGTGTGTATGAGGAGCAGTATAGTTGTGTAGCAGTGTGTAGCCTCTGGTGTGTATGAGGAGCAGCAGTATAGTTGTGTAGCAGTGTGTAGTCTCTGGTGTGTATGAGGAGCAGTATAGTTGTGTAGCAGTGTGTAGCCTCTGGTGTGTATGAGCAGCAGTATAGTTGTATAGCAGTGTGTGTAGTCTGGTGTGTATGAGGAGCAGCAGTATAGTTGTGTAGCAGTGTATAGTCTCTGGTGTGTATGACGAGCAGCAGTATAGTTGTGTAGCAGTGTGTAGTCTCTGGTGTGTATGAGGAGCAGCAGTATAGTTGTGTAGCAGTGTGTAGTCTCTGGTGTGTATGACGAGCAGCAGTATAGTTGTGTAGCCATGTGTAGTCTCTGGTGTGTATGACGAGCAGCAGTATAGTTGTGTAGCAGTGTGTGTAGTCTCTGGTGTGTATGAGGAGCAGCAGTATAGTTGTGTAGCAGTGTGTAGTCTCTGGTGTGTATGAGGAGCAGCAGTATAGTTGTGTAGCAGTGTGTAGTCTCTGGTGTGTATGAGGAGCAGTAGTATAGTTGTGTAGCAGTGTGTGTAGTCTCTGGTGTGTATGAGGAGCAGCAGTATAGTTGTGTAGCAGTGTGTAGCCTCTGGTGTGTATGAGGAGCAGCAGTATAGTTGTGTAGCAGTGTGTGTAGTCTCTGGTGTGTATGAGGAGCAGTATAATTGTATAGCAGTGTGTAGTCTCTGGTGTGTATGAGGAGCAGCAGTATAGTTGTGTAGCAGTGTGTAGTCTCTGGTGTGTATGAGGAGCAGCAGTAAAGTTGTATAGCAGTGAGTGTAGTCTCTGGTGTGTATGAGGAGCAGCAGTATAGTTGTATAGCAGTGTGTATAGTCTCTGGTGTGTATGACGAGCAGCAGTATAGTTGTATAGCAGTGTGTATAGTCTCTGGTGTGTATGAGGAGCAGCAGTATAGTTGTATAGCAGTGTGTATAGTCTCTGGTGTGTATGACGAGCAGCAGTATAGTTGTGTAGCAGTGAGTGTAGTCTCTGGTGTGTATGAGGAGCAGCAGTATAGTTGTGTAGCAGTGTGTAGTCTCTGGTGTGTATGAGGAGCAGCAGTATAGTTGTGTAGCAGTGTGTAGCCTCTGGTGTGTATGAGGAGCAGCAGTATAGTTGTGTAGCAGTGTGTAGTCTCTGGTGTGTATGAGGAGCAGTATAGTTGTGTAGCAGTGTGTGTAGTCTCTGGTGTGTATGAGGAGCAGCAGTATAGTTGTGTAGCAGTGTGTAGCCTCTGGTGTGTATGAGGAGCAGCAGTATAGTTGTGTAGCAGTGTGTGTAGCCTCTGGTGTGTATGAGGAGCAGCAGTATAGTTGTATAGCAGTGTGTATAGTCTCTGGTGTGTATGAGGAGCAGCAGTATAGTTGTATAGCAGTGTGTGTAGTCTCTGGTGTGTATGAGGAGCAGCAGTATAGTTGTGTAGCAGTGTGTGTAGTCTCTGGTGTGTATGAGGAGCAGCAGTATAGTTGTATAGCAGTGTGTATAGTCTCTGGTGTGTATGACGAGCAGCAGTATAGTTGTATAGCAGTGTGTATAGTCTCTGGTGTGTATGAGGAGCAGCAGTATAGTTGTGTAGCAGTGTGTATAGTCTCTGGTGTGTATGAGGAGCAGTAGTATAGTTGTATAGCAGTGTGTATAGTCTCTGGTGTGTATGAGGAGCAGCAGTATAGTTGTATAGCAGTGTGTATAGTCTCTGGTGTGTATGAGGAGCAGCAGTATAGTTGTATAGCAGTGTGTGTAGCCTCTGGTGTGTATGAGGAGCAGTAGTATAGTTGTGTAGCAGTGTGTGTAGTCTCTGGTGTGTATGAGGAGCAGCAGTATAGTTGTGTAGCAGTGTGTGTAGCCTCTGGTGTGTATGAGGAGCAGCAGTATAGTTGTATAGCAGTGTGTATAGTCTCTGGTGTGTATGAGGAGCAGCAGTATAGTTGTATAGCAGTGTGTGTAGTCTCTGGTGTGTATGAGGAGCAGCAGTATAGTTGTGTAGCAGTGTGTGTAGTCTCTGGTGTGTATGAGGAGCAGCAGTATAGTTGTATAGCAGTGTGTATAGTCTCTGGTGTGTATGACGAGCAGCAGTATAGTTGTATAGCAGTGTGTATAGTCTCTGGTGTGTATGAGGAGCAGCAGTATAGTTGTGTAGCAGTGTGTATAGTCTCTGGTGTGTATGAGGAGCAGTAGTATAGTTGTATAGCAGTGTGTATAGTCTCTGGTGTGTATGAGGAGCAGCAGTATAGTTGTATAGCAGTGTGTATAGTCTCTGGTGTGTATGAGGAGCAGCAGTATAGTTGTATAGCAGTGTGTGTAGCCTCTGGTGTGTATGAGGAGCAGTAGTATAGTTGTGTAGCAGTGTGTAGCCTCTGGTGTGTATGAGCAGCAGTATAGTTGTATAGCAGTGTGTGTAGTCTCTGGTGTGTATGAGGAGCAGCAGTATAGTTGTGTAGCAGTGTGTAGCCTCTGGTGTGTATGAGGAGCAGCAGTATAGTTGTGTAGCAGTGTGTGTAGTCTCTGGTGTGTATGAGGAGCAGTATAGTTGTGTAGCAGTGTGTGTAGCCTCTGGTGTGTATGAGCAGCAGTATAGTTGTGTAGCAGTGTGTAGCCTCTGGTGTGTATGACGAGCAGCAGTATAGTTGTGTAGCAGTGTGTAGTCTCTGGTGTGTATGAGGAGCAGTATAGTTGTGTAGCAGTGTGTAGCCTCTGGTGTGTATGAGCAGCAGTATAGTTGTGTAGCAGTGAGTGTAGTCTCTGGTGTGTATGAGGAGCAGCAGTATAGTTGTGTAGCAGTGTGTAGTCTCTGGTGTGTATGAGGAGCAGCAGTATAGTTGTGTAGCAGTGTGTAGTCTCTGGTGTGTATGAGGAGCAGTAGTATAGTTGTGTAGCAGTGTGTGTAGCCTCTGGTGTGTATGAGGAGCAGTAGTATAGTTGTGTAGCAGTGTGTGTAGTCTCTGGTGTGTATGACGAGCAGTATAGTTGTGTAGCAGTGTGTAGTCTCTGGTGTGTATGAGGAGCAGTATAGTTGTGTAGCAGTGTGTAGTCTCTGGTGTGTATGAGGAGCAGCAGTATAGTTGTGTAGCAGTGTGTGTAGTCTCTGGTGTGTATGAGGAGCAGCAGTATAGTTGTGTAGCAGTGTGTAGTCTCTGGTGTGTATGAGGAGCAGCAGTATAGTTGTGTAGCAGTGTGTAGTCTCTGGTGTGTATGAGGAGCAGCAGTATAGTTGTGTAGCAGTGTGTAGTCTCTGGTGTGTATGAGGAGCAGCAGTATAGTTGTGTAGCAGTGTGTAGTCTCTGGTGTGTATGAGGAGCAGTATAGTTGTGTAGCAGTGTGTGTAGTCTCTGGTGTGTATGAGGAGCAGCAGTATAGTTGTGTAGCAGTGTATAGTCTCTGGTGTGTATGAGCAGCAGTATAGTTGTGTAGCAGTGTGTGTAGTCTCTGGTGTGTATGAGGAGCAGCAGTATAGTTGTGTAGCAGTGTGTAGTCTCTGGTGTGTATGAGGAGCAGCAGTATAGTTGTATAGCAGTGTGTGTAGTCTCTGGTGTGTATGAGGAGCAGCAGTATAGTTGTATAGCAGTGTGTAGTCTCTGGTGTGTATGAGGAGCAGCAGTATAGTTGTGTAGCAGTGTGTAGTCTCTGGTGTGTATGAGGAGCAGTAGTATAGTTGTGTAGCAGTGTGTGTAGTCTCTGGTGTGTATGAGGAGCAGCAGTATAGTTGTGTAGCAGTGTGTAGTCTCTGGTGTGTATGAGGAGCAGTATAGTTGTGTAGCAGTGTGTAGTCTCTGGTGTGTATGAGGAGCAGCAGTATAGTTGTGTAGCAGTGTGTAGCCTCTGGTGTGTATGAGGAGCAGCAGTATAGTTGTGTAGCAGTGTGTAGTCTCTGGTGTGTATGACGAGCAGCAGTATAGTTGTGTAGCAGTGTGTAGTCTCTGGTGTGTATGAGGAGCAGCAGTATAGTTGTGTAGCAGTGTGTAGTCTCTGGTGTGTATGAGGAGCAGCAGTATAGTTGTGTAGCAGTGTGTAGTCTCTGGTGTGTATGAGGAGCAGCAGTATAGTTGTGTAGCAGTGTGTAGTCTCTGGTGTGTATGAGGAGCAGCAGTATAGTTGTGTAGCAGTGTGTGTAGTCTCTGGTGTGTATGAGGAGCAGCAGTATAGTTGTGTAGCAGTGTGTAGCCTCTGGTGTGTATGAGGAGCAGTATAGTTGTATAGCAGTGTGTAGTCTCTGGTGTGTATGAGGAGCAGCAGTATAGTTGTGTAGCAGTGTGTAGTCTCTGGTGTGTATGAGGAGCAGCAGTATAGTTGTGTAGCAGTGTGTAGTCTCTGGTGTGTATGAGGAGCAGCAGTATAGTTGTGTAGCAGTGTGTGTAGTCTCTGGTGTGTATGAGGAGCAGCAGTATAGTTGTGTAGCAGTGTGTAGTCTCTGGTGTGTATGAGGAGCAGCAGTATAGTTGTGTAGCAGTGTGTAGTCTCTGGTGTGTATGAGGAGCAGTAGTATAGTTGTGTAGCAGTGTGTGTAGTCTCTGGTGTGTATGAGGAGCAGCAGTATAGTTGTGTAGCAGTGTGTAGTCTCTGGTGTGTATGAGGAGCAGTAGTATAGTTGTATAGCAGTGTGTGTAGTCTGTGGTGTGTATGAGGAGCAGTAGTATAGTTGTATAGCAGTGTGTAGTCTCTGGTGTGTATGAGGAGCAGTATAGTTGTGTAGCAGTGTGTAGTCTCTGGTGTGTATGAGGAGCAGTATAGTTGTGTAGCAGTGTGTGTAGTCTCTGGTGTGTATGAGGAGCAGCAGTATAGTTGTACAGCAGTGTGTAGTCTCTGGTGTGTATGAGGAGCAGCAGTATAGTTGTATAGCAGTGTGTGTAGTCTCTGGTGTGTATGAGGAGCAGCAGTATAGTTGTACAGCAGTGTGTAGTCTCTGGTGTGTATGAGGAGCAGCAGTATAGTTGTGTAGCAGTGTGTGTAGTCTCTGGTGTGTATGAGGAGCAGTATAGTTGTGTAGCAGTGTATAGTCTCTGGTGTGTATGAGCAGCAGTATAGTTGTGTAGCAGTGTGTGTAGTCTCTGGTGTGTATGAGGAGCAGTATAGTTGTGTAGCAGTGTATAGTCTCTGGTGTGTATGAGCAGCAGTATAGTTGTGTAGCAGTGTGTGTAGTCTCTGGTGTGTATGAGGAGCAGCAGTATAGTTGTGTAGCAGTGTGTAGTCTCTGGTGTGTATGAGGAGCAGCAGTATAGTTGTATAGCAGTGTGTGTAGTCTCTGGTGTGTATGAGGAGCAGCAGTATAGTTGTATAGCAGTGAGTGTAGTCTCTGGTGTGTATGAGGAGCAGCAGTATAGTTGTGTAGCAGTGTGTGTAGTCTCTGGTGTGTATGAGGAGCAGCAGTATAGTTGTATAGCAGTGTGTAGTCTCTGGTGTGTATGAGGAGCAGCAGTATAGTTGTGTAGCAGTGTGTAGTCTCTGGTGTGTATGAGGAGCAGTAGTATAGTTGTGTAGCAGTGTGTGTAGTCTCTGGTGTGTATGAGGAGCAGCAGTATAGTTGTGTAGCAGTGTGTAGTCTCTGGTGTGTATGAGGAGCAGTATAGTTGTGTAGCAGTGTGTAGTCTCTGGTGTGTATGAGGAGCAGCAGTATAGTTGTGTAGCAGTGTGTAGCCTCTGGTGTGTATGAGGAGCAGCAGTATAGTTGTGTAGCAGTGTGTAGTCTCTGGTGTGTATGACGAGCAGCAGTATAGTTGTGTAGCAGTGTGTAGTCTCTGGTGTGTATGAGGAGCAGTATAGTTGTATAGCAGTGTGTAGTCTCTGGTGTGTATGAGGAGCAGCAGTATAGTTGTGTAGCAGTGTGTAGTCTCTGGTGTGTATGAGGAGCAGCAGTATAGTTGTGTAGCAGTGTGTAGTCTCTGGTGTGTATGAGGAGCAGCAGTATAGTTGTGTAGCAGTGTGTAGTCTCTGGTGTGTATGAGGAGCAGCAGTATAGTTGTGTAGCAGTGTGTGTAGTCTCTGGTGTGTATGAGGAGCAGCAGTATAGTTGTGTAGCAGTGTGTAGCCTCTGGTGTGTATGAGGAGCAGTATAGTTGTATAGCAGTGTGTAGTCTCTGGTGTGTATGAGGAGCAGCAGTATAGTTGTGTAGCAGTGTGTAGTCTCTGGTGTGTATGAGGAGCAGCAGTATAGTTGTGTAGCAGTGTGTAGTCTCTGGTGTGTATGAGGAGCAGCAGTATAGTTGTGTAGCAGTGTGTGTAGTCTCTGGTGTGTATGAGGAGCAGCAGTATAGTTGTGTAGCAGTGTGTAGCCTCTGGTGTGTATGAGGAGCAGCAGTATAGTTGTGTAGCAGTGTGTAGTCTCTGGTGTGTATGAGGAGCAGCAGTATAGTTGTGTAGCAGTGTGTAGTCTCTGGTGTGTATGAGGAGCAGTAGTATAGTTGTGTAGCAGTGTGTGTAGTCTCTGGTGTGTATGAGGAGCAGCAGTATAGTTGTGTAGCAGTGTGTAGTCTCTGGTGTGTATGAGGAGCAGTAGTATAGTTGTATAGCAGTGTGTGTAGTCTGTGGTGTGTATGAGGAGCAGTAGTATAGTTGTATAGCAGTGTGTAGTCTCTGGTGTGTATGAGGAGCAGTATAGTTGTGTAGCAGTGTGTAGTCTCTGGTGTGTATGAGGAGCAGTATAGTTGTGTAGCAGTGTGTGTAGTCTCTGGTGTGTATGAGGAGCAGCAGTATAGTTGTATAGCAGTGTGTAGTCTCTGGTGTGTATGAGGAGCAGCAGTATAGTTGTATAGCAGTGTGTGTAGTCTCTGGTGTGTATGAGGAGCAGCAGTATAGTTGTACAGCAGTGTGTAGTCTCTGGTGTGTATGAGGAGCAGCAGTATAGTTGTGTAGCAGTGTGTGTAGTCTCTGGTGTGTATGAGGAGCAGCAGTATAGTTGTGTAGCAGTGTGTAGTCTCTGGTGTGTATGAGGAGCAGCAGTATAGTTGTATAGCAGTGTGTGTAGTCTGTGGTGTGTATGAGGAGCAGCAGTATAGTTGTGTAGCAGTGTGTGTAGTCTCTGGTGTGTATGAGGAGCAGCAGTATAGTTGTGTAGCAGTGTGTAGTCTCTGGTGTGTATGAGGAGCAGCAGTATAGTTGTGTAGCAGTGTATAGTCTGTGGTGTGTATGACGAGCAGCAGTATAGTTGTGTAGCAGTGTGTAGTCTCTGGTGTGTATGAGCAGCAGTATAGTTGTGTAGCAGTGTGTGTAGTCTCTGGTGTGTATGAGGAGCAGCAGTATAGTTGTGTAGCAGTGTATAGTCTGTGGTGTGTATGACGAGCAGCAGTATAGTTGTGTAGCAGTGTGTGTAGTCTCTGGTGTGTATGAGCAGCAGTATAGTTGTGTAGCAGTGTGTAGTCTCTGGTGTGTATGAGGAGCAGCAGTATAGTTGTGTAGCAGTGTGTGTAGTCTCTGGTGTGTATGAGGAGCAGCAGTATAGTTGTGTAGCAGTGTGTAGTCTCTGGTGTGTATGAGGAGCAGCAGTATAGTTGTGTAGCAGTGTGTGTAGTCTCTGGTGTGTATGAGGAGCAGCAGTATAGTTGTATAGCAGTGTGTGTAGTCTCTGGTGTGTATGAGGAGCAGCAGTATAGTTGTACAGCAGTGTGTAGTCTCTGGTGTGTATGAGCAGCAGTATAGTTGTGTAGCAGTGTGTAGTCTCTGGTGTGTATGAGGAGCAGCAGTATAGTTGTGTAGCAGTGTGTGTAGTCTCTGGTGTGTATGAGGAGCAGTATAGTTGTGTAGCAGTGTGTAGTCTCTGGTGTGTATGAGGAGCAGCAGTATAGTTGTATAGCAGTGTGTGTAGTCTCTGGTGTGTATGACGAGCAGCAGTATAGTTGTATAGCAGTGTGTATAGTCTCTGGTGTGTATGAGGAGCAGTAGTATAGTTGTGTAGCAGTGTGTAGTCTCTGGTGTGTATGAGGAGCAGCAGTATAGTTGTGTAGCAGTGTGTAGTCTCTGGTGTGTATGAGGAGCAGCAGTATAGTTGTATAGCAGTGTGTAGTCTCTGGTGTGTATGAGGAGCAGTATAGTTGTATAGCAGTGTGTGTAGTCTCTGGTGTGTATGAGGAGCAGCAGTATAGTTGTGTATAGTCTGTGGTGTGTATGAGGAGCAGCAGTATAGTTGTGTAGCAGTGTGTGTAGTCTCTGGTGTGTATGAGCAGCAGTATAGTTGTGTAGCAGTGTGTGTAGTCTCTGGTGTGTATGAGGAGCAGCAGTATAGTTGTGTAGCAGTGTGTAGTCTCTGGTGTGTATGAGGAGCAGCAGTATAGTTGTGTAGCAGTGTGTGTAGTCTCTGGTGTGTATGAGCAGCAGTATAGTTGTGTAGCAGTGTGTAGTCTCTGGTGTGTATGAGGAGCAGCAGTATAGTTGTGTAGCAGTGTGTGTAGTCTCTGGTGTGTATGAGCAGCAGTATAGTTGTGTAGCAGTGTGTAGTCTCTGGTGTGTATGAGGAGCAGTATAGTTGTGTAGCAGTGTGTAGTCTCTGGTGTGTATGAGGAGCAGTATAGTTGTGTAGCAGTGTGTGTAGTCTCTGGTGTGTATGAGGAGCAGCAGTATAGTTGTATAGCAGTGAGTGTAGTCTCTGGTGTGTATGAGGAGCAGCAGTATAGTTGTGTAGCAGTGTGTGTAGTCTCTGGTGTGTATGAGGAGCAGCAGTATAGTTGTGTAGCAGTGTGTAGTCTCTTGTGTGTATGAGGAGCAGCAGTATAGTTGTATAGCAGTGAGTGTAGTCTCTGGTGTGTATGAGGAGCAGCAGTATAGTTGTGTAGCAGTGTGTAGTCTCTTGTGTGTATGAGGAGCAGCAGTATAGTTGTGTAGCAGTGTGTAGTCTCTGGTGTGTATGAGGAGCAGCAGTATAGTTGTGTAGCAGTGTGTAGTCTGGTGTGTATGAGGAGTAGTATAGTTGTATAGCAGTGTGTAGTCTCTGGTGTGTATGAGGAGCAGCAGTATAGTTGTGTAGCAGTGTGTAGTCTGGTGTGTATGAGGAGTAGTATAGTTGTATAGCAGTGTGTAGTCTCTGGTGTGTATGAGGAGCAGCAGTATAGTTGTGTAGCAGTGTGTAGTCTCTGGTGTGTATGAGGAGCAGCAGTATAGTTGTGTAGCAGTGTGTAGTCTCTGGTGTGTATGAGGAGCAGCAGTATAGTTGTGTAGCAGTGTGTAGTCTCTGGTGTGTATGAGGAGCAGCAGTATAGTTGTGTAGCAGTGTGTGTAGTCTCTGGTGTGTATGAGGAGCAGCAGTATAGTTGTATAGCAGTGTGTGTAGTCTCTGGTGTGTATGAGGAGCAGCAGTATAGTTGTGTATAGTCTGTGGTGTGTATGACGAGCAGCAGTATAGTTGTGTAGCAGTGTGTGTAGTCTCTGGTGTGTATGAGGAGCAGTATAGTTGTGTAGCAGTGTATAGTCTCTGGTGTGTATGAGGAGCAGCAGTATAGTTGTGTAGCAGTGTGTAGTCTCTGGTGTGTATGAGGAGCAGCAGTATAGTTGTGTAGCAGTGTGTGTAGTCTCTGGTGTGTATGAGGAGCAGTATAGTTGTGTAGCAGTGTGTGTAGTCTCTGGTGTGTATGAGGAGCAGTATAGTTGTATAGCAGTGTGTGTAGTCTCTGGTGTGTATGAGGAGCAGCAGTATAGTTGTATAGCAGTGAGTGTAGTCTCTGGTGTGTATGAGGAGCAGCAGTATAGTTGTATAGCAGTGAGTGTAGTCTCTGGTGTGTATGAGGAGCAGCAGTATAGTTGTGTAGCAGTGTGTAGCCTCTGGTGTGTATGAGGAGCAGCAGTATAGTTGTATAGCAGTGAGTGTAGTCTCTGGTGTGTATGAGCAGCAGTATAGTTGTGTAGCAGTGTGTAGTCTGGTGTGTATGAGGAGCAGCAGTATAGTTGTATAGCAGTGTGTAGTCTCTGGTGTGTATGAGGAGCAGCAGTATAGTTGTGTAGCAGTGTGTAGTCTCTGGTGTGTATGAGGAGCAGCAGTATAGTTGTGTAGCAGTGTGTAGTCTCTGGTGTGTATGAGGAGCAGCAGTATAGTTGTGTAGCAGTGTGTAGTCTCTGGTGTGTATGAGGAGCAGCAGTATAGTTGTGTAGCAGTGTGTAGTCTCTGGTGTGTATGAGGAGCAGCAGTATAGTTGTGTAGCAGTGTGTAGTCTCTGGTGTGTATGAGGAGCAGTATAGTTGTGTAGCAGTGTATAGTCTCTGGTGTGTATGAGGAGCAGCAGTATAGTTGTGTAGCAGTGTGATGTCTCTGGTGTGTATGACGAGCAGCAGTATAGTTGTGTAGCAGTGTGTAGTCTCTGGTGTGTATGAGGAGCAGCAGTATAGTTGTGTAGCAGTGTGTGTAGTCTCTGGTGTGTATGAGCAGCAGTATAGTTGTATAGCAGTGTGTAGTCTCTGGTGTGTATGACGAGCAGCAGTATAGTTGTGTAGCAGTGTGTAGTCTCTGGTGTGTATGAGGAGCAGCAGTATAGTTGTGTAGCAGTGTGTGTAGTCTCTGGTGTGTATGAGCAGCAGTATAGTTGTGTAGCAGTGTGTGTAGTCTCTGGTGTGTATGAGGAGCAGCAGTATAGTTGTGTAGCAGTGTGTGTAGTCTCTGGTGTGTATGAGGAGCAGCAGTATAGTTGTGTAGCAGTGTGTAGTCTCTGGTGTGTATGAGGAGCAGCAGTATAGTTGTGTAGCAGTGTGTAGTCTCTGGTGTGTATGAGGAGCAGCAGTATAGTTGTGTAGCAGTGTGTAGTCTCTGGTGTGTATGAGGAGCAGTATAGTTGTGTAGCAGTATGTAGTCTCTGGTGTGTATGAGGAGCAGTAGTATAGTTGTGTAGCAGTGTGTGTAGTCTCTGGTGTGTATGAGGAGCAGCAGTATAGTTGTGTAGCAGTGTATAGTCTCTGGAGTGTATGACGAGCAGCAGTATAGTTGTGTAGCAGTGTGTGTAGTCTCTGGTGTGTATGAGGAGCAGCAGTATAGTTGTGTAGCAGTGTGTAGTCTCTGGTGTGTATGAGGAGCAGCAGTATAGTTGTGTAGCAGTGTGTAGTCTCTGGTGTGTATGAGGAGCAGCAGTATAGTTGTATAGCAGTGTGTAGTCTCTGGTGTGTATGAGGAGCAGCAGTATAGTTGTATAGCAGTGTGTAGTCTCTGGTGTGTATGAGGAACAGCAGTATAGTTGTGTAGCAGTGTGTGTAGCCTCTGGTGTGTATGAGGAGCAGCAGTATAGTTGTATAGCAGTGTGTAGTCTCTGGTGTGTATGAGGAGCAGCAGTATAGTTGTGTAGCAGTGTGTAGTCTCTGGTGTGTATGACGAGCAGCAGGCAGCGCAGCGCGGGCCGCCTGTGTGAGGCGCTGAGGTGCTGGTTGCCATGGTGAAGCTCCCGCCTCTAGTTTGTGTAGCGCTGCTCCTGGTAACGTGAGGCGGCGGAGCTGGGCGCCGGGAGCTGGAGGAGCCTCTGTGCCGGGTACGGAGCCTAATTTTCCGGTAGAAAACTTTCTAGTTGTCGCCCTCTCCGGGCCACAGTGTGATTTCCAGCGTCTCCTGTCTCCTCCGTGTCTCTGTCCGTTTTTCTGCCTCCTTCTCCCCCCTCAGACAGAGGGGCTGTGATTTGTCTGCCTCTCTCCTTGCTAGCTGCCCCTGCCGCCCCTATATAACCCCCCCTTACCCCCCCCCCCCCCCCCCCGCCACACACACACACACCTGCCCCCATTTATTGCCCCCCCCGTCTTACTTCTTCTTTTATTCCGGCTCAAGAAACTTGCGGCTTCCTTTCCGCTGACATTAACCCTTCCCTTTCTGACTGCACTCAATCTGTTAAACGGCTGAACTAAAGCCCTGATCCAGGAAAGGCCTTTTATTTCTTTTGCTTTGGATAGGACAAGAAGGGTTACAACCCCACTCAGAATATTTAGATTTGGTTACAACCAATTTAAAGTGGATCTCTGTTCCAAAAATAATATAAGGTCTGCTAATTTGGGATGCCTCTGAAACTCAGAAACAGGATGCCCATGCATCACTACTCACCTGCTTCCGTGTTCCCGTTCCTGATGGCTGCCCCTTTCGCCCGTTTCACTCACCTTCCTTCCGCTCCCACGGCGCGGACTCTGGCGAGAGCAAGTGCGCTGATTAACTGAGCGGAGGGCGCCGAGCAGCGCCAGCAGCCACATCCCCTGCCCACCTGGCAGCTATGGCGTGACCATTCAGGAAGGTCGGGCACGCGCACGGCTATGGGTGAGCACGGATGCAGCCGGAACGCACAAACATGGCAGGTGCTTCGGGAGAGGGTGAGTGTTCCAGGGGGTTTGGGGGGTTCACACATCGGGGTATCCCAATTTGGGATGCCCCAAGGACAGGAACATGGGAGGTCCTGGAGTCTTTTAGGACCGGTTTACAGAGGCTGTTGGCCTCCGTAGTTCCTCTGTAAACCGGACCAACAGCCTGGCACAGTTGGAAAAGAAACTCCCCCGGGACTCCTTTGCCGCATCTGCATACATGACACTCAATCATTGTCAGCACTTACATTTGCTTCCTGTATCCAAACCTGAAACGCGAACCTCACTGATTTCCTAGAGGTAGTGGCCATTTTGAAGCTTCCTTTTCCAGCATCTCAGCCACACTGCTGCCTGGAGTTAACTGACATAATTATGAATTGTTATGTGCAGCAATCTAAATTACCTGGGGTAGGGATGCATATGAGCAGTGTTTGTTGTGCTCAGTCAGTTGTGACTGAAGGTTTATTTTAAAGGTTATCTTGTGGCCTCAGCTACACCCACCTGCAGTCTTGATCCCTTGAAGCCCTGACTTGTGAAATACAGCAGATCTTCAGCTTTCAGCACTTGGGTTGGCATTGCGCTCCCCTGCCAGCTCCAAGCTCCATACTGGTTATTCTGAGACTGGAGGGCACCCTCAATCTGGCAGGGGAGTATGCTGCCAGCCCAAGTGATGACGGCTTAAAATTTGTTTGTTTTTGATAAGCTGGCATTTTCTATTTGTAGCCTACAAAATAAGAGATATTTTCTCATATGGAGACTTAGCCTCAGTTTCTGTTTGTAGTCGGCAAATGTCCATCTAACAGAAACTGTATGGGTGACACAAGCACACAGACCCCCATACTGTCAGGTTACCACTGTGCCACCCACTGGTTTTCTGTTAATGGGAACAAAAACCCTTTAATCTGTCCTTGGTCTAAAATGAAAAACTCCTAGGCCAAGTGATTGCTTGTCTCCAAAGCGGGATGCCCTGCTCTGTGAAACCCCCTGGTTCACTCGGTATACTTACTGATGTGGCGATCCCACAGCACATGTGCAGGTCATGGCGGTATCACTGGCTTCCTGCGGCTAATGAGTGTTCCCGCCTCAAGCACTTTTAAATGGCTAGCATGGGCATAATTCAGCTGGAAGGAGGCACGGGTGACACATTCTATTCTGATTAGCTGAAATCCCCTGGAAATCTATTCTGATTGGCTGACATCACACACAGGTCTATTCTGATTGGAGGAGAGCCTGTACATGTGCCATGGAATTCCCAGTAAGAATACTCCACAGGAGTGAATAACCTGGGGTTTGGTCCAGTTTAAATTAATTTCCTGCCTCTGGTGCATTTACACACCAAAGTTACAGAGAGAAAAACTGGTATTAAAGTTTATTATTACCCCTATAGAAAAGAAGCATGAAAACTGGGCACAATACTCACCAGTCCGTGTCTCAGCATTGTGGTTGTACTGTGCATTTGACGCACTCCATTAACCACCGGCGGTCATGTGGTATATGTGTTATACTAGAGTGTGGACTGGTTGGGCACTCCTGTGCTATTTGTGGGCTTCCTAAGGTGGTGCCCAAATTAGAATGCTAATTCTAATGCTAATGCAAATTAGAAAGGGTTAGATCTAGTTTAACCGAGCACCTGTGTTATACAGAGTTAAAGTTCAGCTGCATTTGAATAGGGGTTAAATGAAAAAAGCCGCCTTCTGCCAAACAACCCACGTGACTGACAGTGGGGATATGCAGCAAGGCTTGCTGTCTGCACCAGAGTGGCAGAGCTCTGTGAGACTCTAGGGCTGGCTTACTCCCTCCCATTGGGGCATCCCAAATAGGTATGCCTTTCTCTGTGAACCCTCCGAGTCGAAAATCTTACTTTTCCCCTGAGCCCAAGGCGCATGCGTGACCAGCGCCGGCATCACTCGCTTCCCTCTTAGGCAGTGTGCGGCTCTGCCCGCTGCAGCTAAATGGCTGTGCATGGCCACGCACAGCGGCAGGAAGGGAGGGATGCCACGCATTGCCTGCCAGTGAAGCTAGGATTCCATTCACCTGCTATAGCCATGTCATGGGCTCAAGGAGACATGAGTTAGTTTGGCGAACGGCTGGATTTTACATCGCAGGACACCCCAAAATAGGGTGCCCCAGAGCTCCAGGGTGCTCCAGAACCCAGGATAGTGAAAATCAGGGGTTTTGGTCCACTTTAAGTGAGCTTTGTTTTTTTTTATTGCTAGGACTGTGTGTTTCCCACTAGAGAGATGTGGGGAGTCATTTACTAAAGTTTAGAAATTGCAGCAATTTCCTGTATGTCAACAATAATGTTACAAAAAAGGGATTACAAATCTTTTGCACCTGACTGTGGTGTTGGGGGGGGTGATACAGGTCCACAGAGACACACTTCTGCTGCCTGCCCCCTTTAATTCAGTTATACATTTTAGAACCATACCTCCAGCTCTGCATTTAGAGATACTCACCTAATACAACAAACACCCTGTCTCCATGTAGCTGCAGACCTGAAGATTCGGCTACTCATTTCATTGGAAACAAAGACCTATTGGGGAATACATGAGTATTCCGGACCTGGAGGGCATTGGAAGGATAGATAGAGCGGCCATAAGCACGCTTGCCATAAAAAAGCCATAAGCACGCTTGCTTGTCTTCCCACCACTCCCCAAATCTCAAAATGCCTGCCGCAAGTTGCTGCACAGAAGTCATGCACCAGGTCCCCCACTTCTGCTAATGGATCAGGTACCTGGCATTGAGAAGGTGAGTGTTTTTCTTTTGTAAGACCCCAAATCCACCTTAGTGGAGGAGGGTTGGCAAGTGGCTGCTATGCTTTTATACCAGAGGTCCAGTTATTGTCATAGGGGCATCCCGATTTGGGAAGCCCAACAGTCTCTCACCATATATTCACCTTGTTCCACTATCCCACAGCAACGCGCTGCTCTGCAGTGGAATCTGCATGTCCAGGAGATCTTAAAGCGGACCTTCACCCCGAATAAGAGCCTATCTTATATCTTTCCCACACGCTGTACATACAGATTGTCCACATTAAAAATCATCCTACCTGCATCTACTGCATGTTATGAGCCTTTAAACATCCAAGATGGTGGCTCATGGAGCATCAGACAGCCTGCAAACAGGAGGTGTCTTCTGACTGTGTCGCTCTGCATTCTGGGATTGCTGTCTTTTCCCTGACCCCAGCTCTGCTCTATCTGTGCAGAACACAGCTATAACCCCACCCCCTGCACTTTATCCCGCTCAAGATGGTGGTGCCCATATCCTAGAGTCCTGAACAGAGTTGCAGCCGGTGGGGAAAAGAATAATAAGTAATTCACTAATAATAAGTGACTAAAAACTTAAAATATATTAATTTTAGATGCTGGGGAATAGTTGTTTAAGGGTTTGGGCTTTTCATTAAGTCATGCTGAAGGTCCGGTTTAATGTCTGCAGATGAAGTAGGATAGGTGGGATGCTGCTTCAATGCTACGGCAATGGAACACCCAAAGCTTTTTGTTGCAGCATGCCATAGTGTGAACCCGAGTGAGTATATGGTGAGGGTGAGGGGTTTACGCTGCGGGGCATTCCAAATCGGGATGCCCCCTATGGCAGGGTTTGACCCAGGCTCTATGTGCATTGATGTGCATGTGCGAAAAGATGAATTTCCCCTATGCCTCAGATTTGTACTCCGTAAATGCACGCATACCTATATACTTCCAAGCCCCCTGGAATTTTGACTACCCCAGGTTTTGTTCCTTGCCCCTGGGGCATCACAATTTGGGTGAAACCCCGCAGAATGCTCATAAAAACGTAACGTTCCCTGGTCCTACAAGGTATACACAGGCTCTCGTCCAATCAGTGCACCGAACTGCAATACAGCGCTGTTTACACCCAGAGCCCAGCAATTAGGAGGGATAGAGTTGCCTGCACCCAGAGATGCTAGGGAGGCCTCTGTGCTTTTCTACTTTGCAGAGGGAGCTGCCGGGAAAAGTCCAACTTTGCTGCGATTTGGGGGGGTCACACAGCAGGGCATCCCGATTGGGGATGCTCCAGGGGAAGGCCAGTGGCTAGCCCTGGAATATAAAAGACTGGCATGCCAGGGTTTTGTTTTTTTGGCACCCTCCATCTTCCTGTGCTAAGCCTGATTTGTTGATCGCTTCTCCTGATGGGGGTGGGGCTCTGCATGTCAGCTGTAGACTTGAGTGACAGTTGGCCAGGCAAAGTACAATCACACTGCTGCATGGATTGGGTAACTGACCCTCACTCAAGGTCCTAGTTCAGCTTCTGTTCAGATTACCTACCTCCAAGTGAGATTCCTTTTAGGTTATTGCCCAGATTGGGATTAGCACAAAGGGAGAGAGTGGTGGGTGGGGACCAACAATATGTTTGGACTTCCTCGTTAAAAGTCCAAACTTTTTGGAACCCCCCAGCTAACCCTCCATCTTCCTGTGCTAAGCGCACATCTTCCTGTGGACTGCTTTGCCTGAGCACAACAAATACAGCGAGACTTAGAGGCCGATTCATCAATAGCGCCAGGTAGCGACAGATGAGCGACTGTAGCGTGATTTTTTCAGCGCCAGCCAGAATTCGCTGTGCTTGGCCGGCGTTAGCTTGATGACAGCGACTCAGTCGGTGTGCGGTAATGTTGAATACGGGCTTAGGGGTCGCTGTTTCACAGGTTCAGCGTTGTATGTGAGCGACTGACAACGAATGGCCAGAGCGAACGGCTAGCTT
The DNA here is from genome assembly GCA_027917425.1 of Gastrophryne carolinensis. NCBI lineage: Eukaryota > Metazoa > Chordata > Amphibia > Anura > Microhylidae > Gastrophryne > Gastrophryne carolinensis. The sequence goes on from CM051235.1 coordinate 211,766,881, forward strand.
CATATTCATCAAAAAATCACGCTCCGAATGTGCTGTCGCTGTCCATTCCTTGTTTAAACCCCAGAGCGCTGGCGGCGATGTGTATTAACTAGTTTTTAACCCCTAAACAACCATATTTTTGGAATGTAACATTATACATGTTTTAAGAATCATTTTGTTATATGAATACATTAATCTCAGACCTGTTAGATCAATTCTGCTTTTTTTTTTTTTTTTAAATTTTTTGACTTAAAAATAATTCCTAACATTGCAGAAGTGTTCTCCGATTTTTTGACATTAAAAAAAAAAAATAAAAAATTAATACCAATTAATTATGATTAATTATAGCTTGCTCCATTGAAATGCATTGGACATCGCCAGGGAGCGACAGCTCATACCTGGCGCTGTGAGGGAATTTGCAGCGGCGCTGTTCGGTCCAGGCGGCTTCATGATGAATGCCGCGCTAGCCGTCGCTCTCGCCGGCGCTAGCCTCATTTTGCTTGATAAATGCGTCAATGTGACCGCCGCGGGCGTACTTGAGTCGGTAGTCGCCGTTAGCTGCCGCTACCTGGCGCTCGTCAGACACTACCTGGCGCTATCGCTTGATGAATAAGGGCATTAGCCAAGCTTCCCAGTATAATCATTCCCAGCAGGGCAGCAAATTCAACCCCACCTTGCTGTTATTATCAACCCCATACTGTGTTTGTTTACAGTCTCTGGAGTAGTAGAGCGGGTGCTAGGTCCACACTAATAACTGCCACCTAATAAACACTGCTGTAGCTGGGCACCCCGCTGCCTGTGATATGAGGTATTGCTCTGCGCTGGACTCACATTGTGGTCACACTATTGATGCTGTGTCTATCACTTCAGTGTTTCCATCTGACCCACCACCCTGGAAGCACTTAACAGATCAGCCAAATAGCCTCTCTCCCATTTCCCCACTGCCCTGTTTGCATCGGGTCATTTTACATTGCATTTGGCAGAGCAGTCAGTGATATATTTACAGCTGAATGGCTGAGCTGGCTGCCCGCCATCACTGTGTTATTAGAAGGGTCTCCGCATAGCACTGGCTGCTTTTTACTAAGTTTTAGGAAAGGGGAATAGGGTACCTGTTTGATTAAAGCCTATCTGTAGGTAAAAGAATAAACAGATACACTGTACTCACCTTACTCCAGCCAGCCAATCCAGTGCTGAGATGTCTGTAGTATACTATCATGAATTCCCCTCTTCTTAGGCTCCATCATGTCCCACATTTGCAACACTGAGATAGGAGAACTCAGCATGACCCCTCTTTCCTAGACTGGAGGCACTGTAGACCCTAATCCCTGCAAGGGGCCAAAGTTAAAGTGGACCAACACCCAGGATTTTGACTATCCTGGGTTTTGGTCCACTTCGGTGGGGCACCCCGATCGGGGGTGCCCCGCTGTCTGAAACCCCCCAGAAAGCCCCAAAAAACTCCCCACTCCCACGTGACCGCGCCAGCCAATCACAGCGCTCAGAGCCGCTGTGGTATGCGCGTCCAAGGCCGCCTGGACGCGCATACCAGCTCAGCTGGCTCTGAGCGCTGGAGGCCGCGTCTCGCGCTTCCCTCTAACAGGGAGCGCGCCTGCACCGGCCATTCACAAACGGCTGGCGCGGGTGCGTGCCCTGCTAGAGGGAAGCGCGAGTCGCGGCCGTGGCTCGCGCATGCGCCGATGGAACGGGGCTGAGGTAAGGTTTGTGGGCCTCCTGGGGGGTTCCTCCCCGCGGGACATCCCGATTTCGGATGCCCCGCGGGGAGGGATCTGATCGGTCCGGGAATCTTATAGATTTCCGGGCCGATCCCCCCTGGGTGTTGGTCCACTTTAAAGTGGACCGGACCAAGATAACAAGATACATACTTCCCCAGGTTAATTCAGATTGCTGCACTTAAAAATCATTTGCCTTTTTCTAACTCCTGAATTTTAAAAACAAAATGGTGGCTCAGGCATCTGCAGGGCGCCTGGGTTTGCTGCTGGGTTTCCTGTTACTTTGCATTGTCAGTTATGTCAGTTGAATCCAGGCAGCAGCATGGGACAGAAGCTTCAAAATGGTGGCTACCACTAGAAAATCTTTGAGGCTGCATTTCAGCTTTGAGTGGATGCAAATGGATGTGCTGACAATGCTTCATTATCATACACGCAGATGGGGCAGGTGAGTTTTTGAGGAGCTTTTTCAACTTGTGCCAGGTTGTTGGTCCAGTTTAAGAGGGCAGAGAACTGACAGCATGTGCATCAGATATGTGTGAATATGTGCTTTGGGTTTGGAGGAAATGAATGTGGACCTATAGATGAAAATCCTGCGCCGATGCTGACAGGGGTGCGAGACTATGCATGAAAACCGTGCGCTTGAGTGACAGTTGGACCAGTACAGCCACACTTCTGCCCAGGATTTGGAGACTGATCTGACACTTTGGCCCTTATTTATCAAGGGCTAGCGCCAGGTAGTGTCTGACTAGCGCCAGGTAGCGCCAGCTAACGGCGGCTACCGACTCCAGAACGCCAGGCGGCGGACACAATCACGCATTTATCACGCTAAATGAGGCTAGCGCCGGCGAGAGCGTCAGCTAGCGCGGGATTCATCATGTAGCCGACTGCAACGAACAGCGCCGCTACTAATCCCATCACAGCGCCAGGTATGACTTGTCGCTCCCTGGCGTTCTCCAATGCATTTCAATGGAGCAATCTTTAAATATTCTTAATTAATTGATTTGAAGGTTTTTTTTTTTTTCTTAAATGGCAAAAATTTTGTGAACACTTCTGCAATGTGCCCTCTTAAAGGTTAAAAAAAAAAAAAAAATTTGTGCAGAATTGATATTACAGGTCTGATATTAATGTATTAATATTACCAAATGTTTCTAAAAACTTGTGTAAATTTAACATCAAAAAACATGGTTGTTTGGGGGTTAAAAACTACTTTTAACCCATCGCCGCCAGCGCTCTGGGGTTTAAACAAGCATTTCACAGCGCGAGAATTTTTTGAGCGTGATTTGTTAATGAATATGCTGGGAGCCGTTCGCTATGGTCGTTTGCTGTCATGCGCTCCCATACAGCGCGGAACCTGTCAAACAGCGACTCCTAACCACGTATTCAACATTAACGCACACCGACTGAGTCGCTGTCAACAAGCGAACTACAGCCAAGCACAGCGAATACTAGCTGGCGCTGTGAAAATCACGCTACAGTCGCTCATCTGTCGCTACCTGGCGCTATTAATGAATCGGCCTCTTAAAGTCCCTGTTTCAGTTTTTCTTTGTGGATCAGCCACCCCCCCCCCCATGAGTTGTTTTATATGTTATTGCCCAAATTAGGCTTAGCTCAGGGGGAGGGACGGGTGTTACAGATTGCTTGGTCTTTCTCTTTAATGAGACCAACCTGACGACTGCCTGGTCAAGATGCGGTTGCGGCCCAGAAAACCAGCGGCTCAGCAGGATTATTTTCTTCAGTTTGGGTGTATAATAAGCTCCTCCTCAGATTTTTATTTTGATGTGGTTTCACGATACAGCGTCTTTTTTGAACACACGCTGTTTTGTGTTTCACTTCCGATATAGCTACTTATACTGCACTGAAACGTTCAAATAAAGCCTCTCTATATTCCATGGCCATAATGGGGGGCTGGAGGAAAACACAATCACTGCTAATGCCGTGTCTTTTCTCCCTACACCCCCCCCCCAACATGGACAATAATAGTTACACTGCGTCACATGACACAAAGGGCACACGCATGTCACCACACACATCATTTTATTTATAAGCTGCTGATCCTCATTGTCTCTGGCTTCTGGTTTGACTCATCCTTGGGAAGGCCCTCAGGACTCATGCCAGCACCAGAAAGTATTTCTTGTAGGGATAAAAAAAAAACCTTAATCCAGATCAACACCCTTACAAGAAACAGTGCTCAGATGCATCCCTCTCCAGGGCAATTCAGATTGCTGCACTTTTTCTTTCTAACTCCTGCTGTAGTCTATTTTAAAAACAAAATGGTGTCTCGTGGAACTGCAGGCAGCCTGCAAAGAGGAAGTTTCCTGCTGCTGTGCATTGTGGGGTTATGTCGGTTAAATTCTGGCAGCAGCACAGCTGGGATGCTGGGAAAAAAAGCTTCAAAATGTAAGTGCTGACAATGATTCAGTATCATGCATCAGAGGAATAGCTAGGCTTTCTGGCACCCGGGGAAAAGATTCGAAATGGAGCCCCCCCCACCTGTTCTCTGGCCCTCCTTTGGCGCCCCCCTGACCTGCTGCACCCGGGGCTCCCTCCTAGCTACGCCCAGGGCCGTATTTGGTGTTCATGATGCCCTAGGCACTTTAAGTGCCAAGCCCCCTTTTTTTATGTTAGGTCGCGGTCCAGTGTGTAGGGGGAAAGAGTGCAATGAGCTAGATGCAGAGTATGTGTGTGGAGGAGGGAAAGGGCAAAAAAGGGGAAATGCAGAGAAGTCAGCAAGCATGTTCCATCTTTTACTGCATTCTGACAGATGGGAGATGCTCTGGCCTGTGTTCAACCCATTGCACCCTCCCTTCACTCACATACACTCTGTGTCCTTCTGTGGCTGGGGGGTGCTTGTCAGGAGGCATTAATGTTCTGGCTATGGGAGTTTTAATCTCTTTTCTTTACTACAGTAGTAAGGGCAGTGCCCTCCCCCCCTTCCAGGTTGCCACCCTAGGCACGTGCCTAGGGTTGCCTAATGGTAAATACAGCCCTGGCTACGCCCTTGTCATACATGCAAATAGGGCAAGGGAGTTTGGGGGAGTTTTTTTTTAGCAAATATGCTCAATTGATTTAGCACCGCTTATTCTCACATTTTTCTGTAGTTACCGTATTTTTTTTCTTAGTGCAACTCAGGACCTTTTCTAGCTGTGCAGATCTTTAAACAATTCACACAGCTTAAAATGGTGCTGAACTGTACTAAGGAAAAAAAGCATTATAACATTTATTTCCCCACAGAAATACATGAGAAAAAAAATTCTTTTGGTGCTTAATCATCCCTCAAGTGTTACTTTTGAAGTACTCGGACTGTCTGAACTAATTTATTTTAAATTGGGCCTACATCTGAAGAGAACAGTCTTCCACTTGCACCTAACCTTCTACAGCCTTCCACCCCTTCAGTATCTGGATATCCTCTGACAGGGGGACTGGAAACAGCGGTACTGGGTATTAAAGCAGAACTACAGACGCCCGCTGGCCGCCCTGATAGGCCACAGAAGAGACCTGGAAGCTATGAGTATCCATGTGCCCTGTCTCATGTTTTCATGGTGGCGATGCGCAGCAGGGCAGCACAGGTCCTGCTGCTAACTAGTAATGCAGAACTATAGTCATTTTTTACTGTAGTTCCGCCTCAATTGTGGCACACTGCAGCAGTCCATTTCTGGTCTCCTTTAAGAAGAAGAAGCATTGTTGTTTATTAAAAAACAAGTAATTACAGACAGGTTGGAACAAATAATATGCAGGGTAATACAAGTTGAATGTAACAGAGGTTCGGCAAATACCTATTGATACTGGAGGACATTAGAACTGAGAACTCTGCCCTTGTGAGCTTACAATTTAAAGGAATCTCCTTACTGGGAGGCTAGGGACAGCGAGAGAGGGGGCTCACAGCAAGTCACAGCACAGTAGAGATCCTCCAGTCAAAAGTGATTGGAGTTTGGTAGTCCATAGGTTTTGCCAGGTGGGCTTTCACACCTATGTGCACAATACAGTGAACTTGATGGGCTTCCAGCAGACAGGTGAACATCAGCAGTCAGTCACAGAAATGCAAAAGCAGCAGAGTAAAAGGTATCCAGTCATGGACTTTACGGGGGGAGAGGTGCTTTGGGGAATCCAAAATGTGATACACCTATGATGCTATGATGAGAGTGCCTCCAGTCAAAAATCTAGAAGATCTACACACCAATAAGCCACAGCTTCCCCAAGGACGCTGTAGGGTGTAGATCCTTTAATTCTGGGAACAGTTTCTGTTTTCTGCATTACTGACAGCAGTCTTGATTGTACGATTGTATTAGCTGGACACATCAAAAAGCTTCATTGCCACACAAATCACTGCATAACAAGATCTGAGGAAAGACCAGGGCCAAGGAGAATCCCCAGAGTTCCTTTTTAGATTTTTACTATCCCCGGTTTTGTTCCTCTCAAGCAGCAGCAAGAAAAATCTCACCCCAGCGCATGCACAGGCCACCAGCTAATTGGCATTACATGTTTATATATTTATATAAGTATATTTGCTATGCCGCTCTGACCTGTCGAGTTGGTGAGAGCTTGCCACTGAGATACTTCTCTCTGACCTAAGAGCGGCATAACAACAATGAATGGAGCATGAGCCACTGGCCGCTCCCCAGCATGCCTGTGGCAGCCAGTCAGAAATGACTGGGTACACATATCAACAAGGGGATAGGGAGGATGCAGCCTACACACAAGACATGGGATTGCCAGCAAGGTGAGTATACCGACAATCTTAGGGGTTTCACACAGTGGGGAATCCTAAATCATGATGCCCCACAAATAGGGAGACCACTGGTCCTAGAGCCTTATAGACTTATAGGCCAGTGACAGCTTCTCTTTAAGCCCTCCAGTAAAATGTGGGAGCACTTGGGCATCCATAGGGTATAGATTTCCTAGTTTTTCTGAGTTGGTGAGAGCTTGCCAATGAGTTACTGCACAGGCCACAAGGTGGAGAGCTTACCACCTTTTTATATATAACCACTTTACAATACATGTAATACTTTAAAGACAGCTTTTCAGCCCTGGTAATTACTTTACTTTACAGGGGCATAACTAAAGGAGGTCGAGAGGCACAAAATGACAGCATGCCCCACTGGTGTTGCCCCTTAGCCATATTTATCCAGTTTGTGCTCACATGGCATGATGTATAGGGAGAAAGTACAATTTCTATTGCCTGGAGAAAGTACAATTTCTGTGTTTATTAGCCTGTTTCTTTTGTAGATACAAACTGTCATCCCAGGGGCTAACAGGAAATGGTTACTGTATGAGCAACACCAGGCACACTTTAGCAAGGCTTCTGACAGTAGGTGAGTGCCAGAGCCAGGGATCGGGCTTCCATTGCCAGTATGCAGAGTGGGACATCACACCTCACTTTAAAGCATAGTTAAAGGAGGAGTTTAATGCAAGTCGGCCGATGAGAGGAGGGGTCACCTATATACCTGAACTGAATAAAACTCCTGCAAAGCTTGTGGTTTATTCTTTCATGACAGGAATAAAATCCAGGGGTGTATCAGGAGGGGCAGAACCTGTCACTCCTGAAACTCTTCCTTCCATTAAAATAAAAGCATCCAGCATATTTATATGAATTTTTATTATTGGGCCATTTTTGCAATAGTCCTCCTTTAAAGTGAAACAAATACTTCAAATATGCTTTAGTCCTGCCCCTCGCAGTCAAACTGATTTGGGATGCCTGCGTGCTGAATAACCACACAATACAGAGATACCCCACTGGCAGAACATAAGTTCCTGTGTATTGCAGGGGGTGGGGGAGCTATTCATTGGGGACGCTCAGGGGATGCATGTAAAAGATCACAATGAGTATTAGGCTGCTGGTGTGTTGCCCTAAGGTAGCAGGAGGCATACCCGGATGTTCGATGTGCGTTCAGTGTACTCCTGTCTGTACAGGTTTTATAGTGTTATATGCAAAGGCAATTCATTCACTGCATGTCAGCTTCAAGTAAAAGTTTGCCGCCATGTCTTATGTGAAGTTAGTGCGCACTGAACACGTTACTGGTTCCCTCAATGCGGAACAAAACATGTCAAAGTGATGAAGCAACTCTTTCCGAGTTCAGGAAGCTCTGAAGCTCCTGATGCAAGTCACTAGCAATACTTTTAAGGCGCTGCCTTCTGTACACGCTCAGAAGGGTGGGGGTGTATAGATCCAAAATGAAGGGGGAATGGGGGTTCACAAAGAGCTATCAGAAAAGCTTGCACTCTGCTCACACTTATAAACGTTTCTACACGTCAGCTGTAAGATTTGTGGGTGAGATGTTTCTGCGTAACTTGCCGAGGGGAAGTAGAGGGAGGGAGATGGGGATGTGGAGCGAAGGGGAGGGATGCTTAGAGAAAAAGGCTTTTATTTTGGTCAGCTGACTTTAAAGAATCAACAGCCATGGCTGCACGCGGGAGAGAAAGAGGTAAGACTAAGATCTGGAGGGGAAAAGAAGAGAGAGAGGAAGGTGGGAAAATTACAAAAAATCCAGGAGAGATGGGAAGAGTAAGGGGAGAAAACAAGACAGAAAAGTCAGCGAGAGAGAAAAAAGTGCGGAAGAAACGGGGAGGCCGATTCATTAATAGCGCCAGGTAGCGACAGATGAGCGCCAGTAGCGTTATTTTCACAGTGCCCGCTAGTATTCGCTGTGCTTGGCCGTTGTTCGGCTGTTGACAGCGACTCAGTCGGTGTGCGGTAATGTTGAATACGGGGTTAGGAGTCGCTGTTTGACAGGTTCCGCGCTGTATGGGAGCGCATGACAGCGAATGGCCATAGCGAACGGCTCCCAGCATATTCATTAACAAATCACACTCAAAAAATTATCGCGCTGTGAAATGCATGTTTAAACCCCAGAGCGCTGGCGGCGATGGGTTAAAAGTAGTTTTTAACCCCCAAACAACCATATTTTTGGTAAAAAAAAAAACAAGTTTTTACAAACATTTTGTAATATGAATACATTAATATCAGACCTGTAATATCAATTCTGCACAAATTTTTTTTTTTTTACCTTAAAAAAAATATCTAATATTGCAGAAGTGGTCACAGAATTTTTGCCATTTAAAAAAAAAAAACCATTAATAGCAATTAATTATGAATATTTAAAGATTGCTCCATTGAAATGCATTGGAGAGCGCCAGGTAGCGAGAGGTCATACCTGGCGCTGTTCAAGGTCGCTCGCTAGCGCTGTGGGGTGAGGCTGGAATAATGATGAATGATTCGCTATCTGGCGCTCTGTCAGTCGCTAAGCAGGATCGGCTTGATAAATGTGTGCTTGCGGAGGGGAGCCGGCGTTCTCGTGGCGGTGAGCGTCATTACCGTTCGCTCACCATTCGCTACCTGGCGCTATCCCTTGTTAAATAAGGGCCTAGATGGCAATGGGATAGAAAAGAATTAGAATGGGAGAGATAAATAAGTGGAAGGAACACAAACAAGACCTAAAAAAGGGATACAGTGATGGAATGGCAGGTAGTAAGAAATCTTTTTGTGTAAGAAGTATTGTGAGCAGAAATGTAATTTGTTCAAGCTGACCTAAAGAAAAAATGAGTTTTGGGTCCCTTTTAACAATCTCTCCCCAGCATCTTGATTTGGTAAGCCTCCACATATACAGATCCATAACATACCAAAACCAGGCATGAAGCTCTGTATGATGGGGGTGGGATAGCTGCCCCCTGCAGTACCACATGTCTACCACAAAAGGCGCTGTGGCTGCCACATGCTTGTGCCGCTGTTTCCTGTCTCCAATCAGATTCAGCTCTGCTAGAAAAAGGTGAGTATCTCTCTAATACAGGACTGAATAATGGTGTAAGGGGTGGATTAGGTTGGTTTATTGTCCCTGTGAACTAGGAGGCCGATTCATCAATAGCGCCAGGTAGCGACAGATGAGCGACTGTAGCGTGATTTTTTCAGCGCCAGCCAGTATTCGCTGTGCTTGGCCGGCATTAGCTTGATGACAGCGACTCAGTTGGTGTGCGGTAATGTTGAATACGGGCTGGGGGGTCGCTGTTTCACAGGTCCAGCGTTGTATGTGAGCGCCTGACAACGAATGGCCAGAGCGAACGGCTAGCTTCATATTCATCAACAAATCACGCTCCGAATGTGCTGTCGCTGTCCATTCCTTGTTTAAACCCCAGAGCGCTGGCGGCGATCTGTATTAACTAGTTTTTAACCCCTAAACAACCATATTTTTTGAATGTAACATTATACATGTTTTTAGAATCATTTTGTAATATGAATACATTAATCTCAGACCTGTTAGATCAATTCTGCACATATTTTTTTTTTTTTTTTTTTTTTTGACTTAAAAATAAATCCTAACATTGCAGAAGTGGTGTCCGATTTTTTGACATTAAAAAAAAAAAAAAAAAAATTATTACCAATTAATTATGAATAATTATAGATTGCTCCATTGAAATGCATTGGACATCGCCAGGGAGCGACAGCTCATATCTGGCGCTGTGAGGGAATTTGCAGCGGCGCTGTTCGGTCCAGGCGGCTTCATGATGAATGCCGCGCTAGCCGTCGCTCACGCCGGCGCTAGCCTCATTTTGCTTGATAAATGCGTCATTGTGACCGCCGCCGGGCGTACTTGAGTCGGTAGTCGCCGTTAGCTGCCGCTACCTGGCGCTCGTCAGACACTACCTGGCGCTATCGCTTGATGAATAAGGGCATAGGACTTCTTGGCACAGGGTTAGCAGGAAGGTTTTAGGTCCAACTTAAAGACAGCAATAGTTTTTGGGTTTCATCACTGTGTCCATTTTCCTTTAACCTTAATCACTTAAAGCGTACTCACGCTGTCCCTGGGAACTCTTCCCATGTGTGCAGGATGATTTTCAGCATAGAACACCTCCCAGCTCTGTGGTTAGCTCTAATTCTTCTTGTCAGTTGTAGGACTGGACACACTGCAGTGGCTGGAACCTCCGCTGCTGTGGTAGTGGGCGCTTTGGCTTTCAGTTGCCCAGGCCTCAGAGACCCAGCAGTATAAGTTATGAGTATGCAGAGCTGTGGCACTAAGAGGGTTAGGTGACAAGGGGAACCTCGCAGGGATAGTTTCCTTTAGGTGCAGGTCTGCTTTAAAGAGAAAGCATGTTCCCACTGACAATACTCTCTAAATTTTAGACTTTTTTGGTTTAGACTTTTAATGCCATACTTTAAATTTACTCTGGAATAGCTGTCAATGCCCTTGACTCTGGTCGGGGAAGAGGATTTTATTCAACTGTCCATAACTGTTCCACTTATGGAAGCTGCACAACAGGCCATGGGGTGTGACTGCTGGGAAGAAGCATCATGCCAGAGGGATAGTCACCTTCCATGGTATTTTGTTTTTAAACTTTCTAGGGGTTAATTACAGGAAAAAAAATACCCAATGAAACACAAAGAAGAAAAAAATGACAAGCTCTGCATGGGGTTTGGCCTGCTAATGTCACTGGCAGGACAGTTTCTAGGGGAGGGCGAGCAGGGCAGTTGCCCTGGGTGGTGCCTTTAGCCCACCCATCCTGTTTTCTGCAGATAGGTTAGGGCCACTGTGGTGTAGTGTTGTCGGGTATACATCAGGACTTGTATCCCCCCATATTGGGCACAGTAATGCAGAGGGGACAGTCTGCTGCTAAAGTAGAGGCACAGCATGGCAATTACTGTAGCCAGGATGGGAGTAGAGGGAGTAGAATTTTTTCCTTCCTGCACTGGGTGCTATTTTGCCTAGAAGCTGTCCTGGTTACTGGATGTAGTACGTACAAATAGCAAACAGTAATGGAAAAGAAAAAGACAAAACTAAGTACTGCCACACTTAAAACTGTTGTTGAGAAAAGTGCCGTATCCATAGCAACCAATAGCCAAATATTATACCTTTTAGGGGACTCAGGTTACTGAAGATGCTATGAATTTCTGCCCATTGTACGTGCCGCCCCTCTGACTTATTTTTTAAGCTTGCCAAATAAAGAGGAAGAAGCAAACAGGAAGAATACAAAAATGAGTGTGTGAAACAGGAAGAAAAGAGCACAGAGACCCAGCGTGCATCCTGTAACTCGCTGCTGTCACTCCATTCCTCATCATATCAGAGAGCTTGACTGACAATTCTTTATTGATAAAGGCTGATTGTTTGTGTCTGCAGGTGACATGACATCTGGGAAGGACCTGGGGAGCCTGCACTACTTTCCCTGAAGATGGATAGCCACAACAGGCAGGGACAGAGTGACTCCAGTGAAGATGAGGAGCAGAACTTTGGGAGATACATGGATGAGAATGGAATCATCGGATTCAGTGAAGGAGGGCTGGAGATAGAGGACACACAGGTTCTAGGAGGCGATGAAGATGGCCAAGAACAATTACTGGGCATGGATAGAAGAGAGATGATGAAGCAAGATGAAGATGGGTTTCTCCTCCCAGAATCACCTTCAGAGGATGAGCGATCAGGCACTCACAACTGGAAGGGGCAGTTCAGTTTTTCTCAAGCTACAGAAGAGAGGAGGAACAGTCATTTTATTGGCCCTAACAATACAGGTAAGCCAAGGTGTCACCAAACGCAATCTATCTCCAACTGCTTTAAAATGTAAAGCAACAACATGAGGATAGGATGTGGAAGATGCTATTGCTGCTCCAGTTGAATTTCACCCAGTTTCTTTAGCCATACATCCTCAAAAAAGTTGACCAGCAAATGACCAGCTCAAACTTTACAGACAACCTGCTTGCTTGTTATGCATCAGATGAATGAGCAACTTATCATCCCAGGCTACTTACATTTCCATATGGGGATAGCATGTTGCCTTTTCCTTGATTATTTGTCACAATTGTTGATGTGTTAGATAACACATCTTATATGGTAAAGATAACATAGTATAGAGACATTAGATCTTTTATAATGTGACCCGTCACTTAAAAGTGGATCAATCATGGTGGCCCAGGAGTCTAAAAGACTTCAAGACTGACCAAAGGGCACCCTGATTTGCACCTTGTGCCAATACTCAATCCAAAACAATGGCTTTATGCCATGCATTAGTATGGACGGCATAAAGAGCTGATTGGATGAGAGCCCGCACATACGCCATAGGAACGGCGGTGGGTTGAGTGGGCGATCTAGGGGGTTTCAGACAGCGGGGCGTCCCAGATCCAGATGCCCCCGGGGCAGGGACCAATCACCAGGATAGTGGAAATCTATGTGATTGATCCACTTTAAGGTAATTTACTTTTTGCTCTTGATGTCGCAGTTGCTCCAAACAGGAGTCAACATATAGAGTTATACGGACAAAAAGTCACCTAAGCTCAATTTACTGGTTATAACCACTAGGACAATTAGGGGGGTCCCACACATGGCGATAAATTAATAAGTAATTTTTTTCTGTCTTTTTATCTCAGTTGAATGCAGCTAGATAACTAATACCTAAAACAGCATATGTTGCCCATATGATGCCAAGTAAGCACAAATCTGATAAATAAGGTGAAGGAGCAACAATGATTGGGCCCTCCTGGGCTTCTGGGCCCTAGTGCAGTCACACTCTGCCTACAGTTACGGACACTGTCACAAACTACAAGAACACGTCTTGACTTAAGTTATGTCCTATTCTTTCTTTATCTTTTTAGATGATTTTAGCTCAGACCTACTCAGCAGGTCGATTACTTTGCCTTCTGCTCTCGAAGGAAGACCTCCAAGCAGGGACCAGCAGCTAGATATGACGGAAGATGAGGTGGAACACGGGAGCTCTCTAGGTGCTTGGGAAGGGGATGAAGAAGAAAACTGGAATCAAAAACACACAGGCTTTCTCTATAATGAAAATTCAGCAGGGGAAGATCAGTGGGAGAAGCGCTCAGGGTCACCTGCAGAAGATTATTCTCAAACATCAGGGAATCAGGAAGGTGAAGCCATCACAGAGTCCATCTTACCATCTTCTCCTCCAGTCCCCAGCACTTGGGATACCAGGCTATTTGACATGTTGAGTATTACTGCTGGAATAGCAGATGAGACTTTCCCAGAATCATTGCACACAGATAGCGCAGATGGTTCAGCAGCTATTCCCTCTGGAGATCCCGCCGAAGTCTCTGGTGTTACTAAGGTGTCTAGTCAGACCAGAACGTTAAGAACTAAGCCTGTCCCTTCTCCATCTACCCCTCCCAAAATGCACAGCATACAGCATTCCACTGTGAAGAGAGGCAAAAATGCGAATATTGCACAGTATGGCAGAGGGCAACTGAACTACCCCCTGCCTGATTTTACCAAAGTAGGTCCCCGTGTTCGGTTTCCTCGCGATGAAGACAGTTATCGTCCTCCTCAGCCACGTAGACAAGAAAACCAGACCAAAGTAGCTCCTGCTCTCTTTAAATCACCAGCAGAGATAGTGAGGGAGGTCCTGCTGAGCAGCACTGAAAAGCCGGCCCAGGATCCTGTCATTCCTCCAACTGTACCACAAGAATTCAAAACACCGCAGCAGGCTACAGAGCTTGTCCATCAGTTGCAGGTCAGTACTGATTACCAGGGACAGGCTATCATTTCTGGGGCCCTTACAAAGTTGTGTCTGGGGGCCCTATTTAAAGGCATTTTTATTTAACACAATACAATATTAAAGAGGAACAAAACCCAAGGTTTTCAACATCTCTGCCCTGCTCCATATCTTTGTCCTGTTCCTCACTGCACCCACATCTCAGCCCTGATCTCTATCTTTGTCCTGTTCCCCACTGCACCCACATCTCAGCCCTGCTCTCTATGTTTGTCCTGTTCCCCGCTGCACCCACATCTCAGCCCTGATCTCTATCTTTGTCCTGTTCCCCACTGCACCCTCATCTCAGCCCTGATCTCTATCTTTGTCCTGTTCCCCACTGCACCCTCATCTCTGCCCTGATCTCTATCTTTGTCCCGTTCCCCACTGCACCCTCATCTCTGCCCTGCTCCTTATCTTTGTCCTGTTCCCCACTGCACCCTCATCTCTGCCCTGCTCCTTATCTTTGTCCTGTTCCCCGCTGCACCCACATCTCAGCCCTGATCTCTATCTTTGTCCTGTTCCCCACTGCACCCTCATCTCTGCCCTGATCTCTATCTTTGTCCCGTTCCCCACTGCACCCTCATCTCTGCCCTGCTCCTTATCTTTGTCCTGTTCCCCACTGCACCCTCATCTCTGCCCTGCTCCTTATCTTTGTCCTGTTCCCCGCTGCACCCGCATCTCTGCCCTGATCTCTATCTTTGTCCTGTTCCCCACTGCACCCTCATCTCTGCCCTGATCTCTATCTTTGTCCCGTTCCCCACTGCACCCTCATCTCTGCCCTGCTCCTTATCTTTGTCCTGTTCCCCACTGCACCCTCATCTCTGCCCTGCTCCTTATCTTTGTCCTGTTCCCCGCTGCACCCACATCTCAGCCCTGATCTCTATCTTTGTCCTGTTCCCCACTGCACCCTCATCTCTGCCCTGATCTCTATCTTTGTCCTGTTCCCCACTGCACCCTCATCTCTGCCCTGCTCCTTATCTTTGTCCTGTTCCCCGCTGCACCCACATCTCAGCCCTGATCTCTATCTTTGTCCTGTTCCCCACTGCACCCTCATCTCTGCCCTGATCTCTATCTTTGTCCCGTTCCCCACTGCACCCTCATCTCTGCCCTGCTCCTTATCTTTGTCCTGTTCCCCACTGCACCCACATCTCAGCCCTGATCTCTATCTTTGTCCTGTTCCCCACTGCACCCACATCTCTGCCCTGATCTCTATCTTTGTCCTGTTCCCCACTGCACCCTCATCTCTGCCCTGATCTCTATCTTTGTCCTGTTCCCCACTGCACCCTCATCTCTGCCCTGATCTCTATCTTTGTCCTGTTCCCCACTGCACCCTCATCTCTGCTCCTTATCTTTGTCCTGTTCCCCACTGCACCCTCATCTCTGCCCTGATCTCTATCTTTGTCCTGTTCCCCACTGCACCCGCATCTCTGCCCTGCTCCCTATCTTTGTCCTGTTCCCCACTGCACCCGCATCTCTGCCCTGCTCCCTATTTTTGTCCTGTTCCCTGCTGCACCCGCATCTCTGCCCTGCTCCCTATCTTTGTCCTGTTCCCTGCTGCACCCGCATCTCTGCCCTGCTCCTTATCTTTGTCCTGTTCCCCACTGCACACAATCTCTGCTCTGCTCCCGAGTTCTCTCTTGTGTGGTGGCAAAGTATGCAACTGCTAATTACCTAAATGACCTCTGTCTCTACATTTGTCTTTAAAAGAAAAACAGTTGTATTTAAACCTAATGCATAGCAAATATTTCAGCTTTTTTTAATGAACTCCATCCCCTGTAAGTTGCATAACCAAGACTCTAGTCTAAGCTGTAGTCTATGCTTTGCTCTGACTTCTGGCCAGGTGGGCTTCTATATTAGCTGAACAGCCCTGCATGACAAAGATAGACCACAGGGTATTGCCAATAGTTCTGGAAGCAGAGAAGGGACAGAGAACGCTGGTGCTGGGTAAGTATAAAGGCATGTCTTAATCTCCTACAGTACTTGCTATTTACTATGGTTTAGGCGCTTACTGCAGCAAATAAAACAACTGTCTAGGAGTGTCTGTCAAGGCACAAACATAAAAACTGCTTTAATCGCTCTTTGTCCCTCACAGAGTTTTCATACTGCTTTGGTGTCATAAGACTCACAGAGTGCTGAGGTGGAGTCCTCCAACACACAGACATGACCTCCATTCCTTGGCGCGCTCCAGATAAACTGATTAAAAGCAACCTGGGCAGTCAAAGCAGAATTGTGGTATATGAGGTCTTTATTGATTTGATTAAATTTGAGTGATTGCTTTTGCCTAGGTGCTGAGGTGGACTCCTTCAGCGTGCAGGCACGACCTCCATTCCCTGGTGCTCTCCAGACAAACTGATTAAAAGCAACCTGGACATTCTAATCAGAATTGTGGGATAGGAGATCTTTATTGATTTGATTAAATTGATTGATTAATTTTGCCTAGACAGCCCAGTAATTAAGCTGAAGAGTTGCCTAGTGTATGGCAGCATATGAACCAAACTAGCTATATAGCCACCATTCGAAGAGCAGACTGCATCCATTTAGTGTTTTTATGTATATTGTGCAAAATGGGATAGTTAAAAAGAAACACAGCTGTTTTGGGGCACTGGGCCAAGGTTAGTGTTGCAGAGTGTGAGTGCTGGGTGCAGCAGAGTCATAATCCACATAGAAATTAGTGGTATAACAAGAACTGGCTTTACTGCAACATTAATGCAGTAAGAGAATGTCACAGTAAATGGTGCATAACACAGCCAGGAAAAAGAAATATAAGTCTAACCTCTAGGCCACGGTGGCTCCCCTATGTTATGAAATGCTAATTCATACCCAAATGTAACAAATGTTTAATAAGAAATGCCAAAATACCACCTAGGACAACTCCAATGGTCCAGAAATCGAGGCGGGAGGTCATATGACACCCCGCACTTTGTGGCTTACTATACCTTAACATTCCACTTTGGGGTGAGGTTCAAGCCAAACTACATTTGCAGTTCTTGGATGCATAACTCTAGGGTCCAGTTTACCAGCTAAACACCCCTGGATGTCTTTTGGTACAGAGCTATAGAAAATACAATTCTGTGAAACTCACCTGTAGAATTGTTTTTGGATACATCCAGTCCAGGCCGTCCCCATATCCTCACGATTGGGTGTTCGCCCCCAGGGGGCTCTCAACTGCAAGATCAAAGATGTAGCTCCTCCCGGACCCCTATAAAGGCAGTTGTCCCTCTATCATTCCCCAGTGGCTTAAAAGCAATATTTAACAAAAGAGGGCAGTCCGGGAGGCCTAAGAAACCATGTTACTTCACATAGCTTTAGCTTGTACTCTCTCTAAGCAAAAAATCCTATGAAACAAAAAATGGTTGATCACCATAACAGGCATTCAGGACATAACGAAACAAGGGCGGGGTGGGACGGCCTGGACTGGATGTATCCAAAAACAATTCTACAGGTGAGTTTCACAGAATTGTATTGTTCCCTACATCCAGTCAAGGGCCGTCCTCACGATTGGGACATCCAAAAGCAGTGTCCATATTGGCGGGATCCCCAGTGCAGAACGGCATGTAGTTCATTTCACTACCGCCTGAAGCACCTTTCGGCCAAAAACAGCGTCAGCTGAGGCCCTGACATCCACCTTGTAAAACTTTGTAAAAGTATGAACAGAAGACCAAGTAGCGCCTTACAAACTTGTTCCACCGATGCCTGGTGCTGAAAAGCCCAAGAGGCACCAATAGCTCTGGTAGAATGAGCTGTGATCCGAAAAGGGGGTTCCTTCCCCCTGGCAGAATATGCTTGTACCACCGCCTGTCTGATCCACTTACTGAGAGTGGACTTGGCTGGTGGCAATCCCTTCCTAGAACCCTCTGTTAGGACAAAGAGCAAATCCAATTTCCTGAAGGATTCAGTCGCAGCCAGGTAATACTTTATGGCTCTGACCACATCCAAAGCATGGAGGGTCCGTTCTTTGGAATTAGCCGGTGCTGGACACAAGGAAGGTAAGACAACTTCCTCATTAAGGTGAAAGGGAGAAACAACCTTAGGCAAAAAATAAGGTTTAAAGCGAAAAACCACCTTATCCCTATGCAACTCAAAGTAGGGTGGTTGCATACAAAGCGCGGCCAGCTCTGAGACACAACGCCCCGAGGTGATCGCTACCAGAAAGACAACTTTGAGAGTCAAAATAGACAGAGCAGCATCACTCAATGGCTCGAAGGGAGGGCCCTGAAGAGCAGATAGTACTAAATTCAAATCCCACACCGGTAATACTGACTTACGCGGTGGGTGGACATGGGTAACTCCCTGGAAAAATGTCTTGATCAACCTATGGTTGGCAATGGATCTCTGGAAAAAGATGGCTAAGGCCGAGACCTGACCCTTGAGGGTGCTCAGCTGGAGACCCAAGTCTAATCCGTGTTGTAAAAACTCCAGAATCCTCTGTAGTATATCATGGAAAAAGATTTCTTCCGTGCCTGAATCATGGTCTGCACAACCGTGGCCGATAACCCCTTCTCCGTCAGGATTGAGGTTTCAATAGCCAGGCCGTCAAAGCCAGCATCCGTAAATTGGGGTGCTACAGCGACCCCTGTGTGAGAAGCCCTGGGTCATCGGGCATGATGAAGTGATCTATTGACATCTGGACTATGTCTGCAAACCAACTCCTTCTCAGCCAACAAGGAGCCACCAGGATGGCTGGTACCCCTTCCTGGGCTATCTTGCACAGCACTCTGCCCAAGAGTGGAAACGGAGCGAATGCATACAGAAATTTGAACTCTGTCCAAAGAATCGCCAGAGCGTCTGTTGCAATGGCCAGAGGATCTCTTGAGAGGGAGACGAACCTTGGAAGCTTGTGATTGTGTCTGGATACAAACAGATCCACGTCCGGCTGACCCCAGCAGAGACACAGAGCATGAAAAGTCTCGCTGCTCAGGGACCATTCCCCCAGGCACAAGGCACTCCTGCTCAGGGAGTCTTCCTCCTGGTTTTCCACCCCGAGGATGTAGACCACCGAGATGCAGGGAACAGTCAGAATCTGGGTTACCTCCCTGAGGGGCCTCTTGCTCCGAGTCCCGCCCTGGTGATTGATGTAGGCGACAGCTGTCTGATTGTCCGAGCGAACCTGAATCACATGACCCCTTAAATGGGGAGTCAATCATAGAAGCACCAACCGGATCGCTTTTAGCTCCAAGAGATTTATGGGTAAGCGGTTCTCCTGCGAACCCCGCTGACCCTGGATCTTCAGGGTCTGCCAAGCGCCTCCCCAGCCTGTCAGACTGGCATCCGTGGTAACTATCTCCCAATGGGGATTCAAAAAGGACTTGCCCACCAGCAGATTCCGGGAGTCCAACCACCACAAGAGGGACTGCCTGACCAGGGGGGACAGTGAAAAGCCTTGTTCCAGGGACTCCTGAGTCCGATTCCAGCCGGTCAGCAGATTCAATTGAGGAGGTCTCATGTGAAATTGGGCGAAGGGCACTCCCTCGAAGCATGACACCATTAGGCCCACCAACCTCATCCCCAGACGTACCGATGGCTGCTGACAAGACAGCAAGGCCTACACTTGCGTCTGGATCCCCAAAACCTTCTGCTGTGGCACAAAAACCTTGACCTGAGCGGTGTCTATCGTCATTCCTAGAAAGGATGTCACAGTTGAGAGAATGATAAATGACTTGGGGTAACTGATTACCCATCTGAAGGCCTCCAGGGTTGGCAGCACCGTCCGAGTATCGCTCTCGGCCTGCTGAAGGGACTGGGCGGAGATTAGCAAATCGTCCACATAGGGTAACACACGAATACCCTGACTCCTCAGGATAGCCATGATGCCCACCAGTACCTTGGTGAACAAACGGGGGGCTGAGGATATCCCGAATGGGAGTGCTACAAATTGGTAATGCTGATCCTCCAGCGCAAACCTCAGAAACATCTGATGTCCATAGTCATGAAGTCACCGGGCGAAGCGATCTCACCGCCAACTGCAATGTTTCCATGCGGAAATGTCTGACTCTGACAAACCTGTTGAGACACTTCAGGTCTAGGATTGGCCTTAGCATTCCGTCCTTCTTGGGAACTGTGAACAGGTTGGAGTAAAAACCCCGACCCTGTTCCTGCGGGGATACAGGACAAATCACACCTATCCGCAGGAGGTGTTAAACAGCCATTCTCAAAGCTTGAGCTTTTAGCAGGTTTTGAGATATCCTTGAAAGGAGGAATTCTGAGGGTGGCGTGGCTGCCAGCTCTATCTTGTAACCATAGGATACTACCTCCTGAATCCACCGATCTGAGACATGCTGCCTCCAGATCTGAGAAAACAGCATGCCCCCCATGCCTGAATGGACTTGGGAGGGGGTTTGGATTTAGCTCCCCAAGAGGAGTTGGGTCGGTTGTGGGACCTACCTCTGCCCCAGGTATCTCTGCGGCCACCTGGAAATGAAGATTCTCTTTCTCCTCGGAACTAAAGGAAGAGGGGTTCCGAAAGGGCCGAGCAGGCTTCCTTCTCTGAGGGAGTCTACCATCCTTGACCAAAAGGTCCAGTCGCTCCCCAAACAGCCAACTTCCCACAAAAGGTAGACTTGTGAGGGACTTCTTGGCAGGCGCCCACTGCTTCAGCCAGAGCAAGTGGCGTAGAGCAACAAGCAAGGCCGATATTCTGGCGCCAAGCCTGACCACATCATCCATGGCAGTAACAACAAAGCCAATGAAATCCAAGCAAGCCTTGAGTTCCTTATACTCCTCAGCCCGCTTGCGAGCCTTAGCTCTAGCCACAAGGTGTCTCACCTTTCTCCTGTTTGCTAGTGAGACGATAGCCGAGGCACATGCCAGGCGAAAGAGGACACCAGCAAAGGATCCATGTGTTTGTCTGCAGGACCACATAGGGAAGCATGGCGATGGCATAACAGTAGTATTGGACAAGCCTGACACAGGAGGATCCACCTCGGGAGGGTGAGACCATAACCAAATCAGCAGGAAAGGGGTACCGCCTATCCAGGCCCTTAGGGACCAACAGTAACTTGTTGGGCCTTTCCCATTCCTTAAGGATCATGTTAGAAAAGTGAGGCTGCTCCGGGAAGACCTGCCTCTCAGGCCGAAATAAATCACCCTGCTTCCTCTTAGCCGCTCTGGGAGGGACAATGCGTTGGGTATCAAACAAGGAGGAGAGCAAGCTCTCCATATCATCTGGGAGACAAGAATCCCCTTCCGAGGAGGGACCAGAGATACTGTCATCGCCAGCGGAATATTCCACCGTGGAGCGTGAATCATCTGGCAACTCACCTTCCTCCGCAGAACCCAAACAATCAAAAAGATCGTCATCCGAGTAAATTGGCTCCAGATTCCGCTTCTTACTCGAGGCCTTCTTAGGGGCCGTCAACGAGATCTGCTTCTCGAGACTAGCCAGCCTATGCGCAAAATCAGTATGAGACCCCTTGTTGGCTTCCCCTTCACTAGGGGCTGAATCGGGAGGACTGGGAGGAACCACAACCTTCAACCTTAGCCCACGATCTAACAAGAAGAGAAGAGAGAGAGACCCATGTCAGCCTTAGCATAATACAATGCCAGAATGCAACAGCAGTCATAACAGGGACTCACGACACCGACAGGAGGGATCACAACGTCTGCAGCAGGAAGGCCCGAGCCTGGTCCCCAGCAGCAGCAGCGTAGCAGCAGCAGCGTAGTAGCAGCAGCGCAGCGTGTCTCGCAGCCGCCTTCTGGAAGGATCTTCGGGGGGCGGCACCGGGGCGACGTCAGCAGCGGTCCGGCGCCAGGTACCCCGCCCCCCCGTGCGGCGCATCATAAAGATCTCCACCTCCTGCAGAACTGGCATGGCGGCGGCCCCTGGCAGCGAGGGCCACCGTGTGGTACAGGTACGGTCACGCCCCCCCCGTCTCAACTCAGAAACGCCGCACACGACGGTGCAAAGAAGCCCGCAGGGCGCGTCCCGGGCCCCCGACGGGGGAACAAAGGGAGGTGAGTAGGAAGCCAAAGATCGCTCCTCACTGCCTGACAGTGAGAAGCGCAAGTAAAGTCACACTAAGCAGCACACATACACACTAATAAAGCTTGTGGAGGGCATATACAAAAATATACATAGTGGTTCCCCCTCAGGCTCACCATAAGCCTGTGGCCGATTACCTTTTAAAATAAGGTCTGCGGCCCAGAGATGGTTCTCTGCCGAACGCCAACAGACCCCGGCGTTCACCCTACCATCACGGATCCTGTAGCAGCCAAAGGCTGGGAGGCAGGAATGGGTCATCAGGGATCCATGGGAATAGAGTCCGCAGCGGCCGACGGGCTAGGTGGCCCCGCTCTGCTGCCAAGTTCTGAGAGTGAGTGACAATGATCCTATGCAGCCAAACTGCAAGATGAACAACTGGGGAATGACAGAGGGACAGCTGCCTTTATAGGGGGCCAGGAGGAGCTACATCTCTGATCTTGCAGTCGAGCGCCCCCTGGGGGCGAACACCCAATCGTGAGGATATGGGGACGGTCTGGACTGGATGTAGGGAAAATGTTTCATTTTATTTCCCACATTGCATGATTTAATATATCAATCACATACGCATCTGGGTGACATGTGGTCTGTCATTTTATTCTGTACTTTCATTATTGCTCTCATGTAATCATCTTCTGCCTTCCTCTCTCTTTATAGGAGGATTATCACAAGCTCCTCACCAAGTATGCAGAAGCTGAAAATACCATTGACCGGCTGCGCCTGGGAGCTAAAGTAAGAAGAACCTAAAATATTTAAAGCTGACCAAATACGACCCCCTCAGTACTAGGGCTGTGGAGTTGGTAAGCCAAAATCCTACTTCGACTCCTCAATGTTATCAGGCCCCGACTCCGACTGCAGCTCCGACTTCTTCATAAATGGCCAGTAATTAGTAAAGAATTTCCTGCAGTAAAATAGTAACATCAGGCCTTTTCTCATTCTTATAGTAAGCAATAGGGCTACTTATATAGAACATAAAGTATATTTATTGGAAAACAAATATGGTGCTAGAGATTTAAGGCAGGTGTTGCACTATCAATGGCATCACGTTCCTTCAAGCCACCACTGTCACCTCTATTTGTCAATGGGCCCCTCCCATATTACTCTTCTTGCTACCTCTCATACTTACTCAGTCTCCTATTACCTTTACATGCCAGTTTGATTTAACCCTCCTACTTTTCTCGCAGCAGGTCAAGGGCCTCATGTACCCCCCGGGCCACAGGTTGAGCATATGTGACTTAAAGAGACATTCCAACAAAGGGTTACATTAGCTACTTTCTGCTTGCCCCATTCTGTCTTTCATTCACCAGCATTTTATATTCTATGATAAACCTTGCTCCTTTCTGCTGACTCCTCTTTCTCAGTCCCCAAAATGAATTCACTTTGGAGGGGACTGTTACACTAAAGAATGCATGTACACGGGATAGAGTATGTTGTACTACAAGGCTGGGAAAGCATAGGGGGATGTTTAGGTAGACAATAGATTTATTTTCTAGAGTGTAGGCTCTGCTTTAATTTAGTCATTTATTCATTAGCAAATTCACACATTATTAAAGTGGAACCAAACCCGGGAATTTGACTGTCCTGGGTTTTGTTCCATCCCCCGCTGTGTGAAACCCCTTGTTCACCCTTAGAACCTCACCTGTCCAGGATCCAACGGCTCATGCACTGGCCCTTGTCCAATCGAAAGCCGCCTGCTGTGACTACGTAATCCGGCAGGCGGCTCTCATTGAAATAAATGGCTGGGACGAGAGTGCGCACACAACTCGGGGGATGCAGCAGCTAAACAATGAGAGCTGCCTGACGAACTATGTGTTGCGCTGTTGGAGCTGGTAAAGATGAATTTTTATTTGCGATCTGGGGGGGTTTCACATAGCCGAGCATCCCATAGTCAAGATGCCCTAGATAAAAGCAAGCAGCCGATCCTGGAATCTTTAAGGTTTCACGCTGGCCTCTACTGGGTTTTTTCCACTTTGAATGGTATTACTTACCTGACCATCCCTCAGAATCGATCCCCCATAATTCTGCATGCTGAGCGATCACCTGCTCCCTGCATTTTGTTTGTCCACCTCTGATTACATTTCAGAAGTGGATGGATAAATGTCAGCCCATCACATCTTGCATTTACGGGCAGGCTGATTCATCACTAACGGCAGGTAGCGACAGATGAGCGTCTGTAGCAGGCATTTCAGAGCGCCCGCTAGTAGTCTCTGTACTCGGCCATGGTTCGCTAGTTCATAACGTTTCAGTTACTGTGCAGCAATGATGAATACATTGTGGGGATACATCCAGCGGTGATGATTGTGATGTGTGGTGGGCGCTGTAGAATCGCTCTCCCTGATTCACTGCAGAGCCAATCGCAAACACTAGGTGGTGTCCCGAGGTCAAAGCGCCCAAGACGATGCTACATCTAACAACAGTACAATGCTGCAGCGAACGATAGGTAGCACCAGTTAAGTGCGTCCAGCACTCAGCTTTGAAGCCCGTATACAAGAAAAAACGACACACAAGCAGCGGCGGCGACGCTCTAAAACTGGGCTCTCCAGCATAGAGCGCCAGACGCTGTGTGATAAAAGTCTGTTTCTAAACACATAAACGCCAGCACCAGAGCGAAAACACATGGAATAACATTGTTTTAACACTGTGACAATGACATTGCAATGCCAGACCAACACATACAATTCTGCATAAAAAAATTAAGAAAACAATGAAAGTGTTTGTTTGCAGGGAGAGGCCACACAATGATTTGAGCCAAAATTTTTGAATTTTACTTTGGTGACGCTCTTTAAACCCATCTAAATGAAACACCATTGAAATGTATGGGAGAGCGCTACTGAGCAACAGGTACTACATGGCGCTGCTAAACCTAGAGCGCCAGCGCTATGTACTGAGCCACCACTAGTAATACATGTGATGCTACATGGTGCTTTTAGAGGCGCTCACCAAATTGACTTTCTTAAATGTGGTTTTCACATACAGCACCCAGCGTTTACCCGCCACTACGCGCCGTTACATGGCACTATCTGGCGTTATCGTTTCTTAAATAACCCTTTTAGACAATAAGTCCAAATCTGCCTTTATGTCAATTTCTAGTAACTAAGAGGGACAGCACTTTGAAACAGTTTTGTATGCAGTCAAGAACGATATAATTCAATATAAAAAAAAACTCTATTATAAAAATATAATATATAAAAAACTCTGACCACCTTCTGATTGCTCTCCTAAACATTCATTGCAAGTATAAAATCCAAAAGACCTTTGTACATGCAGTAGTGAATCAAATGACTCACTGATTGGTGTTGTGCTTCTTTTTTGTATTGTTTATGAGTATTGCCACCATGTATAATTGGGTTGGCATTGCATAAACATCTTGCAACACTTGTATGCTGTTCATATGTTAAAAATGAAGAAATAGGCGAAGCCTTGATGTCTGACACAGATAGCTAGGGAGGTGTGTTATACACTGCACTATTCTAAGCATACAGCACGTCCTTCTCCAGATGTAGTAATTACATGTGGGTATCCTCCGCCTGAGGGCGCTGTGCACTGCAGACATGTAGAAAACAGGCTCTACGTATACCGAGGGACCTCCCGCAAATCCCCAGATTTCTCTGCAGTGCTGAACTGCGAAGACATGAAGTATCACGCTCTCGCAGGCGAGCGGGGCTTTACAGCCCGAGGCCCTGCGGGACTATTTCCACCCGTCCTCATTGTGAAGAAATGCCTCCCAGCCTGGGCTGCGTTGTTCGGGTGAAGGTAGGCAGCACCTTGTGTGCTTACGGAGCTAGGCTCCACCGTAATCCCCCACCATAGGGTAGGCGGTTAAGGCTAATGTTGAGCCTTCAGAGGATGCCCCTCCCGCATCAGCGCCCCACGCCCCGTGTAGCGGTGAACCCCGAGTATTGGGTCACCTTCCTCCCTAGTTCCCCCCGTTATTGGGGGGAAAAAGGGGGGGGTCGTGTGTACAACGGCCTATCCTTGCCCTATTGCGCTAGTAAGTTATAGACCTTACGGTCACCGGGTGTCAGAGCCACACTTTCACTTTATGGTAACGTGGGCCGCATCGCCTGAATGTATTTTACTTGGCGCGCACGGCGGCTCTGTTCACGGACGCTACTGTCCTTTTCTCTGTATTCTATCCTGTCATGCTTTAATCTCTGAGGTGATTCACTCTACTGTTTTCAGTTACTAACTACTGTTTTGTGATTGGCTACGCGCTTTGAGCTTCGCACTCTCCGGGGGGGGGCGTGGTCTGGCTTGGCGCATTCCGCGTCATCTTCAACTCTGGCCCGCCCTTCGAGGTTCGCTTGGCGCCATTTCTTTCTCACGTGCGCGTGGTGAAGACTGCCCTCCCCTCGCTGTTCTGTAAGTGCCCTCATGAGCGACCTTTCTTTAGCTCCTTGCTTTCTTCGCTTGGCTCTGACATCCCTGTTCCCATTGTGTCTTTCAGACCGTGACTTCGGTGGCTTCTCCCGGCCCGGTGTAGCGCCCGGTCCAGACCATTCTAAAAAATCACTCCCACTTCCCAGCGGGTCATTGGGGCATCCAGGGTTGCTTTATAGCGTCAATCCCTACTGGCATATTGTACCTAATAATCACCATATGGAGGCATCTCAGGATATTGTGAATGGGGTTCCTTTGGGACAAGCCCGTCTGTGTGTAGCTTGTGGGGTCTTGCCTAGCAGTGGTGACAATGCACGGGTCTGCGTCCCTTGTGCACAGCAGGCGCTAGTCGGTCTTCCCACCTCTTCCAAGGCTGGGCCCGCACCTCGCCTTGCTTCCCCTACGCCCCCAAGTCTGAGCCTAATCCCCAATACCAGTGGGGATTCTCATACTGATTTGGCCACTAGACTGGCTAGTGTGGAAAACTTAATTGCTGGCTCCTTGGCGCGCAAGGCCACTGCCAAGAGGTGACATTTGAATCCTGAATCTACTATATTTCCTATAGAATCGGATGATTTACTTATTTCTTACGCACATCCCCCCTCAGACGAAGGGGAACTGTTCTCTGACTCAGGGTCATACGACGACGAGTCCAGGGGACAGGAAGAGTCTGGTTCTGATCATTGGTCCTCGGCAAAGGGGTGATCTGTTTCACACCGCTAGGGCGCGGTTGGAATTTCCCGAACAAACCCATTTTAATAGCCTCGTGCTGAAAGAATGGGAACACCCCAGCAAACTTCATGGGGTTCCTAAAAGTGTGGATAAGAAATATCCCTTTCCTGCTGACCTGGTCAAGTGTTGGACATCGTCACCAGAGGTCGATGCCCCAATTCTAAGTCTGTCCAACACCTCTATTATGCACTCCCCCGACACTACTACGCTGCGGGATGCGGAGGATCGGCGTGTGGACCAACTGGCATGTCATGCCTTTGCATTTGGGGGAGCGTCGCTCCGCCCAGTTTGCGCCTTAGCCATCACGGCGGTGGCGCTCAGGACTGTGGTTAAGACGGCTCTTGAAGGGGCAGATGACTTGCCCTCTGATGCTGCCAATGCTCTGGCCACCTGTGAAACTTTTGTGAACTTTATCCTATCTGCATCGGACGATGCTATTAAGCTGAGCGCTAGATCTTCTGCTCTGGTGGTAGCCATTCGCCGAGCGGTCTGGTTGCGCCAGTGGTCCGCTGATAACACCGCCAAGAAGCCCTTACGGGGCTTCCATTTAAGGGGCTGCGCCTGTTTGGAGAAAGGTTAGATATCTTTGCCAAGGGTGGCAAGTTACCCCAGCGCAAGCGTCAGATTCTGCCCTTTTGTGGCCCAAGCTCCCAATCGACTCCCTACCGTGGGGCTAAGCAGGGCAGAGGAGTGTCCTTCGCCGGGTCTCACGCAGATTCCTGGAACAAGAATAGAGGACGCCGTCCCGGTTCCTCCTGGGGGCCCAAGCCCAAGGCCCCTCCCAAAACCCCTCAGGCATGAAGGGGCGCCCTCGCCCGTCAGGGTGGGGGGACGTCTGCAGCACTTCAAGCATGTCTGGAGACGCCACGTCTCAGACCGGTGGATTCGGCCAGACTGGTGGATTCGGCTTCACCTTCTGTCAGTCTGGAACAAGAACCCAGCGTCCTTGGACGAGACATGGGTGGTTCCCCCCTCGGTCAGGCAATCCCTTGCATGGTGGCTGGACCACAGGAATTTGACAAGGGCAGCTCCTTCTTGGCTCCCTCCTGGGAGACGGTCACAACGGATGCCAGTCTGTCGGGTTGGGAGGGATTCTGGAAGTCCCTGCGCTTCCAGGGGAGGTGGGGCCCTCAGGAGGCCCATCTACCCATCAATGTCTTGAAACTCAGGGCGGTCAGATTGGTGCTGGAACAGTTGACCCATCACCTGAGGGGTCTGGCGGTTCATGTACGCTCAGACAACAGAACGGCGGTTGCCTACATCAACCATCAGGGAGGGACCCGGAGCATGGGGGCTCTCCAGGAAGTATCGCTGATTCTAACATGGGTGGAGACCAATGTCCAATGCATCTCGGCTGTCTACATTCCGGGGACGGAGAACCTGCTGGCAGATGCTCTGAGCAGGGGGTCGTCCCGTCAGGGGGAATGGTCCCTCTGTAACAGGGTATTTCAGTCCCTGTGTCACCGTTGGGGTGTGTCAGATGTGGATCTGTTGGCGTCCCGTCACAATCACAAGCTCCCGAGCTTTGTATCCCTGTCTCAGGATCCTCTGGCTCTGGCCACGGATGCCCTGTCCATGTCTTGGAGGGAGTTTCGGCTCCTGTATGTGTTTCCACCAATTCCCCTTCTGGGAAGAGTTCTGCTCAAGATTGCTCTGGAAGGCGTACCCGCGATTCTGGTGGCCCCAAAGTGGCCAAGAAGAGTGTGGTTCGCAGACGTGGTTCAAATGGCAGTAGATCAGTACGATCTGCCAAGGTTGCCAGATCTTTTAACTCAGGGGTCTCTACGCCGTCCCAATTTACTAACTCTGGCTTTGACGGCTTGGCTGTTGGAACCTCCATCCTGATGGAAAAGGGTTTGTCTGCGTCTGTAGTGGCTACTATGGTGCAAGCCAGGAAAAATACTTCTTCTGCTATCTATTATAGAGTCTGGCGTTCTTACATTGACTGGTGTGAGTCCAGGTCTCTTCCCTGCCGGGAATTCTTAGTCTCTAGGGTGCTGGAGTTTTTACAACATGGTCTAGACTTAGGTCTTAAGCTTAGTACTCTGAAGGGCCAGGTTTCGGCCCTGTCTATCTTCTTTCAGAAGACCTTTGCCCAGCATCCCCTTATCAAGACCTTCTTTCAGGGGGTCACTCATGTGCGTCCCCCTCGCAAGCCTATGGTACCTGTTTGGGATTTAAACTTGGTTTTATCTGCCTGCCGGGTGCTCCTTTTGAGCCTATTCAGGAGGCTGCTCTCGCTGTTCTCACGCTCAAGGTTGTCTTCCTGGTAGCTATCACTTCTGTTAGGCGTGTGTCTGAGTTGGCTGCTTTATCTATTCAGCCTCCCTACTATGAGAGACACCAGGATAAGGTGGTGTTCCGTTTCAAGCCAGACTTTGTACCTAAAGTGGTGTCTGCATTTCATTTGAATCAAGATATTGTACTTCCTTCTCTGTGCCCTAATCCTAGTAATCCTAAGGAGAGGGTTTTGCATTCCTTGGATGTGGTTAGGTGTGTCAAGTATTACCTAGTTATCACTAAGGCTTTCAGGAAGACTGATGCTCTCTTCGTTGTGCCTCACGGGCCTAGGAAGGGTTCGGCTCCCGCCAAGTCTACCATCAGTAAATGGATTTGTCAGGCTGTGGTTCAAGCCTATTCTACTAAGGGGAAATCTCCCCCCTTCCGTCTTACTGCTCATTCTACTCGAGCTGTTGGGGCTTCTTGGGCTTTTCAGCACCAGGCCTCTGTGGAACAAGTTTGCAAGCCCGCTACTTGGTCTTCTGTTCATACCTTTACAAAGTTTTACAAGGTTGATGTTAGGGCCTCAGCTGATGCTGTGTTTGGCCGCAAGGTTTTGCAGGCAGCAGTAGTTTAAACTGCTTGCTGTTGCCTTTTCTGTTGGGGATCCCACCCTACTTTATGGACACTGCTATTGGATGTCCCACATGTAATTACTACATCTGGAGCAGGACGTGCTGTATGCTCAGAATAATACAATTCTGTGAAATACTCACCTGTAGAATTGGTATTATATGCATACAGCACGTCCTGCTCCAACCCACCCTGGTTTCACGTTGTTCTGGATCCCCTGTTTGGTGATTGTTATCATTGTTGTTATTGCCAGTTTTTGTGTGGTTGGTTCTCCCGGCTTCTCCTTTCACTGCTTTTCAATGCTGGGGATTTGTGGGAGGTCCCTCGATATATGTAGGCCCGGGAGGAGCCTGTTTTCTACATGTCTGCAGTGCACAGCGACCTCAGGCGGAGGATACCCACATGTAATTACTACATCTGGAGCAGGACGTGCTGTATGCATATAATACCAATTCTACAGGTGAGTACTTCACAGAATTGTATTTTTCTTGCTGTAATTGTTTTCTTATGCATGTCTTACTATTTGATTAGGTTCTTGCCTCAGCAACACTGGTACATATTGTAGAACGGGTGGTGAACTGTTTTTAACATAAACCTGTTCTCTGCATCTTTCAGGTACATCTCTACGCCGATCCTCCCAAACCCAGCCACAGTGTTCAGATGGGTACAGCAATGCAGGGGTCCAAGGTTATGGAATTCACCATACCTCACGCTCAGATGGCTGCCATCAGCTCAATGATGGAGGACAAAGTTGAAACTGGAAAAGATTTAGGTAATTAATCCCATTGGAGCATTCATGCAAATTTAAAAAGCTACTCAAAACTCATGAAAGACTTAAAGTGGACCAAGACCCAGGGGTGATCGGCCCGGAAATCTATAAGATTCCCGGGCCGATCACCTCCCACCCCGCGGGACATCCGAGATCGGGATGTCCCGCGGGGTGAAACCCCAAAAAGATCTTACCCGATCCGCTGCCGCTTCCGCCGCCGCCGCCTCCCGCACGCCCCTCCAGACGTGCGCGCGCCCGCGCCGGCCCTCTGTGAATGGCCGGCGGGGGCGCGCGCGCGCCGACAGTGACGCGCGGGAGGCGGCGGCGGCGGAAGAGGCTTGTACGTTCCTGTCCCCCGCCTACACGTTGGCGGGGATTGGCTGCGGCGTTCACGTGGGAGCGGGGAGAGGTGAGTTTTTTGGGGTTTCTGGGGGGTTTCACACAGCGGGGCACCCCCGATCGGGGTGCCCCACCGAAGTGGACCAAAACCCAGGATAGTCAAAATCCTGGGTGTTGGTCCACTTTAACAGCCTGTTTTCAGAGCTTTACACTCACATTACTTCTGCATTCTCCAAGCTTGTGGCATCACCACCCTTTTTCATATAAACATAACGCATAATACTCCTATAAACATAACACATAATACTAATATAAAGTTCAATCCAAAGTTAATATTTGGATGCCCCTCTGTGTGTAACTCCCAGGATCACTGCAAATCTTATTCTGTTTCTCGCTACAATGGCACATTTTCAGACCTCCAGTGGCATCCCCAGCACTCCTTCATCTGATATGTGCACACCCCCACCAGCATATCCGACCAGCTGGCGACAGCATACAGCCAATATAGATTGCTGGGTATTATTATGCACCACAGCCTATTTTGGTTGGAGGAGAGCCCACATATGCACAGCTGGAGCTTGGAGCAAGGTAGAAGTTTAAGCCCTCCCGGGGAGCTCGCAAACAAATCGGAATGCTGCTTTAAAGAGGTGCAAAACCCAGGAGAATGAAAATCCTGGGTTTTGGTCCGCTTTAAGTATGTAAGCAAAAAGTTTCTGGTCCTATGTAAATAAGATGAATCCCTTTGCTTTGTATTAGGTTCCTCTGCTGCTCTAAATGATTCTGTGACTCCCCCAGATGACTCCTTACCAGCTACCCCAGGTTCATCCTCGCTCCAACCACATGAAGATGTTCATTCGACCCTGCGGTCCCACCTGGAGACCCTTCTCAGAGAGGTTAGTGTTTTCATTGGTGGCCCCTAAAGCACACCTTATGCAGTGTCGGATTGGCCTACCAGAGCACCAGAGGATCCTCCAGTGGGTCCCAGGCACTGCCCCTGCCCCTATTAGGGCAGTGCAAACTAGACTAAGGCCTTGATTCAATTAGAGTTTAAAAAAATTCTCACGGTAGTAAAAATTAAATTCATGAGAAAAAATGTCACTGTTACTGAATCACCAGATAGGAAGACAATGAAAGTCAATGGCAGCTTTTACTACAGTGTAGAAAGATGTAAACCGTTCTCTACTTTTCTTAGGACTTTCATTGTTTTCCTAGCTGGTGATTCAGCAACAGTGACATTCTCAGGCTTTTTTCTCATGAATTGAATTTTTTACTACCATGAGAATTTTTTTCAACTCTTATTAAATCGCTTGCCTGGAGTGTTATTTCTCTAGTAAGTTACGGTACATTTGTTTTTTGGTCATTAAACATCAACATTTTTTTTGCAATTGAATAGTGTTTTAGCTGAAGGCTAAAACGTTTTTTTGGCCTTGTTGGAGTAAATCTATTATCATATTATGTCACATTTGTTTGTTCGCCACATTCAGTAGTGTCATTCATTTTTGGAAATTGTCGGCTTGGTGAAAGCTCTGCCCAGAGGCAGACAAATTTTGGTTGCCCCTCTGTATGAAACCCTCTGCTTCACGCTGAACACACCCCGATCTGGCCATCCCAAGGCGCATGCATGGTCCTCCTTCAGCATCCACAACATATTTAAATTGGTGGTAGCGGGGGCATGCAGCTGGAGGAAGTGGCCAGTGGTGGGCACCCAGCAATTAATTAATTCACAAGTCAATAAATGATGATTGAATGAGAGCCCGCACATGGACTTTTGGATCAAGGTGAATACAGGGTGTACTGGGGGGTTCACACATAGTTTCCCCACTTTGAGATGCCCCTGTATATTGGACAAAAAACAAAAACCTAGGTTTTGGCTGCATGTATTCTAAAGGTGGGGCGCATTTGCAACCCTGTTGCATGTGGATTTCAAGTGCCCCCTTCTGATTACCTGCATTTCCTCCTGGGCACTTGTGGTGCAGAAGAGCCCAGTGCGAATAGTAATCATTCACATGGAATTATCCCAGTTTTGCATATGGATACCTGTATGCTTGTTGTGCGGGGCTGGGGGACCCCCTGTCATTAGAGAGTCAATACAGTCGGTCTTGAGCCCAACACTGGACTTGAAATCCAGCAGCAGGCGATAAACAACTGTAGACCAAGCATTAGTTCAGTCCATCTTACAACAGGAACAGTAATGACTTCTGTATAGTCAAAAATAAGTGCTAAAAACAAAATCAGCAGGTGACTCTATCGCTACTGAATAATCAGTTGGGGAGACCAAACAGGAAATTCATCTAAATGTTTTCTGAGTGTCTCTGGTGTCTGTAGTGCGGAAGCTTCTTATTGTGGTCAAAGACAGCAAACATAATTCTTCCCCAGTTACCTAAAACTGCAATTTTTGTGCACTAATAACTGGAGTTGGGAACATACAGTGTGCATCTGCCTATAAAATGTTTGTTATTTGCAGGTTGATCTCTTTGAAGGTTTGTCGCACGAGGGAAACTTGACTCCTGAGGAACAAAGACAGGTGAATAAGATGATAGTGTAGATATTGTCCTATAGGTCGTTATCTGTATTTGTGACATTGCATCCTCTGCTTTCTCCATGCAGGCTGTGCAGGAGCTCCGCGGCTCTCTGGATGTTCTTGAACGTAGGTATTTACAGGCACAAGAACATTATCGGCAGGAGCAACGTCGCACTGGCCGTGTGCCTCAGGAGTTAGATCCACAAAGGTAACTGCAAATTGAAAAAGGGAAATATATTATCCTCTGTGCACGTGTCAAATAATAGTAATGGGCAAATTAGAGATCACAGTAACGGAATGCTTAGTGGTCCATCAAAGCCCAGAACCTAAATCAGGTATATAATATAGACAACGTCAATGCTGTCACTCCTCTGGCAAGCTCTTAAGATATGATGACGCATTCTGCATGGCCCTTCTACTTCAGATGAAACTTTAAGAAACATACAGAGAATCATTTAAAAGACATCCTTTGGAACACAACATGTCTATTACCACAGTAGATTATGCATCAGTCAAAAGATATAAATCATCTAGAACAAAAAATCTTTGAAGTAAGGACTTGGCCAAATACTGTATAGTATTGTGTGGACATTAAATCAGACAGAAAGTCCTTACTTCAAAAGGTTTTCAACTTAGAATATCCCAGTAATTGTAGCACTCAGGGCAAAGAGCCTTCAAAGTTCCTAATAATAGATGTTATCAGCTAAAGGGGGCCTAAACCCTCGCTTTTGTCTCTGTGGCAGAAGTCCTAATTGACATGGGCACTAAATTAACCTAATCTATCTATGCATCAGAGATCCCTTATTTAGAGAAATGCTCATCTTTTCCTAGTGAAGCATCATTCAATGGGACATAGGAAACAACTGAACACACATGCAGCAGTCACACCCCTTCACACACATTATTTTCATAGATCTTATATTTCGACATTTTGGTGAGATTGTGTAAAGTTCAGCTTTAAGATAAATAAAGTCGGTGTCAACTAGTTTTCAGGCAACAGGTGT
The DNA here is from genome assembly GCA_027917425.1 of Gastrophryne carolinensis. Taxonomy (NCBI): domain Eukaryota; kingdom Metazoa; phylum Chordata; class Amphibia; order Anura; family Microhylidae; genus Gastrophryne; species Gastrophryne carolinensis. The sequence goes on from CM051235.1 coordinate 211,801,619, forward strand.
GATTTACTAAAGCTTTGGTCTATTTATTGGAGGAACAGATTACCCTCTGTGTGCCTGTGCCCATGCTCTCCACTATACAATGCCAATTGAAAGCAAAGAAGAAAGAGGAGCAAAACAAAGAAAGCCCCATTGCTTAATGCGCTGCAGGCTGAATTTTAAATACATGCTAATTAGCTTGGTACTTAGGAGCAATGGGATAATATGAACTGCATGTTTCTTTAACAGAAAAAAATATTATTTCAAATATTAAAATGAGCCCATGTTCAATGGACATGGGCATTATAGTGACTGAAGTTTCAATGTGTCCTTGTAGTAGCCAGACTAGAAAATTAAAGACTAAAAATCAATTTGTATGTGAAGAAACTGTAAGAATCATGTTCCTGGTATTTTCACTATATCCAGTCCAGGTCGTCCCAGAAGTGATGACATGTGGGTAGTCCGCCACCAGGTGGCGCAGTTACTGCAAGATCCAACGCTGTAACTCCTCCTGGCCTCCTATAAAATGAGGTTGTCTCAGTAGAATCCCCAGAGTTCATCTTGCAGTGCTGCTGCTAGGATCGTCTTGGATACTCTCTCTGGATACTGCAGCTGAGCGGGGCGTTTCTAAGCCTGACGGCCGCTGTACCCCTATTTCCACTGTCCCCATGGACCCATTCTGCCTCCCAGCCGCGGCTGATGGGACAGGTGAAGGTAGGGAGAACGCCGGAGGTCAGGCGTTGACAGAGCTAGGCTCTGGGCTGCAGACCCTCCCTTAAAGGGTAGCTGGCCATAGGCGATGGTGAGCCTATTGGAGGGGGAGGAACCACCTAAGGTCCAGGGTTATGCCCTCGTCTGTGCCCACAAGCTTTATATTCTAAGCATACAGTACGTCCTGCTCCAATATAATACTTACACGTGGGTAATCCTCCGACAGAGGGCGCTGTTCACTGCAGACATGCAAAAACAGGCTCCTCCCGGCCCTTCATATACCCAGGGACCTCCCACAAATCCCCAGATTTCTCTGCAGTGCTGACTGCGAAGACACGAAGTATCAACTCTCTCGCAGGTGTGCGGGGCTATTACAGCCTGCGGCCCTGCGGGACTATTTCCACCCGTCCTCTTCGATAAAGATGTGCCTCCCAGCCTGGGCTGCGCTGGTCGGGTGAAGGTAGGCAGCACCTCGTGTGCTCACGGAGCTACGCTCCACCGCAATCCCCCACCATAGGGTAGGCGGTTTAGGCCGATGGTGAGCCTCCATTAGATGCCCCTCCCGCATTGTTGCCCATGCCCCTCATAGCGATAATCCCTGGGTGCAGTTCCGCTTCTCCCTCGGGGGAAAAGAAAGGGGGGGTATGTGTGGCAGTCCCAGAGTAATGTTAACACGTTATGGCCGTTGATCTTTTATTTAAACTTGGGTGTCAGTGCCGCGCTCCTTGCTCCACATAAACCTTCTGGTTGCGCGCGTGTGTGTCCTTTCATTACATTAGTGTGCAGCCCGGACGGCAGCATCATTCTCTAGTGTGAGAGCAATCTCCTTAATTACATTATGTATGTGTGTCCTATCCACTACTGTCATGGATGTTGCGCTGGTTAGAGCTTCGCGCTCTTTGGGGGAGGCGGGGACTCGGCATGACGCGCCCCGCGTCACAGCCAGATCAGGCCCGCCCCTCGAGGTTCGCTTGGCGCCATTTTGATGGTCTTCGCATGCGCGCGTGGTTGCGATCCGCCTCCTCCCTTGGTCATGTAAGTGCCCTCCTGGGCGGTTTTTGTTCCTATGATTTTTTATTTGGCTGCGCATGGCACTGACACCCCCCTCTTATCCCATTATGTCTTTCAGACGCCAGGATTTCGGTGGCTTCTCCCGGCCTGACATATTATTGCAGGTCCTCATAACAAATTCTCCCACATTCCTAGCGGGTCTTGGGGCATCCAGGGTTGCCTATTGCGTAAATCCCTGCGGGCATACTGCTCAGATAATCACCATATGGAGGCATCTCAGAATTATGTACCCGGGGTCCCTCGGGGACATGACCGGCTGTGTACAGTGTGTGGTCAGCCCCATGCTGATGCTGACAGAGCACGGGTCTGCGGACCGTGTGCTGAACAGGCACTGACCCGGCAATCAGGTTTGCCAGTGGCTGCACCTCACTTCAATACACCCGTCTCCCCGGACCTAAATCTCACCCCTGATGAGTCTCACTCGAGCGGGGATGACCAGCAAGTCGTACCGCGCAGGCTGCCTACGGCTGAGCAGGTGCTGTCTAGTTTGGCGGAGCGCTTGGCCCTGGAAAGAAGCGGTCCCTGACGCCTCCTGGTTCTCCGGTTCCTAATGATACTGATGAATCTGCTGCTATGCAGGACCTTGATCCTTCTGATGAAGGTGAGCTATTCTCCGATTCGAGCTCCTCGGATGAGATACCCTGGAGCCATGATAATTCTGGGCCCGGTTCATGGGGCCTGTGTGTCACAGATGAACTACTTATTAAGATCTTTGAGGTTTTGTCTATCTCCCCTCCTGGAGAGGCTCCCAAGCCTAAGAAAGAGAGTTTCCACACAGCGCCACCGCGCTTGGAATTCCTGGAACAGGAGCATTTCCAGAATCTTATATCCCAAGAATGGGAATCGCCTTGTAAACTTAAAGGGGTCCCAGGGGTCTGGGATTGGAAGTACCCTTTCCCTCCTGATGTGGTTAACTTTTGGTCAGCACCTCCTGTGGTGGATGCACCGATTATAGGGGTTACTAACCCCCCCTTCATGACGGCTCCTTATTACCGTACCCTTCGGGATGCTGAGGACCGGCGCATTGACAGACTGGCTTCCCATGCCTTTTCGTCTGCGCCCGGTCTGTGCCGCAGCCATCACTGCGGTAGCCGCCAGGACTCTCATTAGAAAACTACTTGATCACCGACCTGAGGACCTCCCCTGGGAGGTATTTAATGCGCCCTCAGATTGTGATGTGTTTGTGAGGTTTATCCTCTCAGCGCTGGATGACACCATTAAGATGTGTGCTAGAACCTCTGCCCTTGTGGTAGCTATTCGCCGCCTGGTCTGGCTGCGACAGTGGAGTGCTGACGATGATACGCAAAAAGGCTCTCACTTGCCTTCCCTTCAGAGGACGGCGTCTATTTGGGGCACGTTTGGACCTTTTTGGAAAAAAGGGTAAGGCACCCCTACGCAGAAGGCCGTCTCGGCCTCCTCGGGGCAGGGACACCCCTCCCCCTCCCTACGTTAGTGTCAAACACGAACCTGAGGTGTGCTTCCAACTTTTCGGAGTGGATTTCCACCACGGGGTGGGCAGGCAACGCCCTGGGCCCTCTGGCAGGGCTAAGTCCAAATCTGCCAAAACTTCCCAAGCATGAAGGGAAGAAGGGCGAGGGGACTGCCACAGCACCTGGCTCCTATCTGGGAGCGTATCTTCTCATTCTGGTGGTTCCAGGAGGTAGTTCCCCTGGACACAGGATAGAATTTGCTGGGCGGTCCCTCTCAGAGGTTGTCAGGGTGCTTCTAGCCCCCGTTTTCCCCTCAGGAGTTGGTGCAGGCCGTACTGGGCTTACTTGCAGGTTGCCCTTAACAGAATGGGACGATGGCCTCTATGTTAACCTTTCTCCTTCCCTCAAAATGATGAGACAGTCTGGGCCATGCTGGCCTATGGTAGGCTTGGCAATTCTACATTCACAGGTAGTCCCTGTACGATATCTCTGTCTTGGGACGCAGGCGCCCTGTGCAAGGGGGGCTTCTGGCCTCCTGTGGAGTTCTAGACCCTTTTAGTTCCCCTTCTGTCATCTGGACACCAAGACCGTTACTAGTCAGTGTTGCAGGACCAACCCTGCGGATTGGGGCCTTGTTTTTGGCCTCTCTTCCGCTCCCAGGCTACTCGCCATGACGCGGATGGGGGTGACGTCTCGGACATGCCTGTGGGGCGTCCGCACTAGGACCTACGGGGTCGTCTTTCCTTACTCCCAAATCTCTACGTCCGACCGAGTGGGTTAGTCGCCGGCGGTGTCCTCTGGGAGTTATTTGGATGGGTGCTCAGTCGCCTCAATCCCTCAGGGTCCATTATCCGCTATCTCCATTCCTTGGATTCGGTTCAGGCTTGAACCTTCTTCCTTGGCAATAAGTGGACTCCTGGTCACAGGGGCTCTGTCCCTCTTTGCTGACACCTTACTTTCACCAGGCAGGATTGCAGCAGGTGGGCCTGTTGGTGGCGTATCAGAAGATCTCCCTTATATACCGAGCCCTTGGGCTCTTTGGCACAGTAGGTTATTGATCCTACTTGGGGTTCCAACACCCCTGGAGCTAGGTCTGTGCTCATTCCCCCTTGGTACGGTGGTTCCTGATGAGCTGGTCATATTCAAGGACCCGGTCATGGGGCACCCCCTTCTTTGCTTGCATCTTCCTGTGAATGGTCACCTTCGGTACCAAGTCTCGCAGGTTGGTGGGGGGGGGGGGGGGGGGGAATTCTACCAAAACCCCCTGTGGTTCCTAGGTAGGGTCCCTTATAGGGTCTATCTTACCTACTGGCTTTGTTAAAACAATGAGCCTTCAGTTGACTCTATACTGCTGGACTTCTCTTTAGGACCTGTCTATTTGGGGACTCTTGGCCTGTTGGAAGACAATGGCCTGTTTTATTATTGGTCTGGAGCTTGAAGCAGGCTGATTCTCCTGGAAGGTTCCTGGTCCTGATCTGGGTGGGAGTCTACATCCTCTGCTCCTCACTGGTATTCGCTCCAATGGATGTCTTTCAGTGGCAGGTTGTGCTATCCTGGTGTCCCTCTGAGAGCCAACTAGGGTGGCTCTGTTGGGTCTCGCTTATGTCACAGGGGCTCTGCCCTTGTTTTTACTGTCCCAGAATATTCTGACTCTGGTCATGGGGGCTTAGTAAATTTATGTATAGACTTTCTATGTTATATGTCTTCTCTTCATTCACCCTGCTATGTGGGGTTCTGCGCACGGTCGTGCTGATAAAGAGTCCCGTGGGATTGATGGCCTAGTGAACTGTGGTTCGCAGATGCTCCTGCTGAGGTCAGCGGACCTGTATGCTCTCTCAGGAGTGCGGTTCTGCCCTTGTCAGGCTCCTTCTTATGTCGTCCCGATCTACAGACTCTAGTCTGGGGCTTGACAGCTGATTCATTCACCCCTTGGAGACGGGCTTATCTTCTGGGTGACTTGGTATATGAGGGGCTAGGAGCAAGCTTCTTGGGCTTCCTCTTCCTCCGTCTATTGTGGGTTATGGTGTACCCATATTGATTGGCATGAGTCTTGGTCTCTCCCCTGTTGGACGTTCTCGGTTTCCAGGGTTCTAGAGTTGCTACAGCATAGGTTGGGGTTGGCTCCCCATCTAGGTACTCTGAAGGTTCAGGTTCTGTCCTGTCTGCCTTCCTGTAGAAGTCTGGTTCAGTCTTCCTTGTTAGGAGTTCTCTTGGGGATTGCTCAGGGGCATCTCCCAATCAGTTCTATGGTCCCTGTTGGGATCAATTTTCTGTTTGCCCTGCGGATTGTTCCCTTGGGACTTATTCTGGATGCTGTCTGAGCTGGTTTGTAGTTCAAGTCGCCCCTCCGGGGGCTGTTGCTTCAGTCAGACGTGTGCCTGAGAAGGAGGCTCTGATTACTTAGCCCTCGTTCATTATATATATATATATATATATATATATACACACCAGGATTTGGTGATATTCCGCCTTACGCCGGACCCTTTTGTCCAAGGTGGTGTTTTATGATCATTATTTCAGTCCTTTCAGTCTGCCTATGGGCCTTATTCTTAGTAATGCTGAAGTAAGGGGTCTACATTCCCTCAACAGGTGTTGAACTTTTCCTGGTTGTTTCTTGTCCCTTAGGGGGACTGATGCCATTTGGGGTCTGCGGGCGCCTCCATATGTATGCGCCTGATCTCGTTTCCTTCCAGGGCCTATGCGCCCTTTGGACTGATCTTACTTGGATGGTTTGCCTTCTTGGTCTTGAGTAAAGGTTTCGGCTTCTTCCTGATCCTTGTTAGTGAAGGGGTCAGTATCCCCGCCTGTCTGGCGGGAGACCAGTTTTCATTCCCCGTTGGGGAGAGTTCTAAGTTTTACCGAGGCTTCTGTTGCCTTTGGGCTGGTTAGGCCGTTACACTGGCCTATTCCTTTAAGGGGGAAGAATCTCCCTCTCTCTTTTTATTCCGTTCTATTGGTGTTTGGGTACCTTTGGCCCTTCAGCACCAGGTTTTCTGTTGAATAAGTTGCTAGACCGCTGCTTGTTTCTGTTCATACCTTTCAAAGGTTTTGTTATGGGATTGACGTTAGAGCTTTTGCTCAGGTCGTACTTGGTGGCAAAGTTTTGCAGGTGACAGCGCCTTTACTGTCTGCTCTGCCTTTTTGTTGGGGATCCCACCCTACTTTATGGACACTGCTATTGGATGTCCCACGTGTAAGTATTATATTGGAGCAGGACGTACTGTATGCTTAGAATAATACAATTCTGTGAAATACTCACCTGTAGAATTGGTATTATACGCATACAGTACGTCCTGCTCCACCCCACCCTGGTTTTACATTTTTCTGGATCCCCTGTATGGTGATTGTTATCATTACTATTGTTACCAGTTTGGTGGTTGGTTTCTCCCAGCTTCTTTTCTCACTGCTTTTCAATACTGGGGATTTGTGGGAGGTCCCTGGGTATATGAAGGGCCAGGAGGAGCCTGTTTTTGCATGTCTGCGGGGAACAGCGCCCTCTGGCAGAGGATTACCCACGTGTAAGTATTATATTGGAGCAGGACGTACTGTATGCGTATAATACCAATTCTCCAGGTGAGTATTTCACAGAATTGTATTTTTATCTGTGGTTGTGCATGATTCACCTGCTTTTTATTTGGCTCATTGACATACTTACCTCACCTCGTTCCCTCGGCTCCTTCTCTCCCCTCCATTTTGACGCGTTGTGAGGGGGGGACGGGAGCGGCGCTCGGCGGGGCTTGTCTTTTTAAGAGGCTGCGGCTTTGGCTGTGTGTTTGCGGGGCACGCTGCGCTCCGCGTGGGGGGGGGGGGGCTCTCCGGGGGCTGTCCTCCCTTCCTGCTAGGCCCCAGCTCCATTTTTGATGTGTGAGGGCGCTCGTTTCGCACCCGCAGTGGTGGGGTAGGCCTGCGCGATGACGCATTTTGCGAGGTTCACATGTGGCTGGCTCCCTGCGCCATTTTCCTGCCTGCTGATCCTGCTTCCCCAGCGCTGGTCGGTTCTGTGAGTCCCTCTTCTTATTTCTATGTACTTCTTGATGCATGTGCTGTGGGATTGCTCATGGCTCCTCTCTGCTTGTGTCTTCTAGGTGGGCTCCCTTTGCCAGCTGAGGGTTGTGGTTCCTCCCGGTTTCCTACAACCCCCCCCCTCCACTCTCTCTCCGCGCCCTCTCCCCTAAGAGGGATCACAAAAAGAGGGACTAAATTGGGGCTCTCTTAGGTTTGGGCCGTTAGTGCCTTGTAACCTGTATAATTTTCACTATAATCACCATAATGGAGGCTTCTGAGAATAGTGAGCTAGGGGCCCCATCTGGGCGGGTGAAGCTCTGCCCCATATGCGGTACCAGCCCTCCGGTTTGTGTCACTTGCGCCAGGAGCGTACTTTTGGAGCATGATAGGGCAGGCGCCCTGCCCCTAGCCCTCCTTTGCCTGCAGCCTCGCCAACTCCCCCACGACTGCATTCAGCCCTTAGCAAGGGGGAAGCCAGCAGGGGGTCCCAAGCCGATTTGGCATACTGGGTGGCCAGCCTGGAGAGACAGTTATCTTGCACGGCTACTGGGAAGGCCACGAGCAAGAAGCGGCACATTGAGCCGGGTTACTCGGATTTTGCTGATAATGATGATGATCTTTTTTGGAGGTCGGGACTCCATGGAGGAGGGAGAGTTGTTTAAGGACTCCGTTTCCTCAGGGGATCAGTCGATTGGCTATGACAGCAACCCTGGTTCTTCCTCGGAGGAGGATATGTGGCTCCCTGACGACACGTAGAAGTTGCTGTCTTCAGTGTTTGAGACCTTGCATATTGTCCCTCCTAAAGCGGCTAAGAGGAAGCAGGGTGATTTATTCCGGCCTGAGAGACAGAGACTTGTCTTCCCTGAGCAGGCCCACTTTTTCCAATATGGTTTTTAAGGAATGGGAAAGGCCTAATAAATTGCCAGCGGTGCCTAAGGGCCTGGACAGGCGGTATCCCTTCCCTGAGGAGCTGGTCCGCCTCTGGTCCCACCCCCCCCCCATGTGGATTCCCCTGTGTTGGGGTTATCCAACACTACGGTTATACCGTCACCCGATACTGCTTCCTTGCGCGAACCTGCTGACAGGCGCATGGATCAGTTGGCTTGTCGTGCATTCACCTTTGTGGGTGCTGGCCTTCACCCTGTCTGTGCTGTGGCCATCGTCTCTTTAGCCATCAGGAAGAAGATGAGACGCCTTGTTGATATGGCTAAGTCTCGCAAGCGGGCGAAGGAGTATAAAGACCTCAAAGCTTGCGTGGATTTTATTGCATTTGTAGTCTCGGCTAAGGACTATAGTGTCCGGCTTGGCCAAGAAATCGCTCACTAGTATCCCCTTCTTGGGGTTCAGGTTATTCGGGGAGCGTCTGGAGACTCCCTCAGTGACAGAAGCCTGCGCGGCCCTTTCGGGGTTCATCTGCCTATCGCTCCTTTCGAGGAGGAAGAGGCTCTTCATTTTCAGGTGGCCGCAGAGATTCCTGGGGACGAGGTAGGTCTCGCGGCCAACCCAATTCCTTCCTGGGGAGCTAAATCCAAGCCCCCTGCCAAGCCCTCTCAGGCATGAGGGGGCGCCCACACCCATCCAGGTGGGGGGACGGCTTCTGCTATTTGCTCACGTCTGGAGACAGCACTTCTCGGATCGGTGGATCAGCCTCCTTTATGCACTTCCTCCATTTCCACTCCTGGGCAGAGTGCTGCGCAAGATAGCCCAGGAGGGGGTACCAACTATCCTGGTGGCCCCTCGCTGGCCGAGGCGGAGTTGGTCCACGGACATAGTCCAGATGTCTGTCGATCACTACATCATGCCCGACGACCCAGGGCTTCTAACTCAGGGGTCGCTGCGGCACCCCAATTTACAGACGCTGGCTTTGACGGCCTGGCTATTGAAACCTCTATCCTAGCGGGAAAGGGGCTGTCGGCCACGGTGGTTCAGACCATGATTCAGGCGCGGAAGAAGTATTCCTCTATGATTTACTACAGAGTTTGGCATGCCTACATTGCTTGGTGTGAATCCAAGAGTTTCCCTTGTCGCACATTCTCTATTTGTAGGATTTGGGAATTTTTACAACACGGTTTAGACTTGGGTCTCCAGCTGAGCACCCTCAAGGGCCAGGTCTCGGCCTTGGCCATCTTTTTCCAAAGATCCTTTGCAATCATAGACTGATCAGGACCTTTTTCCAAGGAGTTACCCGTGTACGTCCACCGCGTAAGCATGTGTTACCGGTGTGGGATTAGAATTTGGTGCTTTCTGCTCTCCAGGGTCCTCCCTTTGAGCCTTTGTGTGATGCTGCATTGTCTATTTTGACCCTAAAGGTGGTCTTTTTGGTAGCTATCACCTCGGTGTGCCGCGTGTCAGAACTGGCTGCGCTTGTATGAAGCCTCCTTACTAGCAGCATAAGGATAAGGTGTTTCGCTTTAAACCTGATTTTTTGCCTAAGGTCGTTTCTCCCTTTCATCTTAATGAGGAAGTTGTCTTGCCTTCCCTGTGTCCAGCACCGACTAATTGTAAGGAAAGGACCCTCCATGCCTTGGATGTGGTCAGAGCTATTAAAGTGGACCAACACCGATCGGGGGTGCCCCGCTGTCTGAAACCCCCCAGAAAGCCCCAAAAAACTCACCTCTCCCCGCTCCCACGTGACCGCGCCAGCCAATCACAGCGCTCAGAGCCGCTGTGGTATGCGCGTCCAAGGCCGCTTGGACGCGCATACCAGCTCAGCTGGCTCTGAGCGCTGGAGGCCACGTCTCGCGCTTCCCTCTAACACGGAGCGCGCCTGCACCGGCGATTCACAAACGGCCGGCGCGGGTGCGCGCCCTGCTAGAGGGAACGGGGCTGAGGTGGGCCTCCTGGGGGGTTCCTCCCCGCGGGACATCCCGATTTCGGATGCCCCGCAGGGAGGGATCTGATCGGTCCGGGAATCTTATAGATTTCCGGGCCGATCCCCCCTGCGTGTTGGTCCACTTTAAGTACTACCTGGTTGCGACTGATTCCTTCAGGAAATCGGATTCGCTCTTTGCTCTCACTGAGGGTTCCAGAAAGGGCTTGCCTCCGGCCAAGTCCACTCTCAGTAAGGGGATCAGAAAGGCGGTGGTACAAGCATATTCTGCCAAGGGGAAGGAACCCCCTTTTTGTGTTACAGCTCATTCTACTAGAGCTATTGGTGCTTCCTGGGCTTTTCAGCACCAGGCCTCTGTTGAACAAGTTTGTAAGGCCGCTACTTGGTCTTCTGTTCATACCTTTACTAAGTTTTACAAGGTTGACATTAGGGCCTCAGCTAACACTGTCTTTGGTGGAAAGGTGCGTCAGGCGGTAGTGAAATGAACTACATGCTGTTCCGCACTGGGGATCCCGCCCTAATGGACACTGCTTTTGGATGTCCCACACTGGACTGGATATAGTAAAAGATACAATTCTGTGAAACTCACTTGTAGAATTGTTTTTGAATATATCCAGTCCAGGTCGTCCCACCCCGCCCTTGGTTTTCATTATCTCTTGTTGCCTGTTATGGTGATTACCTTTTATATTGGACCGTTGTCCTTAGTGTTTGGTTGGAGAGAGTACATGCTGAAGCTATGTGATGTAACATGGTTTCTTGGCCTCCTGGCCTGTCTCCTTTTTACTGCTTTTTGACCACTGGGGATTCTACTGAGACAACCTCATTTTATAGGAGGCCGGGAGGAGTTACAGCTTTGGATCTTGCAGTAACTGCGCCACCTGGTGGCGGACTACCCGCATGTCATCACTTCTGGGACGACCTGAACTGGATATATTCAAAAACAATTCTACAGGTGAGTTTTACAGAATTGTATTTTTCTGTTGCTATTTGTTTATTCCTATGTGGTACCTGTATCCATACAGGGAACTGGAGGAAGCCATTTTCCAGATGGGTGTCCATCTAGATGAGTTACAAGAGCAAGTAGACAATTCAGCCAGGCCTGCTTCCAGCACTGACTACAGAGTGACAGCTCATCACTTAGATAATGCCTCAGTGCCATTAGAGTTGGTGCCCATTCCAGCTACTCAGACACCATACCCACAGGTGAGCACCACATGATCAGAAAGACTAATAGGAACAAACACAATGCAATATACAGTAATTGATAAATGCAAGCATATGCCTGTCTGTTTATTACTTGGATTATGTCTATATGTACTAAGAGCTCAGAGAGATTGCGCATTGGATTCTTCTTTTCTTTGACTCTGTCCAGTAAAATGTGCCTGAAACCGATCCGATTCTCAGGTTGAATACTTTTGGATTCTTATTATTGCCATTTCATATAGTGTATGTGGCTGTCCTTTTGTCTGTTTGGTGCAATCTCACCCATTATACAAACAGTGTGTGTGCTTGGGATGCTACAGCTATACACTATACATAGTGCAGGGTAGTGTTTTACCATCACTGTAACTGACAGTACTGACAAACAAACATCGGATACACTGTACTCCATTGAACCATGGCATCCAGAATGACCTGTTGCTCCTATTTATCATACAAAAATAACCAGTGTTTTTTTTTTTTACTATCATATAGGCCTTTATACTGTAAACTTTCCCAAAAAATAGGGTGATTCAAGGAAGAGAGAAAATTGCTGAGTTTAAATCAAAGTGAAAATACTGTATGTTGGTTTTTAACGCATAAAACCCAACCCATGGTGGCAAAAAGATCCACAGATGACTTAACATTTCCTTAATGACCCCCCTGAGCTGCCCCCTACCCTGGAGATGAGGCAGGACAGGGGGGGTTTCCTCCAGAGCCCCAGTGGGCTGCAGGAAAAGAGACAAAGCCGCATCCCCCGGGTCCGCTGCTCATCCAATTGAATGGATAGACAGAAGTGCGCACGGAGCCGTGGGAGCCATAGGAGCGGCTCGGGCACCTGGCTAGGGTATGCACAATTTTATTTGCAAAACCCCCTGTCCTGCCTCAGCACCAGCTTAGGGGGGGTCATTAGATAACTGAAGTTCCATTTTAAAATGTACTTTAGCAAATGAAAAAAGTTGTCACATTAATCTGAACATCATGCTCTAACTGCCTCCCTTTACTAAATCACACCTTATTTTTACCCTTGACTTATGTTGAAAAATAAGGAACAGCCCTTATTTCAAGAGATATTTTAAAGTAAGTTTACTGAATTAAAACAGGAACAACAGCCTGGCACAGTTGGAAAAGAAAGGTAGCGGCCATTTTGGAGCTTCTTCTCCAGCATCTCAGCCATGCTGCTGCCTGGATTCAACTAACATAACTGACAATGCACAGTAACATGAAGCCCAGCAACACTTCCTGTTTGCAGGTGGCCTGCATTCTAAAATTCACTACAGCAGGAGTTAGAAAATGGTTAATGAATTTTTATGTGCAGAAATGTAAGTTGCCCTGGGGAGGAATGCATATGAGCACTGTTGGTTGTGTTGGTCTGGTTTAGGCCATTTTTGACTGCAGGCCGAATCTGCTGCAGCTGACCGTTTTATTCCCAGGTGCTCAAAAGACAGGGGCTGTAAGCACCACTGGAATCATGTTGCCCGGGATAAGGTGGTGTTTTTGGGATGGGGTCCCCAAATGTGCCCTTAAGTTCAGGGGCCCACCAGGAAATTCCTCTCGTTGGTCAGTCAAAGCCTGGCTAGTCTGAAGCACAATGATCACATTCATCAGAGTAAACAAAACTGACTGTCTGTGATACACTGTATGGTGTGTGCATTGTGAAAAACAATACAGGCAGCATTTGGACCACAACGCAACTGCAACGCAGCCCACAGAAGTCTTTGGGCACCGCAGGTAAAGCACATGTGTTGGGCTTTACCTGCGGTGCATTGTGGTGCAGTAGAAAATACCATTTAGTGAATACTCACCTGTAAAATGGGTATTGTAAGTATGTCACACACCCCACTTCAAACATTAATAATTACACTAGGGTTAACGCACCGCTAGGTGGCAGTATTGCAGAGAATTGTCCAAAAACTTCAACAGGCCCCTCCCGGTCTATACATACCTGGTACCTCCCAAGAACCTCCCAGTATTAGAACAGCAGTAAGACAAGGTACCAGAACCAAACAATGTAACCCTCAACGTAAAGAAATAAACTTCACCAAATAAAGAGCCAGGATACCGAAAAGGGCGGGTGAAGTGGGGTGTGTGACATACTTACAATACCCATTTTACAGGTGAGTATTCACAAAATGGTATTATTCTAAGTATGTCACACACCCCACTTCAAACATTAATAATTACACTAGGGACATCCAACAGCAGTGTCCAGAAAAGGGTGGGTATCCGAACAGGCAATAACGCAGAAAAAAAAAAAAACTCAAACCACTGCAGCCTGCAAAACCTTGCGGCCAAAAACAGCATCCGCTGAGGCCCGCACATCAACCTTATAGAACTTAGAAAAAGTATGAACAGAAGACCAAGTTGCAGCCTTACACACTTGTTCAACCGAAGCCTGGTGCTGAAAAGCCCAGGACGCACCAACCGCACGAGTAGAGTGAGCAGTAACTCGGAAAGGAGGATCCTTCCCTTTAGCCGAATAAGCACCAACAATGGCCTGACGAATCCATTTACTAATGGAAGATTTGGCCGGAGCCAAACCCTTCCTAGGCCCACATGGCACAACGAAAAAGGCATCAGTCTTACGAAAAGAAGACGTAGCGCGTAGATAGTACCTGACACAACGTACCACATCCAAGCAGTGCAAAGCACTCTCCTTGACATTCTTAGGCTTAGGACACAAGGAAGGAAGAACAATGTCCTGGTTAAGATGAAAAGCAGAGACCACTTTAGGGAGAAAATCTGACTTGTATCGGAAAACCACTTTGTCCTGATGATCCTCAAAATAAGGAGCCTGAATAGACAAAGCTGCCAGCTCTGAGACACGCCGAACCGAAGTGATGGCCACCAGGAAGGCAACCTTCTGAGTAAGAATGGACAAAGCAACATCCCGCAAAGGCTCAAAAGGAGGAGCCTTAAGAGCAGAAAGAACCAAATTCAAATCCCACACTGGGAGCAAAGGCTTCCTAGGAGGCCGCACATGCGAAACCCCCTGGAAAAAAGTCTTGACCAAGGAATGACTAGCAAAAGATTTCTGGAAAAAAATAGACAAAGCAGAAACCTGCCCCTTCAAGGTACTCAGCTGAAGACCGGAGTCCAGCCCCGACTGAAGAAACTCCAAAATCCTAGACACCGAAAAGACCCGGCAAGGCAAAGACCTAGCCTCACACCAATCAATATAAGATCTCCAATACCTGTAATAGATGGAAGAAGAAGATCTCTTCCTGGCACTAATAAGAGTCTGAATGACCGCATCCGAAAGACCCTCCTCCTTTAAGATGGAGGTTTCAGCAGCCAAGCCGTCAAAGCCAGCGTTTGTAAACTGGGGTAACATAGTTGACCCTGAGTGAGAAGATCTGGCCGAAGAGGCAGAACGAACTAATCTACGGCCAGACGAACGACGTCCGCGAACCACACCCGCCTTGGCCACCTTGGAGCCACGAGAATGGCAGGAACTCCCTCCAGAACCAACTTTCGCAGAACCCTGCCTAGCATGGGAATCGGAGGAAACAGATAAAGAAACCCCAGGTCCCTCCAGCTCAGGGTCATGGCATCCACCAGAGCCAGAGGGTCCCGGGACAGGGACACAAAGGACGGAAGCTTGTGATTGTGACGAGAGGCAAACAGATCCACCTCCGGCGTCCCCCACCGGAGACAAAGTGACCGAAACACCTGGGGATGGAGAGACCACTCCCCCCGACGGGACGCACACCGGCTCAGAAAGTCCGCCTCTGTGTTTTCCACTCCCAGAATGTAAACTGCCGAGATGCAAGGGACATGAGTCTCCGCCCAGACCAAAATCAGAGACACTTCCCTGTGGGCACCCAGACTGCGAGTCCCTCCTTGGTGATTGATGTAAGCAACCGCCGTCTGATTGTCTGAGCGAACCTGAACCGGCAGACCTTGTAAATGATGCGTCAAGCGAGACAGAACCAACCTGATGGCTCGCAATTCCAGAACATTGATGGGCAAGTGGGCCTCCTGAGGGTCCCACTGCCCCTGAAACCGAAGATCCTTCCAAAAACCTCCCCAGCCTGACAAACTGGCATCCGTGGTGACAGTTTCCCAAAGTGGAGTCAGAAACGACCTGCCCTTCAGAAGGTTGTCCGAGACCAACCACCACAGAAGGGACTGCCGAACCCGAGGGGACAACCGGAAGGACCGATCCAACGACCCCGGACACCGGTTCCAAGACGCCAAAAGATGAAGTTGAAGAGTCCTTGTATGAAACTGAGCAAAGGGAACTGCCCCGAACGAGGCCACCATCAACCCCACCAGTCTCATCCCCAGACGAATGGACGGATGAGGATGGGAGAGGAGCAGCTGGACCAATTCCTGAATCATCAGAACCTTGGCCTGAGGGAGAAACACTCTGTGCTGGCAGGAGTCCAACGACATCCCCAGAAAGGTCACCACCCTGGCCGGAACCAGCGAGGACTTGGGGTAATTGATCACCCAGCCAAACCTCTCCAACATAGACACCACCATGCTGGTGTCCCCCTCTGCTTGACTGAAGGAAGGAGCCATGATGAGAAGATCGTCCAGGAGGGCACAATGCGAATCCCCTGAGCTCTGAGCAGGGCCATCACCCCCGCCAACACCTTGGTGAACACTCTCGGAGCAGAGGTGAGTCCGAATGGAAGAGCCACAAACTGAAAATGCCGATCCTCCACCACGAAACGAAGGAACCGCTGATGAGCAGGAAAGATCGGCACGTGCAGGTACGCATCCTTGATGTCTATGGACGTCATAAAGTCCCCCTGCCGAAGCGAACCGATCGCAGACCGCAGGGTTTCCATGCGGAACTTCCGGGGACGAATAAACCTGTTGAGAAACTTCAAATCCAGAATAGGACGAAAGGACCCGTCCTTTTTGGGAACTGTGAAGAGATTGGAGTAAAACCCGCGCCCTACCTCTGAAGAAGGAACCGGGCAAATGACAGCTAAATCTAGAAGATTCCTTACTGCCGCCAGGAGCCCCTGCGCGGCCAAAGGATCCAAAGACACCCGAGACCTGAAGAACCTTGGAGGAGGACGGGACTCGAACTCCAACTTGTAACCGGCCGAAACCACCTCCCGGATCCATCTGTCCGGGACCTCCTGGTCCCACACCCGGGAGAAAAGTTGCAACCGTCCCCCCACCCGAACGGGTGAGGGCGCCCCCTCATTGCTGGGTGGGCTTGGCAACCGGCTTGGGCTTGGCACCCCAGACGCGAGCGGGACGGCCACGGCCTCTGCCCCTATTCCAACTGGCGCCCCTGGGGGCCGAGGAGCCCGTACCCCTACCGGCTCCGACTCCCCGAAAGGACGGATTGAACGAGACCGTCCCCCGAAAGGAACGGCGAAACTTCTTGCGCTGAGGTAACTTACCTCCCTTGGCAACAGAATCCAGCCTCTCACCAAAAAGCCTCAAACCCAAAAAGGGCAGAGCCGTGAGCGACCTTTTAGAATTAAAATCAGCCGTCCACTGTCTCAACCACACACAGCGCCGGATAGCTACCAGCAAGGCAGTAGCCCTGCCACACATTAACATGGCATCCTCCTGAGCGGCCAGGATAAAAGACAAAAAAGAATCGCAGCGCTTAAACCCAAGGGACTCATCACTGGTGGGCTCGAGATCCACCCCCAAGTCCCTGACAATAGACCTGACAGCAAAAGTCAAAAGAGCCGAAGCACAGACAGGCCTTAACACCGAACCCGCACATACAAAACCATGACGGGCAAGCTGATCAACCCGGCGATCCTCGCCGTCCCTGAGCGAAGTCGTGTCAGGGGAATGCACGACCGCCGTGTTTGACAGTCCCAAGACCGTGGTATTCGCAGAACCCAGGGATTTATGCGGTACGCGACCCGGGATGCCCCTTAATAACCTAACAATTGTCTAAAGATTGTCACAAGATCCTGACCCAGGGGAATAGCATAAAAACCCTTATGAATATATATCAATATATATATATATATATATATATATATATATATATAGTGCAATGAAAAACACCCCCCACGAGCCAGGTATATAAGACCGGGAGAGCCCTGCCAGACGGGATCCCAGGATCTGAAAGACACAAAGAGAGAGGGACAGGAGTCAATCCAGGCACAATAGTACCCAAACAAGCATACAACATAACATACACATACAACCCCCCTCCCCCCCCCCCTCATTAACCATAGACACAGTAAATGGTTAAAATGCACACCAGCACTAAAAAGACGTGCAGGAGCGAGGAGGCAGGAGGAGGAGGGGACGTAATACAGGGGACCAGACCACCATTATGAGAGCGTCCCCCGCAAGAACAACTAAAAGCCTACCTGAGAGAAGGCACAGCGCAGCCGGGCACCGCAAAAGATGGCAGCCCGCAACACCGCTAAGAGAGGTGAGGGAGGGGAGGACGAGCCCCGGGAGCGCGGGAGCCGAGAAGGCCCCGCCCCTCCGGGACAACCAACCAGCGCGCGGCCCGCACGCGCGCAGTCCCGCCCCCTTGCAGCGTCAGCACCGAGCAGGCAGAGACCGCGCTCAGCCTCTGAGACGGGACCGGCGGAGCAGCCCGCCGGTTCCCAAGTGCGCCAACAAACAGACTCACACACTCATCTCCTCTGTTCCCCTGTGCAGACCGGACACGCAGGCTGCAAGCGCCGATCACGGCGCTCAGCCACAGGCGGGACCGCGGCGCAGCGGGACCGCGGCGCAGCGCGCCGCGAGGCCCCGCCCCCCCCCGGCACCTGAGGGGAGAAAGCCATACCAGAGTGACAATAAAGACACACACACAGCAGGTCCGCAATAAAAATAGCCACAGGAAACAGCGCATAAGCCCTCAAAATACAGCAGCGCAGCAGCCACGCTCAGACAAACCTGTCACCGGTCCCAAAGCGCGCCCCACACCCCGGAATGTGGAATAGCTAAAGTCCCAGGGCTAGGCACATCCTGACCACTAACCTAATATTAAATGGGGGCATCCCACATCCGGATCACCACTCCGGGAACCCGCTATGCCCTGCAATGAAGGGTCGAGCGGAGGAGCTAATCTCCTAGGCACCAATGGTGCCGGCTACCATTTTGCCCGGCCTACAGCCGAAGCTGTGAGGCTGCCAGTAAATAGATATACTATCAAACAAGAGCCGGGCAGAAATAGACCACGGGGGGGGGGGGCTTGTCGCCACCTTGCAGAGAACAACACCGGGAGGTTCTTGGGAGGTACCAGGTATGTATAGACCGGGAGGGGCCTGTTGAAGTTTTTGGAGATTCTCTGCAATGCTGCCATCTAGCGGTGCGTTAACCCTAGTGTAATTATTAATGTTTGAAGTGGGGTGTGTGACATACTTAGAATAGTCCATACTCGCCACCCTCTACCGGGGCAACGCTGCTGTCATGGGCATCTGTCCTGGGGGTTTCTTGCTAGAGCAGAGGGAACAGAGGGAGGGTGAAGGACCACAAGAAGGAGGCTATTGTAAATGCCAGACCGGAGGAGGATGGTTCACTGGTCCAGATTGATTGGTACACTGACACATAAGTCGTATACCACCTAAAGTAAAGCGATTGTATACTGCCCAATATGGTGGCTAAAATGTACATATAAAGAGAAGGCGGGAGAAACATAGAAGAAATAAAGTGATTGCAGCTGGAATGGCAAATGTGGAAGATCACATGTCTCCTATATTTCCCTAGGACGGCCCTGGCCACTACATTACCTTGGGATCTGATGGGAAGTAAATCCTTCTGCAGAGAGACCTATAAGATGATCAGTGGCTTGATTATGCCATTACCTCCACTGCTGGGGGTTGTTGGGTTGTACCTATAATGTGTTACTTGTTGCTTTATTGCATTGTGCTGCCAGATGCAGATCATCAGAATGACCTGCTTTTGGTATCTCTAGGTTACATCTCCAGAGCCCCCCAGACTCAATGGAATAAATATGGGTCCATCAGATAGAGAAGATCCAGAAGAGCACTTACCTCAACCTCTGTTCCACAAACACATGCAGCTGGAGAAAGATTATGGCACCTTGCTATCCACGTATGTTTTTGTGTGCCATCTCACTTTCATTTATTATTATTTTAAAGGATCTCACCTTTGTAATTAGTAACTCAACTGATTTAAAATTTGCCATGTTTATGTGTTCAATTACACCTGTCTTAACTTGAGTTTTCTTCTCTTAGATACAGCAGCTTTAAGTCTCTTCCTGATGCTCTAGGGTTAGAGCAGGATGAATGGCCACAACAACTTCCACAGAATGTCCGACCGCATACTCAGCCCCAAGATGGCAGCACTCAGGGACAGTTACAGGTATCCATGTCACAGGACCATACACAGGCTACAAGATCACTAGATCTAAAACCTCCTGTGAACTCTCAGAGTCATCGGGGTCATATGAAGTCTGTCGGTTCACAAGATCATCAGTTTGCTAATAAAGTAAAGCAACACTCTCCAAGGCCTAGTCATCCAATCTATGCAAAACCTGATACTCCACAAAGCATTTCACCTACTGGAAGTCCTAAACATGATACAAATGCAAGTAGTCCATCTAGCCGAACCAGTGTACCTACCACACCGTCTCCTACAGAGCATCGCAGAGCATCTTCTGTGTATAGCAGACATAGTACTGCGCCGGGCGAAGAAAGAAAATCAGCACCTAGAAGGTACCATGACCCCATATTTGTCTTTTTTGCCTTTGCATCACCCACCTTACCTATGCATTTAAACGGTCCATGCTTTAAAAGTAGCCATTTGATTTAAATAGACACCTTCATACAAATTACAGAGCCCTGAAGATAAGTGCTCTCAGAATGTCTCCCTTATCATGCCTTCACTTTTACCATGAAATATGTATTTCAGCAATTTAAAGCACCTAAAATTGAATAGTTAGCATGTGGTGAGGTACTACTGTACCCAGCAATATGTCATTCCGAGCTGCATAGTTTTAGAATATAGTGGATGGTTTGAACACTCATATAGTTTAATGCTGTACATAATATTCTGATTGTGAAGTACACCAGCTTCCTTTAGGGGAAGCTGGTTGATGGGCTGCTCAGCTTTTCCGTGTTCAGGCCGAACGGTGAACTGAAACATGGATTGAGGTCTGTGTTCGGGTTTGGAGGCCCGAACTTGCAAAGCTTGGTACGAACCCCAACTTTGCAGTTGGCAGTGCTTGCACTAGGAGTGTCCTCACTCATGGGAGTGGTGGCCACGCCCTGTGGCCCCAGCCGTGGACCATTTGAACGGAATGCCGCACCTGACCAGGCAGCAGATCAGGGCTCAGGTGAGATGTCCTTGGATTTGGGAACCCGAAATAGCAAAGTTCCGTACGAACTCAAACTTTGCGGTTCAGGTTCCCCCATCACTAGTTATCACCCCATGTTGCTAAGCAGTCTTGCACAATATATGTTTAACTGACTGTCATTTTTGCAGGAATTATTAGGAATTTACCGGAAAATTATATATTGGCTTCTTCAGCAGACCCCTTACCAGTTCTCTGTCTTCAACGGGATAGAGAACACAGATTTTCTGTCCCAAGCTGGGACCCCCCCATTGAAGGGGGTAAGTAGTAGTGTAAAAAAAATTAGAGCCCTTTCAAGTGTGACACTGATCTCAGCTTTCTTCAACCATGAGTAAGCAGCCGTCACTGTGGTGGGGATCTAGCTGCCGCAAGCCCAGCTCGGGGCAGAAAATCTGTGTTTTCTATCCCGTTGAAGACACCGGCCCTAGGAATGTAGCTAGCACTTAAAGGGTTAACAGTGTTTAAAACCACTGGGCAACGCAAATGCCCCCCCCCCACACACACACACACACACACACACACACACACACACACACACGCTCACTTCCTGCAGACACCAATGAATGAGGCCTCCTGTGTCACAAATGTAACAGTCTGAACGTACTTGATCCACAGGATGTTAGGATGAAAGTGTTGAATTCATTGTTAGAGAATACACACAGTAAGTAAATGTTTATATGACTCAGTTACTTGTTGCCTTATTTGCCTAGAAGTGGTTGTATTCTTTGTAGGTTTGATGTCATTAAAAGAAAGAGAACATTTCATTTTAGAATTGCATGAAGGGTTGTCTTGCAGAGCCAATCAGGGGCTTAAACTGGTGCCCCTCTCCATTTCTTATCACCCTTCCTCTTATCTCCTTTCATAGCATGACCTAGTATGGAGAAGAATTTGCAGCTAAGCATCTGCTAGGCATGTTGTCCGCAGTATACATGTCTGTCTAACCCAATGTGTTGGTTTTCTTAGGTTGTCACATGGCTCCAAGACATTTCCACATCGGGTTTCTGTGAGCTCCTCTTTGCCCCAGCTGAAAGAGCAATCTCCTCGGACGCCAACCAAGGACATTTTTGTCAGTGAGGAGAGCATCCTAGGTTCTCGGTCTCGTAAAAATAGTATCAGCAACAAGAATTCCGCTCCTTTAGGCCAGAACAAGTCACTAACAATTAAAGAAGGCATTGCACAGGTAAGCGAGTAAATGTTTGGATAATAATAGAAATGATGACTATAGGATTGATTCATGGTCGGTGCCTGTAAGTTTGCACACGCTATTTGGGCTTCCGTCTGATTCATGGTCCTGAAAATGAGATGCACTTTCATTTTAGTGTCAGAGAAGGCATTGTAGGAATCCTTCACCATAGTGTGTCCCAAGGAACACTGTGCCACATGATTGGGATGCTGTTGTTAGATGGTATCACTGTCACCCTGGGCATTCCAGTTCAGAAATTAGCATCACTGTGTCTATTGGAAATAGCTGAGCAGCTGGCGATCAATGAAAACCTTACTCTGCCTACTAATGTGTTATGCTAGGGAATGAACTGGAAGCACCCTAATAGCCCCTCTCTCAGTCTCTCTCATTTAGGTCGACCCAGCAAAGATGATCGAAACAAGGGGCAAATGTAAATGCGTGGGCTCTCTATATCTTGTCTTGTTATTTGTTCTTTACAGTTAAGATTGTAACTAACATCTCCATAAATTAAAACCCTTAAAAATGTTGATGTCATGTATGGTATAAATAATCAGCATGTCAGAAAGAATTTTGATGCTATAAAACCAACGCAGCAATCTCCAAGATCTGCTTCTGATTACTTTCATGTCACTGTTTATTCAGTGCAATTTTCAGTTATTCAGTGTTTAGGAGGCTTCTCCCTATATTCTATAAATAGTTTCTATAATATCCATACTGACTTATACATATGGAATAAAGAATTTGGCCTCGATTCAATAAAGGTAGAAAAAAATTCTCATGGTAGTAAAAAATTCAATTCATGAGAAAAAAAGCCTGAGAATGTCACTGTTACTGAATCACCAGATAAAAAGACAATGAAAGTCAATGGCAGCTTTTACTACAGTATAGAAAGGAGTAAACAGTTCTCTACTTTTCTTAGGAGTAAAAAAGTGCCATTGACTTTTCAGCTTTTTTTCTCATGAATTGAATCTTTTATTACCATGAGATTTTTTTTCTACCTTTATTGAACCGAGGCCTTTGTAATCAAAGCAGAGACTAACAGATGCCAATTATATATATATATATATATATTGTTTTTTTTTTACCCTTTTGTAAAAGCTTGTACTCAAACATTGATGTTAGTTTTTACCTCAAGCAATCACTGTGATTCTAATTCATAGAAACTATCAGCCATTTTCTGAAATTCAGCTTTATCTGCATTGGTTCCAGCCTTTTTGATTAGAACATATCAAAATGATGTGTGTACAAGCTGCTGCTGCTGCCCATGTTTTCTATTTCCTCAGCTTGAGTCAATTCTAATAGTAATTCTGCCTGTTCAGAGAGAGTGGAAGCTAAATCCCAATAGTCCAGAATAACTGAACATTTTTGAGGCATCTGTATATTTTTATGTTTTATGTCTGCAATATAATTTACAGTAACATTAACACTTTATCACAAATGAATATTGTGACACTGTATTACAGAGAAGGATTTTGTCCCCTGAAACTGACAGTGGTTTCCTGGGTTCAGAAAGTGGTCAGTCTCCTCTACTTCACAAACAGAGACATCGACTAATTCAGAACAGGTAGGTATAGTTTTCTCATGGCCTGTACTCTGTACATTAAAGAGGACCAAAATCCCCAAATGTCACTTCGTGTTCCTCCCTACTGGGGTCTCTGAAAAAAAGCACATCTTCCTGGTTACCACGTTGGCCTCTCAGTCAGTCAGCAGCACTTGTTTGATTTCAGATTTCCCACTGAACTGACATCTGTGCCAAATCTGAGTGGCCACCAGCTGCATCCCTGCTCAGATCTAGCTGTGGGCCAGCCTTTCAGAAAGGACATGCCCCAGATAGAGGTATGCTGGGGATGCAGTGTCATAGAAGCTTACAAGGTAGAAGCATGAGGGGTGGAGGCAATGGGGGGGGGCGCAGGTAAACAGTTGAAAGGGTTGGAGTGTGTAGAATAGCAGTACATTCTGCCATGCTGAAGGGATAGAGAAAGTAAAGACTTTGGTGACTTTTCTTCTTTAGAGAGGGATAGCGGGACAAGCAACAATTAAAGACAGACTGTAAGTCTTTTCAATGCTAGGAAACAAATAAAAGTAAAATAGGAAATAAAATAAAGGAAGGAAATAAATAAAATAAAGGAAGGAAATAAAATAAAAGTAGTCAAGCTGTAATTGTATTCAGATCCAGTAAAATTTCAGTTATTGTTTTCTGTCCTTGTTTGGATAATTCAATTATTTGTCAGCTAACTCTTCATTTGTGTTAAGGGAGGAGCCATTAGCAACACCCAGTTCCTCTAATTCTCAAATGAGAAGAGAAAGACAAGTCTCTAAGAATGGTACTGGTAAGAATGCCAGTGAGAACATTTCCAGGGCTGGCAAAGCTTTTAGTGACAATATAAAACCAAACAATCCCTGGGCTGGCCCAGAAGAAGGCAGCTCTCCATCTCCCGGTCCAAAGAGCCTTACTGAAAGTGACTGCAGAGAAGAGAGTCAGACTGGTGAGTAGATTGTACAATGTATTCCAAACCTCTTTCTGGGTTTTCTTACACAGAATACAGACGAGACATCACTAAATGGGAGTATATATATATATATATATATATATATATATATATATATATATACACACACAGGGGTGGACTGGAGACATAAATCATCCAGATTTCACTGGTAGATGTTGTTTCGTTAAATAATATATGGGTCAACTGAAGTGAACATTTGACTATAGGAGTGCTTTATCATAAAGATGAGTCTGTAGAGAGTTAATTGTTACTTGCGTCTCTGGTTTCCTCAGATGAGTCAGACCTGGAAAGGGAAAGATGTAATGGTGTTATTGGTGACTCGTCTTCTCATGCCTCCATGCTTCTTTCACCTACTGAGGAGCCCCCGCAACTTCTTGGGAACTTTTCAGAGTCTCGTGCCGCGAGAGAGTAAGTCAAGTCTGAATATAGTTTTAGCAGTATTTCCATTTTTTCAAAATAGAAGTATAGCCTCCAACTGTTTTAAATACCAGTCTTTGCTGACATAGGAAGATTCCTTTAGAAAAAGGTCCCAAAAGACTTCAATGGGCTGTTCCAAAATATATGCACACAGTCCCATACCACCCCCTATGTTACTAAAGGGTCCTAAATATAATCCAAGAAACCCACCACCACCCTGGGGCCTAAGCAAACTATCGTATTGGCCACTTGTTTTGTTGGCTACCCACAGTCACCTCAAACAACCATGTCTACTGCCAATACAATATGCCCATACAAACCCATATACCACCTAAACTGTCCAAAGTCACCCCTTTGACAAATGTTTGGCTTATTCCTGTCATCAGGGCCCCTCTTACACTTAGACGTTTGGGCCATGCTACTGCCTGCTGTTGGCTCTTTACACTGAGAATGGAAAGTGCTAGCACCAAGCATAGTGTAGGGGAATTTTGGGGCTCACAATGTAATTCAGTTATTAACTCAAACAGTGATCTTCCTTTACTGTAACAGGAATTTGCATGTGCCGTTTGGAGTATAACAATTACCTAACTGCACAGGCTATTGCACAGTAGTTACCCAGCTAGAATTGTATTGTTTTATGGTCATCTAGCAGGGAAAGCATATATTCCACATAAAATGGCCAGCATTCTAAATTCATCACGCAGCACAAGGACTCTAGATTTAGAGAGACTGCCTCTGTATAGATATGTTCACACCTTAGAGTTGCCACAATGCCTTTTATAATTAGTAGTTGGACTTTCTTTCTTGCTTTAGCTTTAAAGTGGACCAAAGCCCACGGCGATCGGCCGGGAAATCCTATAGATTCCTGGGCTGATCAATTCCAGCCCCCCAGATATGTAAAACCCCCCAGGTTGCTCAAACACTTATTTTATTTCCCGGTCCAATGGTGCATTCGCAGGCCGCATCCCCGCTATCCCTCTAGCAGGGCGCAGCCTGCGCCAGGCATTTGTGAATGGAGGGTGAATGTTAGAGGGTAGCAGGGGATGCGTCCATCAGCGCTCCTAGAGGTGCTCGCCTTAGACAAAGGCTTAGACAACATGACATCAGCAGATCCAAGCGGCATGATTGGTAGAGTGGCCGCGCATGCGCTGTAGGATTGGGAAGAAGTGAGTTGGTTTTGGCGACCACGGGGGCAGGGACCTATCCTGTATCCTTTGACTATCCTGGGTTTTGGTCCATTTTTGACTTAGCATTATTTGTTTATATTATTATTATTATTAAATTATTATTAATAAATAATTATTATATTAAATATTATATATTTAGGCAGCAAACAAGGCATTTGTAATCAAATGATACAGAGATAAAGAAGAAAACATAAAAACAAAAAAGCACAAACATATCTAAACAAGTACATAAAATCCAATATCCAATAAACACAAAATATGACTTATTCTTGGAGAATTCTAAAACTAAAAGAGAAAGAAATGAAAAAAACTAGAAAAAAGAAAAAAGGGGGGAGCAGGGAAGTCGAGAAGGGGGAGGGATAGGGCTGGTGCTGGTGATCCTATAAAGGACAACTAACCTCACACAGCAGGGTGTTTCCCATTTATAAATAAGCTTGCTTTAAAAGCAGCAAAGAAAGTATATATTTATAAAAACATGGTGCTTACTTCAGCACCAGCAAATAGCCATTATTCAGCATAATCTGCTAGAGCTTCACCTAAACAGGTGGCTGCTCCCGGTCCTTAGGTGGGGTTTAGGGACACTGTGCTTGGCACAAAGCCTTCCTTTAATTGGCTCTCCAGAGGATTTTCCAGCCAGCGAGACTTGTCTGAGTATACCTGAATCCGTCTGATTATGCAAGCTAGTGATTAGAAAGTGCAAGAAGTGATGAAAACACGGCACGTCCTAATCTTGCAGTTCTCCAAATAGTTTATGCATGCAGTGCACATATATATATATATTTATTTATAATAAACCTCTTCCCTTCTGCAAACTGTCATGCTTGAGTATATCTTCTAATATTTACATAGCTTTCACTTTCTGCTTGTGGGAAGGTCATGGTATGATGCAACTGAGTCTTGAGCATGTTCTGTTGCGGTCAGAGGCAGCTGTGGGACTACTTTCACTTGCCATGCTTGCTCACACTTAGAGCAGGACAGAGTCACTGTTAGGCCACTTTTTTGCGTAGCGCTAGAGGAGTGTTCCCCAACCCTCTCCTCGAGATACAGCCACAGGTCATGTTTTGTGGATCTCCACATAGCCGACCTGATGTGGCTCTTGAGGAGAGGAATGAAATTGAAAACGGGCCAAACTTTGGAACCCTGTTACTGCTTTTACCCTTCTCTACAGGAAATGGGGAAGATGTACAAGGGACTGGCAGCAGATGAGCTGGTTGATGCCTTACAGTCCCTTTAAGTGGAATATAAAAAGACAGACATGGTCCTGTACTGAATGCATACCACATAGTCAAAGAAAAAGTTCCAAAGTGACTAACCACAAGCAATGTATATCTAGGTTCCCACGAGAAGGCCAGTTTGCTGACACTAAGATCAATGGCCCTTTTCTTACAATTTTCCTTGCTGCTGTTGTCTGTCCCTATCAGCAGCACTTGGAAGGCCTTTACCAGGGCTTTCCTTTACTTTACTGTTCCCCAACCCTCTTCTGAAGAGCCACCAGCAGGCCAGGTTTTGCACATCTCCACACAGATGTATAGGTAAAGTAATTATTGCAGCATCAGAGCTTTAGAGCCGGTTATGTGAAGAGCCACAGAACATGACCTGTTGTTGGCTCACCAGGAAAGGATTGGAGAACACTGCACTACTTCATTGTGACCCCCAAAGTTTTGATGTGTGCAGTTCTTAATTAAACTTCTCCTCTTCCATAAAGAAAATGCTAGAGGAGTTTTATCAGTTTATCCCTATGTTGGCATCTTAGTGTATTAGTTCTTTAGACACCCCTATTCTTCTGTGCCTTTTTCCTTATCTCCAGCACGCTCTCTCTCATCCCAATAAACTGGAATGTGTTTGTGGATACTGGTAACTAGGTGTTGCTGCAATGTCTATAACATTCAGGAGTGTTACTGTGGTGTCTGTGTACATGGTTGGTTGCGTGTTGGTATGCATATAAAAGCTGAATGTGAAGTTTGTGATCCTCAGTGTAAGCAGTGATGTTTTAGTTTATGTATAACGCATCATTGAGGTGCACAGCTATGGAAGAGCCTTCAGACAATGTCCAGTGAGTAGTGTGAGTGGCTTCATTTTTTATCATAGCGTGTGTGTGTGTATTCATCCAGCCCAGAAAACCTTTTAACTAGCAGATAAAATCAGTTTGGTATCTATAGTTTATTGCATGGCTTTATACAGTTTTACATTTGGGTGCTCTATTTCTAGTCAGGCCATTCACAACCTGCAGAATGAAGTGTTTCAGCTCCGTCAGCACCTGGAGAGCAGCCTGAACCAATCACCAAGACGACGTAAACTGGGGAAGCCAGCCGCTGCACAGTAAGTAGAATAAAGATTTTCTAATACACAGATCATACTTGCCTGAACACACAGAACATCTGTACTTGCCAATGGCTTTTCCAAATGAAAGGCTTCTGCCCCCTGCCACTCTCTCTACTAGCCAACTGAGATTGCAAGCTTGCCACATAAGCTGACAATATACCAGCTCACAAATGGAGAATGATTAGATACTTCCTGCCCCCCCCCCCTCCAGCACACAGCAGAACATCCCGATTCAGAGGAAAGCCAGCGACCAGCCCTGAAATCTTTTAGATTCTGGGCTGGCCGCTGCTGGGTTTTGTCTGCTTTAACCTACACCCATTTCCATGACCAAAGGCTCATCATGCCATCACCCTGCTGCCCCCTATTATATAGGAAGGCCACTTAAAAACCAAGGACCCCCTTTGGGACCATTGATACTGCCCAAGAGCCCCTCAATACATACAAACCATACATGCTTATCCATAGGTTCCTTTATACATCCCCACATGCTGCCCCATATAGCATCCTAGAACTCACCCATAATGTCCATATCTATATACAGATTCATTTCCAAAAGTTCCCTTTTTACCCTGCCAGGTTCAAAAGCAGCTCTCAAACCCAACTCTGTTCTCTTGAATGTAAAATGCATTGAAATGCATGAATCATCTAAAATCCATTCATAATGTAGTTAGGGTATCTTTATTCTACAGTCCAGAAAATGATGACCCGCGCCTTGAACTTGTATTCTAACTAATAGTGTACTGCACAGGTCTCCGAGTTCCTGCTTGTTGTATGTATTAGTGATTGTGAATATGAACCGTATTGCTCCCTACAGGAATCAACGTGATCAACAGGATGAGAGATCTCCTCAGGTTTTCCAGAGCTTGTCGTCTCCTGTGTCAAGGCTCAGGGTTCCTGTAGATGATTTTAGTACTGGTAAGTGTCTTACGAGAAGAAGAATAGATACTTTTGACGAATAAACCCCCCTGGCAGCAATAGTAGTTGTAACTTCCTATTGTTTAATCATCTCAGGTACACAAAAAATATATATATCATAATAATAAAAAATGTACTGCCAATGACTCAGTTATAAAATTGGCCCCAATGACGGCCTCATTTTTATTGGTTTGCTAAAAATCAATTGCAGAATTGCAGAACCGCGGGCAAGTCAGTTGTAGCTAGAATCAGGTCCTCTTCTTCTGAAGCGGAAGCCCTACTGCACAGGCTTCCCCTTTGCTACCACTCATCCTGGGCCTTCACAAGCCCTGTTGAAGACAGGTGTAGCTGATTCAATGCCTGGTCTCGTCATGGCTGTCATTGCTTAGTTTTATGCCTTTGGGAACTCTCTGTGCTAGGGGGTGTCCTGGTTCAAAGAGATACTAAACTAGCCCAACATCCTCACACCATCAGCAGCCCACACATTAGAGAGATACTCACCTTTCCTTAGCAGGGCTTACGCAGGGAACAGGAAAGATACACACACACATAAAACAGCCAAACCTCTTCCAGCAGTTGATGCCAATTACTTAGGTTTCCAGATAAACATGATTGAATTGACTTAAAGCGGACCTTCACTCTGAATAAGAGCCTATCTTATATGTTTCCCACACCCTGTACATACAGATTGTCCACATTAAAAATCATCCTACCTACATCTACTGCATGTTATGAGCCTTTAAACATCCAAAATGGCGGCTTATGGAAGAATATATTACAAAAAAACACTACAAATTGTAAAAAATAGATTTTTTTTATTTTTTTTCACATATTTCACCCAAAAATATTGAGAATACACCTAAAACATGACAAACAAGACATTTCATGTTAAAGCCCAGACTCTGCTGAAAAAACAATATATAAGTTTACTGGGAAATCCCTTCAAAAATCACATTTGAACATGGGGAGCGCATAATAGTGCAAAATAGTCTGGCAATAAAGGGTGACAAAAACTCCAGGTAGGCTGGCACTTAAAGGGTTAAAGCACCTTATACAGCTCTGGGGGGAAAAAGGTCAGTATTCCTTTTCTATGTTAGCACTGATAGGGTCTTTAAAAACACACACTTGTAACTTTGGGAGACTTTGGGGCCTCTTGACTGTGAGAACTAGATCTAAAAAAATATTTGATTTGATTTTTGTGACTTATAGAACATCAACGGAAAAGCTCCTTGTCCCATGACCAAGACCGACCCCACCAATCTGCTCAGAGAGGAAGAGTCCGTGGAGCATATACAGGTAAATCCGGCATACCATGCAGGGTGTGACATTGCTGCTCCAATTCTTCTTCCCAGTCTGTTCTATTTAGGAGCCACTGACCTAGAACAAGTGTGCAGATAAGCATAACAATACTGATCAGTATAGTCACCGGGCCATAAAACACTGCCACTGTATCCTGCATATGTTGTGGCTCCTTGCAGCTTGAAATAATGTACTGCGGCTCATAGTGTGTATTTACGTTTTAAGAAGTGCTAGGGAAGGCCCTATAAAGTGGAAGTCCACCCCTGCCCTATCCTTCCTCCCCTGGCGCTGATACAGGACCAGGCTGGACCTGGACCAGGCTATCCAGCTGTGTATTTGTATACATTTGTGTTTCTTTGAAGGTGGAAGAATGTCCTCTTTTTTAATAGTAGGTAGAAGGTGGAAAAATGATTAATTAGTAAAGTCGGAGAACTAAACAGAATGGGTGCTATTATTCTGTCATCAATATTAAAGAGAAGCCACATAATGTGGAAGTTTGGGCGTTATATTATGAGCACATCAGACATGTCAACCTGACCCATTCCACCAGGGTAATGCTTTTCCATTGCTACAATTAGCACCCATGGCCTCCAGAGAAACAAACTCATATGGAAATATGGTCTAAGTAGGTAAATTCTGGTAATTTCAAGAACATTGTCGGCTCTAAGTGCAGTACTAGAGAAATGTCACCCTGGTGTAATGAGCCAGGTTGACCATGACCTGTTACTACTGTGTATTCATTGATAGCCTATGGACAATGGTTTAGACTGACCAATCATTATTTTTCTTATTTAGGAACACATTATAACGTTTCAGACCCTCAACCCCTTCACACAAATGAATCTGTCCCTGTGCCATACTGTCAGAGATGCCAGGAAAATGAAAGAAAGAAACACGGTAATTGTAAACTGCCTGCTGCCATTTCTGTTTAGATTCATTATAATAGCACTCTCGTCTATGGGGCGCCATTGCTGAGATTACTCAGAGAACAGTACAATTGCAAATGGTCTACTTTTTACTTTTTCTGAGGACTGTCAGACAGCTGTGCTCAGAGGTAGCCACAGAATTCACATAAGTACATTATGTATGTATGACTATTGGCTGTTAGTGATTAATCTGTCGGATGATGAACAGTTAATTCTGATTTTGTAGTCATGCGCTTTTAATTAGAGCCTATTTTA
Source organism: Gastrophryne carolinensis (assembly GCA_027917425.1). Lineage (NCBI taxonomy): Eukaryota > Metazoa > Chordata > Amphibia > Anura > Microhylidae > Gastrophryne > Gastrophryne carolinensis. The sequence continues at coordinate 211,833,127 of CM051235.1, forward strand.
CTCAGATATCATAAGAATACAGAACATGTTCATTTTTACCCTATTTTCAATAATAACGTCTTTCATGAATGTCTTTTCTGCAGTTACCATGAAAACATCAACAGATGATGAAAGCACCCCTCCCACACATCTCCCCTGTCCGCTGTGCCACGGGAAGAGTGAATCTGATCACACAATGAGGAGAGGTGAGTGCACGTCAGTTGTAGCTTTTTTTAGTGATTATGTTATCAGAGAAATGATCTGTATGAAAGAGCTAAAGGTCATGGATTGGAATCACACTTTCCCTAGTTGATGATCTGATCTACTCCAAACTGGCTTTTAATGCTTTTTCCTTCACACTTTCATTGTGTTGGATTAGGACTACTCCAATGGAACAAAAGGCATTGTAAGTAATGGGTTCTTTCACATCTAAATCCTGCATTGCACTGCATTTTGAAAAACACTGCATGTAGCATTTTAGGCGAATCATGATAGAGAATGGAGCTGTGGCAGCAGCGCAGACAGTGTACTGCTCTGCCTTTTCTGTAGCGCAGCATGGGCCAAACAGTAGGTGGGAAAGGAACCTCTAAAAATCATTGTGTTCTATATGCTTGAGTTAGTAGGTCTTCATGTGGAGCACCAACTAAAGTCATGCTCTGACAGACACAACCAACTCTGGCTTCAGAATTGCACCGGAAATCCCCAGCTTCAGTTTTATAGTTGCTCCAAAAACACAGTGTCACTGATTTCTCAGCAGAGAAATCCCCTCTTATAGAATGACCAGTAATTGAGAGCTGCGAGACAGAGGCGGATATGCGGCAAACCGTGTTTAATGGTGATAAACAGAAACAAATATAAATAGTACACACCAACCAGGCTGCTGTACAAATACACAAGTGAACATAATAACATACACGTGCTGAAGTAACTGTACAAGAATACAGGTGAACACTACGTGCTACGGCTGCTGTGCAGAAATATAGGTAAACCCGGGAAACATAAACACACTTAGGCTGCTGTATATATACACATTGTGGAGTCTGCAAACATACATGCATCGGGATCCAGTTAAGGTCCAAAGGCGGATACAAGGCTGAGACAGGGAAAGCAAATCACTAGGCTGTGGCAGGGGTTCTGGCTTCAGGGTCTGGGAAGACAATGCAGTGCTGATCCACCGGCTGCAAGGGTTGATCAGTTTATAAAGGGCAGGAGAGGGCCACCTGCTAGTGGAGCAGCATATAGCAGAGGAAAAACCAGGAAGTGCAGACAGGCAAGGTCTATACAGGGCAGAAACAGGCTTCCATATTGTGGAGAAAAAAACCCAGACCTGACACACAGCTGATAGAGGCTAGTAGGAGCATTCATAAAGATGTACCACATGCCATGCCATTGGCCTTCTACTTCTTATGTCTGCTTTTATGTATTTAAAACAGTCCCAGCTTTCCTAGGGCTGCCTTAACAATCTTTATCTAATGGTGTTGTCCTCCTTTATGAAGAGTCAAGGTCTTGCATTCATTGCCATACATGTGTTTGTGCAATAAAATGAACCAACACCCCACTATCTTTTTACTTTCCTTTCCTCAATTACAGCACCACCAGTGTGATGTCACATGATGCGTGGTGGGGGGGGGGGCATGTCCCCAGGGCACCAACAGTCTATTTTTCCCGCCCACAGAATTTCTTCAGGGTGCCTTTTGGGAGAGGGGGATGGACAGATCCAACTCTCTATAACACATCATGCATCTCCGGTATAATTAATTACTCCACCATTATGTAGCGGGCAGCTCCTCGCCAGTAATTAATAATACTGAAGTGGTTCCGTGGGTAGGATCAATACACTGAAGCTATCTCTATTCGTCTATTAGACAGTGGCTACTCCCACACCTGCTAATCTTTTGGAGCGTCTGTTTGCGTTTTGGCAAGTCTTTTATGAGTTCATCCACCTTGGCACCAGTAACTGTTTACAGCTGCAATCAGTTCCTCTATAACAGAGGTGCACATCCTTTTTTGGTCTAGGGGCCGCATTGTCATATTGTTCCACTTCAGGGGGCAGCAAGAAAATGTAAGCTGCAAATGCCTTTATGTATAAGAAGTGGGGTGAAATGAAGTGGAAGAGGTACGGTGACCAGAGGTGGGTAGAGGTGAGGTGAAAAGGAATTGGCAAAGGTAAGGCAGGGAGTAGTCATTTCAGCAGAGGTTAGATAGGAAGAGGTGAGGTAGGCAGAGGTGAGACGAGTCAAGGTGAGACATGGGGTGGGCAAAAGCAAGATGGTAAAAGCTTAGGTGTATAGAGGAGAGATGAGAGAGATAGGAAGCAGTGGGCAGGGTGATGAGAATTGAGCAAAGATGGGATAAGCAGAGGTGGAATGGTAAGAGAAGTGATGGATAAAGGTAGGGTGGATAGAAATACGCAGAGATGAGGGGAGCGGAAGTAGTAAGATTGGACAAGGCGGAAAGAGGTGAGTAGAGGTAAACAGAGGTAAAATGAACACATGTAAGGAGAGAAAAGGTAGGCAAAGGTGAGCTGAGAAAAATCTACTTGGGCAATGCCATACACAGCCAGCACAAACAAAACTCCACTAGCACATGTGTGTCACCCACCTCTACAGAGAAGCTCAACAGTGACCCACTTACTGCTTCGCAAATTAGAGACACACTAATCTCTAGTGATCAGCCATGTGCACTGACTCCTTAGGGGTGCTGGGGGCCACATGCATTGGCAATAAAGCTATGCCCCCAGCCACGCCCTTAAAGGGGAACACCACCTAAGAATTAAATCCAAGCCCCCCACTTACACACAGGCAAGCCCCCCCCCCCCCCCCCCACATACATGCATACAGGCAGGCCCCCCATGCATACAGGCATACATGCAAGTCCCCCACACACGCATGCAGGAAAGCCCCCCACACACGCATACAGTCAAGCCCCCCCCCCCCCACATACAGGCATGCATGCAAGCCCCGCACAGGCATACATGCAAGCCCCCACAAATGCATGACCCTCAAACATGCTTACTGGCAAGCCCCCCACACACGGATACTGGCAAGTTCAGCCCACAACCACAGACATACATGCAAACACACACCTCACACCTCAGCGGTGCCATGCTCTCTATTCTAAGTATGTCACACACCCCGCTTCAAGATATCCATAACATGTGGGTAATACCGACCTGAAGGGGCGTTCCTGCAGAGATGATAGCAAAAAAGAAAGCCCCTCCCTGATCCATAAATACCTGGGACCTCCCACTCATCACCCAGTTTTCCATCTCTGCAGACGGCGAGCAAGTCAGAAGATGATGGCTCCTCCTTGCACAGGGGGATTTCAGGTAGCCGGGATGACTCCCGGCCCGCTATTTATTTATTTCTGTTTGGACCTTTTCCCCCAGAAATCCATATGCCTCCCAGCCTCGGCTGAGGGTCCAGGCGAGGGTATATCAGCACCTTAGGTGCTCAGGAGCTATGCTCCACCGTGAGACCCTATATGAGAGGGTAGGCGGTAATACCGGGTTGGTGACCCCGGTTTGGGATGCCCTGTCCCTTACTTACATACTATGGCCCTCCCAGGATCCCCTTCCATAGGTGGGGTGGGGGAGTGCTGGTCCTTTTGTTAATTTATTAACTTATTTATTTATCACAGGACAGCATACTTGAGTGTGTGTGTGTGAGTGGACTGTCACTTTAACTGTATTCAGCCGCCGCAGCCGTTTTACAGGGCCTGTGCGGTGCTGGCTGCCTTTTTCCCCCCATCTTCCCTTCACCTCTATTAATGGCGGAGGTATTCACCTCACGCCATGTTACTGTGCTTCAGGGGGGGGGGGCGTTTGCCGGACCGTCGGCGGGGCCGGGACTTGTCCCTCCCGTTTTTCACCCTGCTGTGTGTGTGAGTGTGTGCTTAACGTTTTTACACTGGCCGGGCCGGCGACCGCTCCTTGCTTATGCGGTGCCGGCCGGCTCTGGGCGCCATTTCCCTGAGTGTGATTTCACCTCACGCAGACTGGGGGGGGCGGGGCCGGTGTGACGATGCGTCACCGCTCCCCGCCTCCTGCCTTCGCTGGTGCCACTGCGGAGCTCTGTGGAGGAGAGAGGGGGGGCGTCCCGCGCTGGCCACGCCCCCTTCTCCCTCTCTGGCTGCAGCTCTGGTTGTTGGTGTGGAGCGTCTGGAAGTTCCCTCACGGTCGCCATTGCGGTCTATGGTTCTGTAAGTGGCCTCTGGCCATTCTTCCTTCTCACTGTATGCTTGATTGTTTTCTTCATTAGCCTTATCTAAAACAGTCCCTCTGTTCTGTCTTTCAGATGGTGGTTCAGGAGGTTCGCCAGTAGCATTTAGGGGGTCCCTCCTGATCCTTATCACTGGGTTAATTTTTTGCCATAAATCCTCCCACTCGGGACATTAAAGGGGCATCCCGGGTTGTCTAACGGCGTAATTCCCTGGGTCATAGCGACTTTTCATATATAAAGTTCACCTTATGGAGGCATCCCCGGATACTGGGCTCGGGGCCCCTTCGGGGCATCCCCGAAAGTGTATGTTATGTGGGGTATCCATTTCTGGGGACGATGTACTTCTGTGTATACCATGTGCACAGCAGACCATCACGCGGCAGTCCGAACCACAGGCGTCTGGGTCAGCACCGCCGGTCGCTTCATCTCCACCTCCCGCTTTGACACGCGCCCCGTGTGACGTCGTCATGGGCAGGGAGCTGCAATCTGAGATGTGCGCCAGATTGGCTAACCTTGAAAAAATTATCTCTGGCTCGGTCGCCCGTAAGGCTCCGACTAAGAGAAAGCATTTGTCGCCGGCTCCGCTGGCGGAGGACCAGGAGGATGTTAATAATCTGGATTGGTCTGACTATTCCCAGCTAGAAGAAGGGGAAGTTTATGAGGATTCTGATTTTTCGGACGATGAGCAGTCCTTTGGCGCTGATGCCGAGCTGGGGGACTTGGGGAGATCCTCTGATACTCCCCACGCTCTGGCTCTGATGTTGGAGGTATTGAATATTTCCCCTCCTGAGGAGGTGTCACAGCAGAAGGGTGAATTGTTTGAGGAATCCAAGCCGCGCTTGGAATTCCCTACACAAAGGCATTTTGACAAAATTATTGCCAAAGAATGGGACAGGCCGGCTCGGCTCCCTGGCATCCCTCAGGGATGGGATAGGAAATATCCATTCCCGTCGGAGGCAGTTAAGCGCTGGGCATCTCCCCCCGAGGTGGATGCGCCGGTTTTGGGGTTGTCCAATTCCTCGGTTTTAAACAGACCTGATTGTTCCATTCTCAAGGATGGAGAGGATAAACGTATTGACCAGATGGCTTGTCATGGTTTTGCTAGCGTTGGGTCAGCCATGCGGCCTGTTTGCGCATCGGCACTAATGGTGTTGGCTACCAGGTCCGTGGTTAGGGACCTGTTGACCTCTTCCGGGCTGCGTCCCGGTAGTGCTGAGTTCCTTAGCCTCAAACGGTGTGAGTTGTTTTTATCTTTTGTGTTGACAGCCTTGGATGACACTTTGATGATGTGTGGTAGAACGTCGGCGCTGCTGGTCACTATTCGGCGTTCCGTGTGGCTGCGCCAGTGGGCGGCAGATTTTATGTCCAAGAAGTCACTAACGGCTCTACCCTTTGTTGGATTACGGCTTTTTGGAGAGACATTGGACTCTGTTACCAAGGGTGGTAGGTTACCTCACCGCAAGAAACAACGCCGCCCCTTTCGGGGGGCCCCTTCCTTTACCCCCTCCTTTCGTGGGGCCAGATCTGGCAGGGGATTTGCATTCCCTTCTTCCAGAGGAGATTCTGGGAGCAGGGGCAGAGGACGTGCCCGTCCAGGATTCAGTTGGGGCTCTAAGCCCAAGCCGGCTGCCAAGCCGGCTCAGCAATGAGGGAGCGCCCTCACCCTTGCGGGTGGGGGGACGGCTGCGACTCTTTTCCCAGGTTTGGGATCAAGAGGTCTCGGACCGATGGATCCGGGAAGTGGTGTCTTCCGGTTACAAGCTGGAGTTCGAGCTCCGCCCCCCTTCCAGATTTTTCAGGTCTCGGATGCCTTCAGAACCTCTAGCGGCACAGGGGCTTCTGTTGGCAGTGCAGAACCTTCTGGACTTGGCTGTCATTTGCCCAGTGCCTCCTTCGGATCAGGGCAGGGGTTTTTATTCCAATCTGTTCACGGTACCCAAGAAGGACGGATCGGTCCGACCCATCTTGGATCTGAAGTTTCTCAACAGGTTCATCCGGCCACGGAAATTCCGCATGGAAACACTACGTTCGGCCATTCACTCTCTTCGTCAGGGAGACTTTCTGACGTCCATAGACATCAAGGATGCTTATCTACACGTTCCAATTTTTCCAGCACACCAGAGGTTTCTCAGGTTCGTGGTGGAGGATCGGCATTTTCAGTTTGTAGCACTCCCTTTCGGCCTCACCTCGGCCCCTCGGGTGTTCACCAAGGTGCTAGCGGGGGTGATGGCTCTGCTAAGGGTTCAGGGCATCCGCATTGTGCCCTATTTGGACGATCTTCTGATCATGGCCTCCTCCTTCAACCAAGCGGAGTTGGACACCAGAATGGTGGTGTCCACCCTGGAGAGGTTTGGTTGGGTGGTCAACCACCCCAAGTCTTCTCTCTCTCCGTCCAGAGTAGTGACCTTTCTGGGAATGCCTCTGGACACTTCGCAGGCCAGGGTGTTTCTGCCTCAGGCCAAGATTCTTTTGATTCAGGAATTAGCTCGGCTTCTCTTATCGGCCCCTCGTCCGTCCATCCGGCTAGGGATGAGGCTGGTGGGGTTAATGGTGGCCTCATTCGAGGCAGTTCCCTTTGCGCAGTTTCATACAAGGACGCTTCAGCTTCATCTGTTGAAGGTTTGGGACAAGTCTCCTCTATCGTTGGATCAGTCCTTCCTGATGACTCCCCGAGTTCGTCGATCCCTGCAATGGTGGCTGGGGTCGGTCAATCTGTCGCAGGGCAGATCTTTTCTGGCCCCGTGCTGGGAAACAGTCACCACGGATGCCAGTCTGTCAGGTTGGGGGGGTGTTTGGAAGGACCTCCAGTTTCAGGGTCTGTGGAGTCCGCCGGAGGCTCACGAGCCCATCAATGTTCTGGAGTTGAGAGCCATCAGGTTGGTTCTGTTTCGCTTGACTCATCAATTGAGAGGCCTGCCAGTTCAGGTCCGGTCGGACAACAGGACGGCGGTTGCTTACATCAATCACCAAGGGGGGACTCGCAGCAGGAGTGCCCTCAGGGAAGTGTCTTTGATTCTGGACTGGGCGGAGAGTCACGTCCCGTGTATCTCAGCAGTCTACATTCCGGGAGTGGAAAACACGGAGGCGGACTTGCTGAGCAGAGCCTCCTCTCGTCAGGGGGAGTGGTCTCTCAGTCCCACGGTGTTTCGTTCGATATGTCTCAGGTGGGGGTTCCCAGCGGTGGACCTCTTTGCCTCTCGTCACAATCACAAGCTTCCAGTCTTTGTGTCTCTCTCGCAGGATCCTCTGGCTCTGGCAGTGGATGCCATGTCTCTGAACTGGAGGGATCTGGGGTTTCTTTACCTGTTCCCTCCGTTTCCAATGGTAGCCAGAGTGGTGCGCAAGCTGACTCTGGAGGGCGTGTCGGCGATTCTAGTGGCACCAAGGTGGCCAAGGCAGGTTTGGTTCGCAGACCTGGTAAGACTGGCAGAGGATCAGTTCGTTCTGCCGGACCTGCTCACCCAGGGTTGGCTGCGCTATCCCAATTTACCTTCGCTGGCTTTGACGGCGTGGCTGCTGAAACCGCCATCTTAAAGGAAGAAGGTCTTTCTGACGCGGTGGTTCAGACTCTTATTAGCGCCAGGACGCGCTCTTCCTCTACTATTTACTATAGGACTTGGAGGTCCTATATTGACTGGTGTGAAAGTAGGTCTTTCTCTTGTCGGGAGTTTTCCATTTCCAGAATCCTGGAGTTTCTTCAACATGGTCTGGATTTGGGGCTTCAACTTAGTACCTTGAAGGGGCAGGTTTCTGCCCTGGCGGTGTTTTTTCAAAGGTCATTTGCACTTCATCCCTTAGTCAAGACCTTTTTCCAAGGAGTTACGCATGCCCTTTGTTCCAGTTTGGGATTTGAACCTGGTTCTTTCTGCTCTTCAGGGTCCCCCGTTTGAGCCCTTGAATGAGATTGCTTTGTCTTCACTTACCCAAAAGGTGGCCTTTTTGGTGGCCATCACTTCGGTTAGGCGTGTTTCTGAGTTGGCAGCTTTATCCATTAAAGCTCCGTACTTCGAAAGGCATCAGGACAAGGTTGTCTTTCGTTTCAAGCCGGATTTTCTTCCTAAGGTGGTCTCTGCCTTTCATCTGAATCAGGACATTGTTCTGCCTTCTCTATGTCCTAATCCCAGCAACGACAAGGAAAGGGCGCTGCATTCCTTGGATGTAGTCCGTGTTGTGAAATATTATCTGGTGGTTACGTCTTCCTTTCGTAAGACTGATGCTTTTTTTGTGGTGCCCTTTGGGCCTAGGAAAGGTTTGGCTCCCGCCAAATCTTCCATTAGTAAATGGATTCGTCAGGCCATCATTGGGGCCTATTCTGCCAAGGGGAGGAGTCCCCCTTTTCGTGTTACTGCTCATTCTACTCGTGCGGTTGGAGCGTCCTGGGCTTTCCAGCACCAGGCCTCTGTTGAGCAAGTTTGTAAGGCCGCTACTTGGTCCTCTGTTCACACTTTTTCCAAGTTTTACAAGGTTGATGTTCGGGCCTCAGCGGATGCTGTTTTTGGCCGCAAAGTTCTGCAAGCTGTTGTGGTTTAAGTTGTGCATTGTTGCCTTGTTTTGGATCCCCGCCCTTTTTATGGACACTGCTATTGGATGTCCCACATGTTATGGATATCTTGAAGCGGGGTGTGTGACATACTTAGAATAATACAATTTTGTGAAATACTCACCTGTAAAATGGGTATTATAAGTATGTCACACACCCCGCTTCACCCCCCCCTTCTTGTATTCGGGATCCTTTATATTGTGAACTTTGCGTTATTTTGATTTATATTTGCCTCTTCCTGGTCCCTTACCTTACTGCTTCTATATACTGGGTGATGATTGGGAGGTCCCAGGTATTTATGGATCAGAGGGGCTTTCTTTTTTGCTATCATCTCTGCAGGAACGCCCCTTCAGGTCGGTATTACCCACATGTTATGGATATCTTGAAGCGGGGTGTGTGACATACTTATAATACCCATTTTACAGGTGAGTATTTCACAAAATGGTATTTTGTAGCTTCGCCCCCTGTAAAAGCTGGCTCACCCAGATGCGGCGCCCGCCTCACCCAATAGCACTGATCCTCCCACTGAACCACCAGTGATCTGATAATGATATGAGATAAACAGCAGCCAGCAGACAGTGCTGTCCCCGGGAAGACATGCTCGCTGAACTAATGACAGTGCAGGACAAAAACTACCAGTGCGGGGCGTCGGGACAAGAGTCCCAAACATGATTGTCCCGTGAAAATTGGGACACTTGGGGTGTATGGAGTAAGTGGTGGAGGTTCCTTCATAGGTATAGTTGGCCTCTAGTTTAGTTCTAGGTGCAGCACTGACACCATTAGTGTGTTGTTTTACCTCTCTGTATTGTATATTGTTAGTCTAGCAGTATTTTAGGCATAACTAATAAATCTTTATATTTACCTCAATTGCATCTGTAATGATGTCACTTGTTTTTGTGTTGCCTGGATCATATGCTTCATTAGGGTTCAAGATTGCAACCCTGGAGTATCAGGGTAATGAGGATACTTTGTGTGATGCTATCCACTCTTCCTGGCTTATGTTTTTGAGTAGCAGGCATGAGCTCTGTAGTACGCTTCCAATACATGCATGTGTGATAAGCACTGCAAGGCACAGTAGCCAGCCATTCTCTCGTGTTGGCCACGCTTCACAATCAAGCTTGCGTATGTGCAGGATGTATTAGGAAGTCTAGCGCCAATAGAAGTGTGCTGCCTCCTGCATCACATTTCTGATCCCAGGAATCACAACAGCCAGAGCGGATCAGCTATTCTGTTCTTCCGTCTGTTGGCTGGACAGAGGCCGCCATTGCTGACCCAAATATGGAATTGTGAGAGTATTGTTATGTGCAGCATTCTTTATTGTGTGATTAATTAAATCCAACGGGCCCTATTTGATTTGAGGGTGCTGGTCCACTTTATAAAGAAGTTTTCATAAAGAAGTATCTGACATCTGCATAATACCTCAGGCAACCTCACTGTGATGTCTGGTATTACACTGACACCTACAGGCAGTATTTGGAATCACAGAGGGACTCTGCCCTTCAGTTATCCTCACTACGCATTTATTTTACTCTACAAGTAGAATTGTATTGTGTCATTGCTGTGGTTTATCTTTGACTTTTTGTTGTTTTACAGACATGACCCACGGTGAAAACAGCCGGCGTCACAGAAGGCGTTCTCGTTGTCAGCACTGGTTCATAAGCCCTCCTCCTCCAGTGAACTGCGCGCACAGCCCCTGTGTGCCTTACAGCCCAGTCATGTAAGTTTTATGAAGCATTGATCACCGGGGAGCTTTACATAGCTGTGCGGGCACTTTGCTTGTTTTATGGGAGTAGTAATTAGCACTTTCAGGAAAATGTCACAGATTGGCTCGCAATTGGGTAACAATGCCTTTAAATGATGCCTCCCCAGGGGTGGGGTTCACACGCATCCTGATTTGGGATGCCTGAGGAGAAGGCCAGAAGCATCTTTTATATTCCTGGTCTGCCCTCTAATGTTTTGTTCCGCTTTAATGCCAAACTTCTGCTCAAGTGAGTTGGGGCAATATAATGACCCTAATATGGAGATTTAGCCTCTCTTTTCTGCAGTGATCAGACAGCAAGTTCTTCTAATGTCTTTTTTCTGAATTCTATTTTATCTTAACATGCTACCAACCTATCCCCCTCTGTTCAGCTACAGCACTCCGCCTGGTGTCTATGTTCCGGTCGGGTACAAGGTTGCTGATCCGCACTTTTCACTCTCAGCGGCTCCTTCGCCAAGTCCAGACACATTACACGTGGAAGATTTGAGCTACCCCCTGAGCCGGGCACTGGAGGCAGCCAAAGAACTGAAAGTGACCAGCAAACAAATGTGCCGCTCCCTCACCATGGACCTCAGCGTGCAGCGCAGTCTCCGCAGCTCCTGTCTTTTCTAGGACTGCACTGCTGGATCCCAAATAACGGCTTTGAAAACAATACTGGATGTATTTTTTTCTGTTATTTTATTCTGAATTGCTAGGCATATTGCCCATGGGAAAGGGTGATTTCTTCAAGATATTAAAGAGGAACAACACACAGGAATTTCACTTTCCCGTGTGTTGCTCTCAGTGGGAGCATCCCCCGGGTCGGCTGATTCACTCACCTTTCTGTAGTTCTGTCGAAACCGAGCGCGCTGATTGGCCTCACTCAATTTCACTCAGCTCTGCTGACGGCTAATCAGCCAAGCAGAGCCAAAGGGAGCCGAGTGCGCCGCCGGACGCATCCCTCGCTCAGCTTCTAGCTGTGGCTTTCCTGCACCACCCTTCCATAAAGTTCGAGCGTGGGTGCATACATGGATAGGCCTTTAGGATCAGGTGAGTAGATTTGGGGATTGGGAGCGGGGTTTACACAGCTGGGCATCCCAATTTGCTGGTGACACCTGGCATTGCAGCTAGCAATGTGTTAGAAAAAGGAAGCTAGCCCTAAAAGGTATCGCCTTAAGTCTTCTAGAGCAGCCCCTGGAGATCATGTGTGCCCACCCACCCTACTGGACATATTAGTAGTAATATTATCTGACTGCCCTGTTAAACCTTTCCAATGATCTTCAGGGTCCAGTAAAATGGAACATCCCCGCTGTATACTGAGGGGCTTTTGTCCTGCAACCTCCTGACTTCTGATGAATGATGATAAAAGAATCATGGGGAAGTTTATAACAGAACAAACCCCTAGAATTGTCTCCACCTGAGTTCTGCTTTATAGGGGCTGCTATTGCGATTTGGGATGCACCACTGTTTGACCCCCCCCCCCCCCCCCCCCCCCAGGATTGCCAGTATCTCGACTTTCTCCACCTCTACCTTGGAAACCTCCAACTCCACCCACAGCGCATTGGGCAGATCTGCATGGCTGGCAGTGGGTTTGTGCAGCCGCATGGATCAACCATCGGTAGGTGCATAGCAATGATCCTTCCTTGGTAATGAATGATCATTGGAGGAGGAATGTGCATGTCCCGCAGTAGCGCTTTCCACTCTCTAACGCTGGCCTATGTGCGGCACTTAGTTGCAACTAGTGGCTGATGTGTCACATTTTTCTAGAGGTTTCAGCTTAATTTTAATGAAAATCACCCTTCCCATTACTGGCGGCAACTGCTGCAGCGGTACGATTTGTGGTTTTATCCCTCCACCCTCCTACTCTTCTAAGCTCAGGCACTGATTACACAATGAAAGGATGTTGTGATTTTTTTTTTTAATTATTTATATTTTTAATCTAAAATGTGGTACAGTGATGTCAGGTTATGATTATTTATATGGGGCTGTGTGTGTCTCAGAGGTTACTCAGTGAGATATTTCTCCAGTTGTGTGAGTGTGAAGAGATATCATTGGTGATATCTGTAGGAAGTCTCTACTTACCCAAGTGGGTAAGGTGAGCGGAGTTTTTTTTTCTACAGTTAGGGTTTCATATCACATGTATGTTAAATCACATGACCTCTGATTGTAGAAATATCAGTGACACATGAAGGGTAATATGTAACTGGGAGTCATCCAGGAATCCAGGGCACCTGGAAGGTAATGTCTCTTGTCAGTGAGCTTAAGTCTTCCATGAGTAAAATAATGTTTTCCTAATGCACAGCACGCTTCATGAAGTCATTACATCTGGGTATTCCGCCACAAGATGACGCAGTGGACTGAAGAAGATTTGTGGCTCCTCCCGGCCCCATATTAAAACCGGAAATCAGCCATAGACCTCCAGTGTTTCCTCTGCAGTCATACTGCAAAGATAGAAGATGGCTCTCTATACTGCGCAGGTGAGCGGGGCAACCAAGCCTGCGGCCCTGCAAGTCTATTTCCACCCGCTTCCGGACCCTCTGTGCCTCCCAGCCTTGGCTGACGGATCGGGTGAGGGTAGAGGAGCACTAGGGTCAGGTGCTCGGGGAGTGCTTCTCCAAGCGGCAGACCCTGTAACACAAAGGGTGGCCGGCCATAGGCTTTATGGTGAGCCTGCTGAGGGATGTGAATATTCTGCCTTTGCTATGTGTAGGGGGTGAGTTGTGTTTGGGGACTGGTGTTGCTATCTCCCCCTTTTTATGTTGTTTGTCTCCCTTCCCCTTGGTCCCCTGGCCCCCCCTCCCTACCATCCTGGTCCGTCTGGTCTGCACCCACTGCTACCTGCCCTCTCCCCGGCGGGTGTTCAGGGGGGGGGGATACGGGGGGTGGTTATTCGGTGGTGCTTCGCCGCCGGTCGACGCTCCTGCCGTGTTGCGGTTTGCTCTGTCATGGCGCTGGCGCGGGTCATGTGAGCGCGTTTTTGCGTTCTTCGGGGGGGGGGCGGTGCCGGGGGATGACGCGTATGACGCGCCCCCCCTCAAGGTTCATTTTGCACCTGCTGCGTGTCCGGGGCCCATCTTCCAGCGTGGGCTGCAGCGGTGACCTGTCAGACTTATCTACCATCCGTGTGGCCCGGCGATCGACTGTGTGTGCTGCACGTTCTGTCTCCTTGGTCCGTAAGTCCCCTTCAGGGGTTGCTTATTCTTTTTGGGGCATGTACTGCGGGATGCTTATGTGTGTTTTTGCTTATGTCTTTCAGGCAGGATAACTGTGTATTGTGGTTTCTCCCGGTCCCGCTCCTCGCCCCCCACCTCTCCCCTTCTGGCCCTCTCTGTGGGCATCCCGGGTGGCTTTATTAGCCCTTACCCTATACTGGCCTATTGCACCTGTGTTAATCACCATATGGAGGCTTCTGGGGATAGCGTGCTCAGGGGGTCCTTCGGGACAATCCCAGATGTGTGTCATGTGCGGGGCATCCCCTTTGAGTGGTGGTGGCGCGATTTGTGTGCCGTGCGCCCAAAGTATTATTGCGGACCAGGCTGGGATGAGCGCTTCTCTTCCAAGTTCTGCGCTCCCCCAGGCATCTCCTACTCCCCCGCGCCTGCATTTAGCCCCCAGTGAGGGGGATACTAGCAGGGGATCCCAATCTTATCTGGCACTACGTGTGGCTGGGTGGTAGGGCTTTGGCCCTTTTGGTGGCTATGCGCCGATCGGTTTGGTTGCGCCAGTGGGCAGCTGACACTGCTGCTAAGAAGTCTCTCATCGGGCTTCCCTTCGCGGGGCTTCGTCTTTTTGGTGAGCGTCTGGATGTTCTGACCAAGGATGGTAGATTACCTCAGCGTAGGAAGCAGACTTGGCCCTTTTGGGGGCCCTCCGCTTCCTTCCTCTCCTTTCGTGCTTCCAGAGGATGTGGTGGCCGCGGTCGTCCCGGTCTCTCATGGGGATCCAAGCCCAAACCCCCTCCCAAGGTCCCTCAGGCATGAGGAGGCGCCCTCACCCGTCCGGGTGGTGCTCACGTCTGGAGGCTTCGCGTCTCAGACTGGTGGATTCAGGAGGTGGTGTCCTCCGGTTACAAGATAGCGTTTGCAGCCTGGCCGCCCCCAAGATTCCTCAGATCCCGGAAGTCTCAAAACCCTCTGTCAGCTCAGGGTTTGCGCCTAGCAGTTCACGCCTGTTGGAGTCAGGAGTCGTCTGCCAGGTACCTTAACAGGGTCAGGGGTACTACTACAATCTTTTCACGGTGCCCAAAAAGGACAGTTCTCTGAGGCTCATTCTGGATTTGAAGGGTCTCAACAGGTTTGTCCGGTTCAAGCACTTTCGCATGGAGACGCTACGCTCTGCTGTCAGTACCCTCCGGCCTGGCGACTTCATGACCACTGTGGACTTTAAGGATGCCTATCTTCATGTACCAATCTTCCCAGTTCATCAGAGATTTCTGAGGTTCGCTCTGGAGGATTAGCACTACCAGTTTATAGCCTTACCGTGTGTTCACCAAGGTGCTGGCGGGCGTAATGGCACTTCTGAGGAACCGGGGCATTCGCATTCTCCCTTATCTGGACGACATTCTGATTGCTGCTCAGTTTCTTCATCAGGCCGAGAAGGATACTCAGGTGGTGACTTCCACTCTCAAGTCCTTCGGCTGGGTGATCAACTATCCCTAGTCTTCACTGTCTCCGTCTTTGGCAAAGTCCTTTCTGGGCATGACTCTGGATACCTCTAAGGTCAAGGTATTTCTCCCTCAGCAGTGGAGGGCCTTTAGATGCAGGCACGGGCTCTGCTCCTGTATCATCATCCCTCCATTCGGCAGGGGATGCAGTTAGTGGGCCTGATGGTGTCCTGCTTCGAGGCGGTTCCCTTTGCTCAGTTTCACGAGGCCTCTTCAGTTGCATATCTTGTCAGTTTGGGATCGGGACCCTGTGTCCCTGGATCAGGAGTTTGTTCTGTCCCCTCTGGCCAGGCAGTCCATCTCGTGGTGGCTGGACTCGAGGAATCTTCTAGTGGGCAGGACCTTTCTACCACCGTGCTGGGAGATTGTCACCATGGATGCCAGTCTGACTGGTTGGGGGGGAGTTTGGAAGTCTTTGAAATTTCAGGGTCAGTGGGGCCCCCAGGAGGCCCATGCACCCATCAACATTCTAGAACTGTGGGCGATCAGGTTGGTTCTCTCCCAGTTGACCCCACACCTTCGGGGTCGGGCTGTTCAGATTCGCTCGGACAACCAATCAATCATCAGGGGGGGGACTCGGAGAAAGCGAGCCCTCAAGGTAGTGTCCCTGATACTGTCTTGGGTGGAAGAGAATGTCTCTTGCATCTCGGCAATCTACATTCCGGGGGTGGAGAACCTCCCTGAGCAGGGGGACGTCTCGGCTGGGGGAATGGTCCCTCAGCAACAAGGTGTTTCACTCCCTGTGTCACTGCTGGGGTCAGCCGGATGTGGACCTGTTTTGCGTCTCGCCACAATCACAAGCTTCCAAGATTTGTCTCCCTTTTGCAGGATCCTCTGGCCTTCGCCACGGATGTGCTAGCGATTCCTCGGATGGAGTTTCGGCTCCTCTATGTGTTCCCTCCCTTTCCTCTGCTGGGCAGGGTGCTGCGCAAGATAGCCCAGGAGGGGGTACCAGCCATTCTGGTGGCCCCCCCTGTTGGCCAAGGAGGGTACGTCTTGCCCAAGGATCCAGATCTTCTCACTCAGGGACAGCTGCGCCATCCCAATTTACAAACGCTGGCTTTAACGGCTTGGCTGCTGAAACCTCCATCTTGATGGATAAGGGGTTGCCGGCCTCTGTTGTTGATACTATGATTCGGGCTCGGAAGAAGTCCTCGTCTTTTATCTACTACAGGGTCTGGCATGCTTACATTACCTGGTGTGAGTCCAAGTCTCTTCCTTGTCGGGTGTTTTCTATTCCCAGGATTCTGGAATTTTTGCAACATGGTTTGGATTCGGGCCTTCAACTTAGTACCCTCAAGGGACAGGTGTCAGCTCTGGCTATTTTTTTCCAAAGATCCTTTGCCAATCACTGGCCGCTGTTGTCTGCTCTGCAGGGTCCTCCCTTTGAGCCTATCTGTGGGGCTGCGTTGCCCATTCTGACTCTTAAAGTGGCCTTTTTGGTGGCTATTGCTTCGGTCAGGCGAGTTTCTGAGCTGGCGGTGCTTTCCATTAAACCTCCTTATTTTGAGCGGCATCAGGATAAGGTGGTGTTTCGGCTTAAGCCGGATTTCTTGCCTAAGGTTGTGTCTGCTTTTCATCTCAATCAGGACATTGTCTTACCTTCCTTGTGTCCTAACCCTGCTAATTCCAAGGAAGAGACCCTTCATTCTCTGGATGTTGTCAGGGCATTGAAGTTTTATTTGGTTGCTACTGAGTCTCTCAGGAACTCTGACGCTCTTTTTGTTCTTCCTGCTGGACCTAGGAAGGGTTTGCTTCCGGCTAAATCTACTATTAGCAAGTGGATACGTCAGGCGGTGGTACCATCCTATTCTGCTAAAGGGAAGGTTCCTCCTTTCCGTATTACTGCTCATTCCACTCGTGCTATTGGTGCTTATTGGGCTTTTCAGCACCAAGCTTCTGTTGAACAAGTTTGTAAGGCCGCTACTTGGTCTTCTGTTCATACTTTTTCCAAGTTTTACAAGGTTGATGTTAAGGCCTCAGCTGATGCTGCTTTTGGCCGCAAGGTACTTCAGGCAGTAGTGGTTCAAACTGCCTGCCGTTGCTCATTTGGTGATCCCACCCTACCTTATGGACACTGCTTTTGGATGTCCCAGATGTAATGACTTCATGAAGCAGGCCGTGCTGTGCATTAGGAAAAATACAATTCTGTGAGTACTCACCTGTAGAATTGTTTTTACTATGCACAGCATGGCCTGCTTCATCCCTCCCTTGTTATCGTTATTCTTGGTTGCCTCTTTATGGTGATTGTTCCAAGTTAGTTAGGGTTTTTTTTTTATCTTTTTTTTGCCTTTTTACCTCCCGGCTTCTTGTATAACTGCTTGTCAACACTTTAGGTCTATGGCTGATTTCCGGTTTTTATATGGGGCCGGGAGGAGCCACAAATCTTCTGCAGTCCACTGCGCCACCTTGTGGCGGAATACCCAAATGTAATGACTTCATGAAGCAGGCCGTGCTGTGCATAGTAAAAACAATTCTACAGGTGAGTACTCACAGAATTGTATTTTTCCTAATGCACAGCACGGTGAGTACTCACAGTATAATAGTTATACCTTGATTCAGTAAACTTGCCTCAAAATACCTCCCAAAATAGGGATTGCTTCTCCTGCTTCTTGGCGTCACTATGGGAATGCTGGAGACAATGCAAAACGTAATCTTATTCTAAAATACGGTACAAGTTAAAATTAGATTCTGTAACGGGAGAACATTAAGAGCTTATTCTGCTTCTAAAACCTTCACTAGAGTAATGGGCCACGTATATCATTTGCCCTTTTAAATTTGGTGACCCTTTTCAGTGAACGTTGGATTATAGGTGTTAACAACCAACATATGTGCACCTTGAAGCATTTTCTGAAATAAAGCCTGAAACAACCCTTGAGATATGTCAAGGAAAGGTTACTTAATCATGGCAGATGTCCTCTGTGAGTAAGGCAATATCTCCTGAGAGTTAGGCTGGATTACGCCAGCGTAGATGCTCATGCTTTCGAGCAAGCGCCCCACAGCCACCTGTGAAAAGCTGCCTATAGATATTCATGGGCACTTTCACATGTACAAAAGCCCCAGCAGTAGCGTTTACAATGAGTGGAGAGCGCGAGTACTGAACCCCCTCCACCTGCTGCACACAGCGATTTTTTTCTGGGTGCTCGCAATATTTCCTATGAGTTAGGCAATGTTTCCAATAAGTAAGGTAATGTCTTCTATGAGCTAGGCAAAAGCTCATGTCTCTCATGTGTAAGATAATCTCTCCTGTGAGTTAGGGAACATCATTTAGGTAATTCCTCCGATGTATTAGGCAATATTTCCCATGTAAGGTAATGTCTGTTTTTAGTTAGGTATTATCTCTTGTGAGTTAGTTAATGTCTCTTCTGAGTAAGGCAATGTCTCCTGAGATTTAGGTAATGACTCCTGTGAACCAGGTTGTTTCCTGTGAATTAGGTAATGTCTCCCATAAGTTAGGTGATATCTCCTGTAAGGTGATGTCTCCAGTGAGTAAGGAAATGTCTCCTGTGAGTAAGGCAATGTCTCTGGTGAGTCAAGTAATGTCTCCCATGAGTAAGGTATATCTCCCATAAGTAAGGTAATATCTCCCGTGAGTAATGTCTCCTGTCAGTTAATGCCTTATCTGCGTAAGTTTACTGTATATAAGGCAGGCTACCACAGGCCAATATAGCTTAGTTAGAGAGTGAAGATCCTGCGAGTTGGGTAATGTCTCCACAGGATTGCTCTAGTCTGTATTAGAAGTAGATGGCTGAATTATTGTTAGGGGAATAGTGGACTAGCATCATCCTGCCCATAGAGAATAATGGGCAACATTTAGCCAAAGTGACCCAGGAGAGGCACGGCCCTGTATCATATTATTATTATAGTCACATTAATGGTTGTCCAGCAAGAAGGTACAAATATTCAAGCCTTAATAATCAGTTATAAGTTGTGTCTGATCTGAGTGTGTGGCAGACGTGTCTTGAATGAAATGAGATTTTCTATTGAGCTCAATGTTTGTATTAACCTGTGAAAACTTCAAGATGGCAGCTTGTGCAAATAATTTTTAGATTTGTAGAATGTTTTATCTAATCACTTGTTTTGTAAAACCAACAGAAAGTAGTAATATATATTTTTAATTCAGATGTTTTTATTATTAATATTAATAAAGAGTTTTGCTTTTTTATTTTTGGTATAATCCTATTTTACTAAAAATCTTTTGCCCCTTTTCTCCCACAAAGATTGGGGCTGGGCTGTCAGTTTCACATCATTTCCAGTTTCGGACACTGTTTCCAAGGGGCATGTGCCACTTCCTTCCTGTTCAAGAGAATAGGAATAGAGGATGGACTGAAAGTGGACCAAAACCCACCCTGGAGTCATGCCTAGCTGCGATGCCCCGCTGTGTGAAACCCTCCAGGGCGCTCAGTAAACTCACCTTTCCCCCGAGCGCATGTGCGGCAGACCCGGCATCACTTGCATCCCTTCTCAGCTGTGCAACTGAATGGTTGGGTGTGACCGCAGCCAAAGGGAGGAAGTGATGCTTCGTGCGGCTGGGGATTCCATTCGGCTTCTCCAGCTGATTGGATGAGCGGCCACACAGTGGGCTCGAGGAGAGGTGAGTTAGCTTGGCATTCTAGGGGGTTTCACACAGTGGGGCACCCCAAACCAGGGAGCAGGACCAAAACACGAAAAAGTGAAAATCCCAGGTTTTAGTCAACTTTAACCTGTGATTGGCAGAGGCACTCCATTGCAGCTATATGAGTGGGGGTGCTCTAGTCACTGTGACTGAGAAAGGCAGGACCACACCTTCCATGTTGCATCCTGTGGTGTACGCATGCTATGGGACATAATCTCAGAAATGGGTACATTCATGAGCACTGGAAGCAGCTGCTGCAGGGGGAGAAGAGGTGAGTATTATTTTTCTTTATTTTAGCCCTAACTATAGTGAAGTCCCAAATCAGGATTCCTCAGATGTGTGGCTTTAAGCAGAGCTCTAGTTATTTTCCAATGGAGGCCATTTAAAGTGGACCAACAACCAGGCTGATCGGCGGGGTGCGGTGAGTTTTTTCTGCCATTCTGGGGGGTTTCACGCAGCGGGGCACCCCCGATGTACTGGAGTAGCGTTTCATTACATTAAAAGTCTAGGGGCAGCGCAGGTATAAGAGATGTATTGTCCATTACTTGCGCTGCATTGTGGGCATTCAGTACTCACCACCACCGGTCCACACTGGTTAGTCTGTCCCCACTAGCACTTTTAGGTCTTTATTTCTGTCTGTCTGCTGCCACTACTGGTTCCCTCTGCTGCAATCATCCACTGGGCATCTGTGTCTCTAGCTTCCACTGTTCTTCCGTCACCAGTCCTGCCATCTCCTCCTCAGTCTCCTTCACATACATGGCTACCAATGATGTGCAAACATAGACAAATGCAGGAAGGAAGGAGCAAGAGACAGAATAAGAAAGAGGCAAGGGATGAATGGAAGTAAGAAGGAATGAAGGATAGATAGAAAGAAACAAAAAAAGGAAGTTCCTAAGCTACAGTTTGTGTTGCTTATAGCAATGATGCCAGTGATGAAGGCAGCCATTTTGCCATAGCGACTGCTGGGGCGTGTTCCAAGGCTTAGCTCTTCTATTGCCATGTGCTCAGTGTTCACAAGTGAAGCTGCCCTGTGCTAGAACCAGCCCTGTTATCTGGATATCTTGGCTGAATAGGGGTATGTCCAGCTCATCACTACTAAACAGAAATCATCAATAGATAAAGAGCAGAAAGACACAATAATAAATGTGATGGGATTAGGATGGTATTACCCTGGACTTCAGCCTAAAATTCACTGGCTTTGTCCAGGTGGTCCAACAATAGGTCCTATTGCGGATCTTCTCATGGATGCTCAGGTGGAGTCATTGGAGCTTCACACACCATAAAACATGGCCTGCTGCTGGGCCCAAAGCCTGCTTTAGGAAACATAGATCACTGAAGATACACAGAAGGTCTTCCAGTAAACAATAAATTCAGAAATGACTTTATCGTGCACTTTTAAATCTCTTTATTATTTGCAGGCAAAATGACAAACGGTTTTACAGAATAAATATTACAGGAAATGGAGGAGTGAGGCTGAGGGCTCCATAAAAATTGATTTGTCACCATTGGCTTCAGATTGCTAGAATGTCTTCTCCTTATAATGGCGTACAGTATTCATATGGACGTCAACCATTGGGATAGCAGCAAAGCAAGCATGACGTGAATAAAAATGGCATCACACCGCAAACAACTGAACACACAGATTCCACTGCTCAATACGACACAAACACAAGGCATTCCAGGATGATTTCACATAAAGGAGAACATTTTCCAGTGAAGCAAGTGTTGCCTTAGCTTCTGGGCACTCAATGGAGGAGGTATCTGTCACTATTAACTCAAAGTAAACAGGCCTCACTTTCTGTTAGAGAATCGCTGTCTTATTGTATAAAATCAACCTTCTAACAGCTGGTGAAACTATTTATTACAAAATGGCTGCCCTGGGTTATGTTTTTTTTTGTACAAGCTTAACTTACTAATAGGTTGGATGCATGATTTAATTTTCAGGTGAACTGAGCTGAATCTGTTACCAGGAATCCAATTACGTTCAGAGGAATCAGGTCCAACGTGCTGTTATAAAATGGCTGCCACAATTGTTATCTGAAGTATTATCTCATGTATTTCAGATTTTCAAGGGTAAACAGGTCTCAATCCCTATCAGATAAAGGCCTGCCTTTGAGGGTGAAGTTCAAACAGGTTTATGGTATTATTGGCTTGGTTCTTCCCTGAATGCTGAAAATCATTGGCCTGGAGCTATTTGGTAGCATCCTATAGATTATTTACATTCTTCCTCATTTCCTGTTACTCAACAGATGATAAATCTGAACCCACTCACTGAAGTAATCTGTGGCAAAGAATACACAGTCTTCACATTCCTTTACAAAATGGCTGCCCTAAGGCTCTATTTCCTGTCAGAATATTCTATATGCATAAATAGGCCTCATAATAAAATGGCTGCCTCGTATGATAAGTAGCTGTTATAATCTAGGTTAAGGTAACTAAAATATTTCCTGCTTCATGTTACTTTTGTCAATATGCTTTTAAATCATTTATCTCCTTAAACAATCAACAGGGCCTCAATTTCTGTTACTTGATTACAAGACTAACCTCAAAAAAGGTTCAGTGATACATTGAAGATGTAGATGAAGAGCCTCAAACTTTTATTTTGGATCAATAGGCTCTAAACTTCCTGTTACAAAATGACCATCTTAAAGAGAAAGTCTACTTTCATGGACTTTCCTGACAGGGGTGCCATAAGGGACACAAGGGTCCCCTCCTTACCTTTACCGGTTCTGATTTGCTCTCACGCATCCCTGGTGTCTTAAGCTGGAGGCTGCACTTACATGGCTGGACCTGGGCTAACCAATATTCTCTATAGGTACCTTGGCTAAACTCATACACCACACATCTCTGCTAAGCTTAGACCCAAGAGTACAGCTCTCAACTCCTGATAACATGGCTGCAAGAGGACAATCACCACCACAGTATCAGGGGAAGGTAAGCAAGGGAGTCTTGTGCCCCCTATGGCTTCCCTGATCTAAGGATCTGTCAGGAAAGTCCATAAAAGTGGATTTTCTTTTAAAGCAGAATGCTTGTAATGCATATTTTAGTTTCCCGATATCCGTTACTCAATGGATCCTTAAACCTTTACCTCAAGGCAGCCAGCACTCACTTGTTACAAAATAGCTGCCTGGCTTTTTACCAAGCTTTTTTTCAAACAGTATGTTGCTAATTATATTTCTTCAGTTAAGTAAGGTGTTTTTTCTGATATCCATTACTTATTGGATCATGGTCCTTAACATTTACCACAGGCCAACAGGTCTCACTTCCTGTTACAAAATGGCCGATCCGTTTTGCAAGCCTAACCTCCAAAAAGTCTAGTGCTGTACAGTCATTCACATTTTCAAGCCAACTCAGTTCTTTCCTGTTTCCTGTCATTTTTTTGTACAAAATGGCTGCCTCCAGACT
Source organism: Gastrophryne carolinensis (assembly GCA_027917425.1). Lineage (NCBI taxonomy): Eukaryota > Metazoa > Chordata > Amphibia > Anura > Microhylidae > Gastrophryne > Gastrophryne carolinensis. Next base: position 211,856,287 of record CM051235.1, read on the forward strand.
AAATGCTAAGTCAACCAACTCTATTTGACTGGAAGGAAATAATTCACATATCCATATTTTATCTAAATGTTATAAATACTTTTGACAATAAAGCTTTCTAAATGAACTGTGTCAGGTTTCATTTACCGTCAGGCGTTTGGAGGCCTCAGTCTCACACCAACTTTCTACAAACATAAATATCTCTTTAGATTTTCAATATATATGACAGAACTAAGGTCAGACATTTAGCTCGCTACACACAATAAGGATGCAGGCATTCATTTCCAAAGTGTTGGGCAGCACAAGCTCACTCAGTTACAGAAACACACATTTTCCAGAACAGTTAACGAAACAGCAGGGAGGTAAGATTAGGAAGAACCTCAGGGGTGGGGCTATTTGGAGCATCAGCTACATAAATATAAGAAATGTTTAAAAATAAGAACTCAGCCAGACAATTATTAAAAAATGTAAGAGGTGGAGATGCATCACCAGATATTGATCCCGGCCGGTGTGCTTTATAACATTGGGGGTGGGGGGGTGCAGGCTAGAATCTCCTGCTTTATTCCTGCATAGCCAACAAAAACATAATAGCAAAGTGCATTGTGGGAAATATAAGACTAAGGACAGAAATGTAAATAATAGCAACACCTGGATCTCATTTGTAGGCTACTGAGCTTTGATGGCAAAGCAAAGCCAAAAGTGCAATACCAAAGATTGAAAGCACGGAAGAGGACTATGTACACATCCAAGTGTAGATGCATAAAATTAAGCAGTTACCCAAATACAAGATCCAGAATGCACTGGGGGTCGTTATAAATTCCAGAAAAGACAAAATACAACCATTTACAATGCAGGACCCACAGAAAGAAACGGTGAGTACAAAATGGCAGTTAATCCATGCCTTAATGTTAAGAAGCCCCCTGATTGGAGGCTGAGGATGAGCTTTAGGAGTTGATTGGGGGCTTGAAGGACCTTTCTGCTGGTGGGGCAAAGAATAAACTGAAGAACATTTATATCTTCAGTAGCCAAGTGGTCTTGTTGATAGGGGGGTAAGACAAGGTTTGGGGGACAGCTATAACATTTGTGTGGAGAGGAAATCTAACTGCTGATTTCATCATCTGTCTTATTCAATCTCTTCAGAGTGTCCAAAAGTTTCTGAGGGGTGAGGATGTGGGTGGAGCCTGCAACACAACACGGGAAGAGAAGAAGACATATATGTAGGTAAATATGAAGCGACTGGACCATCAGACCTTATCAGTATCTTTACATACTGGACTAAAAAATGACCCCTAAAGGAATAGTAGGTGCAAACACAGAGCACCCTTAGAGGCTTCCCTAACATTCAAGAACTCCAGCATGATTGAAATTAAAGGGAGCAGGTGCGGAGTAGATGCTATCACCCTCTGCTTAACTCCATGTCAAAAGAAATCAGATATGTTTGGGTTTAGGAGGCACCCACAGCACCAGATTATATAGGACTGAAACCAAAAGCTTCTCTTATGGACCCCTGTCAAGCCCAACTGGACACCTGCCAGGCCCAGCAAGATGCCCACCAAGCCAAGTATCATGTCCAATGCAATGTTGGCCCATATCATTTATTTGGATATTTGGGACTCTGGGGGGAAACAAGGGCTTGACACAAAGGAGGCAACAAGAGCTTCAGCGTGGTGCAAGAAGATGAAAGTGGAAGCAGAATCCAGTCAAAAGTAGACCTGAAAGTGTAGCAAAACCCACGATTGTGACAATCCTGGAATGTTACCCCAACAACTGTCACATGCTGTGTCCCTTTGTGCTGCTTCTCTCCATTCTCTGACCACAAAGCCTGTGCTGCTACTGGGTTTGGAGAAGGAACGGGGGAGAAATCACCCAGTCGCAGCACGGCTCTGGGAGTGAAAGCTGGAGCCTCACTAGTTCATAAGAAGTCAATGGCAGCTCACTTGCTGGTTTATATTATCCAATATGTGTTAGTTTTGGGGGGAATCTTCAGGTGGTAGTCCTAAGGCTTAAACATAGGGGTCATATAGGACCACAATATTTCTGATGGCAGCTGTGTGGCTATTTGATTTGATCCAGTCCCCTCTGCTGCAACTGTCAAGGTAACCGCCATTGTGTATACTTACAGAATGGTCCAGGATGATCTGGACAGTCTGAGGGTAAGGTAAGTGACCACTTCTAATGCTTGGGCAGTGTGTCCAGTACTTTATATGGCTACATGATTTGAGAATATGCCCCTGGGCAGGCAAACGGAGGAAGATGGGTAAGTGGGGTGGACAGTGTTAGGCAATCACCTGCTGCTACCCTTTGATTTGAAACATCCTGGAGTTGTGTGTTAGGGACAGAGTCTCCCATTCCTGCTAAAGCATTGTCAGGGTGGGTAGATTCTGTCAGTTTGACAAACCCTCCTATTTCCTATAGAACAAGTTTACTTTTTAAAATGTATTTTATAATATCCACCTTGAGTAGAAAAATAGTCTACTGAAATAACTGTAATATCAAGCCTGGCATTGCTCCCGATCTCCTCCCTACTTTTTAGATATATTATAAATCACAGTATGGGACCCAGCTCCTGGCAACAGAAAAAAGCATTGTGTTGCACAGAAGTATTGGGGGCCTCAAATTTATTGAGGTTCAGCTGACTCACTTCATCACTTATAGTGGATGTCACAAAAACAAATCAAATATATTTCCAAATGTTGTCATACTAAAACGATCAGGTGTAAAGTCTCTTGGTACAATGTTGTCTATTAAGGATAATCTATACTTACCTGGTCCAGCATTGACTTTGCTTTGGAACACCCGCCCTACGGCCAGGACACCCACTGGTCAGGATCCTCTTCTGAATTATGGCAGAGCATAAATCGTCTGCAAATATGGCTGAAGAACAAAAGTTACTAAAGCATCCCCTACATGAGCCTGGTCATGGGGTTCAGGCAAGTATAGGTCTTGTTCAAAGCAGACCTATACCTAAAACTCCTACTCTCCCAATTCTTTCCCTCCCTGCCCTGCTGGACATAGGTGCATTGTGGGAGTTTGCAGCAGAAATCCCACTATCTCTGCCTTGTTCCTTATAAGGCTAGTCCACTAGTTCAGAGGCAAGAGACTAATCTGTGAAGAAGGCAACATAGTCAAAGAAGATCTGTTGGGTTTGGGAGATCACAAAGTGGACCAAATACCAGGATTTTGACTATCTAGGGTTTTGGTCCTTGCCCCCGTCCTTGCTGTATGAAACCTCCCAGGTTGCTCAGCCTTCCCCGGTCCTACAGCACATGTGTGGCCTCTTGTCCAATCAGCACACTCAACTGTGCTTATGCGATCTCAGCTTGGCTTATCTGGGGAGCCGAGTGTAGCCGAGCACAACGGCACCGCATCCCTACAACACTCCAACATTTGCAAATGTCTGACACGGGCACGCACCCTGCTAGAAGAAAAGCAAGGATGCGACGTGGCTCGTACATGCACTGTTGGACCGGGAGCGAAGGTGAGTATAGCAGGTGACCTGGGGGGTTTCACACAGTGGGGCATCCCCATTCTGAATGCCCTGGGGGCAGGGAATCAAGCGGCCCTGGAAACTTATAGATGTGTAGTTTTTGATCAACTTTAAGATCTTAAATAGAGTCAAAGAAGATCTGTTGGGATTGGGACCTCCTCTGAAGATCATTGCTTGTGGTCTACAACAAGGTCAAAGATTCATTGTGTTTGGAACGTCCCCCGAGGATCAGTGCTTAGAATACCCAACAAGGTTTGGGTATCAAAGCTGATACGGAAGGAGCACTAAGCTTTTCTCTGAAGATTAGAGATGACATACACCTGAAGGTTCATAAATGGTTTATTATGACAACATTTGGAGAAAATGTGATAGTAAACTTGTGCTATAGATCACATAGTACAGGTTACCATTTATTTGAATGCCTTTTAGTCTTTAATAAAGAGGAACTCCAAACATAACTGAATAACGTCAACTAAAAGAGATACTTATCTCTAGGCTCTCATTTTTTCAGTCGCTGCCTCAGATGGCGCCACACAGGAGCTGCTTTTATGCTTTTCCAGCTGCCACCCTTCTTGCGGGATTCTTTGGGGAGTTCCCCAATTCATCCTGCAGGGGGCACCTGGCAAAAGTGCCCGAAAGCAGCTCATGTGTGCTATATTAAAAAAAAAGCAGCATGGAGGTAAGTGTAATAGTTTTAGCTGCGTCTTTTAGTTAAGTTATGCATGAAGTTCTGCTGTAACTAAGTAATTGTCAGACCCAGGAAGCGATTACAACTATACCAGTAGTATATACATAATAAGTTCCTAGTAGAACAAAACAGCAGCATTTGATAGTAAAATCCGAAATGAAATTTAAATCCTAACTCCAGCATTTTGTTGGTGGAGACGGAGGATAGGAGAGTACAAGACGCCATTAAAGCAGCACACACACTTCAGTTAAAGTGGATTTCAAGTCAAAGCTCAGTAAATTGCTCCCCTGAAGCCCCCCTCTGGCAACCAATGATGTAAGCTATTTAGTAGCCTAACCCCATGCAGATGTTGTGGAATAGCATTTACCAGGGAGCCCTGCTTCTGAAACACTCAGTCAAAATTGCTCAACTATTTGTCCATTTATCCCTAATTTCTAGCTGGAAATAGTAAGCCGTCAGCTTTAATCACTCATTGCTGTGCTCACAGCAGAGAGCTCCTAGATACATTTTAGATTTAATTTTACATTAATTACACTACCTGAATGCTCTGTGGCTCTCACACAATTCACATAACATGAAGAGACAATGTAACATCTTTCCCTCACACAGAATTCCTCCAATAGCTGTTAATTCAATGTGTTTAGAATGATAGAAAAGCTAGTCCGTGTTTTTGAGGCAAATATCTCTCTCAGATTAGTGTGAAGTGCTGCTAGAACAGCTCCCCACTCATGATCATGTGTAAGCAGGACTGGTATGTCATAAGACGGTAGCAGATATTCCATCTGCAGGGGGTTAAGCTCTCTCAAACTGCTTATGCCTGGACTGGAGTTCTGCTTTAATGCTGGTCTACACCCTAGAGGGTTGGCCAGTGCTGAGCAGCGGACCAGCAGGGTGATGGCCCTCCAGCTCTGGAAGCAAGTAGGGTAGGCTTTGGGAGAAGTCGGAGAAATGAGGGAGGAAAATTTCAACAGGCCTTAGACTGAAACTGTCAGTCAAGCCTTTCTTCCTCTCCTGTCTACATCCTTTACTGGAAAATCCCGCAAGGGGGTGCCGTGTGGAGTACAAGCCCAGTGCAAGGCCCCCATTATTCCTTAAAGATACCTAAGCCTAGACTTGTTCTTCACCATTCTATCGCATCACAAGGAAGTAAATAAATAATGGGTCCATGGAACCGCTATGCTGTACAGGGCATCCCTCAGTTGAATAACCTCCCACTGCAGGTGTCACAGGATCAACAGTGGTTTTGGACTGTTACTCTGCCTTAAAATGATCCATCTATGACTAAAAGGACTAAATCATAGCTAATATGGGGCTTTCTGTGCTACTGCCAACTATACTCTTCTGTTATTTAAACTTGTTTGGTAGGAAGTAATGTTCAATCTCTACACATGACTAAGGGAAGGCAAAAACACTGAGAAATCTATCTGTAAAATAGATATACAGTCCAGACTATACTCACCATACCCCCTGGCTACCCAAGCCGAAACACAAGAGGACTCTACAAGGATTAGTTGTCTTCATAAGCACAGGCACCCCCACAGGCTCCAGCATGACTCGGAACCAGCTGAGGGCACTCAGGATGGCCAGGCTGGGCCCCAATCAGTAAGGTACCCTGTTCCCTGTGAGGGCAAGTGAAAGCCCTGGAGTTGGCCCCATTATATTTGCCCTTACATCTAACCCTTGCCACTCAAACTCAAAACAAAATGCTGGAGTTAGGCTCTGAGCATGACTTTTGGGATTAGTTTTTGGATCAGTCTAGATGAATCATATCTTGTTCTAAAAGGAACTGTCGCTAAAAAGACAGTCATGACAAAGGATTAAATTAACCGGCTTTCTGTTCATTCATTACTGAAAGTCAGGGGCTATGGCTTTCATTCAGCTTTAAATTTCCGTATAAACCCTAGTGAACTCTCCTTTCTGCCACCTTCTCCCATGCATGCATGAATCATCCCTGAGCTTCTCTCAGAATGTGAAGGTCCCTGAGAAGTGTAATTCACTGAGGCGACTGTGTGAGTCAGAAAAGAGGTAAATTCAATAGGGCTTATCAAGAATTGATGAAATTCTGGTCAATCATAGACACGGTCCCTGTCAATAAGCAAGACATAAACAAAAAGCAGACTAAGTTAACCCCTTATCTGACTGTCCCTTTAAGAACATTACACAAATACATGACCCATTAACACAGAGAAATACACCACACAGCCTTCCCACAATCCCAGCATGCAATGCTCCACCACCAGTTCAAATTGCTCATTTACCCACATGCATTTGAGTGTGATATCCGAGCTCTAATGATACAACCAATCAGCTGTCATCAAGTGGATCACAATAATTGGTAATAGTCTTTGCTGGAGGCAGCCAATCAGATCCCATCAGCAATTATGCTTATTAAATATTGTAACACACCAGTAAGGATGCTAAGAGCAAGTGATTTCTTTTTATTTTAAAAGGCAATGCATAGGTTGGCAGTCATTAGTGTGAATATCACCCTGAAATCCATTGAAATGAGCCTTGCCGTGTCCTCCGGCTCCCCAAAAATCAATGCTTGCTGAGTTGGAATCCATGACATGCACAGATCCCGTGAACGAGCAACAAACGTAAAAAGTGAGTTTATATGTGCTGTGATCTAGCCCCTGCCACAAAGCCCCAGGAGAGAAGGGGTTAATGGGGAGTCCTCCCGGGATTAATGAGGATGATGCCATCAAATAAGGACCTCTTGGCTCATCCTGGTTCAGGTCCTCCATAATAATGGGGTGGCTCAGCCAGGTTTGAGGCTCCTGGTAGTCATTTATGGCACACCTGTGACCTATATATAGAGTAGAGGGCCATTTTGTCTGGTCAACCAACCTATTTATAGAAAAAACTAATAATAGAAACAGGGCCTAGCCCTAAAGACCAAACATTAGGAGTATGGTCTAGTCGATTTGAGTTTCTTTCCAATTACCTAGGTACGAGGTTCACAGTCATACAAAATGGCCACAGTACAGGATCTAAGATATCTGGATGGTCTTTGATGGACAGCTGTGGCATTAACCCATTCTCCACCATAGCAGGGTAAAAGCGAGCGTTCCTTGCCTTGAATCGTGAATCATGACTTCATGCAACCATTGGTGGCAATGTTCTTGGTGGAGGTCTATAACCGACCCTCAAATTAAGCTTTAAAAGATCATTGTGGGGCTGACATGTGAAACGCTTGCAGAGCTATACGCTTGAAAATGTTGGTCCCGTGGTGAAAAATGACACAAGGAATTATGGGTATGAAATGAACAAATGGACGAGGGAGAGGATGCGATGAACTGGAGCCATTTATGTTGGGAGGTAGTAACCTAGAGATCTAGCTTGAGTTGGAAAAATCCTAAGAGCGACATGGTGGCTGGATAATTTTATGCTACATAAAACCCAACTGCAGTGGAAAAAGGTAACTGCCTGTAACCCCATTCCCATTGTGAGGTTTCATCTCATGTTCTCTACATTCTGAAGAAAAGCCATTAAATTCGCTGGAATAAAAGGAATCTCACTGACACAGGAACCCCAGGTTTGGTGCTGGTCACCAGCAAGTGAGAATGATTTTCTGATTAACTCCTTGACGTTCCCTAATTGGGTCATAAGGCTCACCCAAATCTCACTACCACATCCCATGTGCAGACTTCCAATGGTATCTCCAACACTCTTCCATCAGCTGCACACACCAGCACATCTGAATGACTGGCAGCAGGTGCGCATAACTGGTGGGAGCCAGCAGCCAGCAGGAGGTATTCAGGCCTTAATAGCCTGGCAATGAATCATGATTACAGCCATATTGAGCTGGGTACAGGTTGAACTAAAGGGGCAGTAACACACAGGGAGAATCCCAAATCCGGATATCCCTATACAGCGGCTCAAAAATTAGGGGGTGAAAATCCTGGGTATTGGTCTGCTCTAAGTCGAGCTAATCTTAAAAGACAACTAATGTTAAACAAGGGAAGTTCTAAAAACACAGTTGTTGTCTAAAAAACTCTACCCTAGGCTAGACAGGCCTCAAATGACCCAAAAAGGCAGTTGCCTGTCATCTCCTTTAAGGTCAAGTTTATATAAATAGGCCATCTAATTATTCCAGTGCTTAGTCATTTGTAAGACAACATTAGATAGTCTATGTATGCCAATAAAAGTATGTTGACTAGGTTCTTAGGGCAAACCTGTCATGAGGCACTTCCTATCCTCAAGAAAATGCTATTTGTACCAACTGACACCAGCATCATTATCTAATGAACTTCTGCCTCTGAACAACTATGTTGCTAATAATATTGAGTAGAGTTGGAGGTCTTCAACCTCATGACCATTTCAGGGCAGTGGCTGGTTTTAATTAGCAATATTGGGTTTTTTAAGCAAGTAGGACTATAAATAATGTGAGGACAGACATATACACTAGAAAGCAATTTGGAAATGTCCTCAAATTTTCCATCCAAAACTTTAGTTTTTTTTTTTTTTTTACAAATATGTTGTAATAATTGTAGTCAATAAATAGAGTCCAGCTAGCAGTCATAGCTACAAGGTTGTCCGCATTCACTGTGGTTTAGATGGTGTAGTGGTTCAAGTTCCTTTATCCCTTGAAAGTTTACTGAACACACAGAAATGTCACTTTCCCGTGTGATGTTACTCCCGAATTGGTGATGCCCTGCTGTGTATCCCCCCATGTCACCCCATACACTCGCCTTCCTTTCGCTCCCACGGTGCACACTCAGGCGAGAGTGAGTGCGCTGATTGGCTGATCGGCGAGTGGCACCGAAGTGCCACCAGCTGCATTCCCTGCTCCTCTTCTAGCTATGACATGCCCACACAACCCATTCAGAAAGGCGGGGATGGTGAGCAGGGATGCGGTCACAGCGCAGAGACGCATCAAGGGCTCCGGGAGAAGGTGAGTGTATCTGGGCTTCCCAGGGGTTTTACACAGCGGGACATCCCAATTCGGGATGCCCCAAAGAGTGGAACTCAGAGTCTTATAGATTTCAGGGCCTCCAATGTTCCTCTTTAAATGCATATAGCAGTGATACAATTTTTAATAGTAATTTTCTAATCTAAGCCAGTAAATGGTATTACTATCATTTTAGAATTCTAGGACTGTTTGGGGTATTTATCCACTAGGCAAGTGCCCTAACCACAACACTACTGAAGACACAGGCACAGCCAGGCTGCTAAGGGGAGATGGGTTTTATTCCTTGTTAAAATACTCAGTTGGCTGATTTCTCCAAAATGATTTTTGTAACAAATGTAATCAGCCTGACTCATCTCAAGTACACAAATAATATACACTCACACTGTACATATCTGCCATGTGATATCATTCAGTTATCACAGCACCTTCATATCTGAGCACTGCCTGAGGTCTACAGCCAACATTTCAGTTATGGGTTATCTAAGCTAGCCAAGATAGGGGCATGGTAAAATGTCAGTGAAGATACTGAAGGAAGAGAAGGATCCCAGAGAACGAGTGATGAGGAAAAGAATGAATAATAGAAGCCTGAGAGGAAGATTAGTCTGAGAAAGTAATGCAACTATGGAAAGACAGATCACAGGGTGATTGATAATGTAACAAGACGTTGATCATGGGCTGGCATGATCAGCCAGAGGTGATAGGACACATTTTCAATTCTTTCTAAAATGACATTTCAACAGAAATAAAAAACCAGCAAGCATTTGTAATATTAAAAAAACGAGAGAAATTAATCAGTGATGTCCGAGCTGAGGGTGAGTGAGGGCAGAGAAATCGACAAGGATGGGGGGAGATTTCGGGTGTTATTAAAGTCTCTCTTTACTTTTTTTTTTAGTCCCAGCTCGTTAGACCTCACTCCATGATGGGAGACGGGTCCTCGAATGACACCCGACTGCTGTCTCGGAAGTCTGGGTGTCTGAGGTCTCCAAGAAATTTGATGGGTGTTAATATATGAGTGGAACCTGTGAGAGAAGAGAGGGGGGCTGACAAAGGCCTAACACAGGTAGGAGCAGTACTGGGAAAGAAGATAGGGTGAATGTTAAAAGAATTAGGCAGATTACAGGCATAGGGACAGGAGGCTCAGGAGAGGGATAGCAGAAGGAAGCAAAGAAAAAAAGATGAGTAGCATAAGGATAAAGGTCACCAGATAAAGAAAAAGGAAAGAACCGGGAGAGATGAAACAAAGGAAAGTTAGAGGAAAGAAAGAGGCAGAACACAATCACAGAGAAGGTACTGAGAAACTAGGACGGGGAATATATTTCAAGGTTTCAGCCAAAGAAATGAAGGTAAAGGCAAAAAAAAGGGAAGGAAGACACATAAGGATGAAGCATATAAAAAGTTGGGAATGACAAAGGGGTTATTCCTTATGTCTTACCTCCTCCATGTGCCTCCTCCTTGTTTTTTTCACATTTGAAAGGCACTGGGGAGGTTTAGGCATAAAAAGTAGACTGCGTACGTTTGAGACATAAGCAAGTTACAAAGGGAGGAAGAATAACACATAAGGTATAGACTGGCCATAGGGAGACTATTCCCGATGGGCTGCATTGCTTTGGAGCTGACTGGGGCTTACTAAGAGCAGGTGAAACAGAAGCAGAATGAATTACAGCACAGCCCGCAGATAAGGTGAGCTGCATGTTGAGGGTAACATCAAAGCCAGCCCCAAAGCAGTGTCGCTTACCAGGAATTCTCCCAGTCTTCCCACTGGCCAGTCCAGCAGTGAAGCCTGGGACATCAGGAGTTGGCACAACAAGGTAATGGGGGGAAACAACACCAAGGGGAAACAAAGAGGGTAAATGCACAGGAGACAGTACAGAACGGGTGAACATAAAAATTATCCAAGAGGAAGGGGTGCTGGAAGAACGAAGCAGTGAGCGGAATGTAACAGTATCAACTCAGATGAAGCCGACTGAGAAGTGTGTTAGATAATGAATACCTCATTCACATGATTGTTATCAATTTGTAGCATTTATAACATGAAGCCAGATAACCATTATGACAGCTTCTAAAGGAGAATAGCCAGCAAGAAAGGTTTCTGCGCCATAACAAGCTGATTTACCTGTACTTCTGGTCCAACCTAGCTGATCTCCCCCAGTGGCTCATCTAAAAGCCTCTTATTTTCCTTCTCTCTGCCCATGATCTATCTCTTCCTCCAATGCTACTCATTGATCCTCTTCGAAGCTCTTTGAGGGTGGGACTAAGGTGATCATGTGCCGAGATAAATTCCCAGGCCGGTTTTTGGCCCCAGTCCGGCCCTGGCTGCCTCTGTGCATTTTCATCGCAATGTAGTAAAACTGCACTGTCAGAAAGAAGCCTTAGGCTCTGCCGCATACATTTTAGTTTTCCTATAATTCTAATATAAATAAGCTGCATCTTTTATGACAATCATGTGAATGAAGCCTTCAGGCAATAAAATAGGTAGTAATAGCGAAAATGCTAAACTGAAAAAAAACTGGGTGACCCAATGGAATAAAACACAGACAAAGAAGACATGGAAAAAGCTGGACACAAGTTACAATAGGAAGGGGTCACTCGGTAGACATAGTAGACAGATGAGTTGCCGCATGAAGCATAGAAGGAAATGTACTAAATGAGATCCAGTTCAGCGGAGAAAAAGGCGGAGGGAGGAAGTTTAGTAAAAGACAGACAGACTGACAAGAGACAGCGAAAGACAAAACTCTTAACAAGATAGACAGGAAGAGACATCAGACATACAATTCTCTAGAGGTGAGAAAACTGTATTCAATATTCTTTCTCAAGATAAGAAACACTACAATACTCAGGGCTAGATTTACCACTGGGCGGGGCAGATATGTGGCACTAGAAGTAGCACCTATGCCAGAATTATTAGGGGCCCCTTATTAGCTCACTTGAGATCCCAGTCTCCAATTGTTGTGTTTCTCCAGAATCGCCACCCTGTCAACAGTGAGATCTTTTCCTAAAGTATTACTGCTCATTGTCTAGGGGGACAAGTGTAAGTAGTACTAACGTTGAACCCCCCCCCTTTCCACGCATGGAAAACTTTTTAAGGGGCTGTTTTAAAGGGTCTGTCTCCATCCCAAGGGTACCAACGTGCTATGCAATATGCTCCTGCTGTCAGCTGAGCCTTGTTACAGGGTCTTAACATCTTTACCTTAGCAGTTTTAAAATGCTTTGCACCTCTAATCACCTAATTCACCAAAACTTTATAAGTAGAAGTAAAACTGAAAAACAATTTAAACATCTTTAAAGTGGCCCTACGCTAAGCATAATGTTCAGTATGTCCCTTCCTGCCACCACTAGCCCAGATCTAGGAATACTACACTATACTACTAGCTGGGTCTCTGGGGGGACAGTCCCTCATCTTACAACACCTTGGCAGTGGAACAGGTTGCTCTATGCTGGAGGAAAGTATTTATATAGATGGTGGTCCACTCTAAAAAAAATAGCGAAGCGCAGCTGCCCTCGTCTAGGACATGTACTATTGTCTATTTTCTCAATATCTCAAGTTTTAGACTATAAGCTTGCAAAATCATGGCTCTCTCCTATTGTATTTTTTATTCAGAATAACCATTGGAAACTCTGTAACACTGCATTTGTAATAGTCTGTCCATGTGCTGTATGTTTTCCCTGTAATTAATACGTTGTACAGCACTACGAAAGATGATGGCGCTTTATTAATAAATGATAATATCATCTGGATGGTGCATATGTGTTGTTCGTCACCCAATGTTAAAACAAACACTAAACAACCATATTAAAATGGTTTTCACCACCATTTGGAGCAGTTTTGTATCTATAGGATAAATCAGGCTTAGGTAAAGTATAGACAGCTGATCAGGTTAAGCCTTGCCAAGTACCAACTGCCAAGTACCCCTGGTTGGGAACCCCTGGACTAGAATATTACAGATGGCATGACCATGGGAAGCTGAAAGCCTACTTAGACAAACTTGGAAGGATCTAAGCAGTGGGTAGGGGTGTCCACCCACCTCACAATTCAATTATAAACAGTCATAGTCATTTTGCCTATTGGCGTCTGAGTAAATCTGGCCCTGAGCAAATGGACGAAACACATCTTCTATTACATACGGATTTCAAATTAACACAATGACGAATATGTTGTTTTTATAATCTTAATGAATATGAGAGGGACCTTAGCTACAGTTTTCTCACCCCCCCAAAAAACCTTAAATAGCAAAATCATAGACAGACCTTTTGGCATTACAATTCTCAAAGACATACACAGACCTATTTCATAAGGCAGTGCAACAATTGATAAATCTTCTTATGTCCACTATATAAGTATACAGCTTTCCAGTAAGCCAACATGTGATTGATTGGTTTAATCAATCAGATATTAAAATATTATGTTATCTGCCTTATTAAATACGTACAAAAGACTACAAAGAGACAAACATAAAGAAAAATAAGCATAAACAACAGAAAGATCATAGAGACAACATGAACACATTTGCGAATAGCAAAACACACCCATTCATTCTGTCACACGTCTTTTGTTTCTCTAGAAATTTCAGCCGTTATTTCCTATCAGGGGGTTTAAAGTGCATTGCACATACTGTAGATCCTCTTAAGGTGGGAAATTGAGCTACTTTGCTTATACTAAATGTTACTCTTTTGCTTTTCACTCTGAGATGTAAGAGCTCAGATTAAAGGATCAAAGATCTGGAAAAGCATAAGGGATCCCTATATAAATACATAGCTCTAAACTGTAAACACTTCATATGTTTAAATGGCAATTAAACAGACCTCTAGTCAAAAAATCAAAGCTTAGTAAATTGCTCCCTTAAAACGGTGACACAGCTTAGTCAGGGCTGTATTTTCCATTAGGCAACCCTAGGCCTGTGCCTAGGGTGGCCACTTGCAGGGGGGTGCTATGGAGTGTGCTACTACTGCTATAGATGAAAAAATAATCCCTTGTTGGCACCCTAATGCCCCCTCACGAGCACCCTCCCATAGATATGTGCGTGTGCATAGATATGAGTGTGTGCTGGGGGGGGGGGTGCAAAGGGTTAAATGTAGTCTTCCACCAAAGCTTCTCCCAGCATTCCCTGCCTCCATTCTGTGGTCATGTGACTTCTGTGTGTCAGGAGCCTGGGAGGCCAGTAAAAAGTATAGGGCTCTGCAGTTAACCCCTTGCACCCTCTCCCTCCTCCACATATATTGTCTGCATGTGACCCCTAGCACCCTGCCTCTGCACCACACACCCCGCAAGTGGGGTGTAAGAAAGTGCCTAGGGCAGCCTGGACACCAAATACAGGCCTGAGCTTAGTAGGAGGGATTAACACAATGCAGATGTTTGGAATAGCAGGCAGATTCTGCACTCTTAAACATACATGGCAGCGGCCATCTTGCCACACACATGAAGCAGCTGGTTCTGAAAAACCGAGTCTCTCAGCCTTCCACTTTAATGACTCCTCTTTGAATAAAATACCTTGTATTCCCTGACTGAGTGCTTTTGCGGCCTCTGCCGCCATAGAGATGCATTGTAATGGCTTTCCTCACACAGATTGATTTTGCTACATCAGCTGCTTATGTCTATGTGTGTGAAAAATGACAGGCAAGATTCTCTTTGTTACTGAGGCATAGATCTCTCAAAATTTGGTGAGAATTGCTGCTGGCACCCCAATTCTCATGTGTAAGCAGGACTATCCGATTTGTGGCAAGATGGCCACCACCATTTTAATTTAAAATAGTCATTTAAGAGTGAATAATCTTTATGTCATTCCACAATATCTGCACGGAGTTACTCTCTCTCAAACTGCTTATGCCACTGATAAGAGGGGAAGCAATTTACTAAACTTTCTTTTTTTTTGACTGGAGGTCGGCTTTAAGGGTAAAAAGCTACTCACTGTATAGTCCAGAGACATGACACACTACCCAGGCTCCTACACACCAACACTGACCAGGATGACCTGAAATGTATTGGTTGAACAGGATGGTTCTTTTACGAGGGTTCCTGGCAAAATGTGAGGAACTGGGAAATTCTATTTTACTGGCCAGTGTTACACTGCAGATAATATCAGAGGATATCCTACAAATGTTAAGCAATCTAACAATCACACACATACAGTATACACATAAATAGCGCCAGGTTAAAGACATGTGGCACAAAATATACATAGACAATAACCAACACACACACAAGATTACTTGTATGACTTGTTAAAATAAGAACACACACACATAGGAAACAGAAAACACATGAATTACAAAGGAAATTCATGCACAACTAAGTATACTTAGATTAAAAGTTTCTAACAACATTCCATAAATAAACTGCAGTCAATAGCTTTGTAAAATGTGGGAAATCTAGTCCTTGTCACTCACCTATAAGAACCTCCCATTTGCCATTGGCCTGAGATACCTCATATGCACAGCGCATCTCGCTGAAACTCACTCCGCCCAGGATGAAGATGATTAGACGCGGCCCAGCCCGGTACTCCCCTGGCGCCTTGTTCTTGTGCCAGTGTCCATAGCGGGCGCTGAGGATGACATTTTTAGTTTCAAATATTTTATTCAGACATACTCTTCATCATGTGCTTTTACATTTTGTATGCAGAAGTAAATCAGGTATGACAAAAAAAATTCTTCAGTTTACCATTACTAGGCAGCGTTGTATATGTTTTATGTTACAATCCTTAGCTGTTCACTTTGCATCCTGTCTCTATTATTTTTCTTTTAAACAGTATCTATTAACTATTTACAAGTTGGTGTAATATTCATATTATATTATAATAATATATTATGCAGTTTATCCTCTTGTCAGGTCAAGGTTAGTTTGGTCATGATATTAGAATCAAATAAAATGAAAGGGATACAGAAGGCAAAGGCAATTGTTGGACCATTGTGTCGGCTACATGTAGCACTGCTCTAAACTGTTTTCCATTTTTAAATTGAAGAAGAATTTGCCAAGATATTAAGGTTTAAAGTTTCATCTTATGATATATCTTTTAACATATTTGGGTGCGGGCGTTGGCTCTGTGATGCCGCATAATAATCAGCATTATGGGCAGGATCTGTAAGACAGGAATTCTCATCATCCTGGCTGTTCTTCCTCTTTTCTCTCCCAGTGTCCACAGTCTGATGATGTGGAATTTTAGACCACCAGCTTAGCCCTATAATTGGTGGTCTATAGCAAAGGAATTTGGGGGGTTTACCATTACTATTTGCCTTGTTTCTGCTTTCAGAAGCAGCTGTGTTCTGACAGGAAGGGAGTGGGCAGCCATGATGAGGTGAGCTGCTGAATGATAGTTTATGCACTTTGCCTACAGAGTCCCTTTAACTCTTTCATCCTTAAACTAAACCAACAGCCTGGCACAGTTGCAAAAAAAAAAAACAGCCATGCTGCTGCCTGGATTCAACTGACATAACTGACAATTCACAGTAACAGGAAGCTCAGCAGCACTTCCTGTTTGCAGGTGGCCTGCAAATAAATGAGCAGCCATTTTACTGCAGCAGGAGATAGAAAATGGTAAATGTATTTTTATGTGCAGCAATGTGAATTGCCCTGGGGAGGGATGAAGATAGCATTGCTTGTTGTGTTGGTCTGGTTTAAGTCATTTTTGACAGTTGGTCCGCTTTAATTTCGGACTTTTACTATGCTGGTGGTTGGACCTTTTAAAGTGGACCAACACCCAGGATTTTGACTTTCCTGGGTCTTGGTCCACTTCGGTGGAGCACCCCCGATCGGGGTGCCCCGCTGTGTGAAACCCCCCCGAACCCCCCGAACAACTCACCTCTCCCCGCTCCCAGCGCCGACGGACAAGCCGCGGACAAGCGGCTCCTCCGCCGCCGCCTCCCGCGCGTCCCTCTTGACGCGCGCGTGCCCGCGCCGGCCATTCACAGACGGCCGGCGCGGGCGCGCGCACGTCTAGAGGGGCGCGAGGGAGGCGGATAAGATAAGGTAAGGAGTTTGGGGTGTTTGGGGGGGTTTCACCCCGCGGGACATCCCGATCTCGGATGTCCCGCGGGGAGGGAGGTGATCGGCCCGGGAATCTTATAGATTCCCGGGCCGATCACCGGTGGGTGTTGGTCCACTTTAAAGTGGACCAACACCCAGGATTTTGACTATCCTGGGTTTTGGTCCACTTCAGGGGGGCACCCCGATTAGGGGTGTCCCGCTGTGTAAAACCCCCCAGAACCCCGAAAAACTCACCTCACCACGCTCACGGACAAGCGGCGGACAAGACAGTGCGCCCGCCGCCGCCTCCCGCACGTCGCTCTGACAGGGCGCGCGCCCGCGCCGGCCATTCACAAACGGCTGGCGCGGGCGCGCGCACGTCTAGAGGAGCGCGCGGGAGGCGCCGGCGGCTGCCGCCGCCGCCGATGAGGTGAGTTTTTTGGGGGTTTTGGGGGAGGTGATCGCCCCGGGAATCTTATAGATTCCCGGGCCGATCAGGGGTGGGTGACAGTCCACTTTAATGGATAAAATAAAATAACATTTTAAGGATCACATGAAGCTGGGAAACGTTCAAAGTAATAGAATAGTTATTTACTAATGACAGGTGAACCAGTGAGAAGCTGGTGGGAAAGCTATGCTCACAGGTGAAGAGTCCCCTCCTGCCACCCACCAGAGAAGCAGATTGTCAGCAGTGCATCATTTTACTCCCTAAAGGCATTAAAGTGGACCAACAGTCAAAAATTACTTAAACCAGACCAACACAACAAACAGTGCTCATATGCATCCCTCCCCAGGGCAATTTAACAGTTGTTCCAATTCCATGAGAAATTCTAGCTAGAAACTCTATGATCATTATGTTGTTAATATTTCAATGTGATTTCCAGATGCTTTGCACCCAAGAACAAAAAGCCACAGAGGCCTTACTGACAACAAATGATAGCATAGAAGCCTAAGTTTGCACATACCATCCTAAAGCTACATGGCTCGGATTTAGAAAGACCTGAACAAGGGAGATAGAGCCAGTACAGATCAGCTTACAGGTTGGTTTAGTCAACTATTCTCGTTCTCCTGCACTTTTCATTGGACTGATCTATTTAAAATCTTCCTCAGTGTGCAGGAACTTCTTTAAATTTGTTTTTTTTTCTAAATTTCTAAATTTAACAGCTAATTAATAAAAATGGATTGAAGCTAAACAAACTTCCTTTATGTAAGACCAGTTTGGGACAACAGCATGCTTCTTCCAACAGACAGTCCCAATATCAGTTGTATTTTTATTATTAAGGGTATAAATTACACCCTTTCCTAATTTTCTATTCATATTTGCAAACCAACCTCACAGCCGTTGTACTAAAAGAAGCAGAGGAGCGTGTGGAGATGTATGGGTAGTGTTTGGTGTCCAGCTTGTCATCAATGGTGTCCTGGATTGAAGAGAAATTGAGAAAGTTAGAAAACCATTAATTCAATCTTTGCTGGTCCAGAACAGCTTCAGAAAGCCACATGACTCCATTAAGGCAGAGTGATCCTTGTGTATAAGGGCCTCTCTACTTACTTCCATGATATCTTTAACAACTGGAGTCCACCGGGACAGCTGATATGTCTGTTCACTGATTCTCTCCTTGCGGTCTGGTTTACTCTTGCGGCGAAGTGTGGACTAAACAGTGAACAAATAGTTATGGTAAAAAAGAAATTGTTGTATCCATTCATCATGATTATTAAAAATAATGGTTCCAACATGTTCGTAAAATCAAAGCAAGAATGTACTAAATAATTTCAGTGTCACTCCAGTAAAAGGAAATGTTACTGCCGTACTATTCTACTGCCATACTATCAGGGGATTCTATGGTAAAATGGTAAGCCGATGTGCGTCAAAATTTGGGAACTTGAGTTGGAGGTTTTACATAGTGCCACAAGACAGCTCCCAGAAAAATTTGGGATTAATGTTTTAACAGGAATTCAAACTGGCCGCACTGTAAAGCCACGTTACTAGTCTTTAGTGATTTTCATTTCAATCTTTTTATTGTCTTTTAAAAGTATTACAGCTCAATTACACAGTACAATAATGTGATACTCAAAAGAAAGAAAATAAAAAAAAAAAAAGGGGGGGGGGGGAATCAAGAATAAAAGGGAATAAAGCTCCAGATCATTACTTTTACCAGATGGTCACACATTAACATATCACTTTTACATAGTCCGTATCTATACAAAGAAGAAAACAACACATTACTTTCAGATGCTTCCTTTTATCTTCTTTGGGGACTGTGGTGTCAGGAGGGCTGGACTGGCGCTAGTTATTACCTAACGATCATGCTTCTGGGCCACTGGGCGGGTATACATCTCTGTCCTAGTCTTTAGTGATTTTAATGCGTACAATAAAATGTGAAGGATTGTTCAATAACTGGATTGTGTTAAATATTTAGTATGCAATTTTAACGTATAATATATATACATATATATATATACGTATATATGGTTTCTTCTGCCGCGGGGTTGCCATTCTTTATATAGTAAGGAAAAAAACTTTTTGTGTTGTTTTGTGTTTTACCTTTATTGCACTTTACGCTGAGATCTTGGATCAAAACTTTGCACATTGTGTTGGATATTGATGCACTTTCTACTTGGCACATGCACTTTAAATAATCAGGGATTAATTAGTGAATATTAATTATATTATATGTTTTGTGATAGTAGTGTATAGAATGGCTCCCCCTTGTGGCGCATTATGTAAGCATAACATTTTTTAACATGTTTTTAAAAGGTGGATTTTGCTGCAATTAAAAAAATAATAAAAGTTATATGATTATATTACAAATGTGGTGAGTGCAATTGTTGCAAGGCTCTTCACGGGGGGAGAGAGGTAACCCCCAATTGTGGGATTTATCATTGGGATTTAGAGAGCTTTTTAGGGGCAGTGCACCACAAGTTAATATTGTTGGTTGGTGCCACCTATTATTTTAATATATATATATATATATATATATATATATATATATATATATTCCCTAATGCAGTCAAAGCCCATGATCTCCCAATAAACAACATTCTTATAGGTAAGTAAAATAACCTACATCAGTAATGATAGGCACTCCCAAATGGCCCATATTGGTGATGATTTCACTGTCTTCGGGTGGAATCTGGGCATGTTGGATCAGTTTATTCAGATTCTCTTCAGTGATTCCTGTAAAAGAAAAAGAATGTTTTTCCATGAATCTGCATTAAAGTGGATGTCCAGTCTAATTGTCCTCCTGGCGCTGAGTGATGACAGCAGCGCACAGGCAGTTGCTTCGCAAACTATACACAAAACAGCTTCCTCTACTATGTGCTTGTGCCCGCCTATTAATGTGAATGGTTGGGCAGGGCTGCTTACAGAGTGGGGGAAGCCAAGATGGCTGCGGCCACTGTTGGAATCGTTGGTGATCGGTGCTGGTCCCTGGGTGAGGTAAGTACTTTTTATTGTTGTTACGCCCCTGCCCTGCCTCAACACCAGGGGAGGGTGGCAAGGCACCAGGGGGTTACATTTAGACTGGACGACTTCTTTATACTAGTTATATAGTAGTTTTGGGAAAGCCCATTGTCCCATTGTCTCGGGCTACACGTTGCACTGTCCCAAACTTCAGTCCGTTTTTCAAAAAGTCCCTGTAGTTTCCTGTAGTTATTTGTAAAAAAAATGTGATGTAAGCACACTGTGTGCTTTACATATATCATAGTACAAAAATAAGTGCATTGTTGTGCCTCTAGTTAATAATGCCAGCACATAGTGTGACCAAAGAGGAGGGAGGAGGGTGGGGTTTCATAGCTTCAGAGAGGCAGCCAATCAGGACGTCTGGAGAGGGAGTGGCGGGTGTTTCCGTTCTCGATCCACTGAAGGTTAATTGAAGGACTAGGTCAGCGGGGTGGGGACTGAAAGCTGAATGAGGAAGTGATTTCCTCACTAAGTAGAAAAGCCATAGCAGGAAGGAGAGCACTGGAGGGACTCAACGTAAGGTAAACCTTATTATATACATTTATATTTTAAGTTTAGACTTGCCAATCACTTTAAGCTCTGTTGATCACAGTATGAACAGAATTCATAATTTCCAACAGGGAATGCCTAGCTGGGATATATTAAAGGTGTCCACAATAGTGATATGGGGCGGTAATCAATAATCACTTACCATTTTTAAGGAAGATGTACAAAAGAATGATGCGGACCTTGTCATATGTAGTGACATTTCCATCCAGAAGAATGGGAACAATTGCCCTCATGGGGTCCTTGATCTTCTCTCCCTCTGCATCTGTGCCCATAGCAAGGTCCTGAGAAAAATCAAGACCATAAAGACCAAAAAGGTGAAATAACAGAATAATATATTATGCCATTAATCCAAAGTCCTCAGATAAATGAACGGCTAAATGCTAATATGATTTATGATATATTATATTGTATATAAACTGTGTTTGTGTGATTACTATGGAAACTTCCTCTTATACTTCTTGTAAAGGATCTTTTTTGTCTGATATCTTTAGAATGAGCTGAGTAAAAAAAGAAGTTGTTGCTTCTAATTTACAGCTTAGACCCAAGGTACAGCTAATCATCCACAGGCTGGAAGTTAAATCACACAATTTCCTGGGCCCCATACAATCTAAATAAACAAGCAAAAGCACAGGATCCATTTAGCCACAGGACTCTGAAGAATCAAGGAGAGTAAAGCTTTTGGGGGGCTTTAGAAAGAAGTAAATATTAAAAGGACTTTATTTCCTCTATATCAGGAGTGCTCAACCTTTTGAAGAGCGCGGGACACTCAAATGATTTGGAACCTGGCCGCGGGCCACAATGAATACATTCAGAAATGTTTCATTTAGAATACTATAATACAGATTTTCTACAACAATCAGGATACCCACTGTCTCCATAAACTCCTATGTCCTTCCACCACCCCCTACATTCATATGTAACAATCCCCACATGCTACCAATACACATGCTGATTGGCTTAGCCCTCTGACTATATGTGTCCCTTATTTAAAGCCCTCCCCCATCAGTACTAAGTTTCCACCAAAGCTGAACATACAACTATAGATAAATATTTTACCATATGATTCTTCCAAAGATGTGTCATACAATCAATGTCACGTTGTTCCTCCAAGTAACCATCGTCACCTCTCTTGCACCCCTCACTTTGGAGCAACCTCCTATTTTTACTGTACCCCTATTTATCTACCTTTACAAACCAGTTCGATTTACCTTTCCACTTTCCCCACAGCAGGTGAAGGGCCACATCAGATGGCTCTGAGTGCCACATATGGTCCCGGGCCATAGGTTGAGCACGTGCGCAGCATGGGCAGGAAAGGCCCAAATGGGGCACACTGATACTTCAATAATTGCCTGATGGAGGAGTGTCGGCATGCCCGAGCCATGCTGTGCAGCAAGGGCATCATGAATTCCATATGCTCTGAATGTTTGGGAAATTAAAGAGAAGGGAATTCATGTTCTTTTAGACTCTAAGACGTGTAACAGGGGAGCCACGTGTGGTTCGCAGACACCTGGCTGTCTGGTAGACTGAAGATTTGTGGAGGCCTAGCACACTGTTGAGGCTTGGGGGTACAGTACACCGCACCCAGGGATAGGCCTTGCTGTGCATGAAATGATTCATTCAGGAAAATGGAGAAGTATACTGGCTTCCCTATGTCAGCAACCTCCAGCAGCTAGTATTTTATAAAGCAGATTGATTTGCATGCACTCTGCATATTTAGTTTTGGGGTTGGGGTGTGCAGCCACACTGTAATGCGTTCAAATACCTGGCTACATTTTTGGAACAGTTTTTTGTTGTTTTCTGTTTCCTAAGTTTTATAAGGTGTCTTCCACCTATTCATATCAAATTTGGCTCCCAACCATCTCTTAGTGCTGAATGTATCTATGTTTGGAAAGGTTGGGGAACTCTGCATTAGAGTACAACGGATGATAAAAGGGTTGGATTACTATTTGTTACAGCATAATAGAGGATACACAGAGGTGATACATTTCCAATCTGTTGCGGTGTAAGAGAAGATACAGATACTGCAGATTGAGGAGTGTATAGTAGATTACATTACAAGAGAAGATAAAGGAGGTGGAATATATTCCATATCCATTTAGTTTTATATACACTATAAAAGGGGTTCCCAACCAGTGGAACTAGGACTACTGATGGTACTTGAGATCTGATCAGGTGGTACTCAACAAGGCTGCAGACTTACCTGTATCCCAACCTGATTTGCTGCCATTTATACTTTGATTTGAAAAACTGCTCCAAAGGTGCCTTTTGTGTGTGTTTCATTCACTTTACATGGCTGTTTTATATGTTTTTTAGCAGTTTTAGGTGACCGACAGGCCACATGTACCCAGGTGGTACTTGATATAACAGGAAAATGGATGCTCCATCAAGCAGTGGTGCTTGATGAAAATAAATAATAGGGATCCCCTGCTTTATAATATTATATACACTATACATTATATACAATGTGCGTGGGGATTATAGTGTGTTGACAAACTGCTGTGAACACACAGCACTATAGCTGTATTCTTGTGTTAAAAATCACACTAAATACCTCTGCAGTGGTAGATTTGAATGTCTCAGAATTGTGCACATGCCGTGGACATGTTGCAGACACAGCTCCTAGTTAGGGCCAGTCAGTGCTGAGCCTGCAGATGAACAGTACAACTGCAGCTCAGGAAAAAAAAATATTTCTGAGTATGACTTTGAGTAATTTTGTTTTTGGTATTTTTTTTGGACGGTGGGGGGGGGGGGGCACTCACAATCACAAAATATGCTCACCTGTTCCACACGGCAGAGTTTATCCACAGTTCCCTGGTAATGCTTCATACAGTCCTCTGCCAGGTGTAAGTGAGTGGAGTACTGCCAAGACATCACTCATTTTAGTATATACAGTACAGCAACAAGCATGTGGAGATGTACAAATTACATTTATGTATACTGTGACAAGGAGCAGACTGGGGACCATATTCAGCCCATGATTTACTTGCTATGGCCTGCCCACCTCCAGCTCCCAAGCTGCTATTCTCTGAGGCTATTACACTGTTGGGACAGATGAGAGACGTGGTGGATATGGCCTCTCCTAATGCAATGGCACTAAACTTTGGTATTGTAGGGGCAGATTATGTGGCAGGGATTAATATGACCCCCCCAAAGCTATAATGCTAAGCTTTAGCTTTGCGGGGCAGAACATGGGCTGGGGGGTCTTAACTGAGGGGGGCAGTGGGACCAGGAATGAGGAGGAGACTCAGGAAGCAGGAGTGGAGGGAGGTGGGAGTTAAGAAAGCAATGAGTTAATTCTGGCACATTCCCCAGGTTACTTGAGCTGTGTGCTGGGGCTACACCCGGGCCAGTGGCCCCAAAACTCCCCGTGCTTTCCATGGCCAGGCTGCCCCTGCTGTTATTTCTGTCTTAACACTAATGGCTTCAGTCTAAGAACCATTATCTGTATGAACACTGAGCTGTTCATTTAGGTTTTCCGAGATATCTGCCTACCTTGCTTAGCTCCTTCTGATATTGGGGCATCTTCTTTAGCATTTGGGAAAGATCTCGCATGGTTGTCTGTAACAAACATAATTGAGTCCGTTACAAGAATGAAAGCAGGCGTGGCACATAAACAGAGATCTCATCATACACATGGAATTACCTTGTCCCCTGTGTTCATCCTTTTACTGGAGGAAAAATCCTTCAGAGATCGAGTCACCTCTCTGGAGGAGAAAAATGTTATTAGAAAATAACTCCTACTTTTAGGCGTATCTAGTAACATCAATATTTCAGAATACTTACTGGGACACTTCAGCAATATGTTTATGACGTAAAGACACCCAGAGGTCATCGTCTTCATCTAAGAGGACCTCCTTGACACGTTGCTCTCCTATACCACTTGTTTCATACCTAATCAGGGAACAGTAGTTTTCAGACCTTTTTTGCTGGTCAACCCCTAAAACCATACTTTAATATATATTTAGGCAATAAATTGGGGAAGCATTTACGTTAGTTTGCTGTGGTCTCCTTTGTAAATATTTAGAAGGACCTTCTGACGACCGCTCTATATTTCCTGTTAAAAAAAGCTTTCAGTTTCCGGCACCCAAACAAAGGGCGGAGCAAGATCTCTCCATAATAGTAATGGGGACAATACAGACATTAGCTGTAGATGGACATATATATATATATATATATATATATATATATTCATTTTGTTTAAAAGACTGTATATCCACATTCTGCACTGCTCCATTGGTTTGTTGGAGAAATGAGACATTTGTGATTTTTTTCCCACCTAATATGCCTAATATTTTACAAATATTGCTGAATTGACCCTATTGTCATGAATATTTGCTAACACTATGGACTTTTTTTGAACACTTAGTTTAGATGTTAATTTATCAAGATTGGTGGCAGGAAAACTGCAGGAAAAAATGGGAACTTGCTCAGAGAAACTGGTGCACTTTTATCTTGTAGGAAAAATACTACAATGGTTAGAATGGTTACTGGTTGCTTAAAGTGAAACAAAAACTTCAGGGCAGGCTGCTGGCCTTCCTATGGGGCATCCCAAATTGGAATACCCCGCTGGGTGAAACCCCCCAGATTACCAGTAAAAGCTTACCTGCTCTTGTGCAGTCAGAGCTGTTTGCCATGCATATATAACTGGTCAAACTACTCTGATTGTTTACGATGGGCACAAGCAGGCCCATCCTCTGCATCTATGGTTGTGCGTGCACTCCCGCCCCAGCCATTCAGATATGATGTGGCAGGAGCATGCATGCCCCATTGAAGAATGCTCCCCACTGAAGAACATCAGAGCCTTTTACCGTATGACATAGTCTTGTCAAATGGTTCTGATTGGGCAAGAGCCTGTGCATGCACCATAGGTCTGGGAAGATGTGAGCTTTACAGGGTGTTCTGGGGGGTTTCACACAGCGGGGCTTTCACACAGCATCCATGGTCTTAGTGTCCATGGATGCTTAACCAGCTGTAGGAAACTCACCAAATATCCTCTTTTAATGTGTAAAGACTTTAGACAAATGAATCTGTGTTAAAACGATAGTCCTGGAAAACCTGGAACCACCTTATTCTTAAAGGGGATAAAATCCCGACAGGGTGATTCTATGGTCCGGCCGCTAGTCTGCCCCCGGGGTATCCCGCTATGTTAAACCTTTACCAGCGGCTCCCATGACGCTGTGATCCCAGCTTCCCTGTAGCTCTGCCCACTCCTGCACCCAGCCTATATGAATGACTGGGGTCAGTAATGGGTTCAATCAAATAGAACGGAAGGGATGTGGCCAGTTTTGAGATTAGCCAATCACCAATGCTGAGCCAGCAGCATAGTCCGAGGTAATCTGGCAGGGAGGGCAGGTTGGGGCCCAAAAATGGGTTTTGATCCGCTTTAAACAAGACTCCATAATCTTCATGCAAGGCTCCATGGGTTTGCAGTACAAATTCTAGAAAGACTCGATAACTACCATAATTGGAATGGCCTGTACCCATGACAGAAGTATCTTTCCCAAAGCAAGCAGATCTGTTTTCATGGTGAAGATTGATGAACAAACTACTCAAGAAGGCTATTTCACTTTTTACAACTCTTCAACAACTTTGTATTCCATTGACAAAACATATAAACGACTATGTTCCTGGAAATTCTCCATCTTACTTATAGACATCATTTTCCACGGGTAGAAGGTCATAACTCATGGCCTGGAAGGTTAGCTCATGCAGAACTGGAGAGGAAGGATCAAAACCCCGATCCAAAATAATAAGTTGTGAACGAGCCTTATCTGGACCCTGCAATCAGAAAGAGGACAACAGACCCGTAAATAGAAAACGTCAGCGTTTATTTTAGTATTAATTGGGTCATATATGACCATTATGTAAAACGTTTGGAAATGAATCAGTTGGATTCTACCCCTTACCTCGCCCATTGTTGGATCATCAGCCTTGTACGCATCCAGCTTATCTTGGATCAGCTGCGCAAGCATTGCATTGTCCTTGTAATCTCTGTGGAGACACACATGGCGTAAATACGCAACTGGTCTACGATATATTTGTAAAACACATCAGCTACATAGACTGCATTACACACAAGGCGGTGGTGGGTCTTTCATTATCATTTGCTAATAATTCTCTATATGGCTATTTTCATTCCTCTATAGCTAATATACCCGTTTGGATGCTGTCATTACGCAGACCCCTGTGCTTAACTAATAACCAAGCTGTCTCTTTTCCTTTCAAATTAAAAATAGAAAATCTCAGCTTACTTTTTAATTCTTTAACTGGAAAGTATAGGGAGTAAAATTGTGGTAGGGCCCTCTCCACTTGCTGTGCACAGGGCTCCACACCTCCATCATCTTATAGTTGACCGATTACCTCCGACCCTGGCCCTGGAGTCTAAAAGACCAAATGCGCCTTTCCACCAGTCCCTCACTGTGACTGCAGCCCATCACCGCCATCCCTGCAGCAGTGTACCCAACCCTTCAGATAGGCCGGGTGTGCGGGAACCTGCACTCCACAGAAGAGCAGGGGATACGACCGCCGCTCCCTTTGCTGACGCGCAGTCCATAACATCGACTTTATGTTGTGCATTAGTATGCACAGCACAAAGCAATGATTAGATGAGTACCCGCACATGCGTTGTGGGGACAGGGGAAAGGTGAGTGGAGTGGGCGATCACACAGCAGAGTATCCCAAATTGAGATGCCCCTGGGGCAGTAAACAATCACCAGGATAGTAAAAATCCTGGTGATTGGTCCACTTTAACAAGTGCAAGAACTCTGGACCACATGTGGCTACACTAGTGCAGCCACTGGTTTTGGAGATATTTGGTTATATTATCACTCTTTTCGGATTGTTTGCCCTACACTACTTAAATATAAGGTCCCACCTAGGGGTTAATCCTACATGGTTAGTACTGGTTGGGAACCCAACCACAGCCTATATTGAGGATCTGTAACTCTATAAAGACAGCTCCCCCAGCCCACAATCCTATATAGGGTCCTGTACACCCAACTCATTATGCTCAGATGGGTCCCCCTTTGCAGACGAGGCTCTATACATAAGTCCTCTGCCCTGATGGTGGACACGTCCATAGTCATAGCTCTTGTAAATAATGTGGGAAGGATAAAGCTGCCAAGCCACCATGGCTGGCTACGTCTTCATTATTTCATTATATCATCATTTTATATCACTAGTCATAAGTAACCAGATGCGTCTTCAGTTAGTTAAAGACTGGACTGCCGTGCCCCAGGAACCAAGCCCCCATGTTTACAATGGTAACACACCCACGATAGCGCACTGCTGGGTATTCTTTCAAGGTTGCGCAAAGAGTGGCGAGCTGTTCTGCCAGACGCTCCAGGATGGGGTTCTTCATCTGAGCCTTGTGAGGACTGTAGAAACTGTGAAAGGAGTCCGGATAATCCAAGGAAAACACCTGGAGAATGTATCCCAAAAAACATTTAGTTAAAAAACAAATTGAAGAGACTTTCCCCGTGCCGGCTATCAGGGGTGACATATTTCATTCAGTAGCACTGTATAGAATGTGCTCCCTTCTGCTGACTTCTTTGTCAGGGCCCTCGAAATGAAATAACTTCTGAAGGGCCCTACAAAAGGGAGAGTTATTAAGATTTAAAATGATGGCTAAATGAAGGTTGGTTAAAGGGTGCAGGCCCTGACAGCCAGCACAAAGAGAGCAGAAAGCAGCCTAATGTAACCCGTCGCCTGGAATGTCCCGTTAATACACTTTTTTTGTGTTTAGTGGTCACCATGGCTGATGTACCTGTGCCAGGAGCTTCTCTAAATTCACACCAGTGCAATTTCAGGGTAATCAAAATCCATTTGTGATCACCCTGAAATTGCTATGAAAGTTCTGCCCATAGTAGCTTCACATATATGTGGTGCGATTGCAGGGCGATAGTCAACTGCTACGGAGCTGTTCAGCTCTGTAATTCTCATCCAATCCTGAACATTCCTTCCCATTCAAAAATGAATGGGAAGAGGGCATAACCTGCTAAGTCCAGGGTCAACCAACTCCATTCATTGCAATGTCAGGTACTACATTAAAATACCTTCTCTATTGCCCTGAATGGATTGGGCAGCATTGCGGAAACAAGGTACAGTAGGATGACCTGATCTTGGCCTAATTTAGGTCCTCGTATTTATTGTCTGTAAATATCCACTCTATAGGCTTCTGAGGCTCAGTGTTTAACCTGATGAAACTCATCAAGCATTTCGGAAAAAGATAATAGAATAATCTGTATTCAACCTGAAGATAATGTTAAAATTGTTAAAATGTTGTAATGTTCTAATTGTTCTAATTGTACAGAATTCTGTTGTATCAGTTAGGCCATCATTAGGCCATGGTAAATGATTTGGAAAATAACGTAAATATAAGAACACATATATTTGGTTTGCATTTTTAATTACACATTTTTAGTTAATAGTTGTAGGTTGTCTTTTAAATTAAAATTATGGATACTAATAAATGAAGTAGGGTTAGAATATAGGTACACTTTAAAGGGGACCTAAGCCCTACCTGGGAAGTTTGGTTGGTGGAGAGTGGAGGTCTCCTTCCTTCCTTTCTAACCCATTTCGAGGAGACCTGACCTAAAGCAACAGGACTGGACGTACACTGTAGGTGCAGAGAGCACCCCTGAAGTGTAGACACGCTTAAAAGCACAACTCAAGGACAGTTAAAGCTAAGGTATAATGGACTGCATATATCAAAGTAGGATTCACATTTGAAAAATCTCAAAACGTTTTAACACGTCATATTCCTCTTACCTGGGACTCATAAGGAAGGAATGCGATGTTGATCTCGGTCAGAGTCTTGATCACTTTGGATGCGCGAGACTTGACCAGCTCATTGAACAGGCTGTCTGGACAGGCTGCAGAAACAGGGTGACAATCAGATGTGGGACACTGGCCAATGGGTGATGGCAGACATCACAGGAGAGCTGGAGGCAAATGGGGGGGGGGTGATGGGGGTTATTGATGCACTTACAATCTGTAAAGAAGACGTGTGCAGCTTTGTATTTAGAGGAGGAAGGATCTTTGAAGTCATTGATGAGAGAGTGAACAGACTGCAAGAGAAGGGAGAGGAGTGAGAGCGAAGCAGAGTGACAGTGATGGGAGACCAGGGCAGTGACTGCGACCAATGCATAGGAGGAAACTTGACAAACAAGAGATGCATTCCATTTCATTTCATGTCATTGCTGTCAGTGGCCCTATTCTTTAGATTCACACCCAGTTGTGCTTAAGACAGACTCTTAAAGTGGACCAACACCCACGGGTGATCGGCCCGGGAATCTATAAGATTCCCGGGCCGATCACCCCCCACCCCGCGGGACATCCGAGATCGGGATGTCCCGCGGGGTGTAACCCCCCCAAAACCCCCGAAAAACCTTACCTGATCTTCGGCGGCGGCCGGCCGCCGCCGCCTCCCTCGCGCCCCTGTAGCCGTGCGCGCGCCCGCGCCGGCCGTCTGCGAATGGCCGACGCGGGCGCGCGCGCGTCAAAAGGGACGCGCGGGAGGCGGCGGCGGCGGCAGCCGCTTAGACGTTCCTGGACCAGGCTTGTACGTCGGCGCTGGGAGCGGAAAGAGGTGAGTTTTTCGGGGGGTTAGGGGGGGTTTCACACAGCGGGGCACCCCGATCGGGGGTGCCCCACCGAAGTGGACCAAGACCCAGGATAGTCAAAATCCTGGGTGTTGGTCCACTTTAAGTCAAACATTACTTTAGGTCCCTAGTCAAGTCAGCCAACGCTTACCACATTGTCATTTCCTCATATGGCTGCCAACCATTTATGTGTGATGTGCAAGCCCACCCAGCAAACCTATTGGTCACCAGTGGGCACATGATTGGCAGCCATACAGGAGAATGAGGAGCCTTGGTTCACTTCTATCATCTTGTAGATCTTGGTGCACGGCTGCTAATAGAACAGATTGCAGGTAGTGAAAACTCCTTCCATAAAGCACACATTTGCTAACATTAGAAAAAATGTAAAATATGATAGATAAGATCAAAATGCAATTGAAAGTGGACTTTCCCTTTAAGGTCTCAGGAAAAACTTTGGGAATTAATTGGGTTAGTTTATTGGTAATTCAGCCTGTTAGCAAACGCATTTGTTATTTAGTTTTTTATTAGTAATATTGAAGATATAAATTTCCCTATAATAGACACTTGCTATGTGTCATCACACTTTCTGCACCATTACTGCTAGGTTTACTATTATTGTTGGAGTACCTTTTCAGAGGGCGTTATCAGATACACCGCCTCCAGGCTGGGGAGAGGTTCCCGGCGCTTGTTAATGTCCTCAACAACTAAAATAAGAAAAGAATTAATTATTAGCAATCATAATCGCAGGTGGCCAGCCACATAAAGCTTAAAGTGGACCAAAACCCAGGATTTTCATGAGTTTTGATCTGTTGTCCTGGGGCACCCCAGTCTGGGATGTCCCGCTGTGTGAAACCACACTGTCCATCCAGTAAACGCAACTCTCCTCGGTCCGTTGGCGAATGCGTGTCCTCTCGCCCAATCATCTTCTCCAGACGCACATTAATATGTGGGGAAGATGAATAGAACCCCAGCTGCACACATTGATGGTACACAGAATCATTTGCATCCTTCACCTATGCGTGGCCATGCGCAGCCATTTAGCGCATGCGTTAGGGGCTCCTCAGACAGGTAAGTGTTCTGGATGACGGGCTTTCACACAGCAAGACATGCCAGTATGGGATGACCTGGTTAGAGGGAATCGGCCAGCCCTGGAGTCATGTAGACTCCAGGGACAGTTTTGGTTTGCCTTAAAGACATTCTGCAGGCAACTATATAAAATACACTATACTCACTTTTAATGCCCCACAGGCCATCGCTGAAAGTCCAGCCCTTAGATACTTACCAGATCACTTGATCCAGTCTTGCCACTGTTACCACGCCGCTCTTGTACGAGCAACTGCCAAATAACCACCCTGCACCATTTGTCTTAGGACCTATGGCACGCCTCTCTCTATTGCAGTAAACGGCAGGCGTGCCACAGTTCCTGTGATGATGGTGAGGGAGGTCCATTAGGTTTTGAATGGACGAGAGTGGCTTGAAGATGGAGGGTGGTGTAGCACTGGGGGCGATCTGGTAAGTGTTTGAGTTACCAACTCTCAGTGATCGCCTGCAAGGGATTAAAGGGGAGTATAGAGTTTTTTTTATCCTTGCCTGTAGAATATCTTTAAAGTAGACCAAAACCCACATTTTTAACTAGCAACCCCTGAATTGCTCCCCCTATGAAGTGTTCCAGGACATTTCAAAAAGCAAAAAAAATCTATTTCTATTTGTACACCTTAAAAAGGGAAAAAAAGGCAGTAATGGCAATAATGGCCAAATGTATTTGACAAGTTCAGTGGGCTTTGGTCCGCTTTAAGTCCTGCAGAAAGGACATCTGTTTGCAGACATATAGTTTAAAGTAACAATGTAGGCTAGGTACTTACCTGTCCCCACCCCGCGTCCTGCAGCATGGTCATTGCAGAGCTACAGTGGCTCCCCATCCAGCTGCAGGGAGCAGGAAAGCAGACCACAGCCGTGCTGGCTCCTACTGATGATGCGTGCTGCTGTTACTGGTCACAAGAGGACAGCCTCCCTCCGTGATTGGATGGCATAGTGCAGGACTGGCCTGCCTTCCTGCTCCCTGCAGCCAATTGGGAGAGCACAATAGTGCTTACACACCAAAACAGCTTTTTGAAGGTAAAAAGGATTATGGAGGATATATATTTATATATATATAATCATCATACATCATTTAAGTTTCTTTTTGTATGCCTTACTTGTAATGCCTTCAGTCATGATATCTGTCATCTTGCAGCATGATGAGAGCATGCGTGTGCTCAGCTGATCCACCACCAGAACCTGCAGATAATGGAAAGAAAATGGAGGGAAGCATGAACAAAAACACACCCAATCCTTACAGTATATTTAAAGCGGACCTTCACTCTAAATAAGAGTCTATCTTATATGTTTCCCACACCCTGTACATACAGATTGCTCACATTAAAAATCATCCTACCTGCATCTACTGCATTTTATAAGCCTTTAAACATCCAAGATGGCGGCTTATGGAAGCTGCCATTTTTGCAGGCAGCCTGCAAACAGGAAGTGCCTGCAAACAGGAAGTGACTGTGCTGCTCTGCATTCTGGGACTGCTGACCTTTCCCTGACCCCAGCTCTGCTCTGTCTGAGCAAAGCACAGCTATAACCCGCCCCCCTGTACCTTATCCCACTCTCCTCTCCTCAGTAAGTGTGATGCTTCTGAGTCAAGATGGCGGCGCCCGTATCCTAAATTCCCGAACAGAGTTGCAGCCCAGTGGGGGAAAGTATAATAAATTAGTGACTAAACATGTAAAATATATTAATTTTAGATGCTGAGGAATTGTTTTTTAAGAGTTTGGGCTTTTCATTAAATCATGGTGAAGGTCCGGTTTAAGGCCCAACTCCAGTCAGAGTGGGGACAGGGCCAGTAATAGGGGGATACTAACTGGGGCCCATTGGCTTTAGCGGTGGAACTTTTCTATTGCACAGGTGTCAAGGTACAGTGTAATGTCCATTGAAGTCAACTGTACTAGCTATGACAGACATTTTCCATGGCAGGAATCCTGTCAAGCTATAACCCCCCCACCACACTACCCTGGCACTGAGACACGACAGAGGGCTACATGGAAAAAAAAAACGTTGCCTTTTCCAGGGGCCAGCGCCGCTCCTCTGTTATTGGCTGAAAGCATTCCCTGGCTCTGTGCGCGCTCCCGTCCGCTAAGTCAAGTGAATAGATGGCAGGAGCACACTCGGGTGGACTCGGGGGGTGCCACTCTGCGTATTTTCCAGCAGCTGTCGTATGGGCTCCAATGGCTCCAAAGTGCTGGCCCCTGGATAAGGTAAGGGTTAGTGACCCCCCCCTGCCCTTCCTCAGTGCCAGGGTAGGGTGGCAGGATGGGGGGGTTATAAGTTCACTGGAATTCCGCTTTACAGTGGACCATAACTCACCCTGGAGTGAACTAGTAAGGTGTCGCCCCCTGTCCTTCCTCAGTGCCATGGTAGGGTGGCAGGGTGGGGGGTTATAAGTTCACTGGAATTCCACTTTACAGTGGAGCATAACTCACCCTGTCCTTGAGACCCCTAAACCAGTTCTCAGACTCCAGTCAGGCACACTCCCCCTAGGGGGGGCATCCCGAACTGGTGATGTAAACTTACCTTTCACAGAACCCACAGTGCACTTGTGAGCAGCACCGGCATCACTAGCTTCTCTCCTCGGCTGTGCGTGGCCCCGTCCACCGTAACCGAATGGCTGGGTGGGCCGCGCACAGCCGAAGGAAGCAGAGTGATGCCGGTGCCTCTCACAAGTGTGGGTGGGATTCAAGTTGGCTGCTCTAGCTGCAGTGTGGGCCCAAAGCAAGGTAAGTGGTCTTGGTGGGGGGTTTCACTCAGCAGTGCACCAAGCCTCGGGATAGTGAAAATCACAGGTTTTGGTCCACTTTAATTGTTATCAATAACCCCCACTATCTGTCCATCTTCACATTCTCCCTCCTCTGCATTTGCCCTTCCCTCAGCCTGATTACACAGATGCTCTACTGCTGTGGAAAGCCCTGGCTCCTGTCAGGGAACCACAAACACCAGCATGTTCTTTTATCTACATCCAGTGCCCATGCGATCAATTTTGAAGGGTTGGGAAAATTGGAATTGCATGAGTTTAATGAATACTGAAGGAATCTACAGCTCGCTCATTGTTATTAAAGTGGAACGAAACCCACTGGGGCCAGCCCTGGAATCTAAAAGATTCCGATAGGTTAGGGATGGGATCTCGCACCCTGCAGGGGATGCGGCCGCCCAAGCTCACAATTGCCATAAACAGAGCAGGTTGCCGAACATTACATATACACAGCTAATGTCTCTGATTGGATGAGAGCCTGTGCATGCACTGTTTGACTAGGAAGAGGTGTGTTTTTACAGGTAAAACACACAGCAGAGCATCCCAAATCTTGACGCCAGGGGACAAGGAACAGAACCTGGGGTAGTCAAAATGCCAGGTTTTGATCTGCTTTGTTCTGTTTTGTTCTACTAACATCATTAAATGACTACCGTACTAAGCTGTCTCTATACTGTAAATCCTTTCTAATAGGAGCCTGGAACCTGTGGGGTGGAGCTATAAAGCATGTGTGGACTGCAGGGGCGGGAACACGCTTCAAATAACCAAAAACAACTAAAGGCCATTAAAAGAGTAACTAAAGTCACAAAATACTTCCCTTCCTTTACCCTCCCCCCCCCCCCCCCCCCAGCATAGGGCATTCTGGGCCTTCCTCTTTATTCTATGAAACCTGCTAGTTTCATTCATTTTGAAATAAGATTTCTAATGAAATATTTCCTGACCCATAAACACAGATATTTTTGGGGCTCTCCCATATGAACAGCACTTAGAGGCTGGTTACTCGGCTCTATGAGCTCGATCCTACCCCTGCCTGAAACTGATGCAAGAGAATCTGAAAGGATCCACCTTTAATTCTGGCCCAACAGCATGAAGTTGCTTTTTCTTTTAGCAAGCCATAGTATAATGTCACATGACTCTGTACCTTCCACTCTCCTTTCTTTTTAACCTTCCTGATGACATCATGCATGATCTCTGCAAGAGAAAACAACATCATCACAAACACATCTAGATCCAATTATTCTACAATTTACAAGCTTTAGAACACCTCAATGTTAATACAGCAAATAACTCAAAATGGTTTAAAGTACATTTTCAGGCAAATAAAAAAAAGCTATATTATTATTATTATTATTATTATTGTTTATTTATATAGCGCCGTCATCTTCCCTAGCGCTTTACAAAGTAGTAATTACAGACAGGGTAGAAACATACGGTACATATACTATTTCAAATGCAGTTTTACAGAGTTAACAATGGATATTCTGAATACAAGATACAATAGGGGAGAGAGCCCTGCCCTTGCAAGCTTACAGTCTATACTCACCTTTTCTCCCACGCAGACTATCGCTCCTAGTCCGGGACAGCAGCGCTTATCTGAAAGGCTGGATCCATGCCCCTCGCTGCCCAGCACCTCGCACACAAATGCTCTCTCGTTGGGCTTCTCTTCCTGTGAGCTGCCATGCCCCCTCCATTGCACTGAATGCAGGTGGTTAATTGAGGGGGCAGTAAACTGGGTGACCCTGGACTGGACCAACACCTATTTTAAGTAAAATGGGTGTTGTCTCAGGGCCTTATTCATGAAGGGATAGCGCCAGGTAGTGCCTTGTAAGCGGCAATTACACATTTATGAAGGCGATTCTGTTGAGCGACTGGAACAATGCCATGTAGCATCCGATTCATCATTATCCCAGGCTCAGCGTACAGGGCCAGCGTTCAGCCTTGCAGGGCGCCACCTGGCGCTCTCCTATACATTTCTATGGACGATCCTTAAATCCCTTTCCTAATCCCAATTTTTTTTTTTTAACTCTCAAATCTTTCAGACATGTATCCTGGCCTAGAAAATGACATTTTTGAAAACTTTTTTGATTAATAATATTTTTATGCAGAATTGTCCTTACATGTCTGGTATTAAAGTGTTATTACAATGTAATAACAATGTAATTCCATATGTTTTTGCTTTGTTACTAGTGGATACATGTTCAAAAACAGAATTTAATCACACAGCTTCTGGCGCTATGGGCTACATCGACCCGATTTTGAGCGCTGGAACTGTTTGAGGCTGTTTTTTTTTATAAATGTGGTGTGAGTCACTCACACTGAGCTGGCGCTACCATTCGCTACCATACAACGTAGTACTGAAAATCACATAACGTATTCATCAATGCTGGCCAGCCAGCGCTCTGAAACAACGAACCATGGCCGAGCACAGCCACTACTAGCGGTCGCTCTGAAATCCTCGCTACAGACGCTTATCTGTCGCTACCTGGCGTTAGTAATAAATCAGCCTGCTACTGAGTGCGGCTATTTCTGATAAAGGTTTTTTTGGGACTGTGCTGGCAGCCCCATCATCGCTTGTCTGTAAGAATCAGCCTGCTAGTTTAAAGTGGACCAAAAAACCCAGGATTTTGACTATCCCTTGGTCCTTGCCCCCGGGGCACCCCGATTGGGGTTGCCCTGCTGTGTGAAACCCCCCAGGTCGCCGAAATGAACTCACCTCTTCCTGGACCTACTTGGAGAGCACTGACGGCTACATCTCCCACTACCCTCTAACAGGGAGCATGCCCGAGTCATAAATCTGGATTTCACCTGTTGAAACTAAATTAATCCATTATTTTTATTCATTTTCACTTGTTTATTTCAGTACATGTGTGTTCACCCATTGAGTTGTGCATTGAGTTGTATCTTTTAAGATACATACTTAGTCATGAGAGTAGTGAGTGGATACTAATAACAAACTCCTCTTCATGGTATTGGGTGAAGATCCTAGAAGTATATTGCTCAACCCCTGACCATTTATATTGCTAATTTATGTAAATATACTTGTGTGTTATGTAAATCCTAAGCCACAATGTATAATCCAAAGTAAAAATGTGCATTGCCTGCATGTCCCACATTTGGGGGAATCCCACCTTCTCACCAGCTATTGTAATACATGTCCTCATGTCTTCCCAATTTGTGACAAGCAGCTCAGGCCTATAATTTGCATCACAGCTGCTGAGTCTGCATGTGATAATTATCAGTGGAGAATATACAGATTTATTGTTCATCAGAGATAGATCTATATTTAGAGCAAAAACAAAATATTTTCAAAGATCGGCTTTGTTCTCCTCACTGTTAAGATCTGCATTTGTTGTTTCTACCCTCTCAGATCCAATGAATAATCCTCTGATCCACGACAGATGCCTCCAGTGTAACTAGTCCCTTAAACTCATCACAGGCCCATCAAATGAACTTTAATCCATCAACAAAAACCTTCAGCCCACAGCCACTCTTATAGCAAAGTCCAAATGAATTACTGTTTCAG
Source organism: Gastrophryne carolinensis (assembly GCA_027917425.1). Classification (NCBI taxonomy): domain Eukaryota; kingdom Metazoa; phylum Chordata; class Amphibia; order Anura; family Microhylidae; genus Gastrophryne; species Gastrophryne carolinensis. The sequence continues at coordinate 211,894,285 of CM051235.1, forward strand.
TCATAATAGACGCCCTAGCCTTTTTCTCGAACCGTAAATCCACCTGATCAACTCAGTAATCCTCAGTACACATGCATATCACTCAGTTTACAAGACCCATCAGCCCAACAGAATACGGGATTCCCAAATATGAAACAACTCAAAAGACTACTCAACCCATAGCCATACCCTCAACCCAAATAAGTACTCCTTCAATCCATAAGAGACAGGGAGGCCGATTCATTAATAGCGCCAGGTAGCAACAGATGAGCGACAGTAGCGGCATTTTCAGAGCGCCCACTAGTAGTCGCTGTGCTTGGCCGTTGTTCGGTAGTTGACAGCGACTCAGTCGGTGTGCGGTAATGTTGAATATTGGGTGAGAAGTCGCTATTTGACAGGTTCCGCGCTGTATGGGAGCGCATGATAGCGAATGGCCATAGCGACCGGCTCCCACCATATTCATTAACAAATCACGCTCCAAAAATTCTCGCGCTGTGAAATGCTTGTTTAAACCCCAGAGCGCTGGCGGCGATGGGTTAAAAGTAGTTTTTTAACCCCCAAACAACCATATTTTTAGAAAAAAAAAAAACATTTTGTAATATGAATACATTAATATCAGACCTGTAATATCAATTCTGCGCAAATGTTTTTTTTTTTTTTTTACCTTAAAAAAAATATCTAACATGGCAGAAGTGGTCACAGAATTTTTGACATTTAAAAAAAAAAAAAAAAAAAAAAACATTAATAGCAATTAATTAAGAATATTTAAAGATTGCTCCACTGAAATGCATTGGAGAGCGCCAGGTAGCGAAAGGTCATACCTGTCGCTGTTCAAGGTCGCTCGCTGGCGCTGTGGGGTGAGGCTGGAATAATGATGAATGAGTCGCTATCTGGCGCTTTCTCAGTCGCTAAGCAGGATCGGCTTGATAAATGTGTGATTGCGGAGGGGAGCCGGCGTTCTCGTGGCGGTGACCGTCATTACCGTTCGCTCACCATTCGCTACCTGGCGCTATCCCTTGTTAAATAAGGGCCTCATTCAGCCCAAATGATATTCACAAGGGACCCCCATAGCTATAAGGAATACCATCTCCATTAATTAGGAACCCCCCTCAGACCAAATATATAAGGATTCAGGAAACCCCCTTAGCACAGATGAGGACCCCCTCAATCTCAGCCCCAATAAATAGCTATCTGGTCATGAGAGTGTAGAAGAATCCTCCATTAGTCCATAGAAATGCTTCAATACTTTATTGACCGCCAAGTAAGTACAGGGTACATACAAGGAATGCTTTTTGGCAAGGAGATACACCATGGGAGCTATAAACAATTACATACATAATAAACAATTACATACATACAATACAATACAAATACAATTTATAAGGGACACTGCATATCTGTCCATGAGAAGTGGAACAAAACCCACCAGCAGCCAGTATTGAATCTTAAAAGAGCCGGCTGCTGAATTTTCTCCGGCATTCCCTGTGTGAACCCGCCACCCCAGGAAGTCCAAAAGAACTCACCTCGCCATGCTCCAATGGTGCATGCGCAGGCTCTCGTCCAATGAGAGCCGCCTGCTGTGACAATGTTATTTGGCAGGCAGCGCTCATAGTTCACAATAGGGGAGAGCGTGCATCCCCTGCATCCTACGCACTCCTGTTCCAGCCATTCAGGGATGCAGGGATTGCAGCAGCGCACCTCCTGATTTGAATGACAGCCACCTAGCAAATGACATAGACACAGTAGGGAGCTCTCATTGGACAAGAGCCCGCGCATGCACCACTGGAGCATCGCAAAGTGAGTTTTTTCTGGCTTCCTGGGGGTTTTCTCACAATGTGTGTATCATGATATCGCTCAGTATTAAAAATCTGTAAAAACATGTAGGATAATGAGGGGATAATTATACACCACAACTGAAGACATGTTATACCAAGCTTGTGAGTTTTCTTCTCCTGGGGGAAATAAAACCTCTCCTGGGGGTGACAGGTTTCTGAGCGCAGCATTCTACTTTTACAGGGGTGATCGGATCTGTCAAAAGCCTGTCTCTTGGGGAGCAGCAGAATTACCACTCTAATATCTGCCCATGAAGCATTGCATGATGGGTAAAAGCATCTTTACACATCAGAAGAATTGAGCAGATCTCCTCTATAAAAGCAGAATAGTACATTCAAAACCTGTCCTTCCATTGAAAGGAAGAAGCAGGCTTACGTGGACCCCTCCTTTTGCCAGCTAGCACATTTATTTGGATTATTGTATCATTTTTTAGTGATAGTGCTCTTCAAGTGATCCTGGAAAATACAATGCTATTATATGATAGGCTATAGAAAAAAAAGTTGCGTCATTAACTAAAAGGTGTTTTAGGACCCCCTCCTCCCCCAGGTTCAGATTGGAAGGGGCGTCATTATGGTACAATGGGAGTGGCAAACTGTTGCCCAAAGCAGCCAGTTGTGTTATTGTTTGTCTGCATGGTACATGACATCATCTTGCTGGCTAGTTGCTATGGGCAACGATACCCATTTATTTTCTACAGGGCAATATTAAGTGGCCCTGTGCAGGAACACCATCTGCTTATGTAGAAAAGGCCATGGATAATCGCATCACCTGCAGGTGAGCAACATCTCTGTATCCAGCTTCTTGTGGTCGGTCCAGGTCAACCCAGGACCTAAAGGAACCAGAGGCAGGCACGACACCAGAAGACACTCTGGGTCTCTTTCTGGCACATAGGTTCTTCTGGGAGCCCCAGCCAGCAATGTTAGGGAAAGGTTGTACTGTGTCACCCAAGTGGCTACAGAAGGTAACATATGAAGTCCATGTAGGAACCAAGTATGACCCAGAGGAGGAGGCATGGCCCTGGCTCATAGAGCTATCAGCACCTGAACGGCACTCTCTGCTGTGGAGTAACATGGGCTCTGAGCCTTCCGCCCCTTCAGGACCCCTGCAATCACACCAATGCTGGGTTTACCCACCATACAAATCTTCTGCTAGAGAGCGACGGGTTCAGACACTGAAGATTTGGTCAATCGTTTGCTAATGTGATCGCTCGTTCTCATAGCAAAACACGTTTTATTTAGGGTGACTTCTATTTTCACACCCCAAAACTCAAGCGATGAACGAAAAATTCTTGGTCAGCCAAAACAATACGATGGTTGACAGATTAACCAATTCCTGTTTATCGCTTCATCGCAGCGTCCATTTTTGTGGAGCAATTATCACGATTAAATTACGGTCACTTTAGCGATTTCTAGCTTGATAATTGTTCCGTGTAAACATAGTTCATTCTGAAGGAGATACAGATACTCAGGAGATACACAACAAGGAAGTGGTGAAGGAGGGGAGAAAACTTGCCCCATCTGCACGCATGATACTGAAGCATTGTCAGCACTTACATTTGCTCCTGCATCCACTCAAAGCTGATACACTATATCCTATCCATAGCATTTACTAGTGGTAGTGGCCATTTTGGAGCTTCCTTTCCCAGCATTTTAGCCATGCTGCTGCCTGGATTAAACTGACATAACTGACAATCACAGTAACAGGAAGCCCAGAAGCACTTCCTGTTTGCAGGTGACCTGCAAACGCATGAGCTGTCGTCTTGTCTTCAAAATTTACCTCAGCATGAGTTAGAAAATGGTAAATGAATTTGTATTTGCAGCAATCTAAATTGCCCTGGGGAGGGAGGCATATGAGCACTGTTTGTTGTGTTGGTCCAGTTGAAGTCATTTTTGACCGTTGGTCCACTTTAAGTGATTAATTGTTCTCTGCTTAGAGCAAAGCTGATTAGCTTTTTACAATCTGTCACCAGGAAGGTTGCAGGAGGCTAATATGTTCATGCTCTAAAGACACGACAACAACAACTGTCACCTTGTCTCTGTGTTTTTGAACAACTGATCAGCAAAACCGGAACAACAGCCTGGCACATTTGGAAAATAAAACTCCCCAAAACTCTCTGCCCCATCTGCATGCAAGATACTGAAGCATTGTCAGCACTTACTGCACCCTGACTCATTGTCATGGTGATCCTGCACCCACTCAAAATGCACAGATTTTCTAGTGGTAGCGGCCATTTTGGAACTTCCTCCCCAGCATCTCAGCCATACTTCTGCCTGGATTCAACTGACATAACGGGCAATGCACAGTAACAGTAAACCCAGCAGCACTTCCTGTTTCAGATGGCCTGTAGATCCAGGAGATGCCATTTTGTTTTTAAAATCAGCCATAGCAGGAGCTAGAAACAGGTTAATTAATATTTATGTGCAGCAAGCTGAATTGCCCTGGGGAGGGATGCATATGAGCACTTTTGTTGCAAGGGTTTGTTGTATGGGTGTATGGGCAAATTGCTCCTAGGGTTGACACCTGGCCGGTATTTTTTTCTTACTTTACTGGCCACTGGCCTGGTGGTGCCGGTATTTGTTTACTGGCAATTGAGGATGGGAAAAGTAGACCTGCAATTACAATTACCAGTAAAAAAAAAAACTAATTCCATTACCGTCAGGCTAGTAAAGTCAAATACTGGCCAGGTAGCAACCCTAATTACTCCCCATCCTTTGCTGACTTCAAAATATATAATAGTTTTTACTAAGCCATCCCTTCCCCTGTCTTATGGCTGCTGATGAGGTCTCTGCTTTTACTTATATGCTATGGCGTTCCTCCCTTATCCTCATATAACAGCGGCATGGCTCCTATTCCACTCTATGGGAGCTGAGTAGCGCACCTTAGGTAACTGCTTGCGAGGTCGGCTGCCCATGTGTGGTGCCCCCCCCCCCCCCCACACACACACACCAACTAAGACCAGGGTCGTATTTGGTGTTCATGCTGCCTATGAATTACTAGTGCCCAAGCCCCCCTATTTCTGAGTCAGGTCCTGTGTCTATGACTATAAATTTAAGAAAAAATAATAAGCAGCCCTCAGCCCCTAAAATCTTCAAGACAAGTGGGAACAAGGATCTGAACAGGGCATGATTAGTTGTCTAGTAGAAAAGGTGAGTATATATTTTTGTTTTGCTTTTATGTCAGATCGGTCTTTTAAAGCCCCCCCCCCTTCCCAAGAAAATGCCTTATCCCTTCACAGTCCTGCTTTTCATGTGACTAATTGGCCCTTATTTATGAAGGAATAGTGACAGGTAGCGACTGGTGAGCGGCCGGTAATGACGGGCCCCGCCACGAGAACGCCGGCTCCCCACCACAATCACACATTTATCAAGCCGATCCTGCTTAGCGACTGAGATAGCGCCAGATAGCCACTCATTCATCATTATTCCAGCCTCAGCCCACAGCGCCAGCGTCTGACCTTGAACAGCGACAGGTATGACCTCTCGCTACCTGGCGCTCTCCAATGCATTTCAATGGAACAATCTTTAAATATTAATATTTAATTAGTTATTCATTTTTTTTTTAAATGTGAAAAATTCTGTGACCACTTCTGCCATTTTAGATAATTTTTTTAAGGGAAAAAAAATAATAAAAAAAAATTGTACAGAATTGATATTACAGGTCTGATATTAATGTATTCATATTACTAAATTATTTTAAAAACTTGTTTTTTTTGGTTTCCAAAAATATGGTGGTTTTGGGGGTTAAAAAACTACTTTTAACCCATCGCCGCCAGCGCTCTGGGGTTTAAACATGCATTTTACAGCGCAAGAATTTTTTGAGCGTGATTTTTTAATGAATATGATGGGAGCCGGTCGCTAGGGCAAGTCGCTATCATGCGCTCCCATACAGTGCGGAACCTGTCAAATAGCGACTCCTCACCCAATATTCAACATTACGGCAAACCGACTGAGTCGCTATCAACTACCGAACAACGGCCAAGCACAGCAACTACTAGCGGGCGCTGTGAAAATGCCGCTACAGTCGCTCAACTGTTGCTACCTGCTGCTGTTAATGAATCGGCCTCTTAGTCATATATAGTTTTGGCTACTAAGGTCTTCTCAATCCTCTATGTTCCCTACAACTGTGGACAATATGGATTTGACCAATTAAATAGGATAATGGCAGCTCTTCTCCCTGTGTCTGGGCAACTTACTCTGTATGGAGACTGGAATTCCTCCATGCTCCCTGACATGGCTCATCCTCCCCCTGTATCTGGCTGGGCTGTGATGACATTTAGCACGTATGTGTAATGGAAGTAAATTAGTACCAATGCATAAATAAGTCAGCAGATGAATGCTGCACTTCAGGCGGAATAGGGTGGGAGTTGGAATCTGACACACAAGTGTGACATCATATCTTATGACACAATTGAGTTAAAGGGAGAATTATGATAGCAGAATGATTTCTAAATCAGAAATATACACTTTAATCATCTAGCATCCCCTGTAGAGTTATTTGTTATGTGTGAAGTATATTTTTGTCTTTTAGGTTATGTTTGGGGGGGTTATATTTTATATATTTAGTAAAAAAAAAACTACAGAAGATTATATTTTTGCATTTATTTAATGACTAGCTATAAGAAACATAACATCTAAATCTAAAGTGGACCTATTTCTTACTGTCACTGTGTCCCTCTATAGTCAGCTGGTCATCTACTGAATGCCCCCAGGGAATTCCTAAAAAAGATTCATCATTTTCCTCTGTGCTTCTTCTGTGACTGCTCATTGACTACTCGTCTTTGCTTTACCACAAACTCAATAGGCCTTATTTAAGAAAGGATAGCGTCAGGTAGTGGCTGGTTAATGAGAGGTAGCGACAGGTAACGACTGGTGAACGCCGGACACGGCACACAATTACACATTTATCAAGCAGAATCTGTTTAGTGACTGGGATAGCGCCATGTTGCGTCTGATTCATCATTTTCACAGCCTCAGCAAAGAGGTATGACCTCTCGCTACCTGTCGCTCTCCCATACATTTCAATGGACGAACCTTTTCTTCTCTTTAAACGGGGTTTGTGTTTATTTTTTTTTATTTTTTTCAAAAAATCACCAATAATTCTGTGACCTCTTCTGGCATGAAAAAGCAGTTTTTTCACAATTTTTTCATTTTTTATATATTTCTTCAGAAATGACATTACAGGTCTGCCATTAAAAGTGTTCATGTTACAATGTTGTTACAATGTAATTCCATATGTTTTCGCTTTGTTACTGGTTGATAGATGCTGAAAAACAGACTTTAAACACACCGCCTCCTGCGCTCTGGGCTACAAACAAGTATTTTTCAGCAGCAGAGATTTGTGAGGCTGCTTTTTTGCTGAATATGGTGTCGGCATTGGAGTCGGTCGCTATGACCAGTCGCTAACATGCGCTCCCATACAGCGCTGTACTGGTCAAATAGCGACTCCTCACAATGTATTCAACATTACTGAACAGCGACTGAGTCGCTATAAACTAGCGACCCACGGCCGAGCACAGCGACTACTAGCGGGCGCTCTGAAAATGCCTGCTACAGACGCTCATCTGTCGCTACCTGGCGTTAGTGATGAATCAGCCTGCCCGTCGCTAAGAACTAGCGACCCACGGCCGAGCACAGTGACTACTAGCGGGCGCTCTGAAATGCCTGCTACAGACGCTCATCTGTCGCTACCTGGCGTTAGTGATGAATCAGCCTGCCCGTGTATGTTGCCAATAGCAATAGATTGCATAATGTAAACTGCTTCCATAAAACCCACATTTGCTAACATTAGAAAAAAAAACTTAAAAATACTAGATTAGCTCAGCACCTTTAAGACATCATTTTGCCACACAGAAATGTATACTTTTAAAAATTAATTTGAAAGTATACTTACCCTTTAAAGTAGGGACATTTATGCTAATTTTATTGGCATGGGCCTAATTTGAAGAAAAAAAGCAGATTTTTCCCTTGATTTTTTGCACTTTTGATTTGAGCTATGCAAAAGCTGTGTCATGTCTTTCAAGTGCCCCTATTGCAATTGCCTGTGTTTAACTGGGGCTGTATAACTGGAAACCCCTTTTACCAGCGCCCATACAGGCGCTGTGTTTTTTCTTCAGGATTTTGACAGTTTTCTTGTGCTCCTAGCCAGCACTAGGGCCTTTACCCCGCCCTGCGCTAGAGCCCAGCTGCCCACTAGGAGCGAGCGAACATAGATCCCTGCCTGTCTCCAGGCGGCTCTGAAGTGTGGGTGCAGATCGCGTCTTGCAAGCGATGCTCATCTAGCACCCCGGAGGGAGAAAACATAAATAAGGCACTTTATGTACCTGATTTTTTCTGAGGGTCAGATTTGATGATGGAGGTAAATCAAAGATGTTTATTTATTGTAGATTATATTCCCAGACCAGGCTGTTGGCCAATAACCATTTTGATCTAAACTGTACAATCTGTATCCAATCTTACCCAAACCTTGCAGATTACAAGCTGCAACTGATTTAACGGACACTATCTGTGAAAATGAAATTGTTTTATATGTTAGGCTATAGGAAAAGATCTAATATATAACACTTTATATAAAGTGGAAGTCCAGTCTAGGATTAGACCCTTACCTGTGCCGAATCCAGCTCTGTCATTGGCGCTTCGGGCAGCAGTCGCACATAAAGTTAGGCATGAGGGTGCTCCGGAAGATGGCGGCACCCAAGGCCCGAGATGCCGAGAAGTACTGCTTGACAGGTGAGATGACTTTTTAACTCCCCCCCCAACTTGTCTCAGTTGCGGGGTTAGTCCTAGACTGGACTTCTTCTTTAAAGTGGACCAACACCCGATGCTGATCGGCCCAGGAATCGATAAGATTCCAGGGCCAATCAGCATCGGGCCTGCCGGGCATCCCAATCGGGGGTGCCCCACTGTGTGAAACCCCCTAGAAAGCCCCGAAATCCCTACCTGCTCCTCGATCCAGTGGCGCGAGCCGCCACCGCCGCTCGCGCATCCCTCTAGCAGGGCGCGCACCTGCGCCTCCCATTTGTGAATGGCCCTGTAAGAGTGCAAGGGCGGGAGGCGGCGGGTGCGCTCGCTTGTCCGTCAGCGGGGATTGGCTGCAGCGGTCACGTGGGAGCGGGCACAGGTTAGTTTTTGGGGCTTTCTGGGGGGTTTCACACAGCGGGGCACCCTCGATCGGGGTGCCCCACCGAAGTGGACCAAAACCCAGGATAGTCAAAATCCTGGGTGTTGGTCCACTTTAACAAAAAGACCCAGATTTATCAAAAAATGATGGATGTCAGAGGAAGTGACACAGGTGAGCAGCCTGACAGAGAGAGAGCCTGTTATGACCTGTCACCAACAATATTTGTGTGTCAGGAAATTACAGGCACACAAGTGAAACTTATAATGGGACAGGGCTTGTGATCTGTATGTCTTAATACACAACACTGTGCAGGGGATGCCCCTATGCACACACCCTATGGCATCCCCTAGTACCGCCTCTGTGAAAGAGATCCTAAAATCTGAGAAGAATTGCTTAGTCGTGATCCTAGGGGCATCCCAATTTTGGTTGCCCTGCAGATTAAATCTAAAGAGAAACAGAGATTGGGCTAATATACTCACCTACTTCTGGGTTCTTGCAGTGGCCGTGAAATGTGTTAAACAGCACCCTGCTGCTTCCTCTCTCATTCTGTGGCCCTGAACAAACCGAGATGCCCCCTATGGTTACTCCAAGGCCATCCTGAAGTGTTTTCAGATGTTAGGATCCCCTTAAGATGTCAAGAGGAAGTCTATCACTACCCCAGTCCTGGTAGCAGAAATTCGAAATAAAGCATTTTCGATGTCTATGTTCTATATCAGTACGTTCCTATGGAGGGAGCTCCACAGTAGCATGTTTCAGTGGTTAGTGGCAGAGGTATATAGTGCTAAGACTACTTGTTGAAGTATGATAATAGCAAATTGGTGTTCAAGAACTGTAATGTATGCAGTAACCTTGGTTGTTATAAAAAATCTCTACAACCAGCACAGGATGATTAACTATAAAGGCTAAAAGCTTTTGCTGTTTGACCAAAAGGCATGGCAGACCTTATGACAGCAGACTGATTACTGGTATATCGGCTGGACTATCAATACAGATATGTTAAAACTGGCCATTTAGATTATGGGCCTTATTTATGAAGGGCTAGCGCCAGGTAGTGTCTGACGAGCGCCAGGTACCGCCAGCTAACGGCGGCTACCGACTCAAGTACGCCCGGCGGCGGTCACAATGACGCATTTATCACGCTAAATGAGGCTAGCGCCGGCGAGAGCGTCAGCTAGCGCGGGATTCATCATGTAGCCGACTGCAACGAACAGCGCCGCTACTAATCCCATCACAGCGCCAGGTATGACCTGTCGCTCCCTTGCGCTCTCCAATGCATTTCAATGGAGCAATCTTTTAATATTCATAATTAATTGATTTTTTTTTTTTTTTTTTTTTTAACTGTCAAAAATTCTGTGACCACTACGGCAATGTTAGATATTTTTTTTAAGGTAAAAAAAAAAAAAAAAAAATATGTGCAGAATTGATATTACAGGTCTGATATTAATGTATTCATATTACAAAATGTTTAGGAAAACTTGTATAATTTTTACATTTAAAAAAAATGGTTGTTTGGGGGTTAAAAACTACATTACACACATCGCCGCCAGCGCTCTGGGGTTTAAACAAGGAATTCACAGCGCGAGAAATTTTTGAGCGTGATTTGTTAATGAATCTGTAGCAAGCCGTTCGCTCTGGCCATTCGCTGTCAGGCGCACCCATACAACGCAGAACCTGTGAAACAGCGACCCCTAACCCCGTATTCAACATTACCGCACACCGACTGAGTCGCTGTCAACAAGCAAACCCCGGCCAAGCACAGCGAATACTAGCTGGCGCTGTGAAAATCACGCTACTGGCGCTCATCTGTCGCTACCTGGCGCTATTAATGAATCTGCCTCCCTGCAAATATATAACATTTTCCTCTACCCTGTCCATTGGTTAAACTTGAGGTGACAGATGTCTTTTGTCAAATGTATAAAAAGAGACTGTAAAAATCATGATTCATCAGCTTATCTTGTCATGTCTGCCCTCCCTCTTCCAGTATCCTTGCAGCAGCACCTAGACGCAGGAACTTGGCAATGGCTTGCACTCCCCCTAAATCCCCTAGCAGTAGACCACCAATCATAGGGCCTGACGGGTGGTCTATAACTCTGCCCCTTGTGGCTGCCTGTGTATTGTAGCATTGTGATTAGGAGTCAAAGTATGCTGATATAAACACACTGCCTTCTTTGGTACTGGAGATCAGCCATGTCCACTGGCTGGAAATTCCAAAAATGAATGAAAACCTCAAAATAAGTTGTCTTTATTTTGGGGGTTAGTTTTGAAAAGAAAAAAGAAACATTAGGCACTTTAGCGCTATGTAATTATATGGTGTATGTAGTTGCCTGGACAATCCCTTTAACTATGTAACTATATAATATTCTGCTACCATCCAGTTCTATATTTCAATTAATAGCCAGATCCCAGCACAGACTTCTACACAAGTGCAACACAACTTTTATATCAGCATAACTGGGGATGTACCGTACATAGTGCCCATACAATCATTAACGGCTTTGTGGACCATATGGATGGTCTTTTATGCCTTTGTGACATCTGCCTGTAATCACCTATCTGTCTGCTTGATTTTTGCCACCATCTAATAAATTATGCAGCAGAACATCTGCCTGAGGCCTTCAGTCCTTCATCTGTCACCTCTACGCACTAAGAACCATCTATCTGCCCCACCAATTATCATAACTCTATCTATTTTTTTTGTCTATATCAATCACATATCTATCTATGTATCCACCTATCCTATATATACTCACAATCTATATATCTATTCGTTTGTCTGTCTATTTATCTCTCAGTCATCTATCCTATATCTACTCTATAAATATAATCCATTTCTATCTATCTACCTCCCTATATATCTGATATTTTTACATATATAACTTTTTGCTGTATATTTCTGTAAATTTGAACCCTACACACACTGAAAGTATAAAAACGACTGGCTATCTAATCTAATCCAAGTACATCTGTTTGCCTGCCTCTATCTATCTATCTATCTATCTCATATCTATCTATCTATCTATCTCATATCTATCTATCTATCTATCTATCTATCTATCTATCTATCTATCTATCTAACATAGATATCTATCTATCTATCTATCTATCTATCTATCTATCTATCTAACATTTACTTATAAAATGTATGGGAACAATGTTCATTCATTGCGTCTACATTCTTTATGTCAATAGTGCCACCAGCAACTATTAATTATGACTTGATAATCAGATTGAAAAAAATGCTGAACACTATTATCCGAGAAATCAATAAATCAATAAATCAAATCAAATCAATATTCAGGCACAATTAAACCACAATGGACTGTCACATGATGATCAGTCACAATGTCATTCACATCTACAGTAATCCACAATAGCCACTAAGATGACATACAGTAGTGATTTTCAATCGCTGGATGTTGCATTTTTGTAGTGTCATGAATAATCCCGGAGATTAATCTCCTCTATAGTGTAAGATAGTGTAGTATGCTGGGTTCACCTTCTGCTTCCATTTGTCCCCCCATCTTCGGTTTGGGGGGGGGGGGGGCTAGAAAGCAGTGTTTGAATGACCTGCTCAGCCACCCAGGACAGCCTTGTAAGAAGATATAAGTTGCATACTGCCCGCTTGTCAGGGGGGCCTAGCACCCAGCTCCATCCATTCCCAGACATACCAATTGTGGGACCACCATAGCCTTCTGCACACACTGAAATACTACCACCCTGTGACTCACTTATACAGTACTGGTACCACCTATCCTCCATGACCAACTTATACCATCCAAGGTACCACCTACCATCATGTGGCCCACCAGTTACAGGGTACCATCTACCACTCTTTGAGACAGTTCTTCCATTCAGTGGCACTGGTTTATACCCTGTAGACTACCTATACCATTTTGGGAGTACAACTTACCACCCTGTGGCCAACCTATACTGTCCTACCACCTTGGCGACCTCACATCCTTCCCATACCTCTTTATGCAACTACATTGCCCACCCAAATATGAAAGTGCCCCTTTACAACTCTGACCCATTATACACAAGGACACCCACAGGGCAGTTTCTAGGTGAAATAGCGCTCAATGCGGAAAGAAAAAGCCCCCCCGCCCCATTCTATGGTGCTGCTGCTGTCCCATACTGTTATGTACCATGCTGTGTCTCTACCATAGGAGCAGACAGTGACTCCGTCTCCATTACTGAGCCCAATTTGGGGGATGAGAGGCCTCTTATGGTAGAAAACTAAAATAATATCACCCATAATGGCACCCAGTGCAATTGTCCTGCTCGTACTTCCCTAGAAACAGCTCTGGACACGCATTTATACTACACAGGCCCTTTCTATCTATTGACCTACATGTTGCCTTTTCAATATCTAACTAAATGTGACCTGGTGCAGACATTAAAGGACAGGTATCATGTGCCAGCTCTTTTGCGGATGGGCTGGATATTTTTTCATCCCAAACAGGTTTCTGCTCTTCAGGCTGCATTCACACCAAGGTAATTGTGGGAAGCTTGTGATTTTCTAGCGTTTTTGCACTTGGAAAGCTTTTGCATTTGCAATTTCAGGACACACAGGAAGAAGATCCACATTCAAGTGACTTTGTGGAGGAGAGGCTCTCCAGTGCTCAAATAGCCATTTGGGGTGGAGAGGCTTTCCAATGCTCAACCGGCTCTCCAGGGCACAAGTGACCATTTGGGGTGGAGAGGCTCTCCTGTGCTTAAGTGACCATTTGGGTTAGAGAGGCTCTCCAGGGCACAAGTGACCGTTTGGGGTGGAGAGGCTCTCCAGGACACAAGTGTCCATTTGGGTTACAGAGGCTCTCCAGTGCTCAAGTGACCACTTGAGGTGGATAGGCTCTCCTGTGCTTAAGCAGCCTTTTGGGGTGGAGAGGATCAGTTTAATGAGCTCCTCTGTATTGAATGCAGCTATGCTTCTAATTTAGCAGCAGGACAGACTCCAGAAGCAGGCCATGTACGTAGAGGCCCGCTTTATGCCTCCAGTATCCACGCCAACAGGATTCACATTGGCATTTTACATTAAAAAAAGCTCCTGTACTGTACAGTGTCATTTCCTGTTCAGATATTTCAAGGACTATAATTGGCTCCTGGATGCATACAGAAAATCATAAGCACAAAGCCACTGTGTATCGCACTTCCATAGAGTTGAATGGGGGAACGATAGCTGCACACTGCATCCAAAGCTGGAAAAGCTCAATTACATATGTGGAAGACCCCGCTGACTTACATTGGCTGCATTTTTTTAGTGATTCCGGGCACTTGCTTGGAAAGCACAATCGCCTTAGTGTAAATGGGCCCTCAGTTGACAAATGTGTTACATTCTCCTGCTGCAGAGAGTAAACACAGGCGTTATATATTGTGATACACTGTTGTGAGAAAAAATCGTTACAGTGTATCACAATATAAAGGCAAGTCAGATGTGTCTACTCTTCAGCAGAAAAGGTAATGACCAGCTGAGACAAATATATTCTGCCTGTGGCTAGAAGAGCTGGCAAATGATACTTGTCCTTTAAACAGGGCTAATACAGTAACCCAATTTATTCCATTTTAGCTGAATTAAATGCAGTACAACAGTAGAAACAAATGGTGCTTCCTTTGCATATGATACCATGTCAGTGCAAATCAGATAAAGTGAAGGAGGAAAATGATGGGCCCTCCAAGCCTATGTGCCAGGATGCATTTGCTGCCTTTGCACCCCCTGCAGTTACACCCCATTTCTCTCTATGACCAAAGTAAATGCATCTATGTAAAGCCCTGTGTAATTTGCCAATGCTATATTAATATCTCTCTAGCTACTTGTCATTTATTCAGCAATTTGCCTTAGCAAATGATGTCTGTATCACTTATATTTTTATTTGTATCTATGTTTCTACCAATGATGTTGTATTATCTCATTTTTCAATAGCCATCTACCTTTGAATTTGTCTGTCTACCCTGTTATTGTTATAGTCATCATTCTCTGTCATCTATAGCTAGCCTATATATGTAGATCTCCCCAGCTTAGTATCTAAGAAGCAATCAGCATGTCTGACCCCTGTCCGTTGGGCTTTCTAATGGCTGGAGGTACATCTGCATGGTCTCAGCCCTCCTGGTGGGTCTCCTGGGTGGCAGTTGGTGCAGTATGTGTCACCCTCAGTTCCCGCACACGGTGACCCTGCAGTGTCCTTTGTGTGTTTTAATCAGGGTGACATTCGTTATCACTCTCCACTGACCCCAGCAACCCAAATATTGCCCCCCGGGGAGCAGGTGATGTGTGAAGGAAGATAATGGAAATAGGCAGACTCAGTGATTTGAAAGGGGGCGGGGCAGGTTTAATGGTAGGGGGCGGGGCCACAATGGTGATTGATGATGGCAGCAGTAGCCTGGTAATATTAGATGCTGCTACTATAGCTCGCCGTTATTAATGACAAATGATGTTACGTAGGGGGGTAAATCTGGCAGGCTGCAGGGTGAGATGAAGGCAGGGTGGGGAAAGGCAGACAGATGGGCTGATGGGGAAGGGAGGGGTCAGCACGGATGATGGATGTTGCGGTGCAGCACAGGCACCGGGAAGGGCTTCTATTAGGGATTCAGCAGGGTCGGATGACCGGCCACCCATTGCCATGTACGGGGATGCGGGATGGAGGGATGATGGCCGGGAATGCGGGATGGAGGGATGATGGCTGGGGATGCGGGATGGGGCCATGATGGCCGGGGATGGAGCTGCTGCAAGATGCGGACACACAGCCGCAGGACACAGGGAGGGGTCTGACACACTGACACCTAACAGCGAGCGTGCCCCCCACCCGATCCCCAGCACCCGACTTACTTTCTCCCACCACCGCCTTCAGCCCGCTGGGTGCCATCCTGAGTCTGAAGCAGAGATCCGAACCGGAGCGCGATCGGAGGAGAGAGCAGCTGTCACCTGACTGCAGGAGAGAGACACACAGAGGAGGGAGGATGGAGGTAGGGAGGGGGAGGAGGATGCTGAGGATGGAGGGAGGGGGATGCTGAGGATGGAGGGAGGGGCAGGATGATGCTGAGGATGGAGGGAGGAGGATGCCGAGAATGGAGGGAGGGGCAGGATGATGCTGAGGATGGAGGGAGGGGCAGGAGGATGCTGAGGATGGAGGGAGGAGGATGCTGAAGATGGAGGGAGGGGAGGAGGATGCTGAGGATGGAGGGAGGGGCAGGAGGATGCTGAGGATGGAGGGAGGAGGATGCTGAGGATGGAGGGAGGGGCAGGAGGATGCTGAGGATGGAGGGAGGAGGATGCTGAGGATGGAGGGAGGGGAGGGGGATGCTGAAGATGGAGGGAGGAGGATGCTGAAGATGGAGGGAGGAGGATGCTGAGGATGGAGGGAGGGGCAGGAGGATGCTGAGGATGGAGGGAGGAGGATGCTGAGGATGGAGGGAGGGGAGGAGGATGCTGAAGATGGAGGGAGGAGGATGCTGAAGATGGAGGGAGGAGGATGCTGAGGATGGAGGGAGGGGCAGGAGGATGCTGAGGATGGAGGGAGGAGGATGCTGAGGATGGAGGGAGGAGAGGAGGATGCTGAGGATGGAGGGCGGGGCAGGAGGATGCTGAGGATGGAGGGAGGAGGATGCTGAGGATGGAGGGAGGAGGATGCTGAGGATGGAGGGCGGGGCAGGAGGATGCTGAGGATGGAGGGAGGAGGATGCTGAGGATGGAGGGAGGAGGATGCTGAGGATGGAGGGCGGGGCAGGAGGATGCTGAGGATGGAGGGAGGAGGATGCTGAGGATGGAGGGAGGGGAGGAGGATGCTGAGGATGGAGGGAGGGGAGGAGGATGCTGAGGATGGAGGGAGGAGGATGCTGAGGATGGAGGGAGGAGGATGCTGAAGATGGAGGGAGAGGAGGAGGATGCTGAGGATAGAGGGAGGGGCAGAAGGATGCTGAGGATGGAGGGAGGAGGATGCTGAGGATGGAGGGAGGGGAGGAGAATGCTGAGGATGGAGGGAGGAGGATGCTGAGGATGGAGGGAGGGGCAGGAGGATGCTGAGGATGGAGGGAGGAGGATGCTGAGGATAGAGGGAGGAGGATGCTGAGGATGGAGGGAGGGGCAGAAGGATGCTGAGGATGGAGGGAGGAGGATGCTGAGGATGGAGGGAGGAGGATGCTGAGGATGGAGGGAGGAGGATGCTGAGGATAGAGGGAGGGGCAGAAGGATGCTGAGGATGGAGGGAGGAGGATGCTGAGGATGGAGGGAGGGGAGGAGAATGCTGAGGATGGAGGGAGGGGGATGCTGAGGATGGAGGGAGGGGCAGGAGGATGCTAAGGATGGAGGCAGGAGGATGCTGAGGATGGAGGGAGGGGCAGGAGGATGCTGAGGATGGAGGGAGGGGCAGGAGGATGCTGAGGATGGAGGGAGGGGCAGGCGGATGCTGAGGATAGAGGGAGGGGCAGAAGGATGCTGAGGATGGAGGGAGGGGGATGCTGAGGATGGAGGGAGGGGCAGGAGGATGTTGAGAATGGAGGGAGGAGGATGCTGAGGATGGAGGGAGGAGGATGCTGAGGATGGAGGGAGGGGCAGGAGGATGCTGAGGATGGAGGGAGGAGGATGCTGAGGATGGAGGGAGGGGCAGGAGGATGCTGAGGATGGAGGGAGGGGCAGGAGGATGCTGAGGATGGAGGGAGGGGGAGGAGGATGCTGAGAATGAAGTGACGGGGAGGAAGATGCTGAGGACTGGACAGGAATAGGGTCAGGCTGATTTGGGCAACAACAGTAACTGCCTTGGGTAGGCAGTCGCCCGAGGATACAAGCAAACTCCACTAATCAACTGCCAGGCCAATACTACGTTGACTTTCCAGGCGGCCGCGGGCACGTAATGACACCTCCTGCCCCTCCAACCGCCCCGCAACGGTTCCACTCGCTCTCTGGCTTCTACTGAGCATGCGCCTCATTGTAACGGCGGGAACAGCGGGATTTGGGGACAGGAAGTCGCCGAGTATTACCTGGGCTGTACCCTGGCCTATACACTGAGCAGAGACGCTAACCTAAGCCATTGTGCATTGTGATTCTTCTCCAGTCCTGCACTTAGCACCGACCATGTTCCTGAACACACTTGGACCCAGCCAGGGGCGGACTGCGGACAAAAAACGGCCAGGGAACTTTCTGGTCACACAGGCCCTGCATTTGCCCAGGCCCTTTCATTGCATCTGCAATTGTCGATTGCAATTGCATTGCAAAGGTTCTGCATGCAGTGATTTTGCTGTGCTAGCATTTGCAGACACACTCCATTGAATGGTGATCACAAGCATTAGCACTAGTAAATCACTGTGCTAATGCATTTGCATGTGAACATTAAAGTGGACCAAAACCCTGCTGCATCAGCCCGGGAATGATCCATCCCCGCTGTGTGAAACCCCCCAGGTCACCAGCTATTTGGGAGATATGGGGGGTTTCACGTAGCGGGGCACCGGGATGGTCAAAATCCTGGGTTTTGGTCCACTTTAAGTGGGGCACTTTCACAGCTCTTGAGTAAACTTTTTCTGTCTTTTAACTGCAATTGGATGCAGCTAGGCAACTAAAGACTGTGACAGCAGAGACAAATGATGCTTCCTTTATCTAAATGATGCTAAGTGATCACAAATATGATAAATTAGGTGGAGAAGCAACACTGATGGGACCCCACTGACCTTCTGGACACCAGTGTGGTTGCACCTCCTGCACCCCCTCTAGTTCCGCTCCTTTATATGGCCTCCCTATCCCTGGGGCATCCCACTTGTGTGAAATCCCTGGGTCACTGAGAAAATGCTGCTGGTGCAAGGAGCGTCTGGCATCCCGGCTGCTGCACGCTCACTAGCTCTGCCTATCTGAATGGCTGGCACAGCCGGAGGGAGCAGGCAAAGGGATGCGAGTCTGGGCGAGAGACTGCACATGGAGTAAAGGAGAAATCTGGCAGCACTGGGGGCTTCACACACAGGGGAAATCCCAAATCTGGGTGTTTCACAGCAGCACAAACAAATTGAATGTACTGCTTTTGTACAGTACTGGACCTCGATTTGCCCACTAATTGGCCGCCCTGAACTGGGGCCATGGTTAAACAATATGCTGGTAGGCATGGGTGGCTCAGGGGTTAATAAGCCCTCTTCTCCCCCCTCTTCCTCCCCACACTCCTTGCTGACAGTGTTACCTCTCTCCTCCTAGGTAAAATGAGCAGCTTCCGCTCCCACCATCCACTGCCTGACAAGCAGCGCTGCTCAGGTAGATGGTGGATGGCAGAACCGGAAGCTGCTGGTTTACTTGGAGAGGTACAGACTGTCAGCATGGAGTGCGGGGAGGAAGGGGGGGGGGGGGAGAGGGCTAATTAACCCCTTAGCTACCCATGCCTACCAGCGCAACATTCTGACTGTCCTTCAGCCCTTACTACGGCTACTTATCAGTTCAGCAAAGCTGCAGCAGCATGAATTGACATTATTGCAATGTGGGGCAGGTGCGGCCCACCGGGATTTCGCCCGGTACGCCCTATGGCCAGTCCGCCCCTGGACCCAGCCAATTACCTGGGTTGAATAGGGGCCCAAGTGTGTTAAGGTAAATGGACAGTGTGAAGCACAGGACTGGAAAAACATCACCCTAGAGGAATGGGGCAGGTTGGTGCCTCTAATACCCTTTAATACCAACCTTCTCCCCGATCCATCAGCACAAGCAGGGGCCTAAGTAATCTAAATGTGCCCCATATAAAGATGTGCTGGCACCGACCCCTCTCCCAGGCTTAGCGAGAACAGGTCAGTTGAAATAAAAAACAGCAGATTCCCTGTTTGTCCCCTTATTGCAGCCTACCTCTGCATTTCTCTTTCTGTCTGCCTTTCTCCTCTGTTCTTAGTATCCACATCTATGGCAATGTACAAAGACCATTCAAGCAGACCAAAGTCAATGATTTTCACCCTAGTGGGTTGTGGTCCCCCTTTACAGGGGCATCCTGATTTGGGATGCCCCTTTGTGTGTTACAGTACTTCAATCTAGCGACCCTAGGCCCCCTGTGGGATATTCTCTGATTATTCATTATTGATTGCCAGTTGCCTCCATGGGGCCACTTCCTCTGGCTAAGCCTGTAACAGGTGCACACCGCAGATGGAGGGGTGCAGGGGATGCTAGCGGGGACCTGCTGAATCAGGCAAGCTGTAACTCAGCTCTGGAATCTTTTAGACTTCAGTGCTGGGTTACATAGGTTTCAGTTCACTTTAAACTCCCTTTACATTGGCAAAGATAGTGTTTACCAATCAGATTGCTAGATGTGAACATTGCTGTGCCAATTGCACTGTGACCGTGATAGGCTGATAGGTTGGATGTTAT
Organism: Gastrophryne carolinensis; assembly: GCA_027917425.1. Lineage (NCBI taxonomy): Eukaryota > Metazoa > Chordata > Amphibia > Anura > Microhylidae > Gastrophryne > Gastrophryne carolinensis. Next base: position 211,914,524 of record CM051235.1, read on the forward strand.
ATGCATATCAAGTAGGGTGGTATTTCGAGGGGCATATTATTAAATTGATCACCCCCCCCCCCCCTTCTCCAACACTCCTAATTGACATTTTAAGCCCAGCCTTAATGGCAGTGGGCACCTTATTCCCCCCTGCCAGGAGAAGCACAATAAAGGCCATTTTAGCCACTGCTAATGCACTAATTGGCTGGCTAAGCAGTTTGTTGGGTCATGACAGTTATCTCCCCATGATAATTGGTGTTCGTTCACAAATGCAAAATCAGGACAAGTGCAGGTGCAGAGGTAAGAGGGGGTGTCTGTTGGTTTTATTATTTGCAGCTGCACAGGGGGGAGCGACCATCATGTAACAGGATAGGGTATGCCCAGGGGGTGGCTTGGGCACTGTATTGCCAACTGCTTGGCTGTTTCAGTAGCTTTTAAAGTGGAAAGTCAATTTCCTCTTTAACCCCCTAATTGTCATAACATATGATGTCATAATAACTTCCACAACAGCCAAAATGTGTCTCCATTAGCAGGGACAGCTCTAGACATACAGTGTGGGGTGAGGGGGCAGTCAGAGCATGGCCGCCACTAGGAATTTTGGGGCTCCATAGAGCCACAATGTCTGCTCCCCCTTTTTTTGATCCTACACAAATGTATAAATACAATATTTTTTGAAAGGATTTTAAAGTGGACCAAAAGTCAGAATTTCACTATCCTGGGTTTTGGTCTGTCCCCAGTTTGGAATGCCCCACTGTGTAAAACCCCAAGAATAGCTTGCTTTTCTTACTTATCCTTAAGCCCACAACCCATGTGTGGCGGCATCACTCGCATCCTTAAGCTGTGTGTTGCCCCACCAGCCATTCAGCTATGATGGGCGTGACTGTGTACAGCCAGTAAAGGATGTGAGTGATGCCAAGAGGCAAGGCAAGCATATTAGGCGACTGGGGCACAATTAAGGTGCAGGTACAACAATGTTGGGGCCCCCCTGACCTCCACAATTTATATTTGTACTTACTTGACAAAATTTAGAGAAAAGAAGCAGCATTTGTCTCTGGGGAGGGCGGGGCTTCATGGCAAGAGTGAGCAAACTACGTTTTTTTTTTTGACAGAGCGCGGTCGCTCTGCAGAGCATCGTGTGCATTGTTGGAGGCCAGGCCCCTCCTGTGCCATTCAGGCCCCGGGCCTGGGACATTGAGTTGGCCCTTCCCCAATTCTGGGATGCCCCACAGTGCCTTGGTTTCTTGCAGCAAAGCTTTACTGCACTTGAAAGCAGCCCTCGGCATCACTGCTACCCCAGCCTGCGCAGCCCCGCCAACAGACATTTAAGTCTGCTTTGTATGGCAGTTGTGCAGAGTGTGGATGCTGAGGCCCGCACATGAGCTGCGGGATTGAGAACAGCCGTAATCAGGATGCCCCCTTGGACAGAGACTCTAGAGCTGGCCAAAATGGATTTTAGTTTTCTTTAAGCGAAGGGTATGGAGTGCCCTGTGGTAAGCCGTCAGGCCCAGTAGCAGAGGTGAGGTGTGGGGCAGGGCTGTATGTGCTGTTTTAACTCAATAGAAGGCAACTAAAGACTGAAACAAGAGACAAATAAGGCTTCTTTTATTTACATGAGTACAAATCTGTTAACTAAGGTGGAGGAGCCGCAATGATGGGGTCCCCTGACCTTTAGGGCCCCATTGTGGTTGCTTCCCTTACACCCCATTTAGTTATGACTTCTGGGCACTTTTAGTGTATGCATCCAGGTCATGGTCTGCAAAAAAAATTGAAAATCCCCTGGCTGCCACCTCAGGGTGTGCAGGGACTGCAGTATGCATCACCATACTAAAATCTCCCCCCTCCATCTGCACAGATTCCCACATTCGGGACCTGCTCTGGACTGTGTTTAACCCTGACTAGGCACATGGGGGAGGATGCCAGGCACTGGACACATGGGGGAGCCCTGGACAGAAGGGAGGAGGATGCTGAGGATGGGGGGGAGGAAGAGGGGGCTGAGGCTGGAGGGTAGGAGAATGCTGAAATGGAGGGGAAATTGGGAGGTTGATGCTGAGGATGGACTGAAGGGAGAGGATGCTAAGAATGTAGGGAGAGGACAGACTGAGGATGATGCTGAGAATGGAGGGGAGGGGGATGATGCTGACGTTGGAGGTGAGTGGTAAGAAGGAGGATGATGTTGAGGGCAGAGGGGAGGGAGGAGGATGCTGAGGATTTAGAAGGGGAAGGATGATGTCGAGGATGGAGGGGAAAGCATGGAGGATGGACCATTCCAGACCTCCAGGAGGACAGAGGGAGGGGCTCCTGCAGAGACAGAGGGGGGATGACACTGGACCAACGCATGTTATCAGCACCCCTGTTACCCACTATCTTCATTACCCCGCATTATATACTTTTATTCCTTTCTGCTCTAACCACACAAGGGGGGTCTGCCTAACCCACCCATCTTACTGCCACAGCAGAGGGTGTCATAGCTGCTGCAGGGGTTATTGCTAGCTATCACCAGATGGGATGGGAAAAAATGATTGTAGTGCTGTCCTGGGCAAAATTATTCAGTGTCTGTCTTTCCTGGGCAAAATAATACTGCATCTATCCTGGGCATAGCAATTCTGCATCTATCCTGGGCATAGTAATTCTGCATCTATCCTGGGCATAGTAATTCTGCATCTATCCTGGGCATAGTAATTCTGCATCTATCCTGGGCATAGTAATTCTGCATCTATCCTGGGCATAGTAATTCTGCATCTATCCTGGGCATAGCAATTCTGCATCTATCCTGGGCATAGTAATTCTACATCTATCCTGGGCATAGTAATTCTGCACCTATCCTGGGCATAGTAATTCTGCATCTATCCTGGGCATAGTAATTCTGCATCTATCCTGGGCATAGTAATTCTGCATCTATCCTGGGCATAGTAATTCTGCATCTATCCTGGGCATAGCAATTCTGCATCTATCCTGGGCAAAATAATACTGCATCTATCCTGGGCATAGTAATTCTGCATCTATCCTGGGCATAGTAATTCTGCATCTATCCTGGGCATAGTAATTCTGCATCTATCCTGGGCATAGTAATTCTGCATCTATCCTGGGCATAGTAATTCTGCATCTATCCTGGGCATAGTAATTCTGCATCTATCCTGGGCAAAATAATACTGCATCTATCCTGGGCATAGTAATTCTGCATCTATCCTGGGCATAGTAATTCTGCATCTATCCTAGGCATAGTAATTCTGCATCTATCCTGGGCATAGTAATTCTGCATCTATCCTGGGCATAGTAATTCTGCATCTATCCTGGGCATAGCAATTCTGCATCTATCCTGGGCAAAATAATACTGCATCTATCCTGGGCATAGTAATTCTGCATCTATCCTGGGCATAGTAATTCTGCATCTATCCTGGGCATAGTAATTCTGCATCTATCCTGGGCATAGTAATTCTGCATCTATCCTGGGCATAGTAATTCTGCATCTATCCTGGGCATAGTAATTCTGCATCTATCCTGGGCATAGTAATTCTGCATCTATCCTGGGCATAGTAATTCTGCATCTATCCTGGGCATAGCAATTCTGCATCTATCCTGGGCCTAGTAATTCTACATCTATCCTGGGCATAGTAATTCTGCATCTATCCTGGGCATAGTAATTCTGCATCTATCCTGGGCATAGTAATTCTGCATCTATCCTGGGCATAGTAATTCTGCATCTATCCTGGGCATAGTAATTCTGCATCTATCCTGGGCATAGTAATTCTGCATCTATCCTGGGCATAGTAATTCTGCGTCTATCCTGGGCATAGTAATTCTGCATCTATCCTGGGCATAGCAATTCTGCATCTATCCTGGGCAAAATAATACTGCATCTATCCTGGGCATAGTAATTCTGCATCTATCCTGGGCATAGTAATTCTGCATCTATCCTAGGCATAGTTATTCTGCATCTATCCTGGGCATAGTAATTCTGCATCTATCCTGGGCATAGTAATTCTGCATCTATCCTAGGCATAGTAATTCTGCATCTATCCTGGGCATAGTAATTCTGCATCTATCCTGGGCATAGTAATTCTGCATCTACCCTGGGCATAGTAATTCTGCATCTGATTGTCTGACAGGGAGGGCCAAAATGCCCTGCACTCAGCATTGTCTGAGGTGTCACAACCCAGGATTTGCCACTTAGATGGCATGGTTCCTCAGCTGTCCTTTGGGTTGGCTTTATTATTATTGTTTTTTTTATACAGTGGCATCTTCAGTGGTGTAACTATATGTGGCGGCCCTGCGGACATTAAATGGGGCCCTTTCACAGCTCATACAGTAAACTTTTTGTGCTTTCTTAATCTAAATGCTGCCCAGTTGAGCACAAATATGATAAATGAGGTGGGGCCCCCGAACCCTCTGGGCCCCAGTGTGGTTGTACCCCCTCAAGTTACACCCCTGGGCATCTTCCTCCGTGGCTCTGTACAATGTATAATGTAATGTAAAGCAGAACAACACCTGGGATTTTGACTATTCTGCTGTTCCATGCCCCACTGTGTGAAACCCGCACAGAGATGTAAAACTCACCTCCTCTCAGCACGGCACATGTGCAGGCTCTCATCCAATCAGAGCCGTATATATTTACGCAAAGCAATACGGCTCTTGTTTACAGCAATTGCTATGTGAGCGACCGCACAGCCCAAAGATGTGGGGATGTGACTGCCTGATGTTAACATCGGTGTGGGAGCCAGGAAGCAGATGAGTATCACACAGGAGTAGGGGGGTTCAGACAGCAGGGATTTAGGAAGCCCTGGGGGAAGAACTGTGGCCTTCCCTGGAATCTTTTAGATTCCATGGCCAGTGGGTGTTGTTCTTCATTTGGGATGCCCCACTGTGTGATGCCCTGTTGTCAAACTTTGCATGTAAACAGTGCTGTATTGCCATTCATTAGTATGCATGACATATGGGGCTGATAGGACCGGGGCCGGGAGAAGTTAATATCCGCAATCTGGCAGGATTCACACAGTGGAGTATCCCAAGAGCAAGAGACAAAACCCGGCTTTAATAAGCGGCATAGAATGCTGACTGAAAGGGGAGCATACCCCTAGCCATTTGTCTGTACATACCCACGCCGGCCATTCATATAAGCCTGGCGCAGAAGGATGCAGCAGCCCAAGAGATGCGGGGAGGCTGCCCTCATGTGTGTTGTGGGATTGCAATCAAAGGTGAGTTTGCCAGGGATCTGGGGATTTTCACGCATCAGGGCACCCAAAATTGAAGACCACAGCATCATGTTCTGAAAGAAAGGGCCATTTATATAAGCTGCTTTAGTGTTTAGTAGTCAATTTGCCTCTAATTTACTTGAAAATTGTCATAGGAATCTGACAGGACAACATTTACTGTATGTGCAACATCAGGGCCTCAAAGTGGCCTAAAACATAGGATTTTCACTATCCTGATCTGGGATGCCTCACCATGTAAAACCCTCAGATCGTCTGCTATACATATCTTGCTAGCCCACAGCTCAGGCACAACCTCACGCGTTCTGCCACCACCTGTGGCTTCTCAGAGGCTACAGGTGCCACAGGTGGAGGTGGAACGCGTGAGGTTATTTGTTTTGCACCAGGCCTCAGATGATATACAGATTTCCATAGGGGAAGTATCTCATATACTCTTTGCTCATTTATTTGACCTAAGTTGTGTTATTTTTCATGTCGCTTCCCAAGTATGTTGCACTTTAGTAGTATTATTTATAGTTGGTACAAAATATGTGAGAAATATTAGGTATAGGTGAATAGTATTTTACTCAATCATAGTTTTGTAGGATCACAAAGTGGATTTCTATTTAGCTTGATTACTGGTATTGCTGCCATTTCAGCATTTGCACTTTATAATAGGAGAGCTCAGCCGCTCTCATCAATTTGTTTCAATGTAGCTTATTGCACATGGTTGGATATATATATATATATTGTCACATTTATATTTATTGTATCTTTTCTGTATTGGATAGGATTAGTATCTAGGATATGTGTAACATTATGAATTTAGATTTGTTTTTGATGTGAGATTCCCAGTATGGAGGTGATAAAGTCTCTGATTTATTTTTATCAGAGCAATAGGGCTACCTATTGGTGCAATTGTTTTTAATATTGTCTATATTTGTTTTTTTATGTAGTAGAGTCAGTAAAATAAAGAAATTATATTTGTACTATATATTTTGTGCTGTGCCCATTTGTGAAAGGTTTTCTTGTGCCTCTTGTGCCTATGTGGTAGTTTATATTTATTGGTGTGGCACAGACCTCGGAGCACGCACATGATTTTGATTTAGGCTGTGCCTGCTGCTCTCTTTTTTGGAATGCATGTTTAGCTGTGATTTTTGTGGGGAGCAGGGCCACCCTGGGCACCAAGGCCATTGGCGGTGCCATTATCCCAGCCATCCTGTGTTCTGCAGCCAGCAATAGGGGCTTGGAGACCAGGCCGTGGTCTCTTCTGCATCCCTCTGGGTTTTGGGATGCAGGTAATAAGCTCCTCCTGCCCTGTGAAGAAACGAGCCTGGCAGGATTTTTTGATGCAGAGTGCTCCTTTAATTAATTTTGATTGGACATTTTAAAATGCAGAGGGAGAGGAAAGAATGAAAATATAAAATACCTTCAAAAATGTCATACCCTGCAGTTTAGCTTTAAAGTGGACCAACACCCTCCCATGATCGGCCCGGGAATCTATAAGATTCCTGGACCGATCAGCTCCCTGACTGCGGAGCACCCCGATCGGGGGTGCCCCGCTGTGTGAAACCCCCCAGAAACCCCTAAATCCCTACCTGCTCCTCGATCCAGCGGCGTCCGCCGCCGCCTCCCGCGTGTCCCTCTAGCAGGACGCGCACCCGCGCCGGCCATTCACAAACGGCCGGCGCGGGCGCGCGCCCTGTAAGAGTGACGTGCGGGAGGCGGCAGCGGGCGCGCTCGCTTGTCCGTCGCTGCCTCCCGCTTGTCCGCTGGCGGGGATTGGCTGCAGCGGTCACATGGGAGCGGGGAGAGGTGAGTTTTTGGGGCTTTCTGGGGGTTTCACACAGCGGGGCACCCCCGATCGGGGTGCCCCACCGAAGTGGACCAAAACCCAGGATAGTCAAAATCCTAGGTGTTGGTCCACTTTAATAGCTATTTAAGTTTTATGTGTACTTGAGTATACTGTAGCTGTGTCTCACTTAACAGGAAACAGACATCAAGATTAACCCTGCATTCATACTTATACAGATACAGTTGCAGTTTCGGACAAATTTTCATTCTCTGTCCTGGCCAAGGGTAAAAACTTTACTTTGTTATTAAAAGGTTTTGATATGTGCTGGCTTTATGTGTATAACGGTCTGTGATGTTTCAGTTCCTTTCCTAAAACATCATGGCCTCGATTCAATAAAGGTAGAAAAAAATTCTCATGGTAGTAAAAAATGCAATTCATGAGAAAAAAACCTGAGAATGTCAGTGTTACTGAATCACCAGCTAGGAAAACAATGAAAGTCAGTGGAACTTTTTGCTCCTAAGAAAAGTAGAGAACTGTTTACTTCTTTCTATACTGTAGTAAAAGCTGCCATTGACTTTCATTGTCTTTTTATCTAGTGATTCAGTAACAGTGACATTCTCAGGCTTTTTTTCTCATTGAATTTTTTACTACCATGAGAATTTTTTTCTACCTTTATTGAATCGAGGCCCATGTCTGGTGAAGAGAACTCGATATTCTCGAAAGCTGAGCCTACCAAAGGGGTGGCCTTATTTCTCCCCTTTTCTGCTGTACCAGTAGAGGGCAGCAGAGTTATATCATTCAGTTTACACAGTGACTCAGTGCTGGCTTTGTGCCTGGGTTGCCTGGCTGCCCTATATTTAGCCTATTAATCTTCTTTGTAAGAAAATGTCACAAACAAGATCTTCCTGAGCTTACCTGCCCTACAGGGAGAGAGGCAAGATGTGATTATCCAGCCAGATCTGCTGGAATGCCCAGAGCTAGAATTTCACAATTCAAGTAAATGTCTAAAGGGGAACCCCTCCTATACACCATGAATTTGAAGGAATACAAAAAAATGTGATCAATACATGACTGAGTTACTAACCTCTGCTAAAATAACCCGAAAAATCAATGAAAGACTAAAGGGTTACAAGCAATCACATGCATTGGGCCAGGAAATTCTACTTTACCTCCAAATTTCTATGAACAATCTTACTCTGTGACCTACAGGAAGAGCAGCTCAACAGTCAAGGGACATCATTATTCCTAATCCTCTCCTTAAAGCGGAACAAAGCCCTGAAATTTTACTTTCCGGGGTTTTGTTCCATTCCCCTGGGGTATCTCTATTTGGGATGCTCCACTGCTTGAAACCCCCCAGAACGTTGCGTTTCACTCACCTCTTCCTCGTTTCAGCGGCGCATGCGCGGGCTCTCGGCCAATGATAGCTGCCTGCCGTGACTATATCATTTAGCAGGTGGATTTCATTGACTTGAATGAGGAGCACACCCTGGAGCACACGTGGCACCCTGGCCACGTGCATGCTTCTGCCCCAGCCTATCTGAATTGCTGGGGCGGGAGCGCACATGCTCTGCCAGAAATGCAGGGGATGCAGCAATGTACGCTCCCCATTGACAACAATGACAGCCATCTGCTGAATGACATAGGACCTTATTTAAGAAGGGATATCGTCAGGTAGCGACTGGTGAACGCCGGACACGGCACGCAATTACACATTTAGACCCTTATTTAAGAAGGGATAGCGTCAGGTAGCGACTGGTGAACGCCGGACACGGCACGCAATTACACATTTAGGCCCTTATTTAAGAAGGGATAGCGTCAGGTAGCGACTGGTGAACGCCGGACACGGCACGCAATTACACATTTAGGCCCTTATTTAAGAAAGGATGGCGTCAGGTAGTGGCTGGTTAATGACAGGTAGCGGCTGGTGAACGCCGGACACAGCACGCAATTACACATTTAGGCCCTTATTTAAGAAGGGATAGCGTCAGGTAGTGGCTGGTTAATGAGAGGTAGCGTCAGGTAGCGACTGGTGAACGCCGGACACGGCACGCAATTACACATTTAGGCCCTTATTTAAGAAAGGATAGCGTCAGGTAGTGGCTGGTTAATGACAGGTAGCGGCTGGTGAACGCCGGACACGGCACGCAATTACACATTTAGGCCCTTATTTAAGAAAGGATAGCGTCAGGTAGTGGCTGGTTAATGAGAGGTAGCGTCAGGTAGCGACTGGTGAACGCCGGACACGGCACGCAATTACACATTTAGGCCCTTATTTAAGAAGAGATAGCGTCAGGTAGCGACTGGTGAACGCCGGACACGGCACACAATTACACATTTAGGCCCTTATTTAAGAAAGGATAGCGTCAGGTAGTGGCTGGTTAATGAGAGGTAGCGACAGATAGCGATTGGTGAACGCCGGACACGGCACGCAATTACACATTTAGGCCCTTATTTAAGAAAGGATAGCGTCAGGTAGTGGCTGGTTAATGAGAGGTAGCGACAGATAGCGACTGGTGAACGCCGGCCACGGCACGCAATTACACATTTAGGCCCTTATTTACGAAAGGATAGCATCAGGTAGTGGCTGGTTAATGAGAGGTAGCGACAGATAGCGACTGGTGAACCCCGGACACGGCACGCAATTATACATTTAGGCCCTTATTTAAGAAAGGATAGCGTCAGGTAGTGGCTGGTTAATGAGAGGTAGCGACAGATAGCGACTGCTGAACGCCGGACACGGCACGCAATTACACATTTATCAAGCAGAATCTGTTTAGCGACTGGGATAGCGCCATGTAGCGTCATCATTTTCCCAGCCTCAGCAAACAGCGCCAGCGTTCACCCTTTACAGCAACAGGTATGACCTCTCGCTACATGTCGCTCTCCCATACATTGCAATGGATGCACCTTTTCTTCTCTTTAAACGGGGTATTTGTTTTTTGTTTTTTTAAATCACAATCAAAATTCCGTGACCTCTTCTGGCCTTGAAAATGCTTTTTTCACATTTTTTTCATTTTTTATATATTTCCTCAGAAATGACATTACAGGTCTGCCAGATCTATCCATCCCATATCTATCTATCTATCTATCTATCTATCTATCTATCTATCTATCTATCTATCTATCTCATATCTTTTTATCTACCTATCTATCCATCCCATATCTATCTATCTATCTATCTATCTCATATCTTTTTATCTACCTATCTATCCACCCCATATCTATCTATCTATCTATCTCATATATTTTTATCAATTCAATTCAATTCGATTCAATTCAAAAGAGCTTTATTGGCAGGTCCAAAAAAACATTTAGCATTGACAAAGCAAAAGGGAATAACAAATGGGGGGGGGGGTGTTGGGTTATAGGGGCAGGGTTGGGTGTACATTGGTCCAGTGATGATGGCAGGTGGAGAGGTATAGAGGCAGTGGGGGGTTGCGTAGGATTAAGGGGCAGTATATGGGTTTGAAATCCATAGATTCTAATTGTCCTTTTAGTTGGAGCAGTATATACGTGGGGTATAGGGGCAGTATAGGGGTATATCAGTCCATTGTGTCTCATGCTCCTCTCAGTTGATGGCAGGTGGAGACATATAGGGGGCAGTATAGAGGTGGGGTATAGGGGCAGTATAGGGGTATATCAGTCCATGGTCTCTTATGTTCCTCTCAGTTGGTGGCAGGTGGAGACATATTGGGCGGCTATATGCAGGGTGGGCTCCTCTTCTCCCAGCAGGATGTGGAGTTTCCTCTCATCATCTATGGATGTGAAGTCTGGGATGAGGGTGGAGAGTCTCTGGAAATAAGTGTCCCTGGTGGATGAATATTTGCTGCAGTGTAGCAGGAAGTGGGCCTCGTCCTCCAGGGCCCCCTGCTCACATTGCCGGCACAGTCTGCTCTCCCGTGGCTTGTGTGTCTGCCTGTGCCGACCTGTCTCCATCTCCAGGCTGTGGGCGCTCAGTCTATAGAGGCTCAGGGTCTGCCTGTGTTTGGGGTGGTGCAGCCTCTCTAGGTATGGGGCCATGGTGTAGTTCCTCTTTAGTGATTGGTAGATGGTAAGTTTCTGGGAGTTGCTAATTTCTTTCTTCCAATCCTCTATATATTGCTCCTGGCAGCTCTCTATCGCCCCCTTTATTTGGGCTTTTGTCAGGGCATGTCGGGGGTTTTGGCTGGACAGGTGACTGACACTCAGTTGGAGGGCACAGGGTTTGTTCTGGGCCCCATGGCTCAGGGAGGCTTTGTGGTGGTAGGAGTCGGAGCTGCTGCTCTGTATGTGCCCCCAGAATGACAGCGCCCTCTTCTGCACCTGGAACCATAGAGGGAACCTGCCCAGCTCTGCCCGGCACGCCATGTTGGAGGTGCTGCGATGGACCTGGAGGAGGTACTTGCAGAACTCCAGATGAAAGGTCTCTGTTGGACTTGGGTCCCATTTGGACTGGTCTGGGTAGGTGATTGGGCCCCAAACCTCACTGCCATAGAGTAGGATTGGGGCAATGACCCCATCAAAAATCTTCATCCAGACCCTCACTGGTGGTTTGAGGTGGTACAGTCGCTTTCTGATGGCGTAGAAAGCTCTGCAGGCTTTTCCTTTCAGGGCCTCTATTGCTGGCTTAAAGCTCCCCGATTGGTTAAGCTCCAGCCCCAGGTAAGTGTAGCTGTTGGTTTTTTTCTATCTATCTATTTATCTCATATCTTTTTATCTACCTATCTATCCATCCCATAGCTATCTATCTATCTATCTATCTATCTATCTATCTATCTATCTATTTATCTCATATCTTTTTATCTACCTATCTATCCATCCCATATCTATCTATCTATCTATCTATCTATCCATCCCATATCTATCTATCTATCTATCTATCTATCTATCTCATATCTTTTTATCTACCTATCTATCCATCCCATATCTATCTATCTATCTATTTATCTCATATCTTTTTATCTACCTATCTATCCATCCCATATCTATCTATCTATCTATTTATCTTTTTATCTACCTATCAATCCATCCCATATCTATCTATCTATCTATCTATCTATCTCATATCTTTTTATCTACCTATCTATCCATCCCATATCTATCTATTAAACCATTCAGCCACACAGTTGTCTGTCCGTCCATCTATCTATGTATACACATATCTGCTGTTGTAAGTTGTAACTATTTAGGAACACATCTAAGTTACTTCTGTTTTTTATTTATTCATCTGTCTAATTGATCTGCATATCTGTCTGATGATCTTTCCATTCACACATATCTGCCTGTTTCATACCAGTGCGGATGCAGAGCCAGTGTCCTGCTGCCACCTGTGAGAAGCTGCCCATAGTAATCTATAGGTGCTTTTACATGTACTGAGCCTGAGGGCCCAGCACTAGTGAGAGGAGAGCGCCCTCCACACGCTGTATACAGCAAAAAAGGGGCTAATCATCTATTAAAGCAAGGTGCCTTGCCGTGTGAATTGCAACCTGTATCTTGGGGAGCTTTTTCATTTTAACAAGCAAGAAGTAAAAAAAAATTTTTCCCAAAAAAATCACCTGTACCTGCAATGAAGCACGTTTTTACAGATGAGGTACAAAGTTTATCCAATGAGGTATGTTTTTTTTAGAATTTCAAAAACAGCAGAGCCCTATGTGGTATGCAGAAAAAAATGGCAAAATATTCAGCATAGACCATAGGGTGCTGTTATTTACAAAATAAATTCTCTTACAGGCTGATTCATTACTAGTGCCAGGTAACGGCAGATGAGCGTCTGTACAGCGGCGCTAAGAGCGACCGCTAGTGGACGCTCTGATTGGCCGTGAGTCGCTATTACCGAGTCGCTGTAGTAACATGGCCGGAGTTGATAAATTTGATGTGTCCTGTCGCTATAACACCAGTACAGAGCTATATGGGAGCGAACAGTAGCGACTGGTCAGTGTGAGCGACTCAAACCATATTCATCAAAAAAAACAGCCCCACACAGCTCCGGCGCTCAAAATTGGGCGCCAGAAGCTGTGTGATTAAAGTCCGTTTTTGAACACATCCACTAGTAACAAAGCGAAAACATATGGAATTACATTGTTATTACATTGTGACATTAACACTTTAATACCAGACCTGTAACGACAATTCTGCAAAAAAATTTAAAAAATCAAAAACATTTTCAAAAGAAAAGTAAACCCTGTTTAAAGAGAAGAAAGGTAACGTCCATTGAAATGTATGGGAGAGCGACAGGTAATACCAGGCATTCTGGAAGCCAGAGCGCCAGCGGTATACGCTGAGCCGTCTGTGATGATAAATCGGACGCTACATGGCGCTGTTAAAAAACGCTCACCAGAATCGCTTTTATAAATGTAGTTTTGCGTACAGCGCCCAGCATTCACCATTCGCTACCTGTCCCTACGAGGCACTACCTGCCGCTATCCCTTGGTGAATAAAGCCTTAAAAATACTCCATCACGTGTGCAGATGATATTTTGGGGAAAAAATGGAATAAAAACATTTTATTGCACTTTCTTGTGCGCTAAAATTAAAAAGCTCACCACTGGTGCCCCATGTTTTATCAAACATTTAGCTTGACCCTCTATGGTGGCAACCTGTAAGTCTTTTAAACTACAGTACAAGACTGCGTTGCGCGGCTTTACAGAGATTATAAAGCTATATCTTAAGTTGCTGTTTTTGTTATATCTTATGTTTGCTTATATGCATCAGATCTGCTGCAGTGATCCTATTTATCATTGTATTGTACCTCTCAATCCTCTTGGGCAGAACAAAACATTTAACTGTATAACATACTATGTATGGCTGTGCATTAGCCAATAAACTTGACTTGTCTTGACTCCATTGATTTATTAATCTCTCCTTTTCATATAAATCATTCATTCTTTCATCTAGCTGTGTACCTGTGTTTTCTAGCCTCCACCCATTAGGCTGTACTCCTGTCCCTCCTCCATTACACTTGACAAGGTGATGGGTGACTGCGAGGTAACCTGCTCTGGCATGCACATTCCCATGATGCAACAGGAGGGCGTTATGCAAACTTATGCAAAGAAAGGGTGTTAGGTCTCATTGATAAATAATCCTAGCAATTATATGGTAAAAGAAAGAATAACATTGAAGGAATGATCTCAAATTGTAAGATATTCTAGGTTAAAATGAGGGCAAAGGGAGCCACCTAACTCCACACATGAAGACCCTCCTCCATATTGCTACAGTATGTGCAGGCAGTGCAAGACAAAAAGGCCAATATTTTATTATATGCATTAAAATCTGTTACCAGTGTTCTTATACAGTTTATACACACCACCATAGTAATTATAATCCACAGTGTCTACAGTCTGATGATCAATGGTGAAGGGAGGGGATGCAGGCTCTATTGTCTTGTTCTGAAGCTGGGATTGTGATACCTAGTCACAAGCACACAGGCAGCCACGAGTGATTCAAATGCTAGTCAGGAGCAGCAGTGATTCAAATCAAATGCTAATTAACACAATGGCACGCCGGGTGGGGGGGGGGGGGCAGAGGTGGAATGGGATCTGGCTATGATGATTCAGGCTGCATAATACTAGTGTGCGCATTCATGTTGAGCTGACAAATGGGGGCGGAGCTATACATCACCAGTCGAGCCCTGTAATTGGTGGGCTATGACAAAGGAATTCAGAGGGTTTTCCACTAGAAAACTGCCGTTAACTTTCATTATCTAACCAGTGTAAATTTCACTAGATTTTGAATCAGCCCCAAGGCAGACAATGAAAGTGGATGGCAGTTTTCTCTCCTAAAAAAGTGAGAATTTCACCTGGCTCTGAATCGACCCCACTGTCCAGGCAACAACAAAAAAATCAATTGTGTAAAGGATTCTTACTAGCCATGCTGACCGCTGGGTTTCACTTTAGTTTTCCAGCTTTGCACATCCGTTTTCCCTAGATTACCCTTCCTTCTTCCCCCTATCCCTTGCCCTCATCAATGAATGGTATCTGCCCTCCCATATTCTCCATGGGGCTACTCAGTGCCACCCCTCTAGCCCTAAGCCACACCCACTCTCCCTCCCAGCGTCATCTCAGGCTGTTGCCCAGAACATGCATTGCTGAGGAAGACAGCCTTGTTTCACAGAAAAACAAAGGCATCGAGCATCAACATGATCAGGACTATTTGAAAATAGCCCCGATTATTTGCAGTCTCTCCCTTCAAAACTACCATCCGACAGACCAGCCATAAGAGCTGGAGTCGCCATTGCTCGGACACCAAAAGGCAGGCCTCTGGCCGTGCCAGGATAGCAGCCCATATTGCCTTCAGCGTGGGTCCAAGGCTCCCCTAGGGGTAAACACCATGCTGCACCAATGGGCACCATGCTCTTTTGTACCCCCCTGGCCTTTAGGGATACAGGCAATTGTGCGAAGTGCTAACGGCAAGTCACCTGCCATGGAGACAGGTAACTTTCAGAGGGAGGGATATTTTTTTTCTTAGCTTCCACAGGAATCCCACTAGCTGTCAAATGACACTAGAGAGGTTCCAGTGAAGCCATGTCAGGGGCTATAAATACCCCTTCCTTCGGCGGGGAGCACTCAGAGCCTGACAGAGTTCCAATCTAGAAGGAAGGGGGACCCTCATCCTCCTTCCTTCCAAATGCCAGCAGAGTGGCCTGTTTCCCCAAAGGCCAGGGGGTATGGATTTGCCCCGTGCCCATCCGCCTGGTGTTTACACTTCAGGGATCCCTGGACCTACACCAAAGGATATATGGACTTGTATCCTGGCATGGTTGGAGGCCTGCGGCAGGGCATCCCACTAAAGGATGCCTTGGGGGCAGGCTAGCAGCCAGCCTTAGAATATTTTAGATTTCAGGGCTGGCCGCAAAGTTTTCATCTGCTTTAATGATAAAATGTAACACTTCCTGATGATACATTTGTATCCTTGACTTTATATACAGATGGTTAATAATAAGGGGGATTCTTCCAGTCTATTACACTATTCTGTTGTAGGGGACCTCTAGCTTTACATACTGATATTTTAAATAGGTTACCCCCTAAGAAGCATTATTCTTTCACAGTGATAATACGTTCTTCAGTCCATCCATCAATTTGAATATTACTATACTTAAAGGGGTGTTAAAATGTTTATCCCCCCCCCCCCAAAAAAAACAGTTGGCCAAATCAGACCTATATATTGCTAATGTTCTGTTTCCTCTGAAATGAACTAAATTGACGACATTAATGTCAAATTCATCTTTGACTCAAATCCGAAGCCCAACATTACAGCCCACTTTGGCTTCCCACCATGTGCCTGTAAGATGCCTGAATACCAAAGAAATACTGAAGCTATATTAGCAAGGTATAATCTGAGATTTTAAGATGCTTTGAAATGGCTCCGTTTTCACTGTTCCCATAGGGGATAAGATGGAAGGAAGGCAACATGTGCCAGACAGTGTGCCAGTACTTTGACCTGGGGGGGGGATCTGCTTGCGCTTTACTTATGTAGTTGTAGGTCAGAGGGGATCTGCTTATGTTCTGGATGTTAAGTTGAAGGTCTGAAGGGTAGGACTTCTCTCCGTTGGTTACATTTTGTAGAGTGGGGATGGATATGTTGGCACTTTGCTTATTTTGAATCATAGGGTGGCTTTAGGGTTATACTCAGTTTAAATTTAGAACAAGGTAAGAGCACATTTAGAGTGGAACAAAATCTGGGATTCTGACTATCCCAGGTTTTGTTCCTTGCCCCCAGGACATCCCGATTTGGGATGCCCCATGTGTGAAACCCCCCCGTATTGCCCAGTACAAAATCACCTTTCCCCTGTCCTTTGGCGCATGTGTGGTCTCTCGTCCAATCAGAGCCACTTACAGTGTATACTAATGCTCAGCAAACGGCTCTGTGCTCTGCAATCTGGAGCCAAATCAGCCAAATCCCCAGATGCGGGCACACTCCTGCCCCCAGCCTATCTGAATGGCAGACCGCACAAGAGCTTGCCTCAGCCCAGAGATGCAGAGGATACAAGGGAGCCGTCCAAGAAGGCACAAGAGCTCGCCTCAGCCCAGAAATGCAGAGGATACAAGGGAGCCGTCCAAGAAGGTACAAGAGCTCGCCTCAGCCCAGAGATGCAGAGGATACAAGGGAGCCGTCCAAGAAGGCACAAGAGCTCGCCTCAGCCCAGAGATGCAGAGGATACAAGGGAGCCGTCCAAGAAGGCACAAGAGCTCGCCTCAGCCCAGAGATGCAGAGGATACAAGGGAGCCGTCCAAGAAGGCACAAGAGCTCGCCTCAGCCCAGAGATGCAGAGGTTACAAGGGAGCCGTCCAAGAAGGCACAAGAGCTCACCTCAGCCTAGAGATGCAGAGGATACAAGGGAGCCGTCCAAGAAGGAACAAGAGCTCGCCTCAGCCCAGAGATGCAGAGGATACAAGGGAGCCGTCCAAGAAGGCACAAGAGCTCGCCTCAGCCCAGAGATGCAGAGGTTACAAGGGAGCCGTCCAAGAAGGCACAAGAGCTCGCCTCAGCCCAGAGATGCAGAGGATACAAGGGAGCCGTCCAAGAAGGCACAAGAGCTCGCCTCAGCCCAGAGATGCAGAGGATACAAGGGAGCTGTCCAAGAAGGCACAAGAGCTCGCCTCAGCCCAGAGATGCAGAGGATACAAGGGAGCCATCCAAGAAGGCACAAGAGCTCGCCTCAGCCCAGAGATGCAGAGGATACAAGGGAGCCGTCCAAGAAGGCACAAGAGCTCGCCTCAGCCCAGAGATGCAGAGGATACAAGGGAGCCATCCAAGAAGGCACAAGAGCTCGCCTCAGCCCAGAGATGCAGAGGATACAAGGGAGCCGTCCAAGAAGGCACAAGAGCTCGCCTCAGCCCAGAGATGCAGAGGTTACAAGGAGGCCATCCAAGAAGGCACAAGAGCTCGCCTCAGCCCAGAGATGCAGAGGATACAAGGGAGCCATCCAAGAAGGAACAAGAGCTCGCCTCAGCCCAGAGATGCAGAGGATACAAGGGAGCCGTCCAAGAAGGTACAAGAGCTCGCCTCAGCCCAGAGATGCAGAGGATACAAGGGAGCCGTCCAAGAAGGCACAAGAGCTCGCCTCAGCCCAGAGATGCAGAGGATACAAGGGAGCCGTCCAAGAAGGCACAAGAGCTCGCCTCAGCCCAGAAATGCAGAGGATACAAGGGAGCCGTCCAAGAAGGTACAAGAGCTCGCCTCAGCCCAGAGATGCAGAGGATACAAGGGAGCCGTCCAAGAAGGCACAAGAGCTCGCCTCAGCCCAGAGATGCAGAGGATACAAGGGAGCCGTCCAAGAAGGCACAAGAGCTCGCCTCAGCCCAGAGATGCAGAGGATACAAGGGAGCCGTCCAAGAAGGCACAAGAGCTCGCCTCAGCCCAGAGATGCAGAGGTTACAAGGGAGCCGTCCAAGAAGGCACAAGAGCTCACCTCAGCCCAGAGATGCAGAGGATACAAGGGAGCCGTCCAAGAAGGAACAAGAGCTCGCCTCAGCCCAGAGATGCAGAGGATACAAGGGAGCCGTCCAAGAAGGCACAAGAGCTCGCCTCAGCCCAGAGATGCAGAGGTTACAAGGGAGCCGTCCAAGAAGGCACAAGAGCTCGCCTCAGCCCAGAGATGCAGAGGATACAAGGGAGCCGTCCAAGAAGGCACAAGAGCTCGCCTCAGCCCAGAGATGCAGAGGATACAAGGGAGCTGTCCAAGAAGGCACAAGAGCTCGCCTCAGCCCAGAGATGCAGAGGATACAAGGGAGCCATCCAAGAAGGCACAAGAGCTCGCCTCAGCCCAGAGATGCAGAGGATACAAGGGAGCCGTCCAAGAAGGCACAAGAGCTCGCCTCAGCCCAGAGATGCAGAGGATACAAGGGAGCCATCCAAGAAGGCACAAGAGCTCGCCTCAGCCCAGAGATGCAGAGGATACAAGGGAGCCGTCCAAGAAGGCACAAGAGCTCGCCTCAGCCCAGAGATGCAGAGGTTACAAGGAGGCCATCCAAGAAGGCACAAGAGCTCGCCTCAGCCCAGAGATGCAGAGGATACAAGGGAGCCATCCAAGAAGGAACAAGAGCTCGCCTCAGCCCAGAGATGCAGAGGATACAAGGGAGCCGTCCAAGAAGGTACAAGAGCTCGCCTCAGCCCAGAGATGCAGAGGATACAAGGGAGCCGTCCAAGAAGGCACAAGAGCTCGTCTCAGCCCAGAGATGCAGAGGATACAAGGGAGCCGTCCAAGAAGGCACAAGAGCTCGCCTCAGCCCAGAAATGCAGAGGATACAAGGGAGCCGTCCAAGAAGGTACAAGAGCTCGCCTCAGCCCAGAGATGCAGAGGATACAAGGGAGCCGTCCAAGAAGGCACAAGAGCTCGCCTCAGCCCAGAGATGCAGAGGATACAAGGGAGCCGTCCAAGAAGGCACAAGAGCTCGCCTCAGCCCAGAGATGCAGAGGATACAAGGGAGCCGTCCAAGAAGGCACAAAAGCTCGCCTCAGCCCAGAGATGCAGAGGTTACAAGGGAGCCGTCCAAGAAGGCACAAGAGCTCACCTCAGCCCAGAGATGCAGAGGATACAAAGGAGCCGTCCAAGAAGGAACAAGAGCTCGCCTCAGCCCAGAGATGCAGAGGATACAAGGGAGCCGTCCAAGAAGGCACAAGAGCTCGCCTCAGCCCAGAGATGCAGAGGTTACAAGGGAGCCGTCCAAGAAGGCACAAGAGCTCGCCTCAGCCCAGAGATGCAGAGGTTACAAGGGAGCCGTCCAAGAAGGCACAAGAGCTCACCTCAGCCCAGAGATGCAGAGGATACAAGGGAGCCGTCCAAGAAGGAACAAGAGCTCGCCTCAGCCCAGAGATGCAGAGGATACAAGGGAGCCGTCCAAGAAGGCACAAGAGCTCGCCTCAGCCCAGAGATGCAGAGGTTACAAGGGAGCCGTCCAAGAAGGCACAAGAGCTCGCCTCAGCCCAGAGATGCAGAGGATACAAGGGAGCCGTCCAAGAAGGCACAAGAGCTCGCCTCAGCCCAGAGATGCAGAGGATACAAGGGAGCTGTCCAAGAAGGCACAAGAGCTCGCCTCAGCCCAGAGATGCAGAGGATACAAGGGAGCCATCCAAGAAGGCACAAGAGCTCGCCTCAGCCCAGAGATGCAGAGGATACAAGGGAGCCGTCCAAGAAGGCACAAGAGCTCGCCTCAGCCCAGAGATGCAGAGGATACAAGGGAGCCATCCAAGAAGGCACAAGAGCTCGCCTCAGCCCAGAGATGCAGAGGATACAAGGGAGCCGTCCAAGAAGGCACAAGAGCTCGCCTCAGCCCAGAGATGCAGAGGTTACAAGGAGGCCATCCAAGAAGGCACAAGAGCTCGCCTCAGCCCAGAGATGCAGAGGATACAAGGGAGCCATCCAAGAAGGAACAAGAGCTCGCCTCAGCCCAGAGATGCAGAGGATACAAGGGAGCCGTCCAAGAAGGTACAAGAGCTCGCCTCAGCCCAGAGATGCAGAGGATACAAGGGAGCCGTCCAAGAAGGCACAAGAGCTCGCCTCAGCCCAGAGATGCAGAGGATACAAGGGAGCCGTCCAAGAAGGCACAAGAGCTCGCCTCAGCCCAGAGATGCAGAGGATACAAGGGAGCCATCCAAGAAGGTACAAGAGCTCGCCTCAGCCCAGAGATGCAGAGGATACAAGGGAGCCGTCCAAGAAGGCACAAGAGCTCGCCTCAGCCCAGAGATGCAGAGGTTACAAGGGAGCCGTCCAAGAAGGCACAAGAGCTCGCCTCAGCCCAGAGATGCAGAGGATACAAGGGAGCCATCCAAGAAGGCACAAGAGCTCGCCTCAGCCCAGAGATGCAGAGGTTACAAGGGAGCCGTCCAAGAAGGCACAAGAGCTCGCCTCAGCCCAGAGATGCAGAGGATACAAGGGAGCCGTCCAAGAAGGAACAAGAGCTCGCCTCAGCCCAGAGATGCAGAGGTTACAAGGGAGCCGTCCAAGAAGGCACAAGAGCTCGCCTCAGCCCAGAGATGCAGAGGATACAAGGGAGCCATCCAAGACGGCACAAGAGCTCGCCTCAGCCCAGAGATGCAGAGGATACAAGGGAGCCGTCCAAGAAGGAACAAGAGCTCACCTCAGCCCAGAGATGCAGAGGATACAAGGGAGCCGTCCAAGAAGGAACAAGAGCTCGCCTCAGCCCAGAGATGCAGAGGTTACAAGGGAGCCGTCCAAGAAGGCACAAGAGCTCGCCTCAGCCCAGAGATGCAGAGGATACAAGGGAGCCATCCAAGACGGCACAAGAGCTCGCCTCAGCCCAGAGATGCAGAGGATACAAGGGAGCCATCCAAAAAGGCACAAGAGCTCGCCTCAGCCCAGAGATGCAGAGGATACAAGGGAGCCATCCAAGAAGGCACAAGAGCTCGCCTCAGCCCAGAGATGCAGAGGATACAAGGGAGCCATCCAAGACGGCACAAGAGCTCGCCTCAGCCCAGAGATGCAGAGGATACAAGGGAGCCATCCAAGACGGCACAAGAGCTCGCCTCAGCCCAGAGATGCAGAGGATACAAGGGAGCCATCCAAAAAGGCACAAGAGCTCGCCTCAGCCCAGAGATGCAGAGGATACAAGGGAGCCATCCAAAAAGGCACAAGAGCTCGCCTCAGCCCAGAGATGCAGAGGATACAAGGGAGCCATCCAAGAAGGCACAAGAGCTCGCCTCAGCCCAGAGATGCAGAGGTTACAAGGGAGCCGTCCAAGAAGGCACAAGAGCTCGCCTCAGCCCAGAGATGCAGAGGTTACAAGGGAGCCATCCAAGAAGGCACAAGAGCTCGCCTCAGCCCAGAGATGCAGAGGTTACAAGGGAGTTTAACACAGCGGGACATCCCAATTTGGCATGCCCCAGGGGAAAGCCAATGCCCATTCCTGGAATCTTTTGGATTCTGGGGCCGGCATTCTTGGATTTTGTTCCACTGTAAGGAGCAACTTGTTACACTAACCTACAGGTCCCAGCCTAATCATGAAAGTGGAATTAAACCCTGTCCGGCAACTTCAAGGTCCAGTCCCCAGATACACTGAGCTAACCCAGACTACACCCTCACACCACTAGTGAGCGCCTTTGAGAGGTTTCTCTACCCAATTATACAGAGTCCCATACCCTGATTTTAGCTCCCTAGAGAACTTTAACCAATGGGCTATCCCAAATCGGGATGCCCCAGGGGCAATTGTTAAAAGGGGCCTAAAGTGAATTTAGGTCTGGGCAAGTCGAAATCATCCAGATAGAGTATTGACATGGCATTGCTCAATACTGAACTGACAGCCTCCCTATCTTACACAGGTGACTAATTCATTTCCATACTTCACATGCATTTCTCTTTCCGAACTAATAGCTGGAATTCTTTCTAAACATACCACTGGGTGAGTATTATATCATGCTATGGTAAATATACATCACCGATGCCATGGATCGATCATCAGGGCAAAGCACATATGATCTAGATCACGACCTTAGTCATAGGACAAATCTCTTGTTACACAATCAGATGGATGGCCTCATAAAAAATCAACGTCAGCGTTGATTTATTTTATACACAGTAAAATGTTCAGGATTAATGATTCATATGGAAGGGGATGGGCAGTTTCTCTTCCTGATTTTTGTTCTACTTGAAAGAATCTTAACAGGAACTTGGAAGTTCAAAATCGATAGGAAAGTGGCAAGTGGCTGCTGACATCTTGTTTCCTTGCTGTGCAATGGTAGTGGATTTGAAGTGGACCTATATGGTTTAAAGTGGAGCAAGATGAGGCTGTGGATTGCCACTGGGGCTCCTCCAAAATAATGTACTAAGCAGGGATGTAACTTGAAAGGGTGCAACCGCACTGAGGCCCAGAAGGTCAAGAGGGCCCCATATTTGTTCTACCTTGGCATCAGTTAGATAAAGGAAGCATCAGTTGTCTCTGCTGTTTCAGTTTCTAATTGTCTAGCTGCATCCAGTTGAGTTAAAAGACAAAAATAGTTTACTGTATGAACATTGAAGGGGCCCCATTTAATGTTTCGCACCAGGGCCCCATCACATTTAGTAATGCCATTGGTACTAAGCCTCCTATTAGGGGAAGGGTGGGCAACCCAAGGCATTTCCGCTCCCCATGCCTGGTGCACTTGTGTCTGGGCTCCATGCAATCTGCCATGAGTGGACCAAATCCCAGGATTTTGACTATTCCAATCGGGGGTGTCCCGCTGTGTGAAACCCCCCAGATCGCCAATGCCAACTCCCCTCGTCCCAGTCCTACGGCGCATGCGCTTCCGCTCCACTCAGCGCGCTCGGAGATGCTGACGTCACGTCATCTAAGCCTTTGTCTAAGGCCAGTGGCTCTGAGCGCACTGGCGCCGCATCCCCCGCTTCCCTTTAACGGGGAAGCATGCCTGCACCTACCAATCACAAATGCCTGTCATGGGTACGCAACCTGCTAGAGGGATAGTGGGGATGCGGCTGTGGCTCGCACATGTGCCGTTGGACCGGGAAACAAGATAAGTGTGTGGGGAGACCTGGGGGGTTTCACACAGCGGGGCATCCCAGTTTTGGATGCCCCAGCGGGAGGGAATTGGTTCAGCGTGGGTTTTGGTCCACTTTAATGAGAATGCCATGCTAGGCAGCGCATGCACTGTGGGATAGTCAGACTGAGATGAGTATTTGACTTGACCTAGAAAGACCTTCTGCAAGATTTGGAAGTGTGTCTGTTGGATTTTTTTCCCCATTTACCCAGAAGAGCATTTATGAGGTCAGATGCCGATACTGGACAAGTGGATCTGGCTTGCAATCTGAAGCACACCCAAAGGTGGTAGATAGGGTTGAGGTCAGGGCGCTGTGCAGGTTACCAACTTCTTTTAAATCAGACCAAAACCCTGTCCCTGGAGTCTAAAATATAGGTTATGTTGATTCGAGATGCCCCAGTCTGTGAACCCCCCCCCCATCACCTGGAATATTAAGCGATTTAGCGTAGTGGCCGCATCACCAGCTTTCCACAGCTGTGCATACCCACGCCAGGCATTTCTTAATAGCCGGTGCATGCACCCAAGGGAGGCAGCTGGCACTCTATATATTCAAAATGAATTGCGGGATGACACAATTTGCTCTGGCTGCTGCATGCTCCAGCACCAGGCCTATCTGATCAAGTACGCACAGCTTGAGGGAAGCAGATACGGAATATTGAGCATTCTTAAAGGATTCACACAGTGGGGCATCCCAAATTGGGATGAGGTACAAAACCAGGGAGACTGAAAATCATTGGTTTTGTTTCTCTTTAACCATGCCTTACAGTGGCACAAAACTTTGATTTCGATATTTGGTTCATTTCTCTAAAGCATCTTGATATGGGATGCCGCCCTATGTGAAACTCCCCAGGTCCTCCTTTAGATCTTGACTTTCTAGCAGTCCCATGGCTCATGCGCTCCATTGTAGGCACTCTGATGGCATATGAGTGGGGGGGGGGGGGGTTAGGACCCTCGGTCAGCATTTATCTAATTAATGAATCATTCTAGTGTAAAAAGGAAGCTTGCCTATTGCAATATATATATATCTCACATCAGAATGACACCATTGTCACCATAGCAACAGAGTAAACACAAACAATGAGTGTGAGTGACTCATCTTGATGAGGAAACTTCAGCGTTGCCAGTGATTTCACTCTGTAGTCACAGGATTTATTTTGCATGACATGTTAAAGCTGAACTCCGGTCACAACAGAAGTTGCTTAGCTTTAAACCGGACCTTCACCATAATTTATTGAAAAGCCCAAACCCTTAAAAAACTATTCCCCAGCATCTAAAATTAATATACTTTACGTTTTTAGTCACTTATTTATTATTCTTTCCCCCACTGGGCTGCAACTCTGTTCAGGACTTTAGGATACGGGCGCCGCCATCTTGACTCAGAAGCATCACACTTACTGAGGAGAAGAGAGCGGGATAAAGTACAGGGGGCGGGTTATAGCTGTGCTTTGCTCAGACAGAGCTGGGGTCAGGGAAAGGACAGCAGTCCCAGAATGCAGAGCAGCACAGTCATAAGGCACTTCCTGTTTGCAGGCTGCCTGATGTTCCATGAGCCGCCATCTTGGATGTTTAAAGGCTCATAGCATGCAGTAGATGCAGCTAGGATGATTTTTAATGTGGACAATCTGTATGTACAGGGTGTGGGAAACATATAAGATAGATTCTTATTCAGAGTGAAGGACCGCTTTAACACTAGTAAGCATTGTATGTGTGAATATTGTGTAGGTGGCAGTGCTCTGGCTGGTTAATATTTTACCCTCTTACTCAGGGCGATCTTTAGATTGAGTCAGTGGCACCGTGTGCCCCACTACACATACATGTTACTCATGTAACCCACCTGCACCAGGTTAGCGGTGGCGTGGCGAGCACATATTCTTTGGACCCAAGCTACCTGGTGCTACCGGGGGATGAGCTGCTCTAGGGTGCTCCACATCTTCTCTTTATTAGTTTTTCTGATACAACTTGCTTTCACTCATCTCCCTTTGGTGCTGCTGGTGGTTATGGTGAGTGGATACGCCGAGTGGCGAAGTAGGAAGCGGAAGGGAGGTTGCATCCTCCGCTCACCTCCTAATCGTCGTGTGCCTGCGACGCCCATTCCGAAAGCCCGAGCTTGGGTACGCACACAGTTAGAGGTGAGCCGGGATGCGGCTGCAGTGCAGAGACACGGCAAAGGCTCCAGGATAAGGTGAGTGATTCCCAATTCTGGATGCCCCAAGGAGTGGCATCTTTTTAGACTCCAGGGCCTCCGATGTTCCTCTTTAATACTGCTCAATCCAGTAGTGTAACTAAATGTGACAGGGCCCTGGTGTGAACATTAAATGGGGCCCTTTCATGGCTCATACTGTAAACTTTTTTTTAACTCAGTTGGATGCAGCTAGACAGATAATAACTGAGACAAATGATGCCAAGTGAGGTGGTGCCCCTCTTGATCAATCCTACGGGATTTCCAGTTTCCCACCATCCACCTAGTTTTCATTTTTTCTTCTTATCATTTGATGGAGAGATTTCCCTGCCTTTGACATATAAGGTACAGGAAGGGGATTTAGTCTCCTGTCATCAGACCAAACTGGGAAAAATATCATTTTGATTGATACATTTGATTGGCCCCCTTATAATTAAAGGGACGGCAGATTCTATATGGACACATTACCAGCCCCACCAATATCGGTATGTGTGTTCCAATTAGAAGGGATGATCATACATAATAGGAAGGACATGCATGCCAGCCAATACTGATATTGCATTAATGCCTCCCTGATGTTTCACTAATGACACACATGGCTCAGGTATTCCAGTATTTTACTGCTGATGTAAAGGAAAGGAGGAACAATTTAACCCTTTACCAGCTGGGAAGTAACTGTAGCAACCTGTTGTCCATTTAGATTTAAAATGATTGTGAAAGCCTATGAAGGCCACTATTATTGCCTGCTCCTTTTCTACCGTGGCAAAGGTTCCGCCATAATAATATGTCTGGAAAGCGGTGGTCTGCTTTCAGGTGCAGAGAGACAAGAGGACTGTGCCAGCACATAAACATCAGGAGGACTAAATGAAAACGGTTGGTGAAGTCTGAAAAGCTCTACATCGATGCTAACACTGTGGGGGAGGGTCTATACATGTCTATGCTGGGGCTGCTGCTGCCCCATTTAGTCACTTTCTGTAATAATGAGGATATAATAGGTTATACTAGAAGAATTATCATCATCCAAAACTGTTTGGGTAGGGGCACTATGATCAGGATTTATGTCTATTTTGCCTTTAGGTCAGCTTTAAATAAAGGGACCTGGTATTTATGTAGGGTTCATCACTTTTTTTCTCCTTTCAGTGACTCAGTTAAACAGACATAATGGTGTTAGCCCAACAAAGTTTGGATCAGTGGGGTCCTTGCATACTATGGATAGAATAGTTGGGTTAAATCTAGTGATGAGCTTCAGATTTGGGTAGTTGCTAAAGTCGACCAGCTAATTGCACACTGGGCTTGTCTCCCCATATCCATATAGTAGCAATGTTAAGCTCAAAATATTTTATTTTTTTTCTTTGCAAAAGCAAAAAAAAAGTGTGTCCCCTTTCCCTTGGGGCTACCAGCCCAATGCACCACAAATAGGGAGGTATGCTAGCTCTGACACTGGGGCCAGCCTTCAGCTCCGGGCATACCAGCCCAACATACCTCCCTTCACCGCCTTCTGCCCTATCCAACATTGGGCATTTTTGCCGACTACAGCAGGTCTGGTAGTAGCAGAATTCCTGGTAACACCAGAAACAGAGTTGTATAGGTGGATGGTATGGGTGGCACACAGGGTTGTATGGGTGGATGGTATGGGTGGCACACAGGGTTGTATGGGTGGATAATATGGGTGGTACTAGGAGTTGTATAGGTGGATGCTATGGGTGGTACTAGGAGTCGTATGGGTTGATGGTATCGGTGACACACAGGGTTGTATGGGTGAATGGTATGGGTGGCACACAAGGTTGAATGAGTGACTGGTATGGGTGGCACACAGGGTTGTATGGGTGAATGGTATGGGTGGCAACACAGGGTTGTATGGGTGGATGGTATGAGTGGTACACAGGGTTGTATGGGTGAATGGTATGGGTGGCACACAGGGTTGTATGGGTGGATGGTATGGGTGGTACACAGGGTTGTATGGGTGGCACACAAGGTTGAATGAGTGAATGGTATGGGTGGCACACAGGGTTGAATGGGTGAATGGTATGGGTGGCATACAGGGTTGTATGGGTGGATGGTATGGGTGGTACACAGGGTTGTATGGGTGGATGGTATGGGTGGCACAGAGGGCTGTATAAATTGATGGTATGGGTGGCACACAGGGTTGAATAGGTGGATTGTATAGATGGCATCCAGGGCTGTATGGGTGGATAATATGGGTGGCACACACTCAGCAGATGCTGAGATGACCCCCCCCCCTTGTGCGCTACCCCTCTATTGCAGTGAATGGAGGGGGCGTACCATAGTTCCTGTGACAAATGGTGCAGTCCATCTGCAGTTGCACAGATAAGAGTGGTGTGAAGATTGCAGCAGCGGGCAGGCGGCACGGGACATGGATCAGGATCAGTATTCACCTGTGGGGGATAAAAATGCTACAAAAGTCTTAAAGGAGCCACAGCACTCAACCCTGTTAGCTTGTAGACCAACCTATAATCTGTCTCTAAACTTGGTTAAAAACAGAGGGCTCGGTCACACACATCTGCAGAAGTATGCTTAAGCTGCACCACCAGCGCCAAGGTGCCTCTATGGGTGCAGTCCTAACTCTAATCTCTGAGAGTCCCATTTGGGACATACAATGCAATAGATAAATTGGGAGCAGGCTTACCTGAGGTTGCCCTAAACCTCTCAAGTGCAAGTCATGGCGTGGAAGGGTCAAAGACCTTGCAATACAGCCTAGACCCCACACTCCATGTGCTTGCACAAATTCAAAAGAAACAAAGGAGGGGTGGCAGCCACTCAGACCATTTTATAACTAAAAAAAAAAAATGCTGTCATCCCAGCAGCATGTATAGAGAGTCTCTATGGCCACAGCCTATATGCAGCCGAGAGATATCCCTGCTGTGTGTGGAGGATTTGTTCCTGTTTGTGTGTCATGCAGAGAGTCAGGAGACATCTTTAATTAAAAGAGGATCAACAGTGAAATTATTTTTTAAATTTAGACTCTTTCAGCACACAGATATGTGTAAGACACAAGCACAGTTGACAAGGGAAGAGGTCCCGGAACAACAGGGGATTGTACAAGCTGTGTATCCAAACTAGCTGCTTGTTTTGAGATCCATAAAAAATTAGAACTGAGCAAACAGCTGGAACATGGCCTCTATGGGGATGAGAGAACTAATACGGTGACAAGCAAGCTCAAAAAACAGGGGGTGAGGGCACAATTTATTTTTGTACTCAACAAATATTGCCCTATAATCAGCACTGAGTGAAAAACTTTTGAAACTCTGGGTCACTGCACCAACTTTTACACAATTATCGCGACTGCTCTTCCATAAAATTGGATTGGTCGCAGATTATATCTTTCCTGAAGAGCATCTCAATCTCAAATAAGAATGCTTTCTAAGTAAGGGTTAGCCTAGCTCTAGAGGAAGCATACAAAAGGAAGCACAGCACACAATTGTGTGCTGTGCATTCAATGAAGTGGGAGGCAGCAGTAGGGGGATGAGGTAGAGGTGGCAGCCACGGAGGCCAAGGTGGTGAAAGACAGCAGTCGGCGGGACCAGCAGAGGATGAGATGACGAGAGGCAGCAAGCGACAGGACCAGCAGCACCCAACACCGCAAGAGGCAACAGGGGGTGGGAACAACTGTGGCGGAGGATAAGGCGGCAAGAGACAGCAGGCAGCAGAATCGACAGCAGCAGAGGAAAAAGTGGAAGGGCCAGCATCGGCGGAGGACGAGTCAGTGAGATGCAGAAGGTGGCAGAACTGGCAGCGGGACTGGCAGCGACAGAAGACAAGGCGGCAACAGGAGGTGTGACCAGCAGGAATGGAGGACCAGACGGTAGGCCAGGGCCGACGTCAGCACCCAGCAAGCCCGGTCAGCTGCCGAGGGCCCCCACCCCCCAGGGGGGCCCACTGATAGCTGGCACAAAACTTAAAAAAAAAAACCAAATAAAATAACATTTACTCACCTGCAGTTGCGATCCCCCCCACCAGGTCTCCTCTTCACCAGGGAGGCCTCAGATCGCCCCCCCCCCCGGGCTCTTCCATGGTAAGGAGATGGCGAAATAGGCCCTCTCCAGCACTTCCTCAATCGCCCGGCCAATAGCACCCCCCTTTGTGGGCGGGGTGGATGACGTAATCTCACAAGACGCTCAGTAGCGCCAGGCGATCAGAGAGGAGAGTGTTGGAGGGGTGAGGGGATGGGATCCCTTGCCCCCCCCCCACGTTCACCTGGCAGCTGTCATCAGAGCTCCGTGAAACATGATCACCGGGGGACAGCAGAGGAGCAGAGGTGAGTAAAGAAAAAAATAAATCAATAACTGTAATTTTTACTCTGTGTGGTGAATTTTTTCTACTGTTAACCCTTTGTGAACTGGTAAGGGATCCATGAGACCCCTATACCAGTTCACAAGGCTGGGGGCCGGCAAGTTACCTGTGGCTAGAAGGTGACTTGCCATGAAACCCCACCCCCCAAAGCACAGTGGGGGTAAAAGAGCTTAGGGCTATGTGACCCCTATACCAGTTCACAAGGCTTAGGTGCTGGCAAGTCACCTGCGACTAGTGGGTGACTTGCCATTAAACGGCAGCATCCCTATTACCTGCCCATCCATCCCTCATTTTAATTTTTTTTTTTCATTTTGCCTATCCATCCCGCTACCTCCCAGCTTTCTCTCCATCTATTCATTCCCTTCCTGTTTTGTTCATCCCTCTTCCTCAATAATCTGCCCATTCACATGGGGCCAAGCTAAAAAACAGCCCCATTAGGGGGTTGGAGGGCAAGTAGCCCTTCTTAGTTTTTGCCATGGAATTTATAGACCCCTGACCCATGACTCTCCACTGAGACCATGTCGCCTGAGGACCCACATAAACCTGGAGCCGGCCCTGCGGTAGGCCCTGCAATGTCGGAGGACGAGATGGCATCTCTGGTGGGGTGTTGCAGTTGTGCATGCGAAAGGGCCCAATTATTTTATTGAGCTGCCCAATTTTGCCATTTGTGACATGTTGAATTATTTTTACGCAAACAGTCAGGTGTAAAAAAGGTCCTAATAAGTCTATGCACTGTATGTTTACCCTGTCGGAAATTACTACTTTGTACAGCGCTGCAAAAGAAGATGGCATTATATAAAAACACTGAACTTCGAGACAATGTTCCATTATGCCATTATGTATTCCCTGTGTTATAGTACATGTCCAGTTAAACTTTGTTACACCGGTTTCAACGTCTATGCCGTCTGCAGGGACATTCTGGAGGAAGCAGAGTCAGCGTCAGTGTAGGCGCTCTGTGCTGCACACATCCAGAATAGAAAAGAAATGGTGAACCATGACTTGGCTCTGAGCTTTGTCCTTGGAAGGTTGTCCTGTGCTGCACGTGGGGATGAAAGCAAGTACAATACTGGCATTGTGCAATGTTTATAGGGACGGGTCTGAAGGCAAAACACAGAAAATACCAGGAACTATTGGTATGAACTATTTCTTTTGGAAGCCTCTATCACATCCCTCAGCACCAGGATCCTGATTCTTGAGCACAGTCCAGCAAGTTCCCTTAAAGAATTTGAAGAAGGCCCAGCTGGTGCAAAGTTCCCAGATTACTCAGTAACTTAAAACCCAGATCTGGTCAGGTCAAATTAGGATATTGGGAACCTTCAGTCATTTTTCTAGAGGTCCGCTCTAGACCTCTACACCTCTTCACTGCCATCTCTGCACACTGAACACTGAAGTAAATCCCATGGGGTTCTGTTTGGCAGATTATGTTGGAGCTCAGGGAATAAAGAGTGGTGCAGTGGAATTGGTTCCCTAGCTTGATGTTTATTAGCTTATTTTTGGACAGTTTTGTAGAATTTTGTTGATGGCCCGTTGGAGGTTTCTTTTGCCCTGTGGTCAGTCAATCATATGTAGCTTTGGGGGCTTCTAAGTGTCAGCGATCCCCAGAGAGGAACAAACCTTAAGAAAGTTCATTATAGGGTGTTGTTCCTCTTCAGCTCCTTTAAAGTGGACCAACCACCATGTTAGATGGCGCCGGACTCTAAAAGACTTCAGGGGCAGTGGTTCCATTCTCCCTGGGGCTTACCAATTTTGGATGCTCCCCTGATTGCATGCATTAGCCAACTTTTTCCAGGGCTCACAATCTGCAGCCAGATCCCTGGCACCCCTGTAGCTGAGGTGTGCTCCTGTGCCAAGCTATTCATGTAGGTTGGGGACGGGAGCATGCCGCAGCCGCAGATTGGACGAGAGTACACCAATGCAGCGCGGGACCAGGGAAAGGTGATTCTTTGTGGCAAACTGGGGGAATCTCGCACAGAGATCGGGATGACATTGGGGCAAAGATCCAGGTCTACTTTTATATTCACTACTTGGTCCACGTCCTGGTTTGGGATGCCCCGTTGTGTGAACCCCCCTGGATCATCCGCTGCTCTTACCTTTCCTTGAGGCCACAGCACAAGTGCGACCTTTGTCCAATCAACTTCTCTGGCCTCACATATTACTGTGCGGCTGGCGAAGCTAAATGGAATACCAGCGTGACCACCCACAGCCATTCAGTTAGGGCAGGCAGGACCACGCACAACCAGAAAAGGATGCAAGTGATGATGTCACTCGTGGTGCATGTGTCGTGGACTTATGGAAAGGTAAGAATAACGGGAGATCTGGGGGGTTTCACAAAGCGGGGCAACCGAAACTGGGGTGCCCCAGGGGATCGGACCAAAACCCAGGATTGTGAAAGCTCTGATTTTGGTCCACTTTAAGCATCAAAGGCTGCCTCTGTTCATTAAAACAACCCTTAATGATACAATGTAGCACTTGCTGATACCTTTGGTTTGCTCTCTATACAGATGTTATGCTATATTAAAAAGGGAAATTCTTTCTCATTATTCTGGGACAACACACAGGAATTTTACTCTCCCGTGTGTTGTTCCTCTATGCTGCGGCATTCTGAACTGGGATGCCCCGCTGTGTGTATTCCCCTAGGTCACTCCATACACCTTCCTTCTGCTTCCACAGCGCAGCCTCGTGCAAGAGCAAGTTTGTTGATTGGCTGAGCGGCACGCACCTTGAGAGTGGATCTGGGCATCTGGGGTAATTAACACTGTGGGACATCACAATTCAGGAAGCCCCAAGGACAGGAACTCGGACGGCCCAGGAGTCTTTTAGACTAACATTAATTCTGAAGTTTACTATAGTTAAAGATGGTTTCTTCTTTCCACTTTCAAATATATTTGTTGGCTAATAGACATATTACTGGTATTAAAAAACCCTTTCCCCCCCAAAAAACAGCTGAACTAATTTGACCAGAATTAAGTGAACATTCTGTTTGTGTTAAACTAGATTCAGATTTGACTCAAATCTGAAGTCTAACACTAGTGACCAGCCTTAAACCTGCTATGACCAGCTTCCTGAGATGGGGCTTCGGATGGAAGAGGTCTTGTAGGTGATGATGTGTCCAGGGGTGACCTCACCCCACATACTGCTGCTTCTATAATGGGCTGACCAAGCAGATTTTCTTCTAAACAAGTCTTTACCAAAAATTCTTCTCGTTTTTCAGCACTAGCAGCTTCTGCTGGAAAGAAATGTCCCGGTCACGCCATCCACTCCTTTTACCAACAGAGAGCTGGACCTGCTCCAGATAAAATACATTGGGGCCTGTGTGCTGCGCTGATGACACCCATTGGACTGTGGACAAAGTGTCTGCTGGCAGAGGAAGGCAACAAGAATGTCCGGGCTCACCTCTGAGAAGCGTGATCAGCTTCTCGGAGTGTGAGAGCCAACAGTACCCCAATACTGGTCCAGCCTAAGTGATTCCACCAATCAGATTCTGCCTTACACTTCTTACTTGTACACACGGGACAATATTTATCATGCTTAGTTATTGGGGACATGGCCAGATTAATAGGAGGACGTCCCAGGGCCTCCACCACTTACCATGCAAAGGGGGCCTCCACCAACCTTTGGGTTATGGTCTGGTCCAGGAGGCTTTTCAATCTTTGGTCTGACGGGTCTGTCGGCTATGAAGCTGTCGGTGGCAGTGCAAGCCCCCCACGCCTGGGCAAGCCTTTTTTCGTTTTTTGCAAACCTGCAGCCAAAGCCACCACAGGGCTGGACGGAGAGTCTAGAGCAGTAAAGCCCCATCAACGGGTGATGGTTAGGTGCAGAGCTGTCAGCTGTCGGCGGCGGTTCACTGCACAAAAGCCACCAAGCACAGCCACTGGCAGCTCAATGCTGGGAACTGCTGGACCAGCTGGGTGACTACACTACCCTCCACCCAGAATGGCAAAGCAGGAGTTTCCAAACAGCACGCACCTGCACAAGGATCTCGATCTGATGCTCCAGTAAGTAGGCGAGTGACAGACAACCACCAATCAGTTACTTGGCTGGACTATTATTATAAAGAAAAAAAATTACTGTATCTGGGGCCTCCGCCAGATTTTGTGCCCAAGGGACTCCACCACACTTAAAGTGGACCAAAACCCACCCTGGAGTCTATGAGACTCCAGGGCAGGCATACTAGCTCCCCCCAGGGCATCCAGAGTCGGGATGCCCTGCTGTGTAAAACCCCAGAGGTCATCTGGAAACTCACCTTCCTTCCCGGTCCAATGGCAAATGTGCAAACTGCGGCTGCATCCCTGCTATCCCTTTGTGAATGGCTGGCGTGGGCATGCTCCCTGTTAAAGTGGACTAAAACCCAGGATATCAACTATCCTGGGTTTTGGTCCTTTCCCCCGGGGCACCCTGATCGTGGGTGCCCGGCTGTGTGAAACCCCCCAGATCACCACAGCCAACTCACCTTATCCAGGCCACACAGCGCGTCTAAGAGCAGTGGCTCTGACGGCCACATCCTCCGCTTCCCTGCCGAATAACTGGTGTGGGCCTCTGCTCTTAGACGCGCAGTGGGACCGGGATAAGGTGAGTTGCTGCGGCGATCTGGGTGGGTTTGACTCAGCAGGGCACCCCCCGGGGAAAGGAACAAAACCCAGGATAGTCAAAACTTTTGACTATCCTGGGTTTTGGTCCACTTTAAAGGATAGCAGGGATGCGGCCTTAGACAAGCTCCCATATGAAGGGTCGGGAGCTGATCCTTGCGTGCCGACTGGACGAGAGGCTACGCATGCACCGTAGGACCGGGGAAGGGTGAGATTGGCTGATCTGGGGGGTTTCACATAGCGGGGCACCCCCGATCGGAGTGCCCTGGGGGCAAGGACCAAAAACCAGGATAGTCAAAATCCTGGGTTTTAGTCCACTTTAATCTGGCCCTGATTGGGGATAATACAAGGTAGGAGGTCTAAATAGTAGACCCACATCCTCTCTCTAAGAATGACATTTTCCAATAGCTACATCCTCCTGTCCCCCATCCCGACTGAGATTCAGCCTGGAAGAGGTGAGTAGCACATACTATGAGGCAGCCATAGGCTATTCTTTAAAGAGGACCAAAACCCTCCCTGGAGTCTATGAAACTCCAGGGCAGACATACTTGCTCCCAATTGGGGGTGCCCCACTGTGTGAAACCCCTCAGTTCACCCAAAAACTCACCGTTGTTTCCAGTCCAACAGTGAATGCATGAGGAGCATTTGTGAGTGGCCGGGCAGGCACGCTCCCTGTTAAAGGGTGGCGGGGGATGCGGCCGCCAGCGCTTGCATTAGACGAGCTCCTGGACGAAGGGGCTCAAGCAGATCCGAGCAAGCTGATTGGACAAGCGGCTGCGCATGCATCGTAGGAGTGGGAAGAGGTGAGTTTAGGCGACCTGGGAGGGTTTCACACACCCCGATTGGGAATGCCCCGGGGACAAGGACCAAAACCCAGGATAGTCAAGATCCTGGGTTTTGGTCCACTTTAAGCAGCTTAACACCAGGCAATAATGCTTGCAGAATGTATAAATATTGTTTTATTTTCCACTTTTTCCAATAGGTGAAGTGTTCCCTCATTCAGCCCCCCCTCTGGACTGAGGGGCATTCTTAAAGCAGACCGAAAATAAGACAAAAAGTAGGTGGCATTAAAAGTTCCATTAAAATGCACCAACATCATGACCAAGAAGAACCTTTTCCAAAAGGTGAAGCGCTACATCTTCCCATACGCCATCGGACTAAGACTAAGAGGTGAGTAGCACTTACTGTGAGGGTGGAGCAGTCGTAGGATGTTGTTAAAGCAGCTCTAAAATCAGACACTTATCATCCTTACCTGGGAGTTATAAATGCTGTTTCACTAAAATACATTCATCAAGTCCAAGAAGAGCCTTTTCTATTGGGTGAAGTGTTAGGTCTTCCTGTCCCCTATGGAACTGAGACTGAAAGTAGGGCAGTACTACTGTAGGGGTGGAGAGAGGCAGCCATAGGGCATATGTAAGGTAAAAGTAAAATCAGACACTTGTCATGCTCATCATTGGGAATGATACAAAGCAGGGGGGTCTTTGTAGGAATAAAGTCAACTGGACTTGCTGTTTTGTTTTGTTGAAGGAGTTTCACTAGTCATCCAACTGGCTTTCTCAATTCAGAGTGTGACTTACGCAGGAATTTGGCAGCAATAAATGGTAACTCCAATCTACATAATCTGTCAACCATAAACAGTAGCGGGGTGAGGCATTGATTGCAATAGCATGACTGTAGTTATAAGGTGTTGGCAGCTGCCTTTGGTATTACCACAACATTGTAAGTTCCAGAAAATAGGTGTTGCAGCTCCTGCCTCTATTTGGCAGAGAAGTGAACCTAAATTTCGCTTCAGGTTTAGACAAAATGTGGCCATGGGTTAAAAGCTGCAAATGAATTTCCCACCATCTGACACTGCCTGACACAGTAACAGTAAATGAATTAACCACCATTTATCTGCCCATACAGCAACATTAAATGATTCTTATTCTTTTCCCACACACCTCAGCAAGACAATGCCCAGAGAGCAAGGGCTGTACACCACATACAGCAACATGTGAGCCCTTGTGGGGATGGGGCCCCAGGCCATTTCTCAGTTTGCTCTCCTCTAATGGCCAGCCCTAAAAGTGCCAAGAGTAAGCATGTGCCACAGGGTGTAAATCCGCTTTACAAAATTATTGTATAATTATTATGTGTTGGCCACCAGCATTCAGTCCTGATGATATCGGTTTTCTTGTGTGACAATGAAAGTAGTGTGTAAATGAGCGGTACTAAACTGGTGAACCGTGGTCTGAATGTGGAGAACCTGCACTAATTCATTTTTTTCTGTGCTCACTGATGCCCCTTTACTTGATCGGCACGGTAGTGTGGTCTCCCTGCCAGCCCCTCCTCCAGAGATGTGTGATCCCTGGCTGGCCCCGGAATTGCAACATAAACGCCTGTACTTGCAGGAAGGGGTCATTGTAAGGTACACAGTACACACAACATTCTTTTCTCCGTCTCTCTGCCCCATCCATCCCTGTCTCCTCAGCCCTGAGCCATCCATCCCTGTCCCCTCAGCCCTGATCTATCCATCCCTGTCCCCTCAGCCCTGATCTATCCATCCCTGTCCCCTCAGCCCTGATCCATCCATCCCTGTCCCCTCAGCCCTGATCCATCCATCCCTGTCCCCTCAGCCCTGATCCATCCATCCCTGTCCCCTCAGCCCTGATCTATCCATCCCTGTCCCCTCAACCCTGATCCATCCATCCCTGTCCCCTCAACCCTGATCCATCCATCCCTGTTCCCCCAGCCCTGATCCATCCATCCCTGTCCCCCCAGCCCTGATCCATCCACCCCTGTCCCCTCAGCCCTGATCCATCCATCCCTGTCCCCCCAGCCCTGATCCATCCATCCCTGTCCCCCCAGCCCTGATCCATCCATCCCTGTCCCCTCAGCCCTGATCCATCCATCCCTGTCCCCTCAGCCCTGATCCATCCATCTCTGTCCCCTCAGCCCTGATGCATCCACCCTTGTGATCTAAGCCCTGATTGAACCAGTCTTGTCTCCTCAGCTCTGATCCATCCAGCCCTGTCCCATCAGCCATGATCCACCCAGCCCAGTCTCTCTGCCCCATCCACGCTGTCCCCTCAGCCCTGATCCATCCATTCCAGTCCCTCAGATCTGATTCATTAAACCCTGTCCCCTCAGCCCTGACCCACCGCAGTCTCTCTGCCCCATGCATTACTGTCCTCTCAGCTCTGCCCCTATAAACCCTTTGGCCCCATCCAGTCTAGCCTCTCTTCCCCACCCATCCCTGTCCCCTCAGCTCTGCTTCCATCCACTCCTGTCCCCACAGCTTTGCCCCTTTCCAGCCCAGTCTCTCTGCCCCATCTATCCTTGTCTCCAGCCAGCTCTGCCCTATCCATCCCTGTCCACCCAGCTCTGCCCTATCCATCCTTGTCCACCTAGCTCTGCCCTATCCATCCTTGTCCACCTAGCTCTGCCCTATTCATCCCTGTCCACCCAGCTCTGCCCTATCCATCTTTGTCCCCTCAGCCCTGAACTATCCATCCCTGTCCCCTCTGCTATGCCCCCATCCACCCCAGGCTCTTTGCCCCGTCCATCCCTGACTCCTCAGCTCAGCCCCATACATCCCTGTTGCTGTGTATGGTGCTCATGTTTTTCTTAACCCAGAATGCTTAAAGGGGTAAAACCTTTTTAGTTTCGCCAGAGGAATCTATAGCGCCACCTTCTGGTGCGCTAGACTCTAACCACCCCCCCTCCCGGTGCAGTTGCGCACCCCTGGTGTATAGGAAAGGCGTTCTGGTGACGTGTCAGTTGGAGTATCTTCCAGGCAGGTTTCAGTTTACTGTAATCAGGTCAGTGACGGCAGATTTCTGCTTATTAAGCTTTACAGCATTTTTCACATTTCATTTTTTGTTGTTGAATCTGTTTTGCTGCATTCTGTTATTGAGACAGGCACACACAGGTGCACAGCACTTGAACAGACCTTGGATTGGGGGCCTGAGCAGGTAGCTTCTGCTTCAGAGAGGCTCCCATCCATCTCAACTCATGACCTTATATTTGTGTATTCCGTCTGACCTTACTGTAGCTGCTTTCGCCACCAGGTCTTCTCCAAGTGATACCTTGGAGTGGCTACTGATTCATAGAGAGAATCCCCTCTTCTCAACCCATGGCCTCACCACTTATATGCCAACTATTTCCCACTTTCTGGACCTGGAATCCTGAAAGTAATGCCTTGTAATGGCTACCTTGTTAGATAGCTCCTTTTCATCTGAGATTGCCTTAAAGCGGACCAACAGTCAAAAATGAATTAAATCAGACCAACACAAAAAACAGTGCTCATATGCATCCCTCCCCAGGGCAATTTATTTTTCTGCACATAAACAATAATTTACCTTTCTCTAACGCCGGCTGAGTTAACTTTTAAATACAAGATGACCGCTCACAGGCTTGCAGGCCACCTGCAAACAGGAAGTCATGCTGGTATTTCTGTTACTGTGTATTTCAGTTATGTCAGTTGGGAGAGGAAGCTCCAAAATGGCAGCTACCTTTCTTTTCCAAGTGTGCCAGGCTGTTGGTCCGGTTTAAAGCGGTCCTTCACTCTGAATAAGAGTCTATCTTATATGTTTCCCACACCCTGTACATACAGATTGTCCACATTAAAAATCATCCTACCTGCATCTACTGCATGTTATGAGCCTTTAAACATCCAAGATGGCAGCTTATGGAAGCCGCCATCTTATCAGGCAGCCTGCAAACAGGAAGTGCCTCCTGACTGTGCTGCTCTGCGTTCTGGGACAGCTGACCTTTACCTGACCCCAGCTCTGCTCTGTCTGACCAAAGCACAGCTATAACCTGCCCCCTGTACTTTATCCCACTATCCTCTCCTCAGTAAGTGTGATGCTTCTGAGTCAAGATGGCGGCGCCCGTATCCTAAATTCCTGAACAGAGTTGCAGCCCAGTGGAGGAAAGAATAATAAGTTAGTGACTAAAAACTTAAAATATATTAATTTTAGATGCTGGGGAACCGTTTTTTAAGAGTTTGGGCTTTTCATTAAATCACGCTGAAGGTCCGGTTTAAGCTTTGTATCTTAATTGACCCTTCACCTACATCTCTGGATCAAATCCTCCAAGATAGCCATGGAATGGCTGCCTGAGCAAGTATCTCCTGGTTCATGATCAGAATCCCCCTTCTCAACCTTATAGCAAAGGGTGGACTGACCATATGGAGTCCCCAGAGAATTCCTGATGAGCCGCACTGCTTTGTGTTCCCTAATCAATTCCTGCATCCCTAATCTCCCATCACAGCACTCCTGTACCTGGTCCAACTTGACCATCTGAGCCAAGAAACCCCAGCCCATATCCTGCCTCTGATGTATTAGCCTCCCATGGCTGACCTGTCCCTGCCCACCCCCACCACATTATCAGCCCCTACAATACGAAAGCTTGAGTACCTTTGGGTTGACCATATCTACCCCTGTTTCCTGCAGTGTTATAGCTTCAGCCTTTGGAGGACACTCTTGTTCAGTGGGGGTTGGTCTGGTCATGGGCTGACCGGGTCACTAAAATCTCCAACTGATTTTTGGCCCCAGTCCACCATTGCCTATAGCCAATATGTATTTCAACTATTTCTCACTTCCTGGACCTTAAATTCTACTTTATTGTAATGGCTGCCTTAACAGGTAACTTCTGATTCATGGATGTGATCTCCTCTTCTAAATCCACAGCCTTGCATCTTGTATGCCAACTATTTCTCACTCCCTGGAATCCTTACAATGGCTGCCTGGGTAGGTAGCGCCTGGCAGATCATTTCTATCTGAGATTGCCCTAATCTTTGTATCCCGATAGACCATTTAACCACATATTTGGACCAGTCCTCCAAGTGAGCCTTGGAGTGGCTGCCTGAACATATAGATCTGGTTGAAAGAGATTCCCTCCTATCTCTTAACCTTACATTTGTTTTCCCAACTGACCCACCTATATTAAGGACAACACCAAATAGCAGCTTGAGAGTGTCTTCCTGGGCAGGTAAGTTCTAGTACAAAAAGTTTCCTTTTACCATCAATGTAATGTCTTCTATTTTGTATCCACTTTGCCCAGTATTGCCGTACAACAAAGATTCTGTACAGTGTAGGTCTCCTTTAAGACAGAATTGTTATCATGCTGTCCTCACTATTGTCATTAACAGGGTCATTCTTTTGGTAAATGAATCCATTACCTGGGTACTGGCAGTCCCTGTCTCCAGCAGCTCTCACTGAGAAAGGGTGTTTCCCCACAACGGGAACGAACATTATTCTAAATAAGGGAAAACATTATTCTAAATAAGGGAAAGTGGAGCCGCCCGAGCCAGCATCAAAATAAAGTCTACTTATTTTTAGTGGAAGCAGCTCTGTAACTACAATAGGAGAATGGCACATACGGTCCCCCACCAAGAGAAGCATCCCATGGAAAAGCTGCTGCATTTCCAAGCAGCCAAAATCGCAGAGTATGATCCGTTCTTCCAAGTATCCCAGCGTAATGCCAGAGGCCCTGGGAGCATTTTCACTGAATCGGGGCCTCATTTATCACACAGGTCCTGCCAGGAACAGAGCTCCAAAGTGACTTCTCGTGTTTGTACATAAGTTCCCACATCCCTCCTTCCTCCAGAGCTGTAGAATATGTTATCAATATGCTATCATAAATGCAATGTGA
This sequence comes from Gastrophryne carolinensis, assembly GCA_027917425.1. Lineage (NCBI taxonomy): Eukaryota > Metazoa > Chordata > Amphibia > Anura > Microhylidae > Gastrophryne > Gastrophryne carolinensis. The sequence goes on from CM051235.1 coordinate 211,955,656, forward strand.
CTGTAGAAAACCGTATCTATAAATGCCCTAAAGCAGACCTCTAGTCAAAAATGGCTGAAGGTACCATTACAGTGCCAACCATGGGGCATCATGATTTGTGATGTCCTACCAGATAAAGGTTAGAAGGGAGCCCAAGATCAAGCAAAATAATCTAACTAGGGCTCCTATTTGACCCCTGGCTGACCGATATAGTTTGTCAGGCTGCCATACTTGGTGATTGTCCAAACACCCAGTGAATGCAAACCAGGGGCAGCTGCTGCCAGGGAAGGGTATTTTGCCTGCCCACCTTTTAACCCTTAATTGGTGGGGTATCCCAAAGTGGGATGTCATGGGAATGGGACTGTATGTGAACCTTAAAATGGACCAAAACCCACGTTTTTTTCTCTCCAGGGTTTGACCTGCTTTACAGGTGCATTCCCATTTGGATGTCAACCAGTTACTCACTTTGATCCTACTCCCACAGTGCACAGGCTCTCCTCCAATCAGCATTTATTTCTGTGCAAGCTAGTGGCCAGCAGTCAATGCTGACTGGATTTCCTGGCGCCTCTGCATGGCTGCTCTCTTCAGCTGCATGCACCCACCACCAGATATGCCTGTCGGGGGCTGCATGCAACAGATGAAGGGGTGCTGGGGACGCCAGCGACGGCCCACTCTTGCAACATGTGATCAAACCTATAGGGAAATACACTGGTGAACCAGGGCAAGCAGTAACCCAGCCTTTTAGACTCCAGCTGGGTTAAATGGGTTTTGGGCAGCTTTCAAGAGGATCAAACTGTATTTTTACTCATTAAGGTTTTCTTTACAAGCACATGCGAATTGGGTATGCCTGTGTTTGAAACCCCCAGAATTAGATTGATCTATGCTCCCATGGCACATGCTCTGTCTCTCATCCAATCAGAACCTACCGCTGTGCATAGTTATGCCTGGCAAATTAGTTCTGAATAGGAAGGCTGCCAGGCACCTCCCACTGACCACTTTTCTCTGCTGCTTGCACCCACCTTCCTCCAGCCATTCAGATATGTTGGCGTGGATGTGCAATCACTCCCTGAGGTGCGTTACACACAGCGGGGGATCCTATCTGCCACCTATTTTTTTAACGCCTGGCTAGCAGTGGGAGCATCATGACCATTTTCTTTTGATATGCTTCTCTGCAGCAGACACACAAAAGCGCACCAGAGCCCATTGAGACCGCACTGTCCTTATCAGTGCTGACAACACATGAACAGGAGCATTCAGCCTGCTGAGGGATCAAGCCTGTGGATGGCAAATATACAATTTTAGTCTGTAGCGTGACAAACTTTTAGAACGGAGCCCCAGTCAGAAATGACTGGAAGTCCTTCGCTCACAGCCCCACTGCTGGATGGCCGACAAGTCAGAAGTAAAAACAAGCCTGAAATTGGGTGCAATAACTTATTGGAACCACCACCCACCCAGGACTTTTGTTATCAATGAAGGCAGGAGAGAGAACCAGGATTAGCTGCCATCAGGCGAGAGTGAGAAGCTTTACGGGCAGGGCATCCCAAACAAGGATTATAGAGAATCCAAAAGATTGTAGAGCCAGCCAACATTGCGGAAGCCATAAAATCCAGTCTTTATTGTGCATCACAGCAGCATGAACGGTAAAAGGCATAAGGATGAGCGGATCCTAATATCAACGCGTTTCGGGCAGTCTACCCTTACTCATGACCAAGAATTATAGAGAATGTGGGACACCGTTGGGTGTGTGAAACCCCAGAGAACTCATTTTCCAATTCCACGATGCTGCTGACGGCATCTCTCCATCTGCTGTGTGGGCCTGCACCAGTCATATCTGAATGCGAGTGGGGAGTGGCCAGCAGGAAGCACATAGCATAGATTCCATTAACATTCTATGCTGTTCATTCAAATGCACGGCAAAGAATGCTTATTAATGGAGACCTGCACATGTGAGGTAAGTTTACAGCCATCTCCACGGTTTCACACTGCAGGGCAGTTTCTAATAAAAAAGCGTCCAATGCGGGAAGGAAAAAATTCAGCCCCCTCCTCACCCATCCTGCTGCCCCATACCAGTAATTGCCATGCTGTGCCTCTACTTTAGCAGCATCTGCATTACTGTGCCCAATATAGAGGGATACAATACCTGGTGTATAGACAGCACCACTAAAAGTGGCCCTAACCTGCAGAAAACTGGATGGCTGGGCCAAAGGAGCCCCCAGGGGCCTTGGTGCCCAGGGCAATCGCCCTGATCGCTCTCCCCTAGAAACTGCCCGGCACACTAGATTGCGATCTGATCCAAAACATCATGACACACACATGCAGATCTCATCCTGGGCCAGCTAATTCAGTACTGAGCTGATAGCAGAAGAGCTGCTGTCTTGTGCTTTCAGCCACAATCTACTCAAAAACAGGGCAGCACGCAGATGCTAAAAACAGTTTAAAGAAAAGGCTGACTTCTTCATCTATAAGCTAATCACTGGAGCTGCTGGCCAAGTATACAATCATTTTTTAGCTACACAAGTAATAAACTGTCCCCATTTACAGTAAGGTGATAACTTAGTGAAAGTAAACGGTGTCAGAATTCATGCAGTCAGCACAGAGCCCTATCTGCAGGTTATCTCGTCTCATGCTCTGTGCCACCGTCTCCCTGTAATCTGTGCCTCTGTGATGAAATCTCTGGGTTATCTCTTCCTGCATTGTCTCTTTATCTCGGTAGAACTATAACACAGCATTCTTCAAAGCATTTAGCCAAGGCAGTGATGTCACACCTCACACCTGACTTCATTCCTGACATTCTGGAGCTTCATCTACATCCTGAGCTGGCCTGTATCGCTCACCTGTTCTATGTCGGCCGCATAGGTAGGGGTGTAGCAAATGAACATTTATATAGACATGGGATCATGTTGTCCTGCAAATATTTTCTGGGTTACAGGAACAGCAGGACCAGAGACAAAAGCTTAAAATCTATTAGGAATAATAATAATACTAATAATAATGAGATTTATTTATATACACCAACTTATTCCGCAGTGCTTTACAATCAGGAGTTTGTGTAAAAGTCAAAAGATAAGTGGGAAAAAAGGGTATCCATTGAAACAAAGGGAGTGATGAAATACAGTAAGAGACGGTAGGTAGAGTAGAAGAGCTTACAGCCTGATTGCGGATAAGCTCACAGTCTGTTGAGGTGTACCGTATATAGTAGGCTGCAGAAGGTAGAAGAGCTTATCATTTATTGTGGCAGAGGAGCAATTTCAATCTGTAGAAGGAAAGCAGGGCTGTTTCTAGGGGAGGGTGATCAGGGCGATCTTCCCGGGCACCAAGGCCATTGGGGGCACCTTTTCCCAAGCAATGCTATTTTTTAATAGAGGAGGAAAGAGCTTACAATCTATTAGGGTATAAGGGAGGATACAGATGAGGAAAGAGCTGACAACCTATTAGGGTATAAAAGAGGATACTGAAGGGGGAAGAACCTACAATTTATTAGGATGTTATAAGGAAGACCTTAGAATCTATATGTACACCACAGCTCAGCATTTCTTTTTGATCCTACCAGCAAACCTTAAAGTGGACCAAAACCCAGGATTTTGACTATCCTGGGTATTGGTCCTTGCCCTGCTGTGTGAAACCCCCCAGGTCGCCCAAACAAACTCACCTCTTTCCGGCCCTACGATGCATGCACAGCCGCTCGTCCAATCAGCGTGCTCGGATCTGCTCGAGCCCCTTCGTACTTGAGCTTGTCTAATACGAGCGGACCCAAGCTGCAGAATGCATCGCCTGCTACCCTCTAACAGGGAGCATGCCCGTGTCATTCACAGATGGCTGGTGCGGGCACGCACCTTGCAAGAGAGATAGTGGGATTGCGGCCACAGCTGGCGCATGTGCTGTTGGTCCGGAGAACATGGCCACCCGGGGGGGTTTTAGATGCCCCGGGGGGAATCAATCGGCCCGGGAATCTCATAGATTTCTGGGCAGATCTCCGTGGGTTTTGGTCCACTTTAAAGTGGAACAAAACCCTGGGATTTTAACTATCCTGGATTTTGTTCCGTCTTCTCGATTTGGGATGCCCTGCTGTGTGAAACCCCCATATCACCCAGAAAAACTTACCTTTCCCCAGTCCATGCACAGGCTCTCGTCAATCAGAGCCGTTTGCGGTGCATATGTAATGTTCGCCAAATGGCTGTTTATGGCAA